>CM057456.1:292132500-292732500 GCA_016271365.2 Neoceratodus forsteri
TATTCTGACCCCACCTCCCCTCTCAGAACCTAGTTTTTGGGATGTGGGCTGGCAGGTACAATGTTGCACCTCAGGGGTGTACCTTACACCCCTCCTCTTTAGGGTGGGGTGGCTATGTTTTAGATTTATATATTGTATATCTTGTTCACTACCTGTTTTTTTTATCTTGGCTTCTCGACTTGAGTCTTTTGGTACCCAAGTAGTTGCTTGTTGGTATATTTTGTTGCAGTTCCACACTGGAAGTATAGTTAGTTGCTCAGTAAGAATCTGGCGGTTACACTCTGAAACACCACAGACAGAGGTTTGAAAACCGAGCTCGAGCTCAACGTTCTATGCTTCTGCATAGAGTGAACTTTCCTCTCCGGGGCAGTTCAAGTGGTGGGGCTAACTGCATATGTCAGAATACAGTAAGACTCCATTAGAAGAAATACAATTACTAAGGTGAGTAATTTTTTCTTCCAGACCATGATCATGTTGTATACCAATCCTCTTACCCTTTTTGCCGTAGCCCTATCCCAAGTCACTGAATTTGCTGGAAAATCTTAACTCTTCATTTCAGTATCTCTTACTTCGAGAGGGTTCCTGCAGTAGGTCTTCACATATAGGACTGGGCCCCTGGCATCAGGTTCCAATGGCAAACTTGTAGGTAGCAGTCATCAGCGGGGACTGCCCCCGACGTCAGGTGACGTGACTGTCAGCCAGACTATAAAAAGGGCGGTCCTGTGCCCGCCCTCCCAGTTCTTTCCCACCATCACCTCAGTTCGTTCGGCTCACGAGTTAGAACAGCGATCTAACGCCCACGCATCAGTCAAAGTTTTTTTTTTAATCTTAACTTTTTTCCTCATTTATTCAATCGATTGTATGTCAACTTCGTATTAAAAAAAAAAAAAAAAGTGCTCAAAGTACAGGCCAAATCCCTTGGGAGCGACCATTCCGCTGCCTCTTATGCTTAGGCCCCAAGCACAACTCGACGAGTGTGCCATCTGCCAGGCCTTCAATCAAGCCACTAGGACCAGGCGCAGGCGGACCCTTGAGGCCCACCTTCTTACCCGGTGGCTGGCGTCAATGGAAAAGGACCTCCAGGAATTGAGGGAAAGGTCGTCATCGCTGGCCCCCAGGAAAAAGGACAAGGAGATGTGCCGGGACAGGAGTCCGTCGCCACGCGGGAGGCCTGCTCCAAAAACTGAGTACTCCCTCGGGTACCCCATCCGCCTCTTTGGGCCAGGCACCTTATCTCCCCTCCTGCTGAGGTGAGCGGGCAGCTGGGGATAGCTTCTATCGAGATTTCTGTTGTCTTCTCCAAGCACTGCCTGTAAGTCACCCCTCAACCCCGTTGACTGGTGCACGGCATTGACCGATAAGCCTAGCGGCGGCCTTTCTGCTGCCACTAGCCTGGTTAGGTCTGATAAGTCGGATGGCAGATCCTCAGTCGCCCGCCCAGACCCTTCTCACCTGTCTGGCTCACGTGAGGCCCCCAACTCCGGCCTGAGTGTGCTGTTAAGAGACCCTGCGTCCCTCCGGCTCCTGCATCTCAGGGATTCGCCACCCGATCCTGCATTGTCCCTGACGACAGGATCATTGTTCAACCTTTCGTTGGGGCCCCTCCTGGAATTACCCCCTTCGCCAGGTCTGCTGCCGCCTCTGGACAAGAGTCAAGTCGCCAGCTAAGGATCCTGTTATGGAGCCCCCTCCCTTGGGACCTTCAGGGGCCCTCCCGGATCCCGCGCCACCCAGTGACCCTCTAGCACCTCCCCTGGTAGGTCAAATCGAACCACCTGGCGGTCTTCCACAGCCAGACCTCCAGGCACCGCAGCCGGGTGGCCTGCCGTCGGCTCCTCAGTACCCAATGCCAGGCCACGTGCCTCCGATGTCTGGATACCCTGGGTATAACCCTTATGGCTATACTTCTGGATTGCCAGGCTTTCAGTACCCTTCTTGGCAATGCCCGCAGTACCCAGGCTACCAACCTCCTCCTCCACCTCCAGTGCCAGATTGGGAGACGATCCCCACGTGGTGGCAGGATGCCAGGCCCAGCTCATCACAGAGCTCAGGCAGTCGGTGGGAGACGTCTCTTCCCAGGGCCCCTCCCCCACCGATACCCTCTGACCGAGCAGCGGGTGCTCTACCAGTAGGCTCATCTGGGGTAGACCCTTCCATCCCCAGCGGTTCCGAGCCTTCCGACTCGGACTCTGACTCCGAACCTTGGACCCACGGTTCCCAGTCGAGGTACCACCCAAGAGTCCCTGAAATCTCTTCCAGAGGATCCCTCCTTTGGGGACGTTTCACGCACAATTCAGGCAGCAGGAGGCTGGCCTTCCAAGAATGTGGATCCACAGGCGTGAGACTGGCGGGAACATTTGGATTTAGCCACTACAGACCCACTACCCATCTCCCCCGGATGGGTCCTCACAAGGATTTGGTGACTACTATCTGGCAGCAGCCGCCTCAATCCCTGCTGTTTCCAGAAGAGCAGACCGTACCTGCTATCACCGGAAGGATTCAACATCACGACTCATCCCAGAGCTGACTCTGTGATGATTACTGCCGCTCAGCCAGTCAGCGCAACCAAAGCATTTGAGTTCATCGCCTCCCGACAAGGACTCTCGGCAGTTGGAGCAATTTGGCGGAAGATCTATTCCTCTTCCTCTTGTGCCATCCGGTCCCTTAACTATGTTTTACACATGGTGGCATTCCAGAAGGCCTCTCTCCGAGCTGGAGAGGGACCTTCAGGAGGTCCAGGATGAGTCACTCCATAACAAACTGCTGGACAAAGTCAGAATGGGCAAGTCTTCTTGTCATCATGCTTTGCGTGTAACGTATGACTCAGTGGCTAGGGCGGCAGCCATGGGGATCTGTATCCGTCGCCTTTCCTGGCTTAGGATTGCAGGTCTGGCACAAAACGTCCAGTCCTGCCTTCTTGACGCCCCTTTTAGGGGTTCCGTCCTTTTAAGCAGTGACGCCAAAGATATAATTACCGGGCTGCAAGAGAGCGGACGCTCCTTTTGGGACATATGCTCAAGGTACCGGACTGGGCAGAAGAAGCAGCCTTTTCGTCGCCAAAGGAGATGGAATAAAAACTAGGGTAAACGTCAGGGCAAGCGATGAGCCCCTTGTTCGGGAGCCCAAACCCCCCAGGCCAAGTTTCCTAAACCGGCCTCCGGGGCAAAAGCTCCCCTTCCCTCGGCGTCCGGACTCCTTTCCCCTCCTTCCACTACCTCCAGCTGTCATGGAGGAAACGGTAGGAGGGAGGTTCGGCTTCCACCTGGAGGGGTGGAGGTTCGTCACCGCAGAATCATGGGTGTTACAACTTATCCAGTGAAGTAACTTGATAGTTTTCCGAGATCCCTGCCCCTCATCCTCCGGGACGGTCTTTTTATCCAAAGGATCAGATTCCCGTAGTCTTCCAGGAGATTCAGGCCCTCCTGTCAAAAATGGCCATAGAACCTGTCCCTCAAAACCAGCTAGGAAGGGGATTCTACTCCCACCTCTTCCTAGTTCCAAAGAAGATGGGCGATCTGAGACCAATCCTGGACCTCAGCATGCTCAACCTCTTCGTCGAGTACAAGAGGTTTCGTATGCTGACCCTTCAAGGGCTTCTTCCCGTGCTCCAAACAAATTCTTGGCTGTGCTCCCCAGACATGCAGGATGCCTACCTGCGTATCCCTATCCTCCTGGCCCACCGTCACTTCCTCCATTTTACTTTTTCAGGAGAACCATTTTCAGTTCCGAGCACTCCCCTTCGGCCTTTCCTCAGCCCCCACAGGTGTTCACCAAGTGTTTTTAGTGGTGGTTGCAGCTTTTCTTTGCCGCCAGGGCATTTCGTGTTCCCATGCCTGGATGACTGGCTCTTAGCTGCACCGTCTCCGAACAGCCTGAAAGAGTCTCTTTCTATCACTCTGAACTTGTTTGCTCTTCTGGCTATCATGGTCAGTTTGCCCAAATCCCAGCTAGCACCATCTCAACGGCGCCAATTCATTGGAGCAGTACTAGACAGTTCAGAGCAAGGCTCTTCTGCCATCGGATTGGGCTGAGACCCTAGTTTCTCAAGCCACTCTTGTGGCCAAGGCTCGGTGGATCCCAGCACATGCTGTGCTTCGTCTCTTGGGACTGATGGCAGCGATTTCCACAGTCCCCAGGCCAGACTTCACATGAGTGTCATCCAGTGGTCTCTCGAATCCAATGGGATCAGAGGACAGATGAGCGTGAACCAAAAGGTCATGATCTCCAACAGCCTACAAAGAGACCTTCACTGGTGGCAAGATCTTTCCAGTCTGTTACAGGGAGCCCCTTTCCATTCCCCTATCCCTACCCAGATACTTACCAAGGACGCCTCAGACTTGGGCTGGGGAGCCCACCTGGGGGTTCACAAGACACAAGGGTCTTGGTCCGACCAGGAGCTTCTGCTCCATATCAGCGTTCTGGAGACCAGAGCAGTTCTGTATGCCCTTCAGGCGTTCCAGTCCCTTCTATTACCGGGATCACTTCTTATCCAGACGGACAACATGGCCACAGTCTGGTACATCAACAAACAGGGAGGAACTCACTTGTACCCTCTCTGCAGAGAAGCAATGAGGGTTTGGTACTGGGTGATTCAGCACAGCCTTTTCTTGACAGCAGTCCACGTTCCAGATGTAAGCAACGTCCTGGCGGACAGTCTGTCGATCAGTAGCCAGGGCTCACGAGTAGGAGTTAAAGCTAGAGGTGGTCGAAGATCTCTTTCTTCGATGGGGTCGGCCAGAGATAGATCTGTTCGCCTCCCCATTCAACGCAAAACTACCCAACTTTTGCTCGCTCATTCCTGGGCATGGTGCTTTTTGGCGAGACATACTGTCTCTCTCTTGGACAGGGAGGTTTCTTTATGCTGTTCCTCCTTTTAAACTCATTCAGAAGGTTCTGGTGAAACTTCAGGAGGAAGGAGCACATTTGATGCTGATCGCTCCTCTCTGGCCATGCCAGATTTGGTTCCCTCTCTTACAACATCTGACGCTAGAACCTCTGGTTCCCCTGCCGTTATCCCACGACCTTCTGACTCAGGAGCAGGGCACCCTGGTGCACCAGAGCCTTCGGTCTGTTCACCTTCATGCGTGGCACCTGTGGGTATAGCGGCTTCCTGCTATGGTGTTTCTTCACAGGTTGCCCATATCTTGGTGGAAGCCAGAAAACCATCTACCAGATCCACCTATGCCATGAAGTGGAAAAGATTCTCGATCTGGGTCCTAGCCAGGAGCTGGGATCCCTTTTCGTGTTCAGCTGCCCAGGTGTTGGAGTACCTCACGCAATAATCAGAGACAGGCCTTAACTATTCTTCTATTAAGGTCCATCTCTCTGCGGTGTCGGCCTACCACCTCCCGGTGGAGGGCAAATCTTTGGCTCAACTGGAGGTCGCCAGAACTTTTTTGAAAGGCATCCTCCACTTGAAAGCTCTGGTCCAGAATCCCTGTCCCCCCTGGGACCTGAATTTTCTGTTAGAAAAGCTGACCTTGCCTCCTTTTGAACCAGCCTCTAGCTGTGACTTGCGCTTCCTTTCTTGGAAGACTGTTTTTAGTTACAGTAACTTCCGCCAGAAGGGCTTCAGAACTTCAGGCATTTATCTATAAGGAACCCTATTTGATTTTCCATAGGATAGAGTAGTCCTTTGGACAAACCCTTTGTTTCTTCAAGGTACTCCAACCAGAGTGTCGAACTGCTAGTCTATTATCCTCAGCATTCTAACGGAGGAATACCTCCTGCACACTCTTGATGTGCACAGGATCCTAAGTATTACACAAACCAGACAAAAGGGTCCACAAGGCGAATCAGCTGTTCGTGGCCTTTGCTCCCCAGTGCCAGAGCAAGGCCATTTCCAAAGAGACCATTTCTAGGTGGTTGGCTAACTGCATCCACTTCACATACCAAAAACAAGGAAATCCCTTCGAGGCGGTTAAGGGTCACTCCACTAGGAGTGTTGCTACTTCTACCATCTTTTCAGGAATTTGTCCACTGCAGAGATCTGTGCAGTGGCCATGTGTATCTGTCCGCACCTTCACTAAGCATTACAGTCTAGACATCACCTCTAGGCGCAGAACTGGCTTTGGGCTTGCGGTTCTGCAAGGTCTTCTGTCATAACTTGCAGTTGGCGACGTCTCCTCCTCACGGATGTACCTCCATTATTATTTCTTTTGGGACTGCTTGGTATTCAGTCCTTATGTGAAGACCTACTGCAGGAACCCTCATGAAGTAAGATATTGCAGTTATGTAAGAACTTACTGTAACAGTAGATTTTCGAGAGGTTCCTGCAGTAGGTCTAGTTCACCACCTTCCCCCTACTACTGGAACGTTTCCTTCATTTTCATCCTGCCTAGCCCTTGGGTCTAGAGAGAAAGCATGGTTCTAGGAGTCTTCACTCCTATTTTTTCTACTTACCTTTTTCTAGGTCTCCGGTGGAAAAGAACTGGAGAGCGGGCACGGGACCACCCCTTTTATAGTCTGGCTGACATCACGTCACCTGACGTCGGGGGCAGTCCCCGCTGATGATTGCTATCTACAAGTTTGCCGTTAGAACCTATCACAAGGGGGCGCAGTCCTATATGTGAAGACCTACTGCAGGAACCTCTCTCGAAGAGCTACTGTTACGGTAAGTTCTTGCGTAACTGCAATTTATCTTGCTTTGATTACTGTTTGGGTGTACGTAACTTTTCAGTTTGCTTTTGCTTTGTCATTGCATCCTCTTAAGTACTGTATGCAACTGTTTGTGCTGGCTGGACAGTCTTGTGCTGCATCTCATCGGATAATCTGGGTTGTGGTAAATTCAAATAAAAAAGAAAGCTGAAAGTGTTTTAGTTGTTTGTTTTAGGAGTGGGTGTTCAGGTTACACCGGTCATGATTACACAGTGGGCAAAGGCCTCCCTACCCTTGCAAGTCTTAATTCTGGGTACCTTATACAGAAGAAGGTTCATAGATCAAGGACCATAATAATGTTTAGCAGGAATAAAGTAGATAGTGAGGTAGAATTTAGAACCAGTGCAGTTTTCCCTGGTGAGTGAGTTAGCCTCTTATAGTATGAAGTGGTGGGTTCTGAGAGGGAATTTGAATGTGTATTTGACCAGGAAATGAAATACAAAATCACACATGTCCCCACAATGCAAAGCATCATGGGCTGCATATGCAAATCACCACAGAATATTATGCTGGTTCAACCTTAAGCAGAAATGCATGGTGCCAAGGCCTCTCACACAGTTTGCAAAGTGTCTACCATTAAAGAAATCTAGGGTAGGTTGTATTGCAGCTTGAGCTGCTCTCTTGTAGTCTTTAAATTAAAGAGCACCTTTCCCAGTCCTTTTGACTTTCATGCATAAATTACCCTTCTTGCATTGATTCTGTAATTATTTCATTACTGTCCTCTGCAGTTAGTTTTGCATTCTGAGCTGCTAAAAACTGCAGGGTATACCAGAGCTTCTATAGCAAGACTGGTGTTGCTGTGGACCCAGGGCTGTACTGTTGACATAATTATAGGGCAGAGGAGTGACTCACACTGTGCAGTACAGTGCAGTCACAGCAGTAAACTACCAGTACTCGGTGTACATACTGTGTTCCCCCTTCCCTAAGACACCCTGTTAGCAATGCAGTATGCCAAAATCCAAATGCCTTGTCGGTATGTTTTTCGTAAAATTGATTTGTGTGTGTGTGTCACTCTTCAAACAACGTGAAGTCTTGTTGTATTCTGACTATGCAGTTAGGTCCTGCCTTTCAACTGCCCCGGAGAACAGAGTTAAACTTTCCATGGCCAGCGTGGAATGTTCACCACAAGCTCGGTTGAAGCCCCTGTCTGCTGTTTAAACTCCAACCGTCAGATTCTTTACTCCACCTCACTGAACAGTCGCTCCGGCGATTTCTCCTTTGCTCAGTTCAAAAAAGTTGAAGTGTCGTTTTTTCGCTCTGTTTCTACCGTATTGCTGTTACCGCTCAGTCGGTTCAAGTCTCTGTCTGTGGTACTGTGAGTACTAGATAGGTTTTCTGTGCAGTTGTGATTTATTTAGAGTGTGGTAACCGGTCCGTGTCGGTTCTAAGCAGTTTTCGTTTCCGACCATGAGCGGTCAGGAACGTCGGGAGTCTTGCCTGGCGGGATTGCCGAAAAAAGGGTAAGATCTTACCTCGAGATACAGCTCTTGCAGCAGGTTACACCATTAGGACTGAAGCCGGCAGGCGTCAAGACCCCACAGAAATTTTCTAGCTAGCAGTCTTCAGCGGGGACTGCCCCAGACGTCGGTCCCGGCCCCGACATCAGGCATAGTACATAAGGAGGTGGTCCCCCCACAATCCCCAGTTCTTTTCCCGCTGTCGACATCGCAAGTATCAGCCTCTCAGTCCTTTTTCTAGCGTGCGACGACCTTTAGAGCTACGATGATTTAGTCTTCCTTCACAATTGGATTCAACTGATGTCCTCTCCAAATACTTCTCTGGAGGGTCACCAACCGAAGTGTGCCTACGGCAAACAGATCCCCTTCAAGGATCCACTTTTGGCCTGCGTGCGCTGCCTAGGTCTGGAACACGACACCAAGGCCTGCTCCTTCTGCCAGGGCTTCAACAGTCGCACCAGGATCCGCCGCCAGAAGGCCCTTCAAGCGTTTCCTTTAGAGGAGAAACTGAAAACCATGGACAAGGAACCTTCCTCCAGGGGGGAGTCGTCAGGTAAAACCCACAAGCACCGGGAGAAACACCGGGAGAAGGAAAGGCCCAGGTCCCCTGCGAGGGCCTTGGACTCCCGAAGCTCCAGCTCGCGATCGGACCGCTCTCCCTCCAGGTCCCAATCGCATCCTGCCCCGGTTCAGGTCAGATCCTCCAGTGGCTCCTCTTCTCTGCAGCCCCTGAAGACTTCCAGGCCGTCGGCATCTTCCACTCCATCTAAGGCCTCGTCGAAGTCTGGGGAGTGCCACAAATCATCTTCCCGCCGGCGGGACTCCGACGCCAGGTCGGTTTCCCAGCCTCCGTGTGGGTCAGACCGGTTCCTCGCAAGACCAAGGACCTGACGTCCCTCAAGCGGACGTCCGGACCTGGCGTCGGCGCCCTGGCGTCGGCCAAGCATCACAGGCGCTCCCAAGAGCTGGTGACACGAAACACCTGTCGCCGGCCAGGCGTGCCGCCTGGGCGTCAGCCAGGGACACGTCGGCTACCCCAGAGAGCAGGACCATGCCACCGTCACGGCTGGCGCCAGTCAGAAGGACTTGTCGGAGGGATACCACCCAGCCCGAAGACCAGGCGGGCGACACCGGAGGTGCCGGTCTCCCACGGGAACCTTCCCCAGAGCGGGAGACCCCCTGGGGACCCGACGCCCCAACCCCGGCGACAGGCCACCGGCTCCGGGCCCGTCGTCGGGCATGAACTTGGCAGAGGTAAAGGAGCTCTTTACCTTCTGGTGGGACACCATCAGAAAAGATGTCGCCACACATCCTCCTCCTCCTCCTACTCTGACTCCGCCTTCTCCTACTCCTTCACCGCCTACGCCCCCTCCTCCGCCCAAGGGGCCTGTAGGAGGGTCGCCAACCCCCAAGGAGCAAACACCACCTCCTCGGGGCAGATCCTCAGACAGTAGAAGACCGCCCTCCAGATCCACCTCAGGGTCGCCCAGTCCTAAGAGACCCAGACGACGCCGGTACACCCCGTCTGGGGAGGATTCTAGATCTGACACCTCTGGGTGCTCCAGATCTCCTTCTCCTGTCAGCATTCCCTCTCCGGACCTACCTAGGTCTCCTCTGGATGATCCCTCCTTCGCGGAGATCATGAGGCACATCCAGGAGAATATGGGGTGGGATGCTGAAGAGCTCGACCCTGAGAGACAACGCCTTGCCCGCTACCTTCGGCAGAAAGACCCAAAGCCTGTGGTAGTGCCGCCCTTGGTGGATACCTTTGCGGACATCACCAAGGCTGCCTGGAAACGTCTGCACTCCACTCCAGCAGTGCCGAAGAAGGCTGACCGCCTGTACAAGGCCCCTAGGGAGGACCAGTATCTGGCGAACCATCCTCTGGCTGACTCCCTGGTCATCATTGCTTCACATGACCGGTCGTAAAGACCTCAGCATTTGAGCACACAGCCACCGGACCAGGAATCCAGGCAATTGGATGTCCTGGGTAGGCGCCGCGTGCTGCGACTGCGACTTCGCCATCAGGTCACTGAATTACCTCACTCACATGGTTCAATTCCAGAACGCACTGTGGGAACAGGGACAGGACATAGTCGAGAAGATGCCGATGGTGACCAAAGAAGGGCTCTTGAACCTCCTCCTGCGGGTTCGGATGTAGGGACCCAGGTGCTCAGAGCCGCATATGATTCTCTGATTCTTCAGCCAGAGCTGCAGCCTCAGGCGTGTGTCTCCAGAGACACTCTTGGCTCCGTGTCTCCAGGTTTACCCGGACGTCCAAAGAACATCTTAGGCGTCCCTTACAGCGGCGAGGTCCTATTTGGTGAAGCCTCCGAGAAGGTGATCACCAAACTTCAGGACGCAGGGAAGGCAGTCAGATCTGTACAGGCCATGTACAGGTCTCGGCCCAGTTCCTTTCGTAGGAACCAGAGCCGTTTCCGTGGCCGGCTACAAAGGCAACAGCCATGTTCCAGCCAACAGCAGAGGGGCACTTTCACCCACAAAGCCCAGGCCAAGTCATCCCCAGGCAGAGGTCAACGATTTGCAAAGTCGGCACAGCCTGCCGGATCAAACACTGCCACAGCATGACTCCTTCCTGGCCCCCGGCCCTCCTCAGGATCAACGGAAAAAGAAAGTCGGGGGTCTCATCGCACACCACTTGCCAGGGTGGCAGTCGATCACCACCGACAGGTGGGTTCTGCAACTGGTCAAAAAAGGCCACTATATAGAATTTGTAGGCAGACCACCTACAAGACTTCCCCTGCTTTCCTGATATTTGGGTCAGCATGCCCTACTCATACAGCAGGAGGTGCTCGCGCTTCTGGAAAAAGAAGCCTTAGAGTGCGTTCAGAAAACCAGAGAGTACTAGGATACTATTCTCACTTCTTCCTGGTTCCAAAGAAAACAGGGACATCCCTCAATACTGGACCTCAGCGACCTCAACCTGTCGAGTCGTTTACAAGCGCTTCCATGGTGACCCTTCCGGCTTAATTCCCATGCTAAAGCAAGACGCCTTTCTGGCGTCTGTGGACATGCAGGATGCCTACCTGCATATTCCGATTGCTCAAGCGCACCGGAGGTTCAAACAACATGAAGTCTTGCTATATTATGACAATTGCAGTTTGTCCTACCATTAGAACTGCTCCGGAGGTGAAAGAGTTAACTCCAGTCCATGAATGGAACTTAGAGCACGAGCTCTAAAGAGAAGCTCTGTCTGTGTAGTTTCAAACCTAAACTGTCAGATTCTTTACTCCGCCTCACTGAACAGTCGCTCCGGAGATTTCTCCTACTGCTCGGTTCATTTCTCGGTTTAAACAGTGTTTTCTCGGTTAGATTCAACCGAGAATAGTTTTATTTTAACCGCAAAACCGATCGGTTCAAGCTCTGTTTGTGGTATCATAAGTAATTCATATTTTAATTGTGTGTGGAACTTGTAAGTTTTATCGGTTCGGTTTTGAACCGATCAGCTTGGGTTAAAACTTAAAGTTTTTAAACTTGAGATTTTAGAGTGCGGTTCCCGGTTCTTATCGGTTCTAAAAAAAACGGATTTCATTACGGTTTTTTCCAATACCCGTGACACGGTTAGGAACCGATAAGGGTGTCTTGCCTGGCACTGCCGTTTAAAGGGCAAGTTTTTCTGGTTAGGCTGGCATTATGTCTGAGAAACCCAAAAGAAAAACCGGGCCCACTGGGTTTCAACACTGTGATGTCTGTGGGGAAGTCTTTGCCAAGGCTGACCCACACACCACATGTGTTTATTGTCTGGGGTTTGACCACCTCCAGTCAGACTGCCAGATTTGTAAGAATTTCCCTGCAGCCACCCTGGAAAAGAGATTGGGCAGGCTCAGGGAATGAGAGGCCAAAAAGACCGCTGACCCAGATGGCCAGCCCGGTTCGGTGGCAACCGAACCGGAGGGAGTTCCCTCTGACCAGGGCGACACTTCCTCGGGCAAATGAAAAGCTGGCTCGGATGAACCAGTTCCAGTAAAGAGAACAAGAAAGTCAGCAGGTTTGGAGCCCAAAATTCTTACTCCAACTGCTGCAGAGATAGCAAGAGCTATTCAGATTGTCCAGTCACTTTCTCCGGTTCGGTCGGTTCCATCAGTTCAGGAATATGATGTTGAGGAGTTTTATGAACCAGAGGAGGGGGAGGATGATTATGAACAGTATGAATGTGACTTGGAGGGTCTGGGTGTGCCCATTGAACCGGACATCTCCCCAGACAGACCTTTAGAATCTCCCCCTATGCTTTGAGTCCTCCTCTCATTTTATGTTTTACAAGAAAGTTGCTGAAACCCTCCAGCTTCCTTTGGAGGAAGCTGTGGATGAGCAAGAGGAGCCTGATTTTGTAGAAATGATGGATATACCAGAGTCTAGGAGATTGTCTATTCCTTTGCATAAGTCATTTAGAAACAAACAATAAAAATCTTAAAACTCCTAATTCTGTGACTCCTGTAGATAAAAGATGGACAGGAGGTACACACTGTCAGAGTCCTGATACAGAATTCCTTTCTCAGCAATGCAGTCATGTTGGGGTAGTTCAGGCTGCAGCCTGTGATAAACTAATATTCCCTGGCTTACATCCTCCTGACAAGGATTCCAGGAAGATTGATGCCATGGCAAAAAAACAGTACATGGCAGCGTCCTTGGGACTCAGGCAAGCAAATTATATGGCTTATGTAGCAAGGTATCAGAAATCTAGATGGGATACTGTTATGGATTTAGCCAAACAAGCCCCTGGCCAGCTTGCTAGTGAACTGGAGCAGGTGGCTGCCGATGGCATTGAGGCTTCATAGGTGCAGTTTCATGCTGCTGTGGATTTTAATGATGTTTCCTCTAGAGTCATGGCCACATCTGTAGCTTTTCGTAGGTTGGTCTGGCTCAGGTGTACTAGCTTGTCACAGGATACCCAGACTAAGGCTATGGACTTTCCTGTGGGGAAATTCTCTGTTTGGGAGCAGACAGAGAATTATATGAAGAAGATGGATGAATGTAGGACTACCTATAAAAGCGCCCAAGCCAAAGAGCGGCAAGCCACTCCTCAGAGGCACACCCCCAGGGGTAGGGGTAGGCCTTTCCACAGGCCCTTTTACCAAACCCAGGCCTCCTCTGCTTATGCTCAGAGGGGGTTCTTCAGAGGCAGACGGGGCATGGGCAGGCCTGCCCCCACCCCTCAGCCTAGAGCACCTGCCAAGCAGGCACCCTAATGGGATGCCCAGGGCCGATTCTCCTTTACCAGTAGGGGGCAGGTTGGCTTACTTCAGTCAGAACTAGGTGTCTTTAACTTCAGACAAGTGGGTTCTGGAAGTAGTAAGCCAGGGTCTGGTTCTCAGCTTCAAAAAGTTCCCAAAGCTCAGAATCTGGTCTTTTCCACCTGCAAGCTCTTTAGAGACCTTTACTCTAGAAGCAGAGGTCTCAACCCTGTTAGCTCTCAGAGCGGTAGAAAGGGTTCTTCCCCTACACCAGGGCAAGGGTCTGTACTCCAGATACTTCCTTACCCCAAAAAAGACAGGAGAATGGCGGCCCATTTTAGACCTCGGATATCTGAACAAGCATCTTTTGAAACCAAAGTTCAGAATGGTAACTCTGGCAATGATTTTACCCTCTCTAAGGCCAGGGGACTGGCTAGCTTCCCTGGACCTCAAGGATGCCTGTTTTCACGTCCTAATCAGGAGCTCCCACCGAAAGTACCTCAGATTCGAACTGCCCTCAGGTCACTACCACTTCAGAGCAATGCCCTTCGGCCTTACCTCTGCCCCAAGGGTATTCACAAAATGTCTGGCAGTAGCAGTGGCTCACTTAAGGAGGCAAAGGATTACTGTTTTTCCCTATCTGGACGACTGGCTCATTGTAGGCCAGTCCCCAGAACAGGTAAAATCTCACCTGCAAGTCACCAGCAGCTTCTCACCTCCTGGGCTTCCTGCTAAATCTACCAAAGTCGGTTCTGGAACCAGTTCAGGTACTCGCCTTCATAGGTGCAGAATTGGACACAAATCTGGCCAGAGCTTTTCTTCCCTTAGAGAGGGTAAGGAACTTGGTGGCTCTGGCCTCCTCCTTCACTCTGCAGGTCTCTCGACCAGCAAGACACTTTTTGCAGCTCCTGGGGTACATGGCTGCGTCCACAGCTGTAGTGCAAGGAGCAAGATTTCAGATGAGACATATTCAGTTTCACTTGAGAGACTATTGGTCTCAGAGAAGAGACCCCCTTTCCAAGTTGGTCCCAGTGACCAGAACCTTGATCCAGGCCCTCCAGTGGTGGCAGGATCAGAGCAATTTAAGACTGGGGTCCCCTTCATTCCCTTTCTCACTTTGACCCTCACTATGGATGCTTCCCTCCTGGGTGGGAGCCACATGAAAGACCTCTCCACTCAGGGAGTGTGGTCCCTCAGGAATCTCTGCTCCACATCAATTTGCTGGAACTCAGGGCTGTCTTTTTAGCACTTCAAGCATTTCTGCTTCTGTCCAGAACAAAGTGGTACAAGTCAGAACAGACAATACCACAGCAATGTGGTACATCAACAAGCAGGGGGCACTCAGTCTTGACCTTGTGCACGAGGCAATGAGTTGTGGTCTCTGGCCTATTCCTTGAACACTTCGCTCATAGCAGTTCACCTTCCAGGAAAGGACAATATCTAGCAGATGCTCTCAGCAGGATTTCTCAGGGCCATCACAGAATGGTCTGGATCCTCAAGTACTGGGGATAGTCTTTGCCAGATGGGGCACCCTCAGATAGATCTTTTGCAGCCCAGACAATCACCAACTTCCACTGTTCTGTTGCAGGCCCCCAGTGTTGGGCTCAGTCCCCTGGGCGCCCTTCTCCTGGATTGGGAAGGGAAGTTTCTTTATGCTTTCCCCTTCCCTCTCCTATTCAAGGTGTTAGTAAAAATCAGATCCCAGCCTTGCAGGGTGATTCTGATTGCTCCAGATTGGGCCAGGCAGCCCTGGTACCCACTCCTTCTGTCCCTGACAGTCCATCTCCCCCTGTGTCTCCCCAGGAATCACAACCTATTAACCTGTGCCCAGGGGAGAGTTTGGTATCCGAACCTCAAATCCCTCAACCTCAAGGCCTGGCTATTGAGGAGTTAGAATTTGCTGACTTACACCTCTCTCAGGGTGTTCTTGAAATCCTAAAGGCTTCTAGGAAGCCTTCCACTAGAGCTACTTATAATTCTAAGTGGAAAAGGTTCTCCATTTGGTGTTCTGGAAACATATTTCCCCAGAATCTGCTAGTTGCCCATTGTGTTAGACTACATGGTCCATCTTAATTCTTTGGGCCTGAGACCAGCTACCCTGAGAGTTCATTTGGCAGCTGTCTCTGCCTTTGTTTCAGCAGGAAAGCCATCCTCTCTTTCTGCTCACCCTGTATTTTCCAAGTTTTTTAAGGGATTACTTCATACTAATCCACCTTTTCGGGATCCGGCCCCTGCCTGGGACCTTAATGTTTGCATTGCCCAGTTAATGCAACCCCCTTTTGAACCTCTGTTTTCTGCAGAGCTTAAGTATCTAACTTGGAAAACTGTTTTCCTAGTGGCTATCACTTCTGCTAGACGCAAAAGTGAGTTGCAAGCCTTGTCAGTAGAAACTGATTTTATTTCTTTCCACAGGGATAAGGTAGTCCTCAGGACTAACAGGAAGTTTTTGCCTAAGGTGGTTTCAGATTTCCATCTTAACCAATCTATCTCCCTTCCAGTGTTTTCACTGAACATTCCTCTTCTGGTGAGAGGATTGCACAGTTTGGACGTTAGAGGGCCTGAGTTACTATATAGAGCGTGCCAAGGGTCACAGGTTGAATCCTCCAACTTTTTCTCACTTATGGTGAGGTTGGAAGGAAACCTGCCACTAAGAGATCAATTGCCAGGTGGATTGTCTCTTGTATCCAATTTGTTATCAGAAACTAGGCAGAGATCCCTCCTCTGGCTTGAGGCTCATTCTACCAGAGGTACAGCCGCATCTCTAGCTGCTGCCAGAGACATCCCTATATTGGAGATATTCAAGCTGCTACTTGGAAAGCGGTACACACTTTCACCAAGCATTACTCCCTGGATGTCCAGGCTAGGAGATGCTTTCGGTTTAGCACAGCTGTGCTTCAGAGCCTATTCCTAAGTAGGTTCTGTCCCTCCTCCATGGAGGTACTGCTGTGTAGTCTGCAATTGTCATAATATAGCAAGACTTCATGTTGTTTGAAGAAAAATTACTCACCTTAGTAATGTTGTTTCTTCTAATGGAGTCTTGCTATATATGACCCCCAACCTGTCCCTCTCAGAACTTCTACTTGGGTATGGGGTGGGCAGCCTAGTGGGGCACTATTTTATGCCCTTTATGTGTTTTCACCCTTCTTGGGGTTTGGGGTGTAGTGTTTTTCATTTTTCCTTATATTTCTCTCATATTGTTAAATTATACTATTAGTTCTGGTCCCCTGACTTGAGTCTTTGGTGTTGGGACCAGCAATGAGTATTAATATTTAGGTAGCCAGTTGGCTAGTGTAGGTTACAGCTTCCACACAGACCGTAGTGAGTTTTGCTCGTAAAGATCTGACAGTTTAGGTTTGAAACTACACAGACAGAGCTTCTCTTTAGAGCTCGTGCTGTAAGTTCCATTCATGGAATGGAGTTAACTCTTTCACCTCCGGAGCAGTTCTAATGGTAGGACAAACTGCAATTGTCATCATATAGCAAGACTCCATTAGAAGAAACAACATTACTAAGGTGAGTAATTTTTTCTTCCTGCGCTCCGAGTTTCAGAGCCGCCATTCTCAGTTCCAAGCTCTTCCCTTTGGGCTGTCATCGGCACCTCGCGTTTTATGAAGTGCATGGCGATCGTGGCGGCGTCTCTGAGGAGACAAGGCCCTCGTGTTCCCATACCTGGACGAGTGGCTTCTCCTGGCACCCTCAGGGAGGCACTGATGGACCATTCACTGCACCCAGTCCCTTTTTCAATCACTGGGTATTCTCATCAACTACAGAAGTCACTCCTGGTGCCGTCCCAGAAACTGCAGTTTATAGGAGCAGTTCTGGACACCGTCAGAGGAAGCTTTTCTTCCCTCGGACAGGCGGACACATCAGATCCCTCATCAGGGACCTCTCGGTGAAGAGACCGTCCCGACCAGATTGGTCCTTCGCCTGCTCGGACACTTGGCTGCGGCCATTGCAACAGTCCCACTGGCACGCCCACATGTGGGTAACCCAGTGGATGCTAAGGGTGCAATGGGACCAAAAAGCAAGACCATCTGCAGCAGCTGATCCGAATCCAATACCCGTGGTCGGGATTGGCAATGGTGGCTAAATCGGGGAACCTCTCCTTGGGAGGTTCCCTTCTGCTGCAAATCTCAGACTGTGACCTCTCCACGGACACCTCAGGAGCTCGGGTGGGGAGCACACCTGGAGCGGTGTTAGGTCCGGCCTGTGGACAGCCCAGGAGTCTCCTCTCCACATCAACATTTTAGAAATGAGGGCAGTCCTTTACGCATTGCAAGCCTTCCAGTCAGAGATTCCACCGGGTACACTCCTGTTACAAACAGACAATACCGCGGTGATGTATTACCTCAACAAACAAGGAGGCACTTACTCCTACCCGCTTTGCAGGGAGGCCATGAGAGTGTGGGAGTGGATATTACAACACGGCGCAAACCTAATTGCAGTACACATCCGGTGTGGACAACACCGTCATGAACCGTCTAGGCAGCTCAGGCCAGAGTCCACAGTGGGAACTTCTACAGGAGGTGGCAGAGGATCTGTTTCACAGATGGGGCACTCCAGAGCTGGACCTTTTGGCGTCCCCATCCAGCATAAAACTGCCCAATTTTTGCTCGCTAGATCCAGGGCCTGGTGTTTTCTGGGAGCCCGTTGTCCCTCTCCTGGGTGGGCAGATTCCTCTATGCCTTCCCTCCTTTCCCGTTGATCCAGAGTTCTCTTAAAACCTAGCGGGGAGCAGCGGAGCTCATTTGATCACCTTTCTGGCCCAGACAGATTTGGTTCCGTCTTCTGCACCAGCTATCCGGGAACCTCCAGTTCCTTTGTGATCGGCTCCCATCTGTTGTCTCAGGAGGTGGGTTCACTGGTCCCACCAGACTTCGTTCATTGAACCTGCGCTTGGCTCCTAGAGACATAGCCATGATGCTGTCAGGTCTCATGAAGTGGCAGGCGTGCTCTGCGCTGCCAGAAAACGGCAACCACATAGCGTCACGCCATGAAATGGCGTAGAATTCTGTTTAGTGGGCTCAAACCTGTGATTTTCGCCGTTAGACTGTCCCAAGAAGCTGGTTCTGGACTACCTGCTTTCCCTTTTCCACTCCAGACTGGCTTACTCCTCGATTAAAGTGCACCTTTGTGCAGTTTCTGCTTACCATGCCCCAGTAGTCCATTGGACTGTGGCCCAGCTGGACACTACTCGTGCCTTCTTAAGGGGAGTCCTCCACCTTAAGCCGCCCATCAAGGACCCAGTTCCTCCTTGGGACTTACCTTTCGTCCTGGAGCAACACGCTGCCATCTTTTGACCAACCAGCGGATTGCGAGCTAAGTTTTCTCTCTTGGAAAACGTTATTTTTAGTTGCTGTTACTTTGGCGGGAAGGATCTCGGAGTTGAATGCTCTTATGTGCAAAGAGCCTTATTTGGTTTTCCATCAGGACGGGGTATCCCTAAGGACAAACCCAAAGTTTTTGCCTAAGGTGGTTTCAGCCCTCACCCTTAACCAGGATATTGATTTACCAGTGTATTTCCCAAGGTACACTAATCGAGGAGAAGCCCTTCTGCACACCCTTGATGTGCATCGGTGCCTCAGATACTATCTGACCAGAACCAGTTTCAAAAGGCGGACTAACTTTTTGTCTCCTTTGCTCACAGGATGAAAGGAGTTCCTGTCTCCAAACAGTCACTCTCAGGTGGCTCATCCAGTGCATCACTTTCTGTTGTGTCGGGCGCGTTAGGTCATTCCACAAGAGGAGTGGCTACTTCTTTTGTGGCATTAAAGAACGTCTCCTCCTCAGCTATTTGTGCTGCAGCTACTTGGAGCTCTGTGCATACCTTTATCAGGCATTACAGTCTGGACATTGCATCAAGGCGAAGAGTGGGGTTCGGTCTAGCCGTCCTTCAGGGACTTCTGTACTGGAAGCTCGAGTGATATCGAGACCTCGACCTTTCCTCCCAGTGGCGCAAGATTGCCACTATTGCATGGAAATCAGTCCTAATGGTGTAACCTGCTGCAAGAGCTGTATCTCGTAGTAAGATAGTACAGTTACGTAAGAACTTACCGTAACAGTAGATCTTCGAGAACAGCTCTTGCAGCAGGTACATTCCCGCCCACCATCCCCTTTTGGAGGTAGGTCGTAGTCAAGCACCCATCTTAGGGGATGGGTAATTCCTTTTTTACTAGTCTTTGCCATCTGGTGGCGGATCCTTGGTCTCCTTTTCTGATGTCATCCAGCGGCGGGAGTCTCCGGCGGAGAAGCGGAGGATTGTGGGGGACCCGTCTCCTTATGTACTCGCCTGGCGGGGCGGGACCAGCGTCGGAGGCGGTCCCCGCTGAAGACTGCTAGCTAGAAAATTTCCGTGGGGTCCTGACGCCTGCCGGCTTCGGTCCTAATGGTGTAACCTGCTGCAAGAGCTGTTCTCGAAGATCTACTGTTACGGTAAGTTCTTACATAACTGTACTTTTCGGTTAGGATTGGCCATGTCTGAGAAACCCAAGAAAAAAACGGGCCCACTGGGTTTCAACACTGCAGTGTGTGTGGGGAAGTCTTTGCCAAGGCTGATCCCCACACCACCTGTGTTTATTGTCTGGGGTTTGACCACCTCGATTCAGACTGCCAAATTTGTAAATTTTCCCAAATCTACCCTGAAAAGAGATTAGGTAGACTGAGGGAAAGGGAGGCCGAGAAGTCCGCTGACCGGATGGCCAGCCCAGTTCGGTTCCGACCGAACTAGAGTCCCTCTGACCAGAGGCGATACTACTGAGCAAAGGAGAGCCGATTCTGAGGAGTCGGTTCGGTAAAAGGAAAAGATAAATAAGTCCGGTCGGACCCAGAAATTCATACTCCGATCGCCGATGAGATAGCCAAGGCGATAAGGATAGTACAATCGCTTACTCGGTTCTAACTGAACTGGCACCATCTGGCAGGGGTTTGGTCAGTTCCCCTGGTTCCGGATTACACTTTGGAAGAATTTTATGAACCGGAGGAGGAGGAAGAAGAGTATGAGGATGATGGTGATTATGCAAATCTGGATGTGCCTATTGACCCGGACATCTCCCCAGACAGACCTTCAGGTGTTTCTCCTCCTAGGCTTTCTGAGTCCCCTTCTCACTGTATGTTTTACAAAAAAGTGGCTGAGACCCTCCAGCTTCCTGTGGAGGAAGCAGTAGAGGATCAGGAGGAGCCTGATTTTGTTGAGATGGTGGACATCCCAGAGTGAAGGAGACTGTCTATTCCCCTCCACAAATCCTTTGGGAAACAGACACATAAAATTCTTAAGTCTCCTAATTCCATGCCTCCTGTGGAAAGACGAATGGTCAAGAGGTATACTTTTTCAGGCTCAGACATGGAGTTCCTTTTCCAGCAATGCAGCCATGTTGGGGTAGTGCAGGCTGCTGCCTGTGATAAGGCAAATATCCCCTTGGCATCACACCCCGCAGACAAGGACTCCAGGAAGATTGATGCCTTGGCAAAGAAACAGTACATGGCAGCATCTTTGGTACTCAGGCAGGCTAACTATATGGCCTACACAGCTAGATACCAGAAGTCCAGGTGAGACACTGTGCTGGCTCTGGCTAAACAGGCCCCTGACCACCTTGCCAAGGAGCTGGAGCAGGTGGCTGCAGATGGGATTGAGGCATCTAAAGTACAATTTCATGCTGCTGTGGACTCCAGTGATGTTTCATCAAGAGTCATGGCTACATCTGTGGCTCTTGGAGTTGCTTGGCTCAGATGTACTAGCCTCTCTAAGGATACCAGGCTAAGGCCATGGATTTCCCTGTTGGTAATTCTCTGTTTGGGTAGCAGACAGAGAACTACATGAAAAGATGGATGAGTACAGGACCACTTACAGGAGTGCTCAGGCCAAAGAAAGGCAAGCAACTCCTCAAAGGCAGCAGTGCAGGGGCAGGCCTTTCCAAAGGCCTTTTTACCAAGCTCAGGCCTCCTCTTCTTACTCTGAGGGTTCTTTAGAGGAGAGGCAGGCGGATGAGCAGGCCTGCATCACCCCTCAGCCTAAAGCCCCTGCCAAGCAGACACCCTGATGGGTCTGCCCTGGCCGATTCTCCCATACCAGTAGGGGGCAGGGTGGCTTACTTTGTCCAGGACTGGAAGTCTCTAACAACGGACAAGTGGGTGTTGGAAGTAGTAAGCCAGGGGCTGGTTCTCGGCTTCAAAAAATTTCCCAAAATGAGAACCAGATCGTTTCTACCTGTGAATCCATCAGAGACCCTTGCCTTAGAGGCAGTGGTTTCTTCCCTCCTGGCTCTCAGAGCTATAGAGAGGGTTCCCACCCTACACAAGGGCAAAGGATTGTACTCCAGGTACTTCCTAACCCCCAAAAAGACAGGAGAATGGCGGCCCATCCTGGACCTAAGATATCTAAACAAACACCTTTTAAAGCCAAAGTTCAAAATGGTGACTCTGGGAATAATCCTTCCCTCTCTAAGGCCAGGGGACTGGCTAACTTCCCTGGACCTCAAAGATGCCTATTTTCACATTCCCATCAGGTGCTCCCACAGAAAGTACCTCAGGTTCGAGTTGCCCTCAGGCCACTATCAATTCAGAGCAATGCCCTTTGGCCTAACATCAGCCCCAAGGGTTTTCACAAAGTGCCTGGCAGTAGTGGTTGCTTTTCTAAGGAGAAAAAAGATCTCCATCTTCCCATACTTGGATGACTGGCTCATAGTAGGTCAGTCTCCAGACTAAGTCAAGTCACATTTGCAAGTGACCCTGCAAGTGCTCACTTCCTTAGGATTCCTTCTCAACTTTCCAAAGTCAGTTCTCAAACCAGTACAGCTCCTCACCTTCATAGGGGCAGAGCTGGATACAGTAAAGGCAAGAGCCTTCCTTCCCCTGGAAAGGGCAAGGACCCTCATGGAACTGGCCTCTTCATTCACCCTTCAGGTGTCTTGACCAGCAAGGCATTTCCTGCAGCTTCTGGGCCACATGGCAGCCTCCATAGCAGTGGTCCAAGGAGCAAGATTCCAGATGAGGGACATTCAGTTCCACTTAAGAGCCTTCTGGTCCCAAAGAAAGGATTCCCTTACCAAACTAGTCCCAGTGACTCGAACCCTGATCCAGGCCTTGCAATGGTGGCAGGATCAGGACAATTTGAGACAAGGGGTTCCTTTTGTCACTCAGTCTCATTCAGTGATGCTCACCACAGGTGCTTCCCTGCTGGTCTGGGGAGCCCATCTGGGGGATCTTACCACCCAAGGACTGTGGTCGCCTCAGGAATCTCTTCTTCACAGCAATCTCTCGGAACTCAGAGCAGTGTTTCTGGCATTGCAAGCTTTTTCCAAATCTGTGCAGAACAAGGTGGTCCAGGTCAGAACAGACACCACCACCACCACCACCGTGTGGTACATCAACAAGCAGGGAGGCACTCAGTCTATGGCCTTGTGCACAGAAGCAGTGAAGTTGTGGTCCCTGGCCTGTTCCCTGCAAACCTCTCTGACAGCAGTTCACCTCCCAGGGAAGGACAAAGTCCTAGCAGATGCTCTGAGCAGAATATCCCAGGGCCATCATGAATGGACCCTAGATCCCCTAGTTTTGAAAGTGATTTTCTCGAGATGGGGCACTCCAGAGATAGATTTTTTGCAGCCCCAGACAATCACCAACTTCCTCTCTTTTGTTGCAGACCCCCAGTCTTGGGCTCAGTCCCCCTGGATGCTCTGATTCTGAATTGGGAAGGGAAATTTCTGTATGCTTTTCCCCCCTTCCCTCTCCTGTTCAAAGTTAGTCAAGATAAGGTCACAACCATGCAAGGAGATTCTGATTGCTCCAAACTGGGCCAGACAGCCCTGGTATCCCCTGTTGCTGTCCCTAGCAATCCACCTTCCCCTGTCTCTTCCCAGGAATTACAACCTGTTGACATCATCTCGGGAGGATTTGGTACCCGAATATTCGGTCTCTGTCTCAAGGCATGGCTCTTGAAGAGTTAGAGTTTGCAGATCTGCATCTTTCCCAGATGGTTCTGGATATCCTTAAGGCTTCCCGAAAGCCTTCCACCAGAAAGCCTTACAACTCCAAATGGAAAAGAGTCACAATTTGGTGTTCTAAGAAAAATATTTCTCCAGAATCTGCTGAGTTGCCTACGGTTCTGGACTGTACGGTCCATCTTAATGGCCTAGGCCTCAGGCCAGCTACCCTTAAAGTACATTTGGCAGCTGTTTCTGCTTTCTTGTCAGTAGGCAAGCCTTCCCCTCTATCATCCCATCCTGTGTTTTGTAAGTTTTTCAAGGGATTGCTTCACACCAGTCCCCCCTTTAGGGATCCTGCTCCTGCTTGGGACCTTAATGTTTGCATTGCTCAGCTTCTGCAATCCCTCTTTGAGCCTTTGCCCTCTGCAGAGCTTAAGTACTTGACTTGGAAAACAGTGTTTTTGGTGGCCATTACTTCTGCCAGGCGTATTAGTGAATTGCAAGCCCTGTCAGTGGAACCTGATTTCATCTCTTTCCATAGAGATGAAGTGGTCCTAAGAACTAACAAAGTTTTTGCCAAAAGTGGTTTCAGATTTCCACCTCAACCAGTCTGTATCTCTCCCTGTTTTCTTCACTGACCATTCCTCCTCTGGAGAGAGGAGGCTGCACAGCTTAGATGTCAAAAGGGCCCTGAGCTACTACATAGAGCGCACCAAGGGTCACAGGTTTGAATCCCTCCAGTTGTTCCTCACGTATGGAGAGGTTGGTAAGGGCAAACCTGCCACTAAGAGATCTGTTGCCAGGTGGATTGTTTCTTGTATATAATTCTGCTTTGAAAAACTGGGTAGAACTCCACCCTCAGGCCTGAGGGCTCATTCCACTAGAGGTACAGCTGCTTCCCTGGCTGCTGCCAGGGATATTCCTATCTTAGAAATTTGTCAAGTAACCACCTGGAAAACAGTCCATACATTCACCAAGCGTTACTCTCTGGATATCCAGGCTAGGAGTGATGCTCGGTTTGGCACAGCAGTACTTCAGAGCCTGTTTCCAAAGTAGGTTCTGTCCCTCGTGCATGGAGGTACTGCTTGGTAGTCTGCATATGTCAGAATACAGCAAGACTTCATGTTGTTTGAAGAAAAAATTACTCACCTTAGTAATGTTGTTTCTTCTAATGGAGTCTTGCTGTATTGTGACCCCGGCCTCCCCCTCTCAGAACCTAGTTTTTGGGATGTGGGTGGGCAGGAGCAGTGTTGGTACCCTAGGGGTGTCCTTTTTTCACCCTCTTTAATTTGGGTGAGTGATTGTGTTTTGTTTTTGGGTTTCCTGACTTGAGTCTTCTTTTTGAAACCAAAAAACCCTTTTATATAAATGTAGTTGCCGGTTGGCTAGTTTTGAGTTTTACAGTTTCCATACAGAACTTCTAGTGAGTATTGCTCGTAAAGATCTAACGGTTGCAGTTTAAACAGCAGCAGACAGGGGCGTCAGCCGAGCTCGTGGTGAACATTCCATGCTGGCCATGGAAAGTTTAACTCTTTGTTTGCCTGGGGCAGTTGAAAGGCAGGACCTAACTGCATATGTCAGAATACAGCAAGACTCCATTAGAAGAAACAACATTACTAAGGTGAGTAATTTTTTCTTATGCCATTTAGTAGTGTGAACAGTACAGCGCTGGGTCCACAGAAATACCAGGCTTGCTACAGAGTCTGTGGTGCACCCTGCAGTTTTTAGCAGCTCAGAATGCAAAAACTAACTGCAGAGGACAGTAATAAAAAACAGTTCCAGAATCAATGCAGGAAGGGGTAATTCATGCATGAAAGTCAAAAGGACTGAGAATGGTGCTCTTTAAATCTCAATTTATCTGTCAACAAAATATTGCTCTCTTTTATAAGATGTCTTTTCCTAGTAGTTGAAACTCTGCATCTTGTTCTTGTAAGTTTCATCTCCTGTCTTTCACAAAATGGGGTAATTTATGCATGAAAGTCAGAAGGATTGGGAAATGTGCTGACAGCAACTTGATCTCTCAGTCCCCATGCTTTGTTACAGAGGCAGAAATAAGTCAATTTTGCAAAAAACACACTGACAAGGCATTTGGATTTTGTCATAATGCATTGCTAACAGGATGTCTTGGGGAAGGAGGAACACAGTATGTACATTGAGTACTGGTAGTTTTCCCTTACAAAACTGCTGAGACTGCACTATACTGCAATATGTGAGTCACTCCTCTGCCCTACAGTGATGTCATCGTGAGCCAGCAGGGCTCATAAACAAATCCAAATTATGGAAGGCAGAGTGAACCTTGGCCAAAAATAACTAATACACACACCCTTTCAGCTGTAGTACTGCATATCATGTCTACAAGCTGTAACTTTAGACAATCATGAAAGGTGCTTTAAACTGCAAGTACATTTTACCAAAATCATTACATAAGGTCGGTCACTTTTCCTGTAAGGAAACTGTTATAACACAACATTGTTGAACCACTGATGTGACATCAAGATACTGTTGTAATATCTTTCTGCCTTTAGATCGACGGTACATCACCCAGAAGTCAGATGGGCCTGTGACCATTCAGAAGAAACTGTCACTTTCAGTGCCTGAAATTAACAGAAACATGAACTCCTTTTTTAAGTCCAGTGACCAGCCCAACACTAACAACCTAGCTTCACTCCAGTGATTTGTCATAAGATTCCCTTTGTTGGAATGCTACCTTGTTGTGCACTGCTGTCCATCTGTTATTCTATTTATACTACAAGAGTAGAATCTGGGAGTTTTGTAAAATGGACCCAAGAAGGATTTCCCTTTTACAAGCACACAGGGCTGAATGACCTCTCCCTGTGACAAATGGTGGACTTTAAAGAGCAACTGACTTGTTCTGGGCAGGCAACTTATACTATGTAGTTGCCTGTCTGAGGAGCTAATTAATGCTTTTTTTTGAGTTTTTTTCTGTTCAGTAATTAAAAAGACACACAGTTATGCTTGGCTCGTAACTTCCAAGTATGAGCCATGCAGCTGCGGAGTGCTGCAGCCCCACCCTCAAAAATAGTACTTCAATAATGTGAAGTGGAGGGGGGGGGGCTGCAGGTGCCTTATATATAGAATGAAATCGGGGGGTGCTCTGAACACGCATAGTTTCTTTGCTACCATTTATACATGTGTGAGGCTGTAATTTATATCTTATTAGCTCCATACATGTATAACTGACAGCAAAGAAACTGTATGCATGTTCAGAGGACCCCTTGCCTATTTCATTCTTTTGTATATAGCATTAGCAGTCCTGTCCCTATTTAATGTCATCAAAGTGCTGTTTTTGGTGGGCTGCAGCACTAAGTTGCTGCTTATCTTGTACTCTAAAGTTATGAAATGTGCATATAACTTTGTTTTGTTTTATTTATTGAACAGAAAAATTTCAAATTAGCTCCTCATACAGGCAACTTGGTATTAGTTGCTTGGCCAAGATCCAGATCGTGTCAGCTGCTCTGTAAGATTTTTTATTGTGCTTTTGTACATTTCTAGCCTGTTATGTGCTTATTGCAAATAGGACCTTGCTTGGCATTATACACTATGCATGTCACTATAATGTTCTTATATGTCTTTCTCCCCGTAGGCGCAGCAGTAGCTGGTGTTTACAGAGTAGCTGGAAAGACCATGGCACCACTGGAAGCACTAGTGTTTGGTGTTGGACAGACAGTTCTCACACTTGTCATTTCATTTTCAAGAATTCTCTCCACCCTCTGAGAGACTACCTGATTTATATTTTGGTCACAGAAAGCGCTGAAACATGGCAAAAGGATGACTGAAGGAAAGATCTAAGAAACATGGCCAGTGGAACAGAAAATGCAAGAGCTGTGATGTCCGGTTTTAAAGTTTTTGCAGGAGTTCCAAACCATTGCTGAAAGAGAACCCTTTGGTGTCTAAGCTGTTGCACTACCACACAGCACCTTACGTGCCTCAGTCACAAAATAAGGTGCAATAAATTTTTGCAGTGTGCACAACGCCTCACAGAGAAGCACCTTGTATGGCTGCCAAGCGGGTTATGGTTTGGCAGTAAGAGGACGCTCAATTTTCTATGGTCTGTAAAACAGACTGCAGGGACTTTCTGAATCTGTATTTAAATGTGCCAAACTTGAATTTTTTTATAATGTTAATAATGTGATATTTCAGACATGTAGTAATAGAATAGTGCTGTCTGCATTTTTAGTTTGATATCAATTAACTGGCAAGGCACTTGCTGTTTGTATTACTATACTAAAATAAGATTTTAGTAAGAATGGTGTGTTGACTGTAGAAAGTGTTTACACTTGTATCTACTGGTGACTTCTGTAACTGAACCCCCAAGAGACAGTACATATACTTGTAATTTGCTTAGTATACCTGTAAAAATCACATCAGTATTTGAAGGTTGTATTCTATGGCAGAGAATTCCTTAAGTATACGTTCAATACTGAAACACTTCAGAATTTGAGTAAGTAGAAATTACACCAGTTTGTTTACTCAAAATGCAGTCTATAACCTTTCTCAAGGAAAGTTTACACAAACTTATCTCCCCAAAGCCATGGGTGAATCTGATGTGTCACTGAATTTGCTATAATTTCTCAAGTTTTCCTTTGAATGAAAGTACGATTGGGGGGGCGGGGGGTGAAAGAGCATATTCGAAGTGCAATTTTGTTTCCATTCTGGCTGTTTTAATAGAAATTTTTATAAACTGACATAAGGCAGAGTATTAAATCACCTAAATTTGATATTCTGCCATTGATTGTGATCTTCCCTCACCCTGTCTAGCAGCACAGAGCATGCAGAAAGTGATCAGCAGTATTAAGCAGGATGGTACTGTATTCATTTCAGCATGCTAGTGTGAGACATACAGGGATATTGTTAGTTTTCAGTAACACTGTGTCTGATATAAAGAAATTCTTTTGAAATTGCCGTGCTTTTTTCAAAGGAGAAACTGAACTTTTAAATGATGCACTATTGCATTTCTCCCCTTTTGGATTTAATTTAGTCCTCAGTAACATATGTAGTAGTTTAATTACCAGGCTTCTGGACCCATTTTTTTTTTTTGTGCCCCCTTCAATACAAATTTACATTTTTAATAAGGTGTTTATTTGGAAGTAAATAATATATATATATATATATATATATATATATATATATAAAAAAAAAGTCCCAGATACAGAAAGCAGCTACTACAGTAAACGGTTTAGAGATCATACCGTTGCAATTAACTGGATACAAATGGTCCGAAATGTGATCGTGCTGATAGATTTATTCATCAAATAAGGACTTTTTTTTTTTTTTTTCCATTACTTATTGAGTGGTAGTTTTGATGGCCCTTGTCTGGTGATACTGATGCACTTGACTTCCCTCATATACCTCGCATTCTAATTCTTTTTATTTTAAGTGTTTATGCCTTTTCATGGACCTGCTCCATCTAGTCTGTCATCTCCAGACCCATCACCTACCTTCTCCAGGTTCGTACCCTGTCCTCTGTGGGTTGCATCCTGTGGTGGAGCCTTCTGGGTTCCCCTAACCTCTCTGGTGAAACTCTAGAGATCTGGATCTAATAGGTGTGTGTGTGTGTGTGTGTGTTATAACTGGAGTTGGGCCTGCAGGAAGCAAACTTTCATCCTGCACTGGTGAGGTTTTCTGCTGTGTCTTTGGCAGCGGTCTAATAGTGATGTTGTAGAACTCTGCAGTCATCTCACACTTAAGATGTTGCCCCAAAGATGGAATTTGGAATTACAGGTAGAACAGATTTCAATCTCTGTGCTGTTGCCACGCTCCCGCTAGTGGACTGACATCAGATTTGTTTTCTGTGCCAAAGAGATCAGATGTCTCTTAATCCTGTCCCAGTCCAAAGCAGCTAAGTTTATTATTTTAAATGAAATAAAAAGTCTTTCTAGCTGGTTTTACAATACTCTGCATTAAATTTTTTGTATACTTTTGTTTTATTCATGTTTTTCTCCGGCATGATTCCAACTTTTAAACTTGTTTAAAATTTAATAAAAAGTACTTATTTCTTTAGCAGTCTTAACCACATCTATTTTTGGGACTCAATTATTAAATATTTCGTGATCGCTGTCAAATTGGCATGACTTGGAGGCCTAAAAAGAGACTAGGACCTACAGAATTTAAAAATTACAAATTCTGTTCAAAGCTCTTGGCAAAAGCAGATTGCCACGAGCTTTGTTTAAAGTGTTTGAGCTCAGAACACATTTGAGAATTGTGATCTTTGTACACATTTTTGCCCAAAAACTTGATTAAAAAGAAAAAAAGGCAGTATTAAGGGAAGGATTTTCATCACCCTCAACCTGCTTCCATCACTTCAAAACTCTCAAAGTAACAAACTCTGTAATGGAGGGTTTAACCCTAATTTATTTATTGAATTTTTGTTGACCAGGTAGGCCCACAGAGACTTAGTGGTGGAAAGTACACATGAGATCTGTCACCCTTGCAGCTGGCACTGACTTCAAAGGTGGCTGGAAAAATGCTGCAAGCAGTTGTCTGTAGCAAAGGAAACTAAGACTGCAAGTCTGTCCTCTGAGCATACTAAAGAGCACATGATATCTGATAAGAGGGAGCCCTGATTTTAATTATGGCAAGAAAATAAAAACACTTCAGACCAGCCATTGTCCTTGACGTCCAGACTAAGGAAAAGCATACCATGCTAATTGAGATTTCGATATTGCCTTCCAGTTGGGTTTCCACCCCACTCACTCTACTGCCTCCCTAGTCCGAATCACTGACCACATTCACTCGCATATGGATGCCAGGCAGGGGACCGGTGCAGTCTTCGACTTGGCCAAACCATTTGATAAACGCCCATTGCTCCTTACCAAACTAGCTTTCTCTGGTGTTTCTGCCTTCTCTTTGCACTGGTTTAAATTATACTTTCAGACAGGTCTCAATCAGATAAATTGGGGCCATCCATCTCCCTTCAGCTTCTAGCCTCACTAGGGGTCCTCTGGGGATCAGTCTCTGGCCCCATTCACTTCTCTGTTTTCATTAGTAATCTCCTCAACTTCTAAAGGGGCAGGAAATGATTTCTGATTGGTGGCTGTTTAAAATGTGCCTATTTTCCATAATGATATTCATACCCTATATAATCCATATTTGACTGTACCTGAATAAAAAGTGATGTGAAACTGTATTTATGCTTTTGTTTTATGGGAGCATTCTGTTACATAGAAACAGTGATGTGGAGTTTTAACTATGCGTGGTTTGGGTACATAATGCTGAGCATGGGTTCTGATAGGTCAACCGCTGTGTTCAACATTCTGTGCACAAACTGTGACAGCTCTATATTATTGGTTCCATGAAGAGAACTGAGTAGAATGTTGTCCTTGGAAAGAAAAGAATTGAAAGCACAGATTTTCAGATCATTGTTTATTCATGTACAGTAAAATGTGGATTATTTGAAGACAGAGATTCAGCTAGGAGCCACAACCCAGGACTAGCAGTGCCTGGCTAAAATTAAGTGAAAGCATATGTGGGGTAGATGACTGGCACCTACTATAGACCTGAGAGCTTAACTTCAGTAGGCAAACCCCTTTTCGCCAGAAATAACACACATACCTGGTATCCAAAAGTGTATGTCTTCATTCTGTGAAGACACACTGTACTGTTGCAAAGTAACTTCATAGACAGTTCATAGATATTTCCATGAAAATAGCAGAGTTGATTTTAATCGTATAAAACCCTGGAACAGTACACTGGAGCACTGTCTGAACCCCCCCTTAACTTCCTCCTTCCTAGTCTGCTGTGTCGCTTGATGTGTTTCTGCACATGGGCACTTTGTGTTTATTTGGAGACATACATTTCAAACCCCAGGAAATCTTACTGTATTCTGACTAATGCAGTATGGTCTCACCATAGGACTGCCCTGGAGCCAAAATGGTTAGTAGAACCTATGCAAATGATGGAATGCGAGGCTGTAGTTTTGTTTTCAAACCACTGTTCCTAGTTGCACTTCCTTCAACTGTCAGATTCTTTACTCCGCTTGCCTCAGGAAGACTTCTCCAGAGAGCTGTCCTTCACTGCTTGAAAACTTTGTTTTTTTATCAGTTTTATAAAGTACTGTTTATTTCTTTTGGATTTTAAAGCACTGTCCTTGGTGTACAGGTAGAGTTAGTTAGATTTAGCTTCTTTTGGGGCAAGTTGTCTGGTTCCTTTTCAGTTCCCGTAACTGGGAAGGAACCAACGTTTCTTCTACTTTTTGAAGTAAATTTCAGTTTAAATTGAATATTCCGACGCTGGAAGTGAGTCAGTTACTATTTAGTAGTTGTTTACCGGGTAACGGTGCTTATCAGTTGGTGTTAAACTGAAAAAGCATTTTTTTCTTTTCTGGTTATGTCACAGAACACCAAGAAAAGAACAGGACCTACAGGTTTCCAGCATTGCACTGAGTGCGGAGAACCTTTGCAAAAGTTGATCCTCATTTAATCTGTGTCTTCTGCCTTTGGTTTGTACACCTCAAGACAGACACTGACATTTGTAAACATTTTCTGCAGTCAACAGTTGAGAGCGGTTAAAAGACTGCAGGAAAAATGTCTAGGAAGGCTGCTGACCTGGCCGTAGATAAATCTGTTGCTTCTCAGAAGAACTGGAGGAACTGCCCTCTGAAAGGAGCGAAAGTTCCTCAAGTAAAAACAAATCAGTGATGCAGCCCTGAACCGCTACTTGGCAAAAAGAAAGAAAAGATGACTGGGCAGGAACTGCAACCTAGGAAAGCTGCAGCCCGACCACTGAGGAGATCGCCAACACAGTTAGAATTATTCAGTCCTTACAGTTCGGAACTATGGTTCCAGTTAAGAAACGACTGCTGCCGCAGGCAACGGTTCAAACCCCCAGTTCAACCCAGGTTCCCGGTTCTTTTGACTCTGGTGGTGACCATTATGGGGAAGAAGAGGAAGAGGAGGAGGATGAGGACTATGGATAGCCAATTGTACTGGACGGACAGCTCTCCAGATCTTCACCACTCTGATTCCCCTGATAAGGGAACTGAGGACTTTACCTCTTATTACTGATTTATGAAGCAGGTTGCTCAGATCCTTGAACTCCCCACTCAGGAGTCTACGGAGGAGGAGGAAGAACAGGACTACTGGAGATGATGGCTGTCCCAGCATCAAAGAGACTGCTACTGCCCATCCACAAATCTCTCAAGAAACAGACCTTAAAAATTCAGCAGACACCCACTTCGTACCTCCAGTGGACAAAAAGGTGGAAAAAATACTGGGTTGCCAAAGGAGGAGCAGAATTCCTGTTTGGGCACCCTAGCAATGAAGGGTGGTGCAGGATGCAGCTTGTGACAAAGCTGGCATCCCCTGGCCTCTCACCCTACAGATAAGGATTTCTAGGAAGGTGGACTCAGTGGTAAAGAAGGTGTACCTGGGTTCATCTCTTGCCATTAGGCAGGCCTCCTGTACTGTATGTCTTATGTTGCTAGATACCAGAAAACTCTTTGGAGTATGGTACTGGAGATTTCTAAGGCTGTCCCATCTCCCATAGCAGCTGACTTGGAGGAGGCTGCAAAGAGAGGCATTGAAGCTGCCAAAACACAATTCAGAATGGCAGTTGATGCCAGTGACACTACAGCTAGGCAGATGGCAGCGTCAGTGTCCCTCAGAAGGTTTGCATGGCTCAGAACCACCAATCTGACCCAGGATACCCAGCCCAAGCCTTTAGATTTTCCCTGTGACCCCACATCTCTGGGGAACAAACAGAAGCATATATGAAGAACATGGACAAGTACAAGGCTGCCTACAAGAGTGCTACAGCAAAAGAAAGGGCATCCACACCTCGGAAACACCGGAGTAGAGGTGGCAGGGGCTGGGCTCATTACAGGCCCTTTTTCCAGCCTCAAGCATTTCCCCAGTATCAGCAACAGAGGGGTTACTTCAGAGGCAGGGGCAGTGGCCACACTAGTCCCAGCACACAGCCAACAGCCCAGGCAAAGCAAAACACCCTGAGGCGTCTGTTTGGGTCACCTCCCCAATCCCATTAGTGGGCCAGGGTCTGGCGCTCAGCTTCAAGTTCTTGCCATAGCTGAGGGCAAGGGTTTTCAGACCTTCTTCCTCATCAGAAACCGCTCTACTGCAAGATGAAGTAGCCAATCTCCTGTTACTGGAGACAGTAGAACCAGTCCCCTTGGTACAGAGGGGGAAAAGGCTTGTACTCAAGATACTTCCTCACAACAAAGAAAACAGTGTGGCTACCCATTCTGGATCTCTGACATCTAAACAGACATTTGTCAACGCCAAAGTTCAAGATGGTGACTCTGGCCACCATCCTTCCAACACTAAGGGAGATTGGTTGGCATCCCTGTACCTAAAGGATGCTTACTTTTACATCCCTGTCAGGCAGTCCCACAGAAAGTACAGGTTCAGATTGCCATCAAGCCATTTTCAGTTCAGGGCAATGCCATTCGGACTGACCTCTGCCCCAAGGGTGTTCGCAAAATGCCTGGCTGTGGTTGTGGTGCACCTAAGGAGGCAGCGGGTAACAGTATTCCCCTTCCTGGACAATTGACTAATTGTAGGCCAGTCACTTCAAGTCAGGGAGGCACTGTCAGTCACGCAGTATACCTTACAGTCTTTGGGGTTCCTGGTAAATCTAAAGAAGTCAGTGCTGGAACCAGTTCAACTCCTGGAATTCATAGGGGCCGAGTTGGATGCCCAGAAAGGGAGGGCTTTCCTCCCTCAGGGGAGAGTGGAGAGCCTGGTGCAGCTAGCCAGTTCTTTCAAGCTGCACATTCCAAGGCCATCAAGGAATTTTCTGCAGCTGCTAGGCCACATCACGGCATCAACAGCAGCAGTGTCAGGTTCCAGATGAGGGACATTCAGTTTCACCTCAGAGCTCACTGGCAAAAAGGGGAGATTAACTGTCAAAGCTAGTGCCTGTTACAGGAGTCTTTCTTCAAGCACTGCAGTGGTGGCAGGACAGGGCCAACCTCAGACAAGGTGCGCCATTCCTGCAGCAGTCCCCTTCACTGGTGCTAACCACAGATGCATCACTCCTGGGATAGGAGGCACATCTGGGGGAGCACACTGCACATGGTTCAGACAGGAATCACTGCCGCACATCAACCTGTTGGAATTCAGAGCAGTCTTTCTGGGTATCCATTCTTTTGCCAGTCTAATAAAAGGTGAGGTGGTGCAGGTAAGGTCAGACAACACAACCACCATGTACTACATAAACAAACAAGGGGGCACTAGGTCAACCCCTCTGTGCACAGAGGCCATGAAACTCTGGAGCCTGGCATACTCCCTAGAGGTCTCCCTCTCAGCAGTCCACTTTCCGGGTAAGGAAAATGTCTTAGCAGATGCCCTCAGTAGAATCACAGAACCACCGTGAGTGGTCACTGAACAAGCAGGTCCTGGAGGTTGTCTTCAACAGATGGGGGCACTCCAGAGGTGGATCTTTTCACAGCCCCAGGCAGCAGTCAGTTACCTCAGTTTTGCCACAGACCTTCTGTGAAGGGAACAGTCCCTCTGGACGCACTGCTACTGGATTGGACAGGGAAGTTCTTGTATGCCTTCCCCCTGTTAATAAGGGTACTGAACAGGCTCGGGTCCCAGCCAGCAACAGTGGTCCTCATTGCTCCAGACTGGGCCAGGCAGCCCGTGTGTTCTCTGATTCTGTCCATGTAAGTAGCCAAGCCAGTCGGCCTCTCAAGGAGGCACAACTTACTGACCTTTTCCCAGGGCAGGATCATGTACCCCAACCTTCAGTCCCTCAGGCTCAAGGCCTGGCTCTTGAGGACTTAGAATATGCAAACTTACACCATTCAGAAGGGGTGATGGAGATACTCAGGTTATCTAGGAAGCCTTCCACTGGGAAAACCTTTTCTTCCAAACAGAAGAGGTTTTCCATTTGGTGTCAGGGAAGGGACATAGATCACAATCAGGCCAGCTTGTCAGTGGTCCTGGATCACTTAACCCATCTTCACCCTCTAGGCTTAAGGGCATCTACCCTTAAGGTGCACCTGGCTTTAGCTTACCTGTCAGTTGGAAAAGGGTTGTCTATAACCTCCAACCCAGTGTTCAGAAAGTTTTTCAAGGGGTTGCTGCATATACGTCCCGCACATAGGGAGCCTACGCCAGTGTGGTATCTTAATATATGTATTACCCAGTTTATGCAACCCCCTCCTTTGAGCCCATGTCCTCAGCAGAACTCGAGTATATAACATGGAAAACAGTGTTCCTAGTGGCTGTTACCTCTGCCAGAAGGATTAGCGAGCTCCAGGCATTATCCACAGAGCTTGGCTACATTGCTGTCCATAGGAACAAGGTTGTCCTAAGGACTAGTAGGAAATTTCTTCCCAAAGTGGTATCCGAATTCCACCTCAACCAGTCCATTACATTATCTATCTTTTTTTTACTGACAGTTCCTCTTCAGAGGAATGTAGACTGCATAGTTTGGACTTTAAGAGCTATCAGCTACTGTCTTGATCACACAGAGGACCACAGGCAGGACCGTACTCAACTCTTCCTCACCTATGGAGAAGTGGGAAGGGAAACCAGTCTCTAAAAGGTCTGTTGCAAGATGGATTATTGGCTGGCCCAGTGGCGCGGAGGGTTGGCGATCGCGCCACACCTCGGCACGCCTGGCGACCCGGTTCGGAACAGGCTGGGTTGAGGGGGGAAGAGATCGAGCATCCGGAGGACTGCTCTCTCTTCCTGGGGTGCTGCTTGCTTACCGAAGTGACCTCTGGTGATAGCCAAGGGTGCCACTGATGAGCAGCACGGAGAAACGCCAGGGTGGGCGGAGTCACGCATTACGTTGCCTTGCTAGCCGTGTTTCTGGAGGGATGGGAAGGGAAAGAGAGAATCAAAAACCCTCCACCTGGGGATAGATGAAGGCACCGCTGCTTCACCACCCACACTCCCAAACTGCACATCTCCCTTCTCCATTCCGGGGGCGCCGGGCACCTTGCCCTTCAAGATAGAGCGTCCCGGGTGGATGGGGTGGCCCTACCTCCAGAGGGTTCAGACCCGGAGGTGGTGCTCGGCACGGAGAGAGGGGAATGGTCACGGCGGGAGGTAGAGGCGGGTAGTCCGCGGACGCTGGAAGGAGTTCTCCAGAGTTGGAGACCAAAAAAAAAGATGGATTATTGCTTGCATTCAGTTCTGCTGCAACAAGGTGGGCAAGCAGCCACCTGCAGGCCTCGGGACCCATTTGACTAGGGGTACATTTGCTTCCTTAGCTGCTAGGGATGTTCCCCTGATGGAAATCTGAAAAACAGTTACCTGGAAAACTGTCCACACATTTACTAGGCATTACTGCTTGGATGTTCGGGCCAGAGGGGATGCTAGGTTTGGCAAAGCAGTCCTGCAGAGTTTGTTCCCTAAATAGGTTCTGTACCCACCTCCAAAGGTACTGCTTGAGTAGTCTACATTAGAATACAGTAAGATTTCCTGGGGTTTGAAGAAAAAATGACTTACTATAGTAATCTTGTTTCTTTCAAGGGAATCTTGCTGTATTCTGAGTTCCCTCCCTACCTCCCCTGCTAGAACCTGAGGGTCACTGCATTTCAGCTGTACATATACTGTTGCAAACCTGTTGGTGTACTGTTCTTTTTTGGGCATCTGTGACTTGAGTCTTAGGGATGCCCTTCTGGTTTATGAGGGGAGTGGCTTTTTTAAAAATAGGGGGGATGTAGTTGTAGAATAGTATTAGTAGTATAGTTTGATAGTTCACTGTGCATGCTTCATAAGAATCTGAAGTTTGAAAGAAGTACAACCAGGGACAGTTTGAAAACCGAACGCAAGTCTAGCATTCCATCATTTGCATAGGTTCTATTAACCATTTTGGCTCCGGGGCAGTCCTGTGGTGAGACCATAATGCATTAGTCAGAATACAGTGAGATTTCCCTTGGAAGAAACAAGATTACTATGGTAAGTAATTTTTTCTTCTGTTACTAGGAACATTACTGTTGCCAGTTAGCACAGATTTCCTAAAACATTTAAAAGTGATTCCTTGTCAGTCACTTAGCTATTAATCAAAAGGCAATTGTATCCCTGCTTTTTGGATCAGCTCCTTCTACGCTGAAACTACACGCATGTATCAGTTGACCCCGTTGATTCCATAGCCTCCTACAGATACCGTGGCATGATTCTTGAACGTCATCTCTACCATTTCCTTCACAGAAATTATATTGTGGTGAAGTGTTTCTCCAAACTGGGAGCCCTCTACAGCATCTAACATTGTCTCCCTCACTGGCACCATGAAAACTGTAGTTGAAAGTGCGATCTTCCCACTGCTTCACTATGGGGACGTGATATTCTCAGGAGCCTCTAATACTGCCTTATCTAAACTCTACCCTCTTTCAAGTATCCTGTATAGATTTCTTTTGGTCTGCCCTCCCCATACTTATCATTGTATTTTGTACAGGGAGCTATACTGGGCACCTCCCATGTTGCGCCACTCTCCATACAGCCCTGCTTGATGCCATATATTGGTCAAGCAGGCTTATTCACCCCCTCCTGTAATTTTTCGTATTCCTTAAGGTTGTTGGAAGGCAAATAGATTCCTCATTCCCTAATGTAGATATAATGCAGGACAGGCCTCTATTAGATATAGACTTGTCCACACATGGTATAGCCTGCCATCCTCATTCACATCCTCACCCAGTTACCTGTCTATGAAGGCCAAACTCAAGGAGCACCTCAGTGTCCCTCTAGCTGGAAGCAGTATAGCACAGAGGTTTAAGGCTCTGAGCTGCAAACCTGGAGACCTGGGTTTGGATCCCATAGCCCCCAGTTGTATACTGTGAGACACTGAGAAAGTCACTTCCTTGTGCTCCCAGGTCGTACTTGGAAACAAGCTCCAGCTTAGTGTGCCTTTCCTGGTTAAACAATTTCTCCTTTCCTTCCCTTTCCAACTTCTTACTGTTGCCCAAGAGGTGGTACATAGTATTGTTATTGGTTGTCCATAGGGTGTTTAGCCAGGTACTGGGTATTATCCTGATCCTGTTGTTGCCACAGGTTTTAGTTTTGGATCCTATCAAAGTGCCATCATTACATGTGATTTGTCACCTTCCTCGTCTCGGTGTACTTGATTTCCCCAGGCTCTGTTCTTGTTGAGGTCTCAGGGCAGTTATTTTAGCCCCTCTGTATCACTGCAGGGCCTTTATTTATTTTAACTGTACATTGTGAAGGCTGCAAGATATTAATGACGTATATTGTGTGATGTAAAGAAGATTGCCTCTTGGTGAACAGTGTCTTGTATCCAGTTCTGCTACTAAAAAGCTACCAGGCGGCCTAAGGGTGCACTCCACAAGAGCTACTTCTGCCTCAGTGGCAACCATATGTTATATCCCCCTTCAATAGATTTGTAAAGCAGCTACCTGATCTACATTACACATTTTCACAAGGCATTATTGCCAGGACATCCACTGCAGAAGGGATGCCAGGTTTGGAACTGCAGTCCTGCAGAACCTTTGTCCTAAACTGGTTCTATACCCAGCCTCCCAGTATCCTTCTAGCATGTTTGTAGAGTGTATGACATCTCTGTTAGACTCCTGTTACAAGAAAAAATGACTGCATAGTAATCATATTTCTTCTAAGGGGTCTAATAGTGATTCATATAATCCCTACACTACCTCCCCTTTTAGAACCTTACTAAAAAGGGTTCTGCAAAGAATCAGTTATGTTTTAAAATTTCTTGGGCATGTTTGGTTTTAAAACTTTCCAGTTTTCACAGTTTTTAAAGACTGGTACTATTCGTAATTCATTAGGGTATGTAAGAATATTAGGATAGTTCAGATAGATGGTCACTGCTCCCTTTGCTGTTCAGCAACAGATATGTCATTAGAACACTAGGGGGAGCGTGACCACAGTGCAGAGTTTAAAATCTGTTCTAATTCCAAATTCCATCTGCGGGGCAACCTCTGAAGCAGAGGATGATTGCAGAGTTGCATATATCACTATTAGACCCTTTAGATGCATCATTACTATGGTGAGCAAATTTTTTTTCTACCCCCTTCCCCAGAAGGTATGCACAGCATATGTGTGAGTGGGAACGGAGGGGGTGCCTCGAAGACGCACAGTGTATTCCTACCAGGAGAGCAATCTCCTCAGCCCAAAATCAAGAACTACTGTGACACTAGAATGTGCCACCACCCTTTTCCTGGCTGGGACACACTTGGCAGCATGTCTCTCTCCCCCTGCGGCATGCCACACAAGCACCATCTCTCAACTTCACTCCTGAACTTAGGTCGCCAACAAGGAAGCACAATGCACTTGTGTTGGACCATCAGGTGGCCCTGGTCATTCTGATTAGAGCAGATGTCACATGACTGTAAGAACGCTTCAGACTTTTTGGGGGGTACTGTAAAAGCATCACAAAATGTCAACTTTCTGAGAATGTTAGATATTTGCAAATATACTTGTGTCCAGAATTGTGAACTCCAGAGAAGAATTAAAAATGGTTCGGCTTGCAGTAGCTGGCCTGCTCTCAGTAGCAGAACAAAAAAGGTGATGGACTCTTGAATTTACAAAGTAACTGTGACAATTTTGCAGCACTAGCGAGAGGTATGTGTGTTTATGTTGGATTTGGCTGTTTCTGAAATTATTTCTAGCCCTTGTATTTGCCTCAAGCCAAATACTTGGATAAGTAGACATTTGATTTGCTCTTACAGAATAGAATGGTCAAAAGTAAAAAAGTTTTGAGTTCAGGCATTTGCTTGAGCCTTGTTTGACCTTTTATCCTGCCTGTTGCTCAGACATTGTCCTTGGTTAATATTGACAGTTTCCATTTGGATGACTAGTTCTTTTTAAGTGTCTTAACATTTGTTTCATTGATTTAAGTTTTGCAGTGAATGTGTTTTTTTTTTTTTGTTTTTTTTTGTAAGCTGCTTCAAAGTCCTGTGTTTTAGATGTCATTTCAAAAGTTTGCCGTTCATTTTAACTGTGCTGTGCAGAATCATGAACGAGTAGTGTTTCATTTTATTATTTGAGCCTTTCTTGGACTTGAAGAACTACTGCTGCTAATTACAAGTGATTTGACAGATGGGTAGCTTTTTTTTTTCTTTTTTTTCGTTGTTAAATAAATTTGTCCCAGCATATGAATGATATCATTACTTTGGCATTGTCTACTGACTGTTATTAACGTGGAATAGAGGAGCTACTTGTTTATACCAAGAACTTGAAATTTTCAGTTTTTCCTTGCACTTAGTTGCTTCACTTTTGAAAGTAGCCACCTTTTTCAGTAAGAGGCTGTCTTTTGTGCAGTATGCACATAAAAGCATTTGAGTTGTGTGGAGTAGATGGGCTTACTGCTATCTCAGCCTTGCTGTGCCAGAGGTGGCTTGGTTCATATGTTAATAGCATGTAGAGTAGGTGAACCAAAGAGTTTGAAGGGTAAGTGGCTTTTGCATACTGTGTATAGGATTTTGGTCTTCTTTAATGGAGCATTTGCTGATTATTTTACTTTTGTTAAAGAATAGTGGATGTTGTGGTTTACAGTTTATTTTGGAATATCATTTTTTGTTTTTGTTTGCCGACTGTTGTAAAAGAATAGAGGCTTACACTGCTGTCTTCAGTTTTGCACTGGGCTATTTAATAGTTTATTGTTAGTTGAACAAGTGAAGTGTCAGTTAATGTGAAGCAATCTCTCCTTTGTTGTATGCAGATCTGAACTATGCATTGTGAACATCGTTGATTTGCATAAAGTGCAATACATGATTGTGTTTTATTACCCCTTTGGTTTTATCTTTGCAGTTCTGCATCATTTTATTTGTATAATTTATTCAACTGTTGTAATTGTGTCTTGATTAGGTGGGCCTGAAGACAATGCATGACCTCTGTTCTTTAATGATTGGAGGGATTTACAACTGTGATAATTTTACTACAGGCATGTATGTGTACCATATACAAAGTAGTAGGAATGAATGTCTAGTAGAGTTTATTTCATTAAGACGGCCTACCTATGAGAACAGGATGATATTAGGGAAACCTTAGCTACGGCACCAGTTCTCTCTCTGCCCGCCCCCTGCAGTGACTGCTTTAATAAATGTAGTTAACCCCTTTGTGGCCTAAAAAGACCTTTTGTTAAACAAAACATATTTAAAAAATAACTATAACATGTTCTTCTGTTTGTTCTGTTGTGAAAAGTAGTCTTCAAGTAAAAATATTATTTTTTATTTATTTTTTGTAAGAGAAAGTGCTGCTTGGTATTTTATAGTTGTGAGCCCAGAAAAATTGATTGCTGTTTTCTGTGCAGGAAAATATTTCTTTTTTTAAACAGTAGCAGGAAAATTCATTGCTTTGAGGATTCAAATGTGTGTTTGATTTTCATGCCTATGTAAGTGTATAGTGTCTCTTCTCCCCCCTTCCCCCAATGGTCAAGCAGAAGTAGAGCATTTCAGCACGTTTTACATTTTTTCAGACAGCATTGTCAGTCGTGAAATTAAGCATGAAGTTCAGGAAAGTAGGGCCCTTTATCAGGTCACCAGTTCAGGCTGCACTGGGAGTCTCAGATGTTAATTTATGTGTTATAAAACAATACAAATGTACAAAGTCGCATCTGAGACTGGCAGAATAGTCTAGAAGTTAGAGCAACGAGCTGTTAATGTTTGATATATCCAGCATACTTGGGTTTGAGTCCCACAACCTCCACTTGTATTATGTGAGACCCTGAGTAAGTCACATGACCTCCCTGTGCTCACGAGATGCACCTGGAAATGAGTTTTGGCTCAGTGGACCTCTCCCCCGACCAAGATATTATAAAATAAAAATTGAGTTACATGTTTTTTTTTTTTGAATATTTTGACCTCTGTTTATCTGAATTCAGTCTCCTGTCCTAGAGTAGCAAGTGCCCAGTGAACTGTTTATACTACAGGTCATTTGCAGAGGAGAATTAGATCTACCCCTGCTGGCAGAATACAATTCCATTGTTCAGGACCAAAAGATAAAGTTGGGGAAACCATTTTCACAGAACCCAGTAGAAGTATTTACCTTTGTCCCAAGCTTCACAGTATTCTAAGAATGTTTAAGAATTTTTGTTAGGTTTGAATATAACAAACAGCATGCAGAACATTTAGGTGCATTAAGCAGTATCTCATACAGCATTGTTCATGACCAAAGAAATGCAGAATAACAATCATATTTGAAAGAAAGTGTACTACTGGTACACTAAAAAGCAATCACGTGGTCCAGATTTGCAGACCAATTCAGGCCAGGGTGTGGGATCCAGCCACAATTTGCTGCTCACTGATAGATTTGCAACATCTTGTTTTCAGTGGGGCCTGCTTTTACTCATTTTTTTTTTTTTGCTGCAGGGAGAACTAAAGCATAGGGGTGGTAAGTGACATGCTTTTTAAGTTTTGGGATGTTCTGAAAGAAAATTTTGATTCATTTTTATCTCTCCCTGTCCATTTAAAGGTTTTATTAGAAATCAATCCTGAGTTAGCAACAGACTTGCTAATATAAAAACATATTACAGCTGTAAAATGTAGGAGCTGGTAAATCTGAGCTCACATAAAAATTGTATTATAAAATGGATAGAACAGACTCCTCCTGTAAGTTGATTGTCTAGAGAAACTGCCTGCATGATGCTGTCTCAGTATATCATCACAGTCTGAAAGTAATCTAAAAGAAAACTCATGTAAACAACCTTTTTTAAAATTGACTGGATCCATTTTATGATTGCAATAAGGTACTGTACGGCTTGTGTTCTTTTGGTTATCACCGCTTCTTGAATGGTTGAAGGCACTGTGCTCTGCCTTGGGCCTCAACATAGCTGAGGCATGATGTTATCCCAGATTATAAAATGGATAAGAAAAATCCTGCTGTACCGTTGGTGTAAACACATCACTTGATTGTGCATTATTCCCCAGTGGCTGAATGCCTACACCTTTTTAATATTTTTTTCTCTTATGTTTGAATTTCATGTCTATTTTATAAGTGTGATAACACATTTCAGAATGTCGTCTCACTCTGATATACCCACTTCTGAAATGGTTGAAGGCACTTGGCTTCACCTCTTGCCGCCTAACATACCCAGGCATCTGTATATCAGAGTGCAGTTGCACACCGTCAGGTGTTATCACTAACATAGCACATGCCTTGTTGTGCCTTATTGCCTAAATATAGACCCACTTCTGTTTAGGTCTTATTTTTTCTGTATTTCATGTCCCCTCATTCTTTACTAGGAACGTGATCTGTGAATTGATCTGTTTTAGTTTTGCTGCATGAAAAGGCATGGCCCTTTGCTTGTGGCGTAACAGTCCGTTGCCATGGGTGTGTTTATGATGTCTCAAGTGGAGGGCTATGACTTCCTATGTAGTCAGGCAGCAAGACCAGATGACTGTTAATGGACTGAGCCAGTTTTCATAAAAAAAAGTCCTTGGCAGTAAACAACAATGGAAAAACTCCAGAAATACACGAAGCAATGGCTGAATAGAGTTTAAATAGTACTGTAATAGGAGTTCTATTTTTTTTTTGTTTTGTTTTTTTAAACCATTTCTTCCGTTCTGGGCCTATGGAAAACATCCTTCAAACAGTAGGGCTCTGATTTTGGTTGTTTCCTATTTGTTTTGTTTTTTTGTGAGAAATTGGTGCTCCTTAAGCGCCCCTAACGAGTGTGGGGAAAATTTTGAAAATTTTAGACCCATGTCAGCTTGTATTTAATATAGCATTTTTGTTTACCTTCTTAGTTTTCTTTTGTGTTTTTTTTTTTTTTTTCCTTTGTACATTAACATGACAGACAATGGCTGGCTATTAGTAACAGTCTCATAGCTTATTTTTTGCCTCTGTACCACGTCAAGATGGCCAGCTTCACAGAGGACCATGCACACAGTGCACTGAGGTGAACCATCTGCCCTTGGCAAAATCTCTCCTAATACCATACATTCACAGCTCACTTTCAGCCATTCGCAAAAAAGAAACAATTTCTCCATTTCAGATTTTCTCCCAATCTGTCACGATGCACACTGTCAGCGATACGCTCAACATACAAGGAATTTTAAGAATTTGTGGGCAGAATCTGTTTCAGAAACATTGGGGAGCGTGAGGAGCAATCACTTGATGCCTTGCATTCCTAGATAAGAAGAGAGTTTGCGGGGGTGGGGGGCAGAATTGATGGAATGAGTCTGAGACAGAAAAAGAAGTCCCCAACACATGCATGAAATTGATGAAAATAAGCAGATTAGGAAACGTCTAGTAGGAGACATGTTTAAGTCATTCACCAGGTGACTGTTGGGCATCTTTGTCAAGTGGCACGCAGTGCCATACACCTAGTAGGCAAGAGTTAGGAACTCTGTACATCCTTTTCATGGTATGCAGATACCTCTAAGGAGCATTTTGTAATATCTAAGGCATAGGTAGTCTGTTTACTAGTAATTACTATTATGTCCCATACAGACAAAAATATTGTGTGTCACGGACTGATAGAGGAACTGAATCATTCAAATCTATATTTACCTACTTTCTGTACAGCTTTTTATTTTATTTTTTTTTATTTCTTTGTTTCGGTCTCCCTCATTTTTAAAACCAGCTCTGTATGTAGCCCCTACCCCCACCCATTGCTCTATTATAAATGCTGCAACTAGTGACATTGTCAGAATCAGTCTGTGGTTCCTATGCTGATACTGCTACTTTCATAGCCTTCTACTTTGGTACAGACTGGGCATATCAAGGAGCTGCTCCATTTTCATTAATATAGTAGCCCATGCCAGTAGCAGTATCGGTATCAGGAGCCACATAACCAGTGATGTCACTGGTTGGAGCACCTATTGTGAGGACTACATACAAAGCTGGTTTTAAGGACCTGGGAGGTAGAAAACAAACAAAAAAAGTCATGGATGGATGGAAAAGGAACCAGGGTGTCAGTAAATATGAATTGGTAATGTTTGTGTGCCTCCTTCCAACTAATCTGAAAATATTAGCCACTGACTGTACAGCTGTCTTCTAATGACTCACCTTTTTGAATGGCTGCTGCCCCCAGCAGTGTAGCAAACAGAAGTCAGTTAAGTACATACCATATTAAGACAGCTAGAAAATGACTGTCTCTTAGTAACAATCTCTTGGATTGGTTTTGCCTCTGTGCCATGTCAAAGTGGAGTTGGCAACCTTGACGTGGTAAACAAAACCAATCCATTAGACTGGTATCAAGAGCCAGCCATTTTCTACCTGTTTGGAATGGTGTGCATTTACGAACTTCTGTTTTTTTACATCAGCATGAAAACAGGTTCACTGACAAGCTAGACCTTTCCAGCTTTGGCTGCTTCTGTACACCTGATAATACAGTTCTGTGCTTGTGACATTGTAATCCTTTCCACAGCATCAGGTTGTGATGTCACATTATGATGTCCAGTGTGAGCAAGCAGTAGGGGAAAATGACGTGTACGAGACAGATCTCATGGTAGACCATGTTAATGTCAATAATTACAGCAAGTTAGTGTTAATGCTACATACAGCAAATACATGAACTGTAAGGTGAAATTAGTCTAAATATGCTGTGTTTAAAGTTTCCACATACACATCAGAGGCTCTTTAAAGGTAGATTTGTCAGAGTTTTATTTGTTGGAATTGCTCTTGGCACTGACTAAAGGGTGAGGTAACTAACACATCCTGCCTCAAAAGTAAAAAATTTGCAAGATGGTGCTGTGTCACATATAGTATCTGAAATGTTCATGGTGGATGTAATTTGACATTGGATGGTAGAAGGGAAGGTGTAGCATGGTGTTCATAAAGCAGACATTGGGCTGTTTAATAGGTAAACACTGCATAGAGCTATGAACATGACATGCTACCTCTTTAGCATTGATATGAAATGAACTGTGCTAAAATTGGCATTTTAATCAGGGCAACATTTTTGTTTTAAAAGAAACCTTACTATCTGGCAGTTCCGTGATGTCATGTGTATATATAGTATATGTGTGGGTGCATTCAGGAACAGTCATGTTTCTGGGATCCAAACCAACCTTACTTGCTAGTCTGTCACAGGTACTGTAAATGATTGGTCCAGGAAGCAAGATGTAACAAAAAAATGTACTGGTCTCCAGAAGTGTTCAAATGATACCAGTTTGAAAGTTAATTCTCGTCAATGGATTTTTTTACCGTGGTGACTATTTGGCAACTGCAAAGGGGTTTGGCTTGCCTACCTGAGCAGCCAAAAAAAAAAAAAAAAGGTTAATTTCACATGACATGTTTTATATCAGTGAGTTGAGGTTGCTCTGGTTCTGGTAAACTAAATGAAAGAACCATATTCTGCGATCTGATGTCCTCTTCATTTGGGGTAATCTAAAGATGTTGGACTATAACATCTGTCTTGGTCAGTATGATCATAACCTTGTCTGAAGATACATTAAAGTTCAGGGCAAGGCAAGGTCTGTGGTGTTTCTTTATTTTCATTATAACTACCTTTTGGGAATAAAATTGAATGTTCTGATGTCATTATCATTATAGACCCCACTCCCTAATCTGAAATTTGATGGGTAGATAAAAAGTAGAACTCAATGGAGGGGGTATTGCAGAAGCAGGGCTGATTGTCTAAGTGCAGAATGAGTGAAGAGAAGCAAATTGGGACCTTGACAATGAAAAGAGTTTGTAATGGGGATACTGTGCCCCTTCAGTTCATTTGAAACCAGTATTATACATTTTCTTTGTCCTGGACAAACAAAAAGCAAAAATGTAACCTGATTGTATGGATCTGTGTATTGCATGTTTAAACAATAATGCAGAACCCTTCTACTACTAACAGAACTGATTACAGTTGCTCTTGCTGTATATTTAACAAAGCTGTACATATTGTATACTATTTTTAATTTTGTAAAAGCATTTTTTAATTTTCCTTTTATGCACAAATCTCCATTCTGTATACATGTATATAAAACTTCTTTGAAAATAAAATTTTGCAGTGAAAAATGTTTCAGACACATTTGTTGTGATCGTGTGATTTTTACATACTGCCATTTATTTATTTTAAACTTGTTTTACCAGATAAGCACACAGAGCGCAGGGTTCATTTCCAGTTGCAACCTGGGGGAGTGGAGGAATGGGACAGTGAGGAGTCTTAGTGTTCATACATTACATACATTACACATTCCAAAAACAAATGAAACAAGTACATGGTAAGCAGCATGTCTTTATTACATTTACTGTGGGCTTTTTTTTAATCTTTTTTTAAATGCAAACTTTATTAAGGTTTCATAGGTCAGAGAGCAGCATGATGTTTTAAAGCAGCAGTACTAATCACGATTCGGCTTTCTGCTACATCTGGAATTCTGAGCTGTGAGAGCCCAACTCGCAGCTCTGGGCTCATATTTGGGGTTTATTTACGTGTATCTGGCTGTCTGGCAATGCAATTTGTTCTTCTGTTTCTTATCTGCCTGGCACACTATCGCCCATTTAAAAGTAAAAGAGACATTAATTTCAATAGCAAATGACAAAGGATGAAACCAAACATGGAAAGCAGTTGGAACCTCTTTGCAGATTATTCAGTAACTGGTGCATACAGCTTAAAATAATAACGAATAATTTGGTGGTGGTGGCTGCACATGGCTTTTACAGCAAAAGAAAACACATTTTTTTTCCTCAACCTGTACATCACAGATTCCTACCTGGAAGGAAAGGCTCCAGCGGCAGCCAACGCGAACAGAGTCTATTCATGAAGTTTTAAACACCAAAGTCAGCCTCAGCCCAGAGCTTGCGGAGAGGGACGGGGAACAAATCCATCCACTCACCAAAGCACAGATGCACACACATTCAGAGACACTAATACAGTGCACTGCAGATCAGCAGCATAGGAGGGGGGACTTTAATTGGTTTTCAGTTTTTCTCAGTTATCATCTTGTCCAGCACAGGTGGAGAGTTGATATTTTTTTTTATTATTCCCCCTTTAAAAAAAAGTAAATAGATATCCCCTTTTTGGAGATTATTGACAGAGTGAGTAGCATACAGGGTTTTTTTTTTTTTTTTGCATCAGGTCCTCCACCAGCACTATACAGCCACTCATCCCTCTTGCTCAACTGCCCACAAGGCATGTAACTAAAACCTACTGTACCTATAAAAAGGCTTTATGCCCTGGTGGTCTAGTTGTTCCTAGGTAGTAGAGTGGGATGGACGGTGGGTGTCCCTTCAGGCTGTGAACCAAACCAACCTAGCTCCCCACTCTGCATCAGCTCCTCGGTCCTCTGGAAAAATTGCACTCAATGTATGCAAAAGTATTGGTGACTCTCACCCTTCTCCTCACTGAGGATGCAGTATGGAGGGCACCATGCCGTGGAGGAGGAGAAGTGACCACGTCACATATATGAGTGGCTGAAACGGTGTAAGAAGTGGGCGGGGGAGGGGCCAGGCAGGCTGGCATGGCAGAGAGACTATTTTCCACACATAAAAAAAATAATCTAGCACTGCAACCACTTTAGGCATTAAAGAGGTACTGTGAAACTATTGCAGAGTGCCTGCTTTTTGCGTGATTCCTGCACAGGCAGAATTCAGTGGCTACATGCATAGAACAGGGCCTGTGTTATGCCTATACAGGTACTAAAAAGACCTGCAGGCGGATTTTCTGAAATCCTGAAAATCGTACACAGGCAGCAAAACCTGTGCGCAAGGGGGGCTTCCCTTGCACACCTACAGGTTTTGCTGCAGGCACCATATTTTCATACACAGAGCCAGTTTGTGACTGTCTGCATTTTATGGCAGTTTGAGCCTGTTTTCCTTATGTAGCGGCATCAAAACGTCAACACCTGGTAATACCAGGTGTAACATTCTGCACAGCTGCTCCTGCCACCGTGTGCACCATGGGCTGAAATTTGGAATGTCTACAGGTGCAGATATTTTTTTGCAGCGGCAGGCTGCACATGTGATTTGGATCTGGCCCCTGATTTCATATTTCAGGCATGGAACAGTGGAAATACAGGCAATGATCAGGCCATTTCTTTTCACTAGGGATTGGATGGCCTTGTAGAAGGGTGGATGTGCTTTTAATTCTTATTTTTTGCTGTGAGTACCACCCGCCAGTCTCTATACCAGCGGAATAATTGTTTCCAACCATCAAACGTTTGTCTTTTGAGTTCAGCAACATCTTCAGCACTTATCAGATGGAGAAAAAATAGGAGGACTAAAAATTACTCCCATTCCAGCACCTTCTTCATTAGTAAAAAGAGGACCATATAAGGTTCAGTGGCCTGACAGAAGAACTTAAACAGAACTGCTGCCTTTTGACTTCCGGTGGCGCCATGGAGGGCTGAACAACGCGGATCAGGAGCACTCCCCCTCGCAATTTAAAATATAAGAAAACTATGCCCCAGAATTCTTTCATTTGCGGGACAAAAGCATCATTAAAATAATCAGCCGCTCACCTCCATCCTGACATGCCCTTTCGACCGAATAAAAATAACAGATTCTGGATCTTCTCCCTCGACGATCACCACATGGATGAAGAGAGCGAGATGGCGGGCTCCGAAGACCCCAAGCGCACCAAACGTATAACAACCTGGGTAAGGCATCCGCCATCACCGCTACTTCCTCACCAGACTCAATATTGCAAGCAATCCAGGAGTTTCAATCAGAGGTCAAGGAAACCCTTCGTGACCTCCGATCAGACCTGGGCAGTCTTCAAGCTCTGCTGGATGAAGCAGACACACACAAATTACGCCCAACTCTGAGCACCTCGATGGGTTAGAGGCCTCTGTGAGAGAATTGGCCCAAACACAGCTTTCCATAATCCGCAGGCAAGATGATGCAGAAAACAGGGCCTGAAGAAAAAACGTAAGAATTTATGGCATACCTGAAGGTGAGGAGGGCCCAGATATTCAAGCCTTCCTCGATCATTTTCTGAGGACCACTTTAGATCTGGGACCGAATTTCCCCATAGACCTAGAACAAGCTCATCATGCCCTGGGCCCCAAGCCACCATTAGGGGCCCGCCCATGCTCAATTATAGTGTGCTTTCTCAATTATGCAGTAAAAGAATCTCTCCTGCAAAAAGCCTGGGCACAGAAACAAACCTTTTATGCAAACAAATGTATCTTCTTTGATAATGACTTTGCACCCACGGTCCAAAGACTCCGGTGCGGATATACCCCCTTATTCCCATGCCTCAGGGAGATCAAGCTTAAATTTAAAACTCCCTGCCCTGCCAAGCTGGTGATTTATTTCTCCTCTGGCCCGCACTCTTACTCCACAGCAGATGAGCCGAGACAGGACCTGCAGGCAAGGGGCTTACTGGGGAATCATGAGGCCCGTGGTTCCACAAGGAAAGCCAGAGAACGTAGATAAACCAAGTAACAATGCCGGATGGCAGGCCCGTGAGCCCCTTGCAACCACAGCCACTGGAGGAAATTCTCAAGACGCATACAGCAATTTCGCAGCTCCACTGCAGTTTTTGAATGACTGTTTGCAGTACAATGATATTTATGAGGACAACTAGTAACTCTAGAGGACTGGTTCCAGGTGGGTGCAAGCGGTGGGGGCGGGCTGCTTGGGGGGTGGAGTGTTGGGATCGGGGGGGCCTCAATGTCCACTTTTGGAACCCCAGTAAATACTGCTTAAAAAAGGAGAGAGAGAAGGCGACATTCTCCTATACAACCTTGGCTTGTAATAAAATATAATGGGCTCGCCTATAAAATTGGATTTAGAGGTCTCTTAATGATGGACCCAAGGGTCAGGCTGAGAGCCTCACGCTAAATTATAAAGGACGGGGGATTCGTGGTTTGGGCCCCCACTGTTCCCGCTCTGCCTCCCACGACTCTCGTCCGGCATGCCTGCTTTTCTCCCCTCTCCAGATTATGGAACGCATAGGGCCCTCTATCAACAAAGGGCCACTACTTAAGGCAAAGAGTTGTTGCTGGACTCGGGGACAGTATGGCAGATGAAGAGACTTTTCTTGAGTCGAACCAGGAACATTATTCTGACTGATGGACTGGGGCCCTCTCAGTCCACCTATGAAGGTACTTTGGTTCTTCTATCCATGGCTTAGTGGGGACTACAGTATTGTTTGAAATTTCCCTCTGAGTAGGGCGGACTTTGCAGCTGGAGGATGATGAACCATCCGGCTACCCTCTTATAATTAGGACCCATAATTTCAAGAGAAGTTACCTCCCCTTATGTTATAAAAACAGGAAGTTGGTAACGGCTTGAAGGGCAGGATGGGGAGATTGAAGGTTAGAGAGGGGTACACCCTGACATTTTACCCCACCCAGATTTATTTGGCTAAGGGTTAGCCGGCTGTAAGGGTAAATCGACAGGGGATTGAACCTACCTGAAGAATCTAAAGTTGATAATAGAGGGTCCTTCACAGCTCCACCCCCTATAAGCACGGGTGAAATGTAGGGATTTCAAGAAGGGAGGTGGAGGGAAGCTGGAGATGGAGGGGAAGGGAGTGCAGGGGGGTGGGGGTAGGGGAGAGTGGGAGGATAAGGAAAATAAAACAATCAAGGATGTTGCCACCACATGGGGGTGAAATCAAACACTGAAAAGTAGGGGGGCTTCTGATGATTTTAGAGGTCGCCCACCATGCCTCCACTATTTCAGGCAGGTCTATCACTTTTCCAAGTGATGGCTGTGCTTTTAGGGAGGCTTTCTCCCCCTTGGGGACACCTCCCCCATAATTTATGGGGGATATTGCCCCAGCTCCCTTAGACCCACAGCATCAGATCCCAGAGGAAGCCCCCGGAAAGGATCTTATTTCCCTTCTAAACTGAAAGTTACACTGCTTAGTTCTTTTAAAAGTTTTTACACATTGGTTAGCTTCCCAAGTGGGGGAGATGGGGAGGGGGAGACTAAGGACTACATTGTTAGGGTTTTTTGTATAATAGTTCTTTTCTACAAGTTGGCCATAGTTAGGGCTTTCTCTTTGTTTTTTAAGGTTATAGAAAAAGGAAAGAGACAGAGAAGAAATGCACACACCATGTTCTTTAGAAAATATTTTATAGCTGTATGGGATGGGGTGGGTCCGGGGGATCATCATGACCGTATGGGTTGTGATGAGGGGGCGGGTGGCCCCCTCGAATGGCTCTCCATTCAGTCTTCCTTTTTCTCATCTGAAAAGAAATGGCGGTGGAATCCAGTTAAGATTTTTTCTGTAAATATAAATGGGCTTCATAGCCCTATAAAGAGAACATGTCTGATGCAATGTTTGAAAAGGCAGGCGGCTGATGTATATTATTTACAAGAAACCCATCTATTTGACCTTGAACACCAGAAACTAAAATGGGTGAACAGATACCAAATCTATGCATCCTCCCGTTCCAGTGGTCGCAGAAGTGGACGGCTATACTGATCCCCACTTCTACCCCCTGGAGTGCCGGGACACAATTATAGATACCCAGGGGAGATTTGTAATTCTTTCAGGTACACTTTACTTCACAAGAAGTCACCCTAGTAAATGTATATCTGCCCCCCCAAGGAATCTCTGGCTGTAATCCGCTCATTCCTAAACAAAGATCTTACTTCGAGAGGGCTCTTGCAGTAGGTAATTACATATAGGACTGATGCCAGCCAGCATCAGGACCAGATGGAAAAATTTCTAGCTAGCAGTCTCTGGCAGGGGACTGCCCCCACGTCAGGTGACCGACATCATGTGGTGTCAGTATAAAGGGGTGGTCCCCCACGGCCACCTTCCAGTTCTTTCCCACCATTAGCTCGTGTCAGCGCCTCGCAGTAAAGTTCAGCGCTCATCGGCTCTGTCGGAGGTAGTATTTACTGTCATTTTTTCAATGATATTCGACTTAATCATCAGACTTTAGTTGGTGTATGTCATCCCCTACATGCTCCGAGCACAAAAATAAGTGTGACTCGCGCGGCGCCCAACTCCCGCACAAGGACAGCCATTCCCAGTGCCTCTTCTGTCTGTGCCCAGACCATCAGGTGGAGAAGTACCAGCACTGCCTTAAATTTAACGCTGCCACCCACAGACAGAGGCAGCAGTCCCTGGAGGCCCATATCCTCAAGAAAATGGAAAAGGAGTTGGAAAAAGCTCCGGCAGGCATCCACTTCCCCCGAAGGCCATCGTAGGAAGAAGGACAAGGAGAAGCATCGGGACAGGGGCTCCTCTTCCACCACGACTCCGGCTGGAGTCGCCGTGCTCCAAGTAACGTTCCCTCCGGGGGACTGCTCCGCGACGGCCGACTTGGAAGTTTCCAAGGCAGCGTCGGTCCGCCTGTCTGGCTCACACTGGGGCCTTTTGGGCGCCTCTGGGCTGTTGGAGGCCTCCGCTCCTGGTAAAGCCATCATTGCGCGGCCTACTGGTTCAAGCGGCTCTGGTAAGCTGGATATCGGCTCCTGTGATGCCGCACGGAGATGGTCGATAAGTTGCTCGACCCTTTGGGGTGGCGCACGGCTACTTTCCCGCCCATCCAGGCCGCCCCTCCTTCGCGATCTGCCTCGGGTGATGGGTCCGCTAAGTCGGATGCCGGGTTCCTCTGACGTCCGCCCGGACTCCGCTGATAAGTCTGACGTCGCCCGACCCGACATCCGCAAGGCGGCTGAGCTGACTTCGGACCCTCTTACATCCGCCGTTCCTGGCTCTCCACAGCCTTCGCTACCCTCCATGGACCCTGGGTCTCCTCAGCCTAACCCTGGGGAATTTTCCCCACCATCCCCGGATGATGCCAAGGTTCCTGCTGCGCCCCCGTCAGGCCTCCCTCCCACGGGACCAGATGACCTGACGGTTCCCTGGACGCCGGCTCCAACGCCAGTCATACTGATGCTGGGCGACATCTCCCTCCTGGATGCCGCTCCAATGCCAGGCCCTCTGCCTGCCGGGCCTTCTGCTCCTGGCCCGCCCGCTGGGCTTCCTGCAGGGCCATCTGCTCCGTCAGACCCCCCGGCTCCCGGGTATCAGACTCCATCTTATCCAGCGCCGTATTACCCGGCTCCGCAGTATCCGACGCCGGCCTACCCAACGCCACAGTACTCGGTGCCTCACTACCAGACACCAGGTTACCCGCTGTCGGGTTATGGATACGCACCCTACAGGTACACTCAGTATCCATATCCCCCCCCTCCTCCTCCTCCTCCACCACCCTCTCAGCCGCCAGTGGACTTGAAGGAGACTCTGGCCTCCTGGTGGGCTGAGGCCAAGGCTCAGCTCACCAGAGAGGTGGAGAGTCGTCTCCCGGTGACGGTGATGGTTCCGGCTCCCGTACGTCCCAGACGACAGACTCCCTCCCCACCTCCAGATACTCGGGGCGAGCCTTCTGGTTCCAGGGTGGGGCAGGACACGCTTCCCCGAGGGCTTCCTAAGGGGTCCGTTCCTCCCCCATGCCAGGAGAGGGAGTTTTCTTCCTCTTGCCCCTCGGACACCTCGGATGACTGCAACGGTTGTTCCGACCCGGACGACGAGCCATGCTCTCTGACCAAACCCAGACCTAGGTCTCCTCCAGAGGATCCTTCTTTCTCGGCGTTGCTATGCAAAATCCAGGAAGTTCATAAGTGGCGCTCTTTGGAGCGGGACCCATAGCGTAAGAAACTCGCTGAGCACCTGGATCTGCCAGAGACCGCTCCGACCTTGGTGTCTTCCTGGATTGAGCCTCATGCCGACCTCGTTTCCACCATTTGGATGCAACCATTGGCATTAGCCCTTCTTCCTCTGAAGTCTAATAGGCTGTACCAGGCTCCCAAGGGTGTTGACTTTCTTGATTCTCACCCTTGAGCTGACTCGGTTGTGATTAGCGCCGCTCATGGCCGGTCAGCTAATCTGAAGCATTTGAGCTCATCTCCACCTGACAAGGAATCCCGTCTTCTGGACTAGTACGGCAAGAAGATCTATGCTTCTTCCACTCTGGGTATCAGGGCCCTAAACTATGTCAGCCACATGGGGGATTACCAGAAGGCAATTCTTAGTGAGGTGGAATCCAAGTTGGTCTCCCTTCCTGACTCTCAGGTTAAACAGGAAGTGGCTGACCTTGTCCATTCTGCTCGTTCGGCCAGTCGGCACATGCTTCGTGCCATGTACAATGCAGTGGACACAGCGGGTAGGAACTCTGCTTTGCCGTAGGCTTACGGCGTCATGCCTGGCTCCGTGTGTAGGATTTGGTCCTGGAAGTGCAGTCCGCTATTCAGGAAGCGCCCTTCCAGGGTTCGGTGCTGTTTGGTGATGATGTCAAGGACATTATCACCGATCTGCAGGAGAAGGGGACTGCTCTGAAGTCTGTGGACTCCATGTACAATCCCCCTTTAGCGCAGCGTCATCCCTTTCACAGGCGGAATCGGCAAAGAGTGAAACCACAGGGAAAGCGGGCCAATAAACGTCTGGCCCCTCCGGCTGCCAAGCCCCCACCGCCCAAAAAGGCAGCGGGAGCTTCAGCCGTGACACTACCCCACACCACCTGACTCCTTTTCTCTCCCACAGCCTCTGGTGTTTCTAGAGGAACCGGTATGAGGGAGGTTTTCCCTCCACCTCCCGGGTTGGGAGAGGATAACATCAGATTCCTGGGTGCTCCAACTCATTGCAGAGGGACACTCAATAGAGTTTCTCCAGAAACACCCTCAACACCCTCCCCTAAGGTCATCGTACTCACAGGAGCATCATCTTCTTCTGGTCCAGGAGGAAATTTCTTCCCTTCTCTTGAAGGAGGCAGTAAAACCCGTCCCCATTCCTCTTCAGAGGACGGGGTACTATTCCCACTTCTTCCTGGTCCCGAAAAAAATTGGGGACATGAGGCCGATTCTCAACCTCAGCTCCCTGAACTTGTTCGTGGAGTACAAGAGTTTCAGGATGCTCTTGCTGCAGAGCCTCCTGCCCCTTCTCCAGCCAGGACAGTGGCTGTGTGCTTTGGATATGCAGGATGCTTACCTGCATATCCCTATCCACCCTTCCCACCGTAAATACCTGCATTTTGCATTCCAGGGGGACCACTACCAGTTCAAGGCCCTCCCATTTGGTCTTTCCCCGGCGCCCTGGGTGTTCACCAAATGCCTTTCGGTGGTAGCGGCCTACCTGCATACCCGGGGAGTGCAGGTTTTCCCATATCTGGATGATTGGCTCCTGGCGGCTCTATCCAGGGAGGAACTCCTGCGCTTTCTTTCCCTTACCCAGCAGGTCTTTGCCTGCCTGGGTATTACCATCAACCAGGCCAAGTCCAGTCTGATCCCATCCCAGAGGCTTCAGTTTATCGGTGCGATCCTGGACATGACCTCTGGCATGGCCTTCCTGCCACCGGACAGGGCGGCCACTCTCCAGGCCCAGGTCAGCCTGTTGTCCAGCCGCAGGTGGGTCAGCACCAGGTCAGTCCTTCGCCTTCTCAGACTAATGGTGGCTGCGATTCCGACAGTCCCTCGTGCTTGGCTCCACATGAGAATCTCTCAGTGAACACTTCAGTCTCAATGGGATCAACTAGTGGACGACCTAGATCAACTTGTCCTGGTCTCCTCTCCCATGACTTGGAACTTGCAGTGGGGGATGGTTCAGGAGAACCTCTGCTGGGGAGTTCCCTTTGATCTTTCTCCCCCCTCGCAGATGCTGACTACAGACGCCTCCGTCGAGGGTTGGGGAGTCCATCTCTGTCCTCACAGGACCCAGGGCTTCTGGTCCAAGCTCAAGAAGTCCCTTCACATAAATGTGCTCAAACTAAGGGCAGTGCTGTATGCTCTTCAGGCTCTGCATCTGTCTCCCGGTCACCTAACTGTACAGACGGACAATATGTGTGTGGTCTGGTACATCAACAAACAGGGAGGAACTCGTTCCTACCCCCTTTACAGAGAGGTGATGCAAGTCTGGGATTGGGCAGTGCTGCACAACCTTCACCTCACGGCATCTCACGTCCCGGGGGTCGAGAACACACTGGCAGACAGCTCAGCTGGTGATCTGCTCTAGCTCACGAATGGGAACTGGATCAGGGGGTTGTAGACGACATCTTCCTGCACTGGGGAACTCCACAGGTAGACCTGTTTGCATCCCCTCAAAATGCAAAACTTCCTGTCGTCTGCTCACTCGCTCCAGGGCGCGGCATTTTTTGGAGAGATGCTCTGGCTCTAGACCGGAAGGGCAGATTCGTCTATGCCTTCCCCCTGATTCCACTGATTACAAGGGTCTTGCAGAAACTCTGTTCAGAAGGAGCTCGAATGATTCTGATCGCTCCTTTCTAGCCCAGGCAAGTTTGGTTCTCTTTTCTGCAACAGTACTCAGAGGAACCACTTCCTCCTCTGTCACTATTTTTACTGACCCAGGATCAGGGGACTGTGGTCCATCCAGGCCTCAAGTCCCTTCAGTTGTACGCGTGGCTCCTGTAGATGTAGCTCAAGCCTGATTCGGGGTCCCCCCAGTAGCTGAGATTCTGGTGGAGGTCAGGAAACCCTTAACCAGATCTACTTATGCCATGAAATGGAAGCGGTTCTCTATTTGGGCCACCTCCAATGATGTTGAGCCCTTCTCGTGCTCTGTCGGCAGACTTCTGGATTACCTGTGACACCTCTTTAATCTGGGTCTCAGTCATTCATCCTTAAAGGTTCACATGGTGGCCATTTCGGCCTATCACGTCCTTTTTGCCGATAGAACGTTTGCTCAGCTGGAGGTCTCTAAGACCTTTTTGAGAGGGGTCCTTCATTTATGACCCCCTATCCAGGTTCCTGCCCCTCCTTGGGATCTGAATTTCATTTTAGAGAAGCTTACTCTGCCTCCTTTCGAGCCGGCAGCCTCAGTGGACCTAAAGTTCCTTTCTTGGAAGACTCTCTTCCTAGTGGCCATTACTTCTGCTCGATGGATGTCCAAGCTCCAGACCCTGATGTGTAAAATCCCGTATTTGATTTTTTACAAGGAACATGTGGCTCTGCGTACCAACCCTAAGTTTCTCCCTAAGGTGGTAGCGGAATCGACGCTGAATCAATCCATAGAGTTGCCTGCCTTTTTTATGCAGCACTCTAATCATGGAGAGTACCTCCTGCATACTTTGGATGTTCACCGAATTCTGAGATACTACACCAACAGGACGAAGGATCTCAGAAAAACTGATTAACTGTTCGTCTCTTTTGCTCATAAAAGAGAAGGCAATGTTATTTCTAAGCAATGCCTATCAAAATGGTTGGCTCATTGTATCACTTTCTGTTATGACAAGTACAACAAGACCCTGCCAGGTCAAGTGAGAGGCCACTCCACCAGAGGGGTCGCTGCCTCTGCAGCTTGTTTCAAGAATGTGTCAGTGGCTGACATTTGTGCAGCTGCCAATTGGACTTCTGTCCATACCTTTATGAAACATTACAGTTTGGACATTGCCTTTCGCCGAAAAGCAGGTTTCGGGCTGGCTGTTTTGCAAGGCCTCCTTTCCTAAGGCCTTCACAACCAGAGGGTCTACTTCTGAGTAGCTTTCCTCCGCCCGGTTGCTTCTCCTTGTTCCAGACTGCTTAGGACTCAGTCTTATATGTAATTACCTACTGCAAGAGCCCTCTCGAAGTAAGACAGTACAGTTACTTAAGAACTTACCGTAACAGTAGATCTTCAAGAGAGGCTCTTGCAGTAGGTAATACCTTCCCGCCCTCATCCCCCTAAGCTTTTTCAGCTCCTTTTCCAGGAGGGGAAATATCCGCTTCTCTCTCATCTTGCCTTTTGGCCTTTGGCGGGAAAGAACTGGAAGGCAGGTGTGGGGGACCGCCCCTTTATACTGACGCCACATGACTCCGGCCACCTGACGTGGGGGGGCGGTCCCCCGCCAAAGACTGCTAGCTAGAAATGTCTCCGTTGGGTCCTGACGCCGGCCGGCATCAGTCCTGTATGTAATTACCTACTGCAAGAGCCTCTTTCTAAGATCTACTGTTACAGTAAGTTCTTATGTAACTGTACTTTCTAGACGCTCTCTAGGGTACCCTAATAATGAGGGGAGGCTTCAATGTGGTCTTATCTCCTCAACTAGATTCCTCATCACCATGTGCTTACAGATCTTCTAGTGCACTTAAATACTTGAGAGGGACACTTTCTCACCTGGGTATAGACGACGTGTGGGAGAAGCTCTTTCCCACAAATCTGGGTTTTGCATACTTTTCTCTGCATTTTCAAACATACTCTCGATTGGATTATTTCTTCATTTCCTGCGAACATCTATCTCTTATTCAGGACCTAACACTGGGACCATGTATTCTATCTGATCATCACCCTCTGACACTTAAAATAAACTTGGGGAAAGCCCCAAAATCGAAAATGTGGCGATTTAACACATTTCTACTGAGACCCAGAATACATAAATACTAACATCCCTCAAGTTTTAAAAGAAAATGATTCAGGGGACATTTCTGACCCTATCACATGGGATACCCTAAAAGTGGTAGAGGCGAGACCATAGCTTCCTCATCTAGGAAAAAGGGAAAACTAGAGGCCTCTTACAACCATTTAGTAGAACAATTACATTCCTATCAGCTTCTATATAGGGAGGGTGGTAAGATACTACAGAGGAAGATTAGGAAGACAAAACAAGATATACAGAAAATCATGGCTCTATGGGTTCTTCAGACCCTTACATACCTAAAACAGTCCAGTTATGAGGGAGGGGCCAAGGGCTCCGTATGCTTGCCCGTAAACTCAGAGCTAGAAACGAGCAGCAACCATCCTTAAAATCAAACATCCTGTTAAAAAAAAAAAACTCACACAGACGAACATATTTGTTTGGCCTTTCTCTCCTACTACCAATCTCTCTACACCTCCCCTACCAGTCCCTCTCTTCCAGATGAAAGAAAAGCTTTTCTCTTACAACTCTCTCTCCCCAAGCTATCAGACTCTCAACACTTATCTCTAGAAGCCCCAATTAACCCTGATGAGATTTTGACTCATATTAAGGCCCTTAAGCCAGCTAAATGCCCAGGCACTGATGGCTTTTTGGCCGAATGGTACAAGAAAGTTACGGAACTTTTCCTTCCCTCTCTCTTATTTACCTATAGGGCCATAGCGGAGGGTGACCTCTGCTGAATATGCAACACTGACCCCTATTCCCAAACCGAATAAAGACACAACGGATGCATCTTCTTATCATCCAATTTCCATTTTAAATGTTGAGTATAAAATATTCTTGGCAATATGTGTTTCGAAATTGGAAACAATCCTCCCAAATCTTATCCACCCAGATCAATCAGGTTTTATTAAACGTCGCAGTACCACAGATAGTATCAGATACACCATGCTACTTTTAGAATACGTACATTCTGGACACATTCCTTTAGCCTTACTAAGCCTAGACGCTGAAAAGGCTTTCGATAGAGTCTTGTGGAACTTCCTCTGGGATACTGTAGAGGCTCTTTCTTTCCCTAGCTCCTTTCTTTCCTGGCTCCAAAACCTGTACTTCCAACCCAGGGCTTCTATCTGAATCAATGGAGCCTTTTCCTTTTCTACTACAACAGGGTACTTGGCAAGGCTGCCCCCCTCTCTCCATCCCTATTCGTCTTATATATCTAACCCCTGGCAGCAGCCCTGCGTTTAGACCCTCATAGAGAGGGGGTCCCTTTGGGACAAAAAACATATATAGTTTCCTTATTTGCGGACAATGTTCTCCGAACTCTTCTCTCTGCCAAACTCTCTATACCCGCAGCATGGGAAATCTTCCAGAAATATGAAAGATTAGCTAATTTTAAATTAAATATAACTAAATCAGAAGTACTAATGCTTTACTATCAACCATCTAACACTCTAAGAGGCTCCCTCCCCCTGAGAAGGCAATGTACCAAGATTAAATATTTCTGAATACATATTCCCATTAACATGATTTCATTTGGAATTAATAAATTTTGAACCATCTATTTAAATCCAGGAAGACCTGAACAAATGGGGATGGCTAAAACTTATCTTCTTTCAGTGTATAGAAACAATATACATGAATATCCTCCCCAGACTACTATATTTGTTTTAGAATGTCCCAGTCTTCCCAGCAAATTACTATTTCAAATCTTGGAATAAAGCCATTTCTTCTTTTATCTGGGATGGTCAGAGACCAAGGATACGCTTCTCTCTACTATGCCTTTCCCTGGACTGGGGGGGTAATCTTCCTAATCTAAGGTTTTATGCGACAGCTGCTTTCTTAAAAATTCTCATAATCTGGCTCTCGTTGACAATCCATTGTGACTGGAAAGACATTGAGTTCTTAATTAACGACCTTTATGAAACTTAAAAGATAGTTCTTGCTTCTTTAGAACGAACCCCCCCCCCAACCGTGGGACTATACTAAATTCACTACCTAAATCTTGAAGACCTGGCATAAGGTTAAACGAAAAAAAAAGTTTTAAAACAGATATTCTTCCCCTTTACACTTATATCAGCTAATGAAAACTTTATTCCTGCTAATCTTCACACCACCTTTAACTCATGAAGGAGACTGGGCCTCAGTTACTATTACCTGTTTCTTAATAACTCAGGTATTATTTCTTTTCCTGATTTACAAAATATCTACTCTCTTTCTAACAGGAATATGTTTCGCTATTCCCAGGTGAGAAACTATATTTTAAGGCAGAGGGAGACTGTCGCTTGTTCCCCCTCCCCTTTTCTAACCCTGTGGACTCTGCTGAAAGACACACTGGGTGGCAACACATGGGGAAAGCTAATTGGCCATATATACAGAATACTAAGAGACTCTCTGGGTGATACTTCATTATCAATACTAGAAGCCTGGAACAGGGATCTGGAGCTAGAGGTTCCCTTTTCATTATGGAAGGAGGCAAATCTGAAAGCTGTTAAAATTACCTCCTCTAATGTGGAGGGAATTTGCATGGAAATCTTGATCCTGATACTTTCATTCCCCAGCGATACTTAAAAAATACTTTTCTGCCTCTTATGGCACCTATTGGAGGGGATGTAATTGTAACCTAGCTGATCTAGGCCACATTTTCTGGTTTTGCCTAAATTAACACCATTCTGGTGCATCTTATAGCTCGAGCTGGGAGAGGATATTGAACTGACAGCAGAGATAGTTGTCCTATCTATTTATCTACCCCCCCCCAATCGACCACGTTGGGACCATACTTTGCTCCCACTGTATATATTAGCAGCCAGAAAGACTGTTACTCAGAAATGGATGACTAACCTGATACCTTCAATTGAAGATTGGTGCCATGTAAAACTCAGAACATCTTACCGCCAAATTACATAATACTCACCCTTCTTTTGAAATTAAATGGCGCAGATGGGTGTTTCATATATCTTCAAAAGATCCAGAATTTGTCCCCTGAAAAGATAAAAGATAGTCAAGTAAACACCTTCCCACAACTACCTGAAACCTCCCAACTTTTGGAGGGAGGGGAACTAGGGGATGATGGGGTCCCACATAGCTCTTTAAAAGTTTGAAAGATGCCGGCCCGGTAGCACTGAAGATTGAGGCGCTGGACGCCACACCTCATGCTATGACGGCTACATGGGTTCGGGAATGAACCCTGGTCATTGGGGGTCGGCGGGGGAGAAAGAGAATTGAGCATCCGGAGGACAGCTCTTCTCTTTTGGGAGGGAGGAGGTCACAGTTCGGCAATTACCTGGCCCCTGGCAGAAGCCAGGGGCACAGCAAGCCCCAAACGGACATGGGAGGGGGAGTGGTGACGGTGGTGTGTCCTTGGCATCAGGGTATGTGCCACTCCCCCAAGAACAGGAAAAATGCCCTGCAAGCTCTGAGGGGATATGGTATCGGTATTCCTCTCATAGCCCCACCTGCCTGGCTTCATGGTCTCCGACACAGCAGAATGTCACAGGTGTGATAACCCCCTCGTCCCCCGGGGAGGTAGATCCGAGGCTCCATGGGGGTTGACTTGAGAAGTAAGATAAGGTGGCAGAGGTGGGGGACTGGTCTCACTGACGCTCCTGAGGATGTGGTGCCTGTGGGGGTGGGGGGAGTATAAACAGTAATTAAAAAAAAAATAAAGAATAAAAATTTGAAAGATGGATCAGCCACCTGCCTTTGAAAGACTTAAAAAGCTACTGTTAGATCAGATAGAAGGATGCCTATTACAGAATGGTGTGTGGTATTAATTATAGTGAGGTTATTTACTTCCTAATTCTGTATAGTATAATTCCAACCAATTGCTGTTATAGGACAGTGACAATTCTGAACAAGTAAAACAATGTCTCTGAATAAAAAAGAAATTAAACAAAAAAAAAACTGCTGCCTTTTATTTATATATATATATATATATATATATATATTCCTTTACTGCTTTACATAATCTTGGATGCCTTAAAGAGAGCAAACGGGGACTGTCTACCTCTTAAACATAGCATTCTGGTAACGCTCAGTACATCTGGATTTACAAACGAACAAGCCAGCAGAAGAAAGCCATTGGGCCTATCGAGTCTGCTGAGTAAATAATGCAGGGTTCATGGCTTATGCCAAGGACCCAGACCCCCCCTCACCCATATTATCCCTTCCTTCACTGGTACCCCCCGCAATGGTCCCATGGGTTCCCTTTGTGCTTGTTGTAGGCCCTTTTGAAGGCCTCACTGTCTATACTGAGACCGCCTCTTCTGGCAATGCATTCCATGTGGTCACCCCCCGTAAGAAAATGCTTCATAATATCGCTCCTAAACCTGCCCTCATCAACTTCAAGCTGTGTCCCCTTGTACTGTTGTCACTTAACTTGGAGACCTTCTCTTTCCACTCAGTTAACCCCCTTCAAGTATTTGAAGGTCTCTATCATATCCCCCCCCGCTCGTCTTTCTTCCAGTGAGTACATTCTTAGGGCTCCCAGCTTCTCTCTTTGTAGGACCTGTCCTGCTGGCCCAAGATCATCTTGGTTGCTCTCCTTTTGACCCTCTCCAGCAAGCAGATGTCTTTCTTGAGGTATGGATGCCAATACCTTACCCCATATTCCAAATGTGGTCTCACCATTAACCTGTACAAGGCAAAATTACCCTTCTCTGCCGATTACTGAGTACCCTGGCAATACACCCCATCATCCTGTTTGCCTTTGCAGCTGCCTTCTTGCATTGCATGGAGTGTTTCAGGACTCTAGTAATCACCACACCCAGGTCCTTTTATTCCTCTGAAGAAGCACCAGATCCCCAGTAATACTCCATTCTAGTATTCCTCACCCGATGTGAATTACTTTACATTTTTTGCATTGAAGCCAAGTTGCCAGATTCTAACCCCAGGAATCCACTAATATTATTACTCTTGCAGTGTTTCCTTAAGTCAGAACTGCCCCAGAGAGAACAGAATGCTATGCTAATCCTGGAATGTTTAGCTGGTGCATCTGTTTTCAAACTGCCTAGTGTCAACTGCCTAAATTCTACCTCAGATTTCTTCTCTCTGCTGCAAAGATCAGATGCCCTGGAGATCTCTCTCAATCAAGACAGATTCCTGTAGTGCACAGAGCAAAAAAACGTAAGTATTTTTTTTATTTTTCATTGCTGCCTAGTGTCATTGTTCTTTAGTGTTTTATACCTCATTAGTTTTAAATTTAAACTTGTTTATTGGTTCCTCGCAGTTCCTTTGAACCAGGTGGCAACCAACCTTTTTTTATTTAATCGGAACCTTTTTAGAGAGTTCTGGTTACTTTATTCTTTAATTTTATTTCATTTTAACCTGTTTTGAACCAAAGTTTATTGGTTTTCCTCAGCGGTTTCTTGGTTCTGGATCTGATCAGAACATAATTTTTTTTCACTTTATTGGTTCCTGAACCAACCGTTATTCTATTGAAACCTACCGCAAATATTTAAATTTAGTCTATTTTTTTGGTTGGTTACTGGTTCCTGTTTTCTATAATGTCAGACAAGCCTGAAAAGAAAACAGGACCCCCTGGGTTCAAGAATTGCTTGAAGTGTGCAGAGGTGTTTGCCAAGGCAGACAAGCATGATCTTTGCTTGATCTGCCTTGGGCAACAGCACTTCAGTGAAGACTCTGATATTTGTAAGTCTTTCCCTGTTAAGACAGTGGAAAAACGCAGGGAGTGGCTTAAGGGGGTCCATGGGCTCTAACCAGTCCACTCCCTCTAAGACTGTGTGTGGCAGTTCCTTCCAGAGCCTCTAAATCCACCCCTGATATGGATGAGGGCTCTGGCAAGAGAGGCAATCAACTGGCTGACTCCCCAGTGCCTACCAAAAAATTTAAAGAAAACCAAACACACTGACACCCCAGCTAAAACATCTCAAGGGGTCCCTCAGGTGCCTATTAAAGGAGAACTGTGGCAATACTAAGCTCCCCACGGAGTACCTCCCGATTAAGCTTTTGAGACCCTAACCCCTTTTTCCCCCAACAGGCACTTACTTTATTTTATTTCCTAAAACCTGCAAACCGAAATATGGTGGACCGTGTGCAGCTCCATTTACTGTAACAGTGTGGTGCCGCATTGCTTACCCACATCGAGGAGTGAGTGGTGCGGCGCCGCACTGTTGCAATAAGCTCAATTTCCTAGTCTATTTCAATTCATCAGATTACGAAATAAAAATAAATATGCTTATTGAAAAAAAGTGTTTCAATCTCTCAAAAGCTTAATCTGGAAGTAAGCCTTTCGAGGTGGGAGCTAAGTATTCTGCTACTCTGCCTTCTCCTGCTGATGAGTTGACACAGGCTTTCGCCTTACTCCAGGTGCTGCAGGGTTTATTACCCCTCAGCAGCCTGTGGTTACTGCTGCTGAAAAAGCAACTGTTGTTACCCATCTTTTGCCTACTGCTACAGTGGCATATGAGGATGACCAAGATGAAGAGGGAATTGAACCTGAGGTGTCAGCAGAACAGGATTTTGGCTCCCTTCCCAGACCCTCAGAGGATTTCTCTTCCCATTTTTCCTTTTGTTAAGAAAATGGTAGAGACCCTGGATCTGCAAACAGGTGAAGAGATCCAGGATGAAGAGGAGGCACAATACATGGAGCTGATGGGGCTGACACCCTCAAAGAGGCTTCTTTTGCCTTTTTACAAATTCTTTAAGAAGAACGTTTTAGAAATCCAAATGTCACACCCACAGACAAAAAATGTGACAAGTAACAGAAAGATCTGGTGCTGAGCTTCTTTTTAGTCACGCAGACCACCAGGGTATTGTACAGCAGGGTGCCTGTGAGAAAGCCAAAACTCCCTTATCCTCTCACCCCCTGAGAAGGATTCGAGAAAGGCGGACAGCATGGCAAAAAAGGGGTACCTTGCAATTCGTCAAGCTAGCTACCAGGCCTATGCAACCCTTTATCAAAAAGCTCTCTGGCAGTCAGTAGTGGACAATGCTGAGGCTAACCCCTCTTTAACAGTGTCAAAGCTGCTAGACACAGCAAAATTGGGCTTGGAGGCTTCCAAATAGCAATTTCAGATGGCAGCTGACACCAATGATACAGCTGCAAGGTGCATGGCTGGTACCATTGCTCTAAGAAGATTTGCCTGGCTGAGGGCTACCAACTTCACCCAGGACACTCAAACTAATGCATTGGACTTTCCTGTCGAAGGCTACTCTCTTTTTGGTGCCCAGACTGAGGCACATATGGAAAAAAGTAGACTAATATAAAGCTACATTTAGGAGCAATTCGACCAGAGACAGGCCCTCTACTTCAACTTTATCTTATTCTAGGGGAGGCAGGGGCAGGTCCTCTTTTAGGAGGCCTTTCTTTCAGGTACAGGCTGTTTCCCAGCAACAGTACCAACCACAGCAGACTGGATTTTACAGAGCTAGCGGTAGAAGGGATTCTCAGAGAGGAACCCAATCTGCTCAGCCTCGGCAGCAAGCAAAACAGAACCCCTGATTTTTCCCTTCAGGCTGCCTCTCCACATCCTGTAGGGGGCAGACTCAACCACTATTCCCAGGAATGGTTAAAATTAACCACAGACAAGTGGGTCCTGGAAATAGTGAGTCAAGGTCTCTCCCTTTGCTTCAAGTCCCTTCCTCCTCTAAGGTTAAAACATTTTGCACCAGCTCCCTTCTCAGAAAGAAAACTACTGGAGCAGGAGGTACCAGCCCTACTGCTGGCAAAAGCAGTGGAGCCTGTCCCCCACAACCAAAGAGGGCAAGGGTTGTATTCCTGGTATTTCCTAACAACAAAAAAAGAATGGGCTGGCCAGGTGGCGCTGAGGGTTGAGGCACTGGACGTCACACCTTGCGCCACGCCGACGAGCCGAGTTCAGGAGTGGGCACGGGTATCTGGTTGGCAGGGAGGGAGAAGGATCGAGCTCCCACAGGGCTGTGTGGGGGAGGGCATGGGATTGCTCAGTACTCTGGTGGAGACTGGGGGCGCCGCAGAGTGTCTGAGCTGCACGTGAGGAAGTGTGGCTGACGCAGACAGGGTTGTCATGCGCCATCGCATCAGATGTGCACCACTCACTCGGGGAGGGGAGGAAGTAACTACAGGAGTAAAGGAGAAATACCCTCCAGTCTGGATGGCGACAACCCTGCGGTGCAACGCCACCGTCCTAAGCTGGTTCCCCACCACTGCCCCCTGCGGTCTCTCCGAGTTGCCATCCCCTGACCCGGGGAACTGCGACAAACTTGAAGATGGCGGGGGAACACAGTGGACGGTAGAGCAAGTCAGTGAGAGCAGTGGCCTGAGAGAGTTCCGAACTGGAGGACTAGAAAGAGAAATATAAAAAAATAAAAAAGAATGGAGAGTGGCAGCCTATACTTAACCTCAGACTGCTAAACAGGTACCTGGTAAAGCCCAGGTTCAAAATGATCACAATGGCCATGATTTTGCTAACTCTGCAAAAAGGAGACTGGCTAGCCTCCTTGGATCTAAAGGACGCATATTTCCATATTCCCATAAGGGAGTCACACAGAAAGTATCTCAGATTCAGACTCCCCACAGGCCACTACCAGTTCTCAACACTTCCCTTCAGCCTTACCTCTGCACCAAGGGTCTTTACCAAGTGCATAGCATACCTCAGAAGGCTGGGTGTCACAATTTTTCCTTATCTAGAAGATTGGCTGATCATAGTGAAATCCTACCAACAGGTGTCAGACTGCCCTCGGGTAACCCAGGATATGCTGCTTTCCCTGGGATTCCTTCTCAATACCAAAAAGTCAGTCCTGAGCCCTGTGTAGGTTCTGCAGTTCACAGGTGCAGAACTGAATACAGAAGAGGGAAGAGCTTTTCTCCCTCAGGAGAGGGCAGAAAGCATTCAGCTTCTGACAGGCTCATTTGCCCTGGGCAGGCCAAAGCCAGCAAAACAGTTTCTTCAACTGTTGGGCACATGATTGCAGCAACAAGCACAGTCATAGGTGCCAGGTTTCAGATGCACCTCAGAACACACTGGTGTCAAAGGAACCCCGTCTCAAAGCCAGTACCAGTGTCACAAATGTTACTACAGGCCCTCCAATGGTGGAGGGAACCAGAAAATGTAAGGGAAGGGGTTCCATTTCTGCAGGAGCCTCCCACCCTGGTTCTCACAACCGATGCTTCCTTGCTTGGTTGGGGGGATCACACCATCCATGGTACTTGGGAGAGTGCAGACTCACTCCTGCACATAAACCTGCTGGAGTTAAGAGCTGTTTATCTGGCCCTTCAGGGTTTTTCTCATCTCATACAGGGAAAGGTGGTACAAGTCAGAACAGACAATACCACAACAATGTATTACATCAACAAACAAGGAGGGACAAGGTCCACTCCTTTGTATACATAGGCAATGAAGATATGGAGCCTTGCTTACTCTCTAAAAGTCTCTCTACAGTCAATTCATCTGCCAGGCAAGGACAACACCTTGTCAGATGCCTTCAGCAGGATAAACCAGGCCCATCATGAATGGGAATTGAACAAGCAAGTGGTGAATGCTCTATTCAGGAGTGGGGGACCCCAGAAAGGGACCTTTTTGCTTCCCACCAAAATCACCACTTACCTCTTTATTGCTGCAGGGCCCCAGTGAAGGGGACAGTTCCAATGGATGCCCTGATTCTGGATTGGACAGGCAGGTACCTCTGTGCCTTTCCTCCTTTTCCTTTGATACTCAGGGTGCTCATCAAGCTCAGGTCACAACCAGCTCCGATGATTCTGTTAGCCCCGGATTGGGCAAGACAGCCTTGGTACTCCCTGCTGCTCTCAATGTCTGTGAGCAAACCAATTCACCTCCCTCAGAGGTACAATCTACTGACTTCCTTTCAGGGGAGGATAGTGTACCCCAATCTCATGTCTCTCAAGCTCAAGGCCTGGCTCTAGTGGACTTAGAATATGCAGATTGCCAATTCTCTGAAGCAGTTTTAGAAGTCATTAAAGGTTACAGGAAGCCTTCTACCAAGAAAACATATGCCTGAAAATGGAAAAGATTTTCCATTTGGTGCAGTGAGAAGGGTATAGTCCCAGCCCAGGCCAGGATCCCAACCTTTCTTGATTATTTGTCTCACCTGCACTCCCTGGGATTGCAGCACTGAACTCTGAAGGTGCACCTGGCTACAGTTTCAGCATACCTTTCAGCTAGAAAGGATACCTCCCTGGCATCAAACCCTATATTCAAGATTCTTTAAAGGGTTCTCTTATTTGTTACCACCTCACAGGGAACCAGTGCCAGTATGGGACCTTAATATTTGCATTGCCCAGCTTATGCTTCTGCCCTTTGAGCCTATGGCATCTGCAGAGCTTAAATTTCTTACCTGGAAGGTAGTTTTTCTTGTAGCAATCACTTCTGTCGGAAGGATAAGTGAGCTACAGGTCCTCTGTGTGGAAAAATGTTTCTTTCCACAGGGGCAAGGTAGTGTTGAGAACTAATAGGAAGTTCCTCCCCAAGGTGGTTGCTGACTTCCATTTGAACCAGTCTATAACATTGCCAGTTTTCTTTACTGAACAGTCTAGGTTGAGCATAGATTGCACAGCTTGGATGTAAAAAGAGCACTGAGTTATTACATGACTCGTACCAAAGATTATAGGCAGGACAGACAACGACTGTTCCTCACCTATGGGGAAGTAGGTAAAGGTACTCCTGCTTCAAAGAGGACTATCTTTCGATGGATAGTCCAGTGTATTCAGTTTTGCTACTCAAAGGCAGGCAAGGTTCCTTCCTCTGGTCTTAGGGCCCACTCTACAGGGGGCACAGCTGCCACTATTGCAGCTGCTTGAGAGGTACCTCTAATGGAAATATGTAAAGCAGCTACCTGGAGGTCAGTCCACACCTTCACTATGCATTATAGCCTGGATACCCAGTCCAGGAATTATGCCAGATTTGGCACAGCAGTCTTGCAGAGTCTTTTTCCTAAATAGATTCTGGCCCACCTCCTTGAGGTAATGCTGCATAGTCTACAAGAGGAATATAATATTAGTGGATTCCTGGGGTTAGAAGAAAAAATTATTCCACTTTATTTATTTTATTTTAACATCAGTTTAACAACCTTTGAGCCAGAGGCTCATTTACAAAGGTACCTCGTCATAAGAAGGACAACGAACATACATACATGAGACAAGTTGCAGGTCAGCAGTACAGATCAACAATACGGTACAGTCAGATTACAGGTATAGAGGAGCGTAACATTGTATAAACAGCAAATTCAGATAATCAAATTCGAGACATAACAATGAGTTAACAGCAAATTCAGATAAACAAATTCAGAATAGACAGCTAAGGGTAAATCTTGTTTCTTCCAATGGGATCCACTAATATTATTACTCCCCGGCCTTGCCTCCCCTGTCAGAATCAGTAACAAGAAAATCCTCTCCACAGCTAAGATGTATAGTTGGAGTGGCATGCCACCTGCTAGCACCTTCTAGTAATGTCTTAACTTGTAGGTTCTTTTCTAAAGGCATATCTGACTTCAGAAAAAAGGGGACATTTGTTTATACAAGTCCTTTGGTTAATGGTGTTATTTGCCAGTTGGGCATTATTTTTCTATCATTATTGAAATAGTGATTCACATGTTGTTATGGAATCTTTGCAGGCTTCCAAGAAATCTGAGATAGAATGTAGGCAGTTGACACTGGGCAGTTTGAAAATAGATGCACAAGCTAAACATTCCATGATTAGCATAGCATTCCATCCTCTCTGGGGCAGTGCTGACTTAAGGGAGCACTGAAAGAGTAATGATATTAGTGGATCCCTTTGGAAGAAACAAGATTACTACAGGTTGAGTAATGTTTTCTTCCCGACCATCTCTCAAGTTGACCAAGGTCCTCCCACAGGTCCAGTATCCCTTTCTTAGCATCCACCCTTCCACAGAGTTTAGTGATGTACACGAACAGGCACATCTTGCCCTTCGTGCCTTCCCCAATGTCACTTATGAAGACATTGAACACCGGCCCCAGCACCAATCCCTGTGGAACCCCCCTGGTGATCTCCTTGGTGCTGGATAACTCCCCCCCCACTACCACTCTCTGGGTTTTGCCTCTCAGCCAGCGGTTACCCACCTTAACATTTTCTCTGCCCACCCCTAGATCTGCCAGTTTCCTGATCAGCATTCTATATGATACTGAATTGAAGGCCTTGCTGAAGTCCAGGGATATGATGTCCACTGGCTGGCCTCCAGCTTCTGCTTTGGTGACCCAAAGAATTCAATCAGATTCTTTTGATATGATCTGCCTGCCACAAACCTGTGCTGCCTCTTGTCCTGAAGACCATTCTCTTCTATGTACCTCACCAGTCTTTCCTTAAGTATGGTCTCCATGTGTTTACATACTATTGAGGTCAGACTGATTGGCTTATAATTCCTTGCATTATTCTTGGGTCTGCTCTTGTGGAGAGACATTGCATGTGATGTTCTCCAGTCCGGTGGCACCATGCCAGACTCCAGGGATCTATTGAAGAAATCCGCCAGTGGTCCCATAAGCTCCACTACTAGCTCTTTTGGCACCCTGGGGTTGATGCCATCTGGTCCTGGGGATTTGTCTGCCTTCAGTGCCAGCAGCCCCTCCCTCACTCTTTCAACCTCTGTCCCCCCTTCTTTTCTCCCAGGTGGCACCAGCCCATCCTTTTCCCTTGTAAAGACAGAGCAGAAGTATTCATTCAATACTTCTGCTTTGCTTTCTTCTTCCTGTATCCATCCATCCCCCTTTTTTTAGCCTATTTTGTCCTTTTTGTCCGTCTTTTCACTTATATAGTGAAAGAAGGCCTTCTCCCCCTTTTTGATCCTTTCAGCTGTTTGAAGCTCTTTCTGATCCTTAGCATCCTGTACTGCCCTTCTTGCCACTCTAAGCAACCTCAGGTACTCTTCCTTTTCCTCTTCCCTTTTGGTGCTGCTGAATTTTCTGTAGGCCGCTGTCTTTTCCTTCACCATTCTGGCTACCTCATAGTTAAACCAGATGGGTGATTTGGCCCCTGATTTCTTCCCTCTAAGCCTGGTATAGTCTGCTATGGCTGCTAGAATTGCTGATCTGATGATGGCTCATGTTTGGTCCACCCCATGTTCTCCTTAATGCTCTCTAGGTGCGACCTTAGCACCTCTCCTATCATCTTGAAATTAGCCTTCCTAAAATCCAACGTTTTTGTCTTGGCAGTGATGTTATATCTGCCCATGTCCAAACTGAACCACATTGTTCTGTGGACGCTACCTCCCAGAGGTTCCTTGACCTCTATCTCTTGTACGTGCTTCCTATTGATGAGCACTTGTTCGAGGATTGCCCTCTCCCTGGTGGGTTCAGTAACACCTTGGGTCATGAACCCTCCCTGTATCGCATTTAGTATCTCTTGACTTCGAGCGCAGGACATGGCCGGTATAGCCTAGTCCACCTTGGGTGGATTTAAGTCCCCCACGACTACCACCTTCCCTTTTCCTGCCACTTTCAGCATCTGCGAACATAGTTCTCTGTCCCTGTCTTCATCCTGGTTATTGGATCCATAGTGTTTCTACCTTTCTCTCTTCATCCTCTTCCCTTATGCATGTTATTCTGTCCCTGTTGTAAGCTGCCACCTCTCCCCCTTTGCCTAACTCTCAATCCCCTCTATAGAGTTTGTAGCCTGGGATCATGAGGTCCAAGTTGTGGTGAGCTGTAGCCCAAGTCTTAGTAACTGCCGCTATATCTACACTCCCCTGCTAATGGGTCCTGCATGTCTGCCATCTGTTGCTGAGACTGCGAGCATTAAGTGACACCACCCTCCACCTCGACTCTGTACCTCCTTGTTTCTTTCTTTTATTTGCTTTGCCATGCCTGTCCCCTGTACTCTCCTCATTAACCCCCTTCTTTGGTTGCCCTCCTTTCCCCTCTTCTCCTCCCAACTGATTGCCACTGCCTTTGTGGGGGGAGGTCCACTGACCTCTCCATCTCTGTGTTTTTGGGTCCTCTGGCCTCCCCCTCCCCCCAAGCAGTTTAAACCCAGATCTTTGTAAGCATTAATCACCGACAGAGGAGGGCTCTAGCGGTGGATTAATGGCCAGGTGGGGGGGAGTTGGTGCACAAAGCCACAGGCCGAATGCTTCCAACTACCCAACGGGCATTAATCCACCGGTAGAGGCCCGACGCTGAAGGTGACATCGCGCTGTAACAGGCGCGCAAAACACGCATCGGGCAAATATTGTGTTCATTTACAGCACACTATGCTTCGACCCATCTTTATTAATATTTGGAGAACTGTCCTACACTTTGCAGACACTTACAGAGTCTTCCCGTACACAAACGTGCGCGTTCGCGTTGTACCACACACAAGTATTTAGATAGTGTGGAGGAGTTTAACAACAGGCGCAGGATGCAAGGTTCTACTTTGACAAAGTGAACTGCAGTGCCCTTTGCTGATTCCTAATGACACTTTTTTTCGTGTCGGCGAATATTTTGTGTCTCTCGATGGTGTATTACAGCGGTGCCTGCTGGGACAGTTCTACAACTTAGAACTGCGATTAACAAATATGCACAGAGTAAAGTGTTTCAATTACTTGTGTGTGTATGTTGATTGGAACACTCAAATATGGACTATTACCATTTTCCCTGAAGTAGTAGTCACCTTGCTCACCTCGCTGTTGCCTCTTAGGGTAGCGGAGCCTCTCGGTCCCTCCTGTGCATGGTCGTCATACTTATCCCGCTCGTGCACCGCCAATGCCATGTAGAGGTTACGTGAAGGCGACAGCACCGCGCGGTATATACTCCATCAACGTTCCACGTTCACACACACACACAGGCGCGGTCTTGTTCCCTAAGATGCACTATGAAGCGGCCTCTAGAGGACTATGGAATCTTTCTATATTGCGCGCTCACAGTAGCACGCACGCTCTTTGTCAGCCACATGCACTAGCCAGGGGGCTCTAGCTAACACTTCATATTGCCCACTTAGCGCTTCACATTGTAGCCAGTCCTGGTAGTGCAGGAGCGGGCTCTACTGGTGGATTAATCACCGCTCATTTTTCATCAGGTGATGGCTTCAGACCAATCTCGTTTCTCCATTTCACTGCTATCTATAGTGCCATGTTACAATTCTGAATATTCACCAAGGTTGTCCCCTAGTATTTTTGCTCCTTCCTAATTAAGCTACAGTCTATCTGGGGAATATAGCCCCTTGTTTGACCATGTATCTCCCCATTCCGTAATATAGCTGTATCATTCCTCCTTACACCAGTTTCTCAGCCAATCATTGCATTCTGTTATTCTCCTTTTTCTGACTGTGCTGGCCCTGGGGACTGGGATCACCTCTGAAATGGCTAGCAAGCTGACAGATTCCTAGTATGATTTTGCTAACTCTCTGAATCTGTTTTGAACCATCTCCACCTCTTTCTCTGTATGCTATAACCCACGACAGACCATGGGTGTATTGGAACATTAATGCATGCCCCTGGTGCGTTGTGAGGCACGAGGGCTTACTTAAGTGACTTCAACCAGCCAGGAAGTGCATTAATGCCCCAGTACATCCATGGGGTAGAGTGGGTTATTGCACTTATAAAGTGGTACATTTTGCAAGCATTTTAACGACTCAAATCATTTTAAAATCATTCAAAACTGTATTTTTGTGCACTTTGTACATCCACCTTAAAAAGTTGGTCTCTTTAACAAAAAAAATAGTTTTTCTTGTCTAGCTCTGTCTCTCATTGATTGCTAGTCATGTGGGGGTGGGTTTTTGACAAAAAAACAACATGGCAGTCATATTTCTCGTTAAGCGAGAGTTTACAGAGGGACTCGGTTGTAAGTATTTTTAATCATCAGACACTTGAAAATGTCAAACTGTGTGCATATTTATGGCTCTCGATCCATTTTTCACATTCTCTTGCTTCCACCGCTATTGTGAATGGTGGTTGCTTAAGCGGGAGAACGTGAAGTCACTGATTTTTCTTTTTTTTAAATTCGGCTGTGCGTGCCAGCTGAAAAAGTCCTCTTGCCAACTGTGGGTCTACTGGGGCATTAATGAATGGTCAGCTGACAGTTTCTGCCCAATGGCATGCCTGCATCTGACCTTTCATTAATGCCCTACTTATAAGCCAAATTGTTGATTCTCAGGTGGATAACCAAGTTAGGTTTTCCACCCATCTCCCTTACCACTTCCTTGATCCTTGGTCCTGCTTTCCATTCCCAGCATACAATCTACCACCCTTCTATTCTTGGGGTCCCCCCTTCTCCTCCAGTATATACCTTTTATTATTGAGTCCCTAGTGATAACCACACTTTCCCGTCACCTGCAGGCCCATTCATTGACTCCTCGTCCTCTTCTATTAAACTAGCCTGCCCCCTTCTCAACCGCTCCCTGTCATTTTTGGGGGGAGTCCTGGCTGTACCAGCAATTCCCCTTCTTTCTACTTCTCCACTCTCCCTCGATCCCCTCCCTCCCTAGTTAACATTATTTGCTGCCCCTAGACTTTCTTTTTTCCCTCTTGCCCCCCACCACCACCACCACCACCCCCACCCTGGCCTCAGTTCCCTTCTTGCCCCTACCTTAGATATTTTTAAGGCCCGCCTGAAGGCCCTCCTATTCTCCCAAGCATTTTGGGATTGAATCACTGTATCTAGCCACTCATGAGATTACCCAAGGTCAAACAGCTCTTGTGAAAATAAATCATGTATTGCACAGGTCCCTGTTACGTATTTCATTTATGCAATAGGGATTATTTAGGATTGTGTAAAGAGTTTTGTTTTAAATTGTTTATTTAATTTTTCATGTTAACATACATGGACTTTTTGTAGTTTTCCCAGGGTAGCTCGGCTTAGCATCGTAGTTGCTAAGCAGTTGCTATGGATGCTCCAACTTTGCATTATGGACAGTACATAATGAAAAAGTTTGAGGCATAATTATTTTGTTTTTACATTTTTGGGGGGGAATTTTTTAATCAGAAAAAGTAAATAAAAACTGAATTGTCTGCCATTTTTTGCTGATTATAAAAAAATCTAAAAGGCATCTATATATGAAACATCTCTCATTTTGTAGATAATTTTGTGCTGAACAATGTTTGTGCTCAATGTACAATGCTATCAGTTTTCGTTTTAAAGTTATTTGTATTTATTTGTCGAAAAAGTGCAAAAAAAAACTTAACTTTCTGCTGTTTTTTGCTAATTCTACAAAAACTAAACGGTATCTATAAATGAAACACTACTCATTTTGTAGATATTTTTTGTGCTGGACAACTTATGTGCTCACAGTACCATTCTATCTTTTTTCATTTTAAAGTTATTTGCATTTGAATATGATTAGTACTGCTACTAAAGCCGAACATTCTAAATTGGCTGATGACATAGCAACTGTGTATATAAATGAGTAATGACATAGCAACTATGTACGTAAATGAGTGATAACATACCTACTATGCACTTAAATGGTTTTATTTACACAGTAGCTACAATACACATTATTTATGGCATGCATTTATTGTTCACACCTGTTGCATAAATTTTATTTTTGTATTTAAATGTATTTCGTATCTTTTGTTATTTTGAAGTTGTATTTATTCATTTTGTACAGCGCCCAGAGCCTCCGGGATTGGGCATTTTTAAATAAATTTTGCCTTGCCTTGCCTTATCAGGGCTGTGTCAGTGCTGTGCTTTTTTCTAAAGCTGTGCTGTTGCTCTGCTTGAAGGTTATGCATTTCCAGGTAGTTATTAACTTGTTGGTAGGCCACCTTATTCAACAGCTTGCTTAAAGCATAGATAATAGAGATGGGTCTAAAGTCTTCGATGTTTTCATGCGGCACGCTCTTCTGGATTGGGGTCACTAGTGCAACCTTCCGTAGGGTGGGAATTTTCCCTTCAGTCAGGGACCTGTTAAATAGCTGGGTTACAGGTCCTGGTATAACTGGAGCTGCTAGTTTCAGCAGCTTGGGCTTGAGATTATCATGCCTGACAGCTGCTTCAGATTTCAGGCTCCTGAGTAGTTTTAGGACTTCTCCAGGTGAGACCAGGTTAAGATGAAATTCAGGGCCCTGAGGGGGGTTCCCTGGGTTCCCTTGGCTACCCTGGCATTGTCCGGGGTTGCTGGTTCCGTACCTCTGTAGATCCGGGAAGAAGTCATTAAATGCATTTGCCGTGTCTAATGGGGTGGAGGAGGTGTCCCTTTTACTTTTATTACCCCAGTCACCTTGCTCTTGTTCCCCTTTAGTAGCGAGTTGATGTGTCCCCAGAACTTTTTTTGATTGGATAGGTTCCTGGATTGCAGCCCATGCTGGTAACTCTTTTTTGCTTTTTTGAGTTCTCTTTTGCAGCTGTTTCTATGGCTTCAAGGAATTTCACCCAGTCCTGTTGCAAGTTTGAGTGTTTGTAATTCCCCCAGGTATTGTCTCTTTCCTTCATCCTCCTCTTTAGGTCCTAGTTGAGCCACCTGATGTCCTGACCTTTAACCCTAATCTTTTTTTATTGGTGCGTGCTTGTTGGCTACCGACAAAAAGTGTTTAGTAAAACCATCAAGGGCTTCGTCTATATTAGGAGTATTGAGGGACGTAGACCAATCCACTTCTGATAGGGACTGAAGGAAGGAGCCTTTGTTTAGAGTCAAGTAATTTCTGGTCCAGATAGTTCTGGGGGGTTGTTTGGGAAAGTTGTTCCTCCATACCAGAAAGATCGGGGTGTGGTCACTAAGTGAGTCTGCATACGTCCCAACCATTTTGGCCCTGCCTGGGTTGTACACTAGTACCCAGTCTAGGGTGGCGTGGTTTCCCGTCTTTTGGTTGAATCGTGTAGGCTCACTTGTCAGCTGTGTTAGATTAGCTCCCTCTAGGCTGTTCTTCCCTATGTAGCTTTTCACCCCAATTTAGGTTGAAATCCCCTAGTATAATTTTCTCACAGTTTGGCAGAGTAAGTATGGTACTGTATCTGAGAGTGTTGTTAGGGCTACCGTTGCCTTCTTTGGCGTATTTTAAGTACAACCAACAATGAGTGGCTTAGTTCCCCCCAGGAGAATCTTAACAAATATGACTTCACACTCCCCTCATTCTAGATCCGGGGTATTAACCACTGTGGCACTGAGTTGGGATCTGACATAGAGAAGGACTCCCCCACACTTCTTCCCCTTCCTGTCTTTCCTGAATGTATTATAGCTTTGTAGTTCCACTTCGTGAGGAAATACATTTGGCTTCAGTCATGTTTCTGAGATACCAATTATGTCAGGGGAGTAGAGACTGGTTCAGGCCTTGAGTTCATGCATCTTGGGCTTAAGACTATTAATATTCATGTGGACCATCCTCAGCCCCCTGGCATTGACCCACTCAGGTGTAGTGGGTATTAGGTTTAGGATGCTGATCCCTGGGGGGCCAGGGTTTGGCTCTATGTTGCCCCCCCTTAGAAGCAGGAGGCCCAGGACAGTTGCCAGGACTTTGGCTGGGACAATGAAAGGGAGGTTGTTTTTTACCTTACAGGCCCGGATATACCTTGCAGTGTACATGAAAATGCCCCTTTTTTTCCAGTAAATATATTTTTGTCATATTTGTCCTAAAACAGGGATGGTGGCACCCTGGTGAGAAGTGTCCACCACCTGATCTATCACCATCTTTGTAAAACCCACCCTACCCTATAGCAGTGTGATCAGTTACTACAATTGTTAGAATATATAGGGTCCCCAAAATGATCCCGGCTCCTCTTTTTTTTTTTTTTTTTTTTTTTTTTTATTATTATTATTATATGATCCTTTCACCACCAGTATATTCGTGTGGGACAGCCTTTCCTGGCTTTGGGTTATCTCTGTTAGACCTTCCTTTAAGAAAAATTTTAACCCATTAATACAGATCACCCTGTTCTGGTCAAGGAAAAGCAGTACTGTAACAGAGATGCTATTGTGTGCATGCACCAAAATATAATATACTGTAGCAGGGATACTAATGGGTGTAAGCACCAGAGGAAAAACAGGCACACACATTGGAGATATAAGCCTTCACTTCCTCTCCACCCTACAATAAAGGTGGCTCTAGCACTGGACTCCTGCCATTCTGTTCAGTGATCAGAGACCTTAATCAAAGGTGTTAGAAACGATAAAAAGTCAGTTCCCCTTTAAGTCAAACAGGCTCTAAGCAATACTGTATTGGTTTTGTTGGGGGGCTTGGTTGTCCCAGAAGCCTATATGTAAGTAAAGGAGGTGGGGCAGGAGGAAGGGCAATTCCGTTCCGTGCACTTACAGTCTCACTGTTGTGGGGGTAGGGAGCCCAATTCAGGCTGCAGCTCCCTCTACCCCTGATGGCTTCCCGCTGTAGACCGGCACGTAGGAGTGCCTGGCTGCCCTTCTTGTAGGGAAACAGCACTTCCAAATTCAAAACTTGGCACCTTTTTTCTTTGTTCAGCTAGTGGGAGGTATGTACAGATTGCTGCACTTACTCGCCCCTGCCCAGCAAGAACAAGTCCAGAAAATTAAGTCTCCGTGTGGCGGGGGGCAGCTCACTCTACCCCCTGTGGCAGAACCCCAGGCTCCATTGCTTTTTTTAAAAGGCAGGAAAAATGCTCCTGCAGTCTCTCCCTTGTGGGGGGAGGGAGCCCGATTCAAGCTGCAGCTCCCTGTACCCCTGATGGCTTCCCGCTGTAGACTGGTACGTAGGAGTGCCTGGCTGCCCTTCTTGTAGGGAGACAGCACTTCCAAATTCAAAACTTGCCACCTTTTTGTTTTGTTCAACTAGGGGGAGATACGCACAGATTGCTGCGCTCACTCACCCCCAGCAAGAACAAGTCCAGAAAATTAAGTCTCTTCAGATTTTTTCTCTCCACCTGCAAGTCAAGGGTCCTGGAGATCTCTCCCTCTCACATTCGTTCCTGATGTGTTTCTTCATTAAATACGTAAGTATTTCTTGATATTTTTCCATTTGCTGCCTTGGTTTATTGTTTATATATTTTAAAACCTTACTTTTGAGTGCATTTATATTTGTTTTGGATTCCTCGCAGTTCACAGGAACCGGAGGGGAACCGATACTTGTTTAAACTTATTTGGAGTTTTTATTTAGTGCTCCAGTTACTGTTTGGGTTATTTTTATTTTATTTTGGGATATTTTGAACCAATGTTATTGGTTCCTTTACCCTGGTTCCTGGTTTCCAAACTGACCGCAACTGTAAAGTTTTACTATTTTTCTCGGTTCCGGAACCGACCGCAGCCAATAACTTCATTGTTATATTTACTGTTTGCGGTTCCTGTTTTCTTCAGATTTAACTTGAAGATGTCAGAAAACCCTAAGAAGAAAACAGACCCCCCCCCCACCGGGGTTTAAAAACTGTATTAAATGTTCTGAAGTGTTTTCCATGACAGATAAACACGACTTATGTGTTATCTGCCTTGGGCAACAACACCTTAATTACCTCATTTACATGTGCACGTCAACCTGGTTCAAACACTGAAAAAATGGGGATCGAGTAAAAAATCATGGTTTACTGACACATGTAAACCCAACTGGTGCACTAACCTGGTTGCTTTTGAAACCGGGTTGACGGTATTGGGTTCACAGGAATCGATGCCTGTTGAACCCGATTGTGCTCCAGATGTAAACAGCATCAGTTGCCAGATCGTTCCCAGAGGCATGCGCTTTTAATGCATCCTCTCTTTTCAACCCAAAATGGCATAAACTGAGCATGCTCACCTCAAGTTTACATCCATGCCGGTATTCCAGAGAGGTACATGTAAACTCAGTCGTGTCTCTGGAACCGGAATGAGACATTCATGTGTACTGAACAGCATTCAAACCATAACTACCAACACTGATCCCCATTCCTTGGTCTCATGGTACATGTAAACCAGGTAACTGTTGATTGTGATGTTTGCAAGTCTTTTTCTCAAAGGCCACTTGAAAAATGTCAGGAAAGGCTGCAAAGAAAATTGGAAAAGGGTGCCACAGGCTCTGACCAGTCCACAGCCTTGAAAGCTGGGGGTAAAACCACTAAGGCTTCTCAAATCACCCCTGATACTGGTGAAAACTCTGGCAAAAGAGGCATTGAACTGGCTGACTCCCTGGTGCCTACAAAGAAATTCAAAAAGACTAAACACACTCAGACCCCTGCTGGAATGCAACAAGGGGTTACTATGGTGTCTGTCAGTAGCCTTCTCCAGATGACCTTGCACAGGCTTTAAAAGTTATACAGGTGTTGCAGGGCTTGATCCCCCCTCAGCCATCTGCTCAAGCCCTGACAAGGCAAGCCACTACCTCTGTTCCCCCTCCACTCCTGGAACAGTTGGAGTATGAAGAACAAGAAGAGTTTGAGGTAGATGAGGGTATTGAACCTGAAGCCTCCCCTGAACAGGAGTTTGGTTCACCCCCTAGACCTACTGAGGATTATTCCTCACATTTTTCATTTGGCAGAAAAATTGTGGAGACTTTGGATCTTGCAACCATTGAGAAGGTGCAAGATGATGAAGAAGAAGCTGAGTACATGGAGATGATGGGGTTGATGCCCATTAGAAAGTTGTTACTTCCTCTGTACAAGTTTTTCAAGAAAGATATTATGGCTGTACTTCAAATGCCTAGTACTGTCTCTCCCATTGACAAAAAATCTAACAAAAAGTATCAGCTGGACAGGGCAGGTGCTGAGTTTCTTTTTACTCACCCTGACCACCAGGGTATAGTTCAGCAGGCAGCCTGTGAAAGGGCTAAGGTGTGTCTGGCTTCATACCCTCTTGAAAAGGATTCCATAAAAATTGACAACATGGCAAAAAAGGCTACCTATCTGCCTTTTTAGCAATCAGACAAGCTAACTATCAGGCCTATGGAACCCAGTACCAGAAAGCCTTATGGCACTCAGTATGGGCTATGTCAGAGAAGGATCTGTCCAGCATTTCCTCAGGCCTAGCTGAAATTGCTTGATTGGAGCCTCTAAGTATCAGTTTCAAATGGTAGCAGATACTAATGACACTGCTGTCAGGTGGCTGGCTGGCACAGTAGCCCTATGGAGATGTGCCTGGCTTAGGGCCACTAACCTGACTCAGGACACCCAGGCTAAGGCCTTGGATTTTCCCTTGGAGAACAACTCCTTGTTTGATGAACAGAGGCTTATGTGAAAAAGGTGGATGAATATAAAACCACCCTTAGAAATAATTAAACAAAGGAGAAGCCCTTTTCTTCTTCCCAGGCCCTATGGAAAGGGAGGTAAGGGTAGGTCTATGTACACCAGGTCTTCTTACCAGGCCCAAGCTGTACCTCAGCAACTGCAATACCACCCCCAGCCGGCTGGCTATTACAGGGGTAGGGGCAGAAGGAGTTCCAGGCATGGCTCCCAGGCTTGTCAAGCCCAGCCATAAATGAAGCAGAACCCCTGACTCCATTCATCAGGTTGCCTCCCAAGTACCTGTAGGGGGCAGACTGACTCATTACTTTCTGGCTCGCGGAAAAACATCACCACAGACAAGTGGGTCCTGGAAGTAGTGGGTCAGGGTTTGTCTCTAAGTTTCAAATCCTTCCCTCCCTTAAGAACAAGAGTGTTCAGAGCAGCTTCTCTCAGAAAGGAAGCTGCTAGAAAAGGAGGTACAGGCTCTGTTCTTATCCAGAGCAATAGAGCCTGTGCACCCCATGCAAAAGGGAAGGGGTTTTTACTCAGGGTGCTTCCTTACCACAAAGAAAAATGGGAGTGGCAGCCTATTAGACATCATACTGTTAAACAGGCACCTGGTAAAACCCAGGTTCAAGATGGTTGCACTGGCAATGATTCTGCCAGCTTTACAAAAAGGAGACTGGCTAGCCTCCTTGGACCTAAAAGAGGCATATTTCCACATTCCCAGAAGGGAGTCCCACAGAAAATATTTAAGATTCAGACTCCTTTCAGGCACTACCAGCCTCACATCAGCACCGAGAGTGTTCACAAGGTGTCCGGCAGTTGTAGTGGTTCACCTAAGGTTAGGTGTCTCAGTGTTTCCCTACCTGAACGATGGGCTAGTCATGGGAAAGTCTCCCCGGTAGGTAAGGGAGCATCTGCAGGTAACCCAGGACCTTTTTCAGTCCCTGGGATTCCTGATAAACGTGAAAAAGTCAGTCCTGCCCCCTGTGCAAACACTGCAATTCACAGGGGGAAGAACTGAACACCATAGTGGGAAGAGCTTACCTACCTCGGGAAAGGGTAAGCAGCATCCTGCAGCTGGCAGGTTCATTCAAAATGAACAGGCCAAAACAGCAAGACAGTTTCTGCAACTCCTGGGCCACATGGCTGCAGAAACAGGCAGAGTCCTAGGTTCCAAGTTCCAGATGAGGGACATTCAGTTCCACCTCAGAGCACTCTGGTGCCAGAGAAGGGACCCAATCTCAAAGCCAATTCCAGTAACAAGGGAGTTACTGCAGGCACTTCAGTGGTGAATGAAAGGAGACAACCTCAGAGAAGGAGTCCCCTTCCAACAAGAGTCTCCATCAGTGATCCTGACAACAGATGCATCACTGCTGGGGTGGGGTGCCCATCTCGGAGAACACACCACTCACGGTACTTGGTCAAGTGCAGAGTCACTCCAGCACATAAATCTGCTAGAACTGAGAGCAGTGTTTCTAGCCCTGCAAAGCTTCGCTCCCCTAATTCAGGGAAGGGTGGTACAGATCAGAACAGACAACACCACCACAATGTACTACATAAACAGCAGAAAATGACCAGATCTACCCCTCTGTGCACAGAGGCAATGAAGATATGGAGTCTGGTTTATTCCCTCAGTGCCGCTCTATATGCTATTCATCTGCCAGGAAAGGACAACACCCTAGCAGATACTCTGAGCAGGTTCAGTCAGGCCCATCACAAGTGGGCCTTAAACAAGCAGGTGCTGGATGTATTGTTCAGAAGGTGGGGCACCCCAGACATAGATCTCTTTGCATCCCACAAGAATCACCACCTGCCAAAGTATTGTTTCAGACCACCAGCCGGGGCACTGTCCCTCTGGGTGCTCTGATTCTGGACTGGTCAGGGAGGCATCTGTATGCCTTTTCTCCTTTTTCCCCTGTTACTCAAGAGTACTGATCAAACTCAGATCCCAGCCAGCATCAATGATTTTGATAGTACCACGGTTTCCTGGCCCAATCTGGTGCTATGTGCTGCTCTCCATGTCTGTGGCCAGGCCAGTATTCCTGCCCCAGAGGCACAACCTGTTAACCTCTAACCAAGGGAGGATCACATACCCCAGCCTCAGGTCCCTCAGTCTCAAGGCATGGCTCTTGAGGACCTAGAGTATGCAGGCTTGCAACTCTTAGAGGGTGTCCTGGAGGTGCTGAGGGGGTAAAGAAAGCCCTACATTAAGAAAACCTATGCTTCAAAATGGAAAAGGGTTTTGCTTTGGTGCTCCACTAATGGTGTGGTGCCAACACAGGCAGGAGTTCCAGCCCTGTTGGACTACCTAATACATTTACATTCTCTGGGCTTACAGCATTCGACCCTGAAGGTACACTTAGCGTCAGTGTCTGCTTACATTTCAGCTGGAAAGGATGTCTCTCTGACATCCAGTCCAATCTTCAGATGATTTTTCAAAGGATTGTCCCACCTGCACCCACCTCACAGGGAACCAGTGCCAGCTTGGGACCTAAACATCTATATTGCTCAGCTCATGCTTCCCCCTTTCAAACCCATGGTCTCAGCAGACCTTAAGTATGTTACTTGGAAAGCAGTTTTCCTGGTGCCCATCACTTCTGCCAGAAGGCTCAGTGAGCTCCAGGCCTTGTGTATTGAAAAGGATTGTATTTCTTTTCACAGACAAGGTAGTGATGAGAAAAAATAGGAAGTTCCTTCCCGAAGTTGTATCTGACCTCCATCTGAACCAATCTATTACCTTACCAGTCTTTTCCACTGAACACTCCAGCTCAGGGGAACGCAGAGTGCACAGTCTGGATGTAGAAAGAGCCCTGAGTCACTACATAACTCACACTAAGGACAATAGGCAGGACAGACAACAGCTTTTCCTGACCTATGACGATGTGGGCAAAGGAAATCCAGCATCTAAAAGAACTATCTCTCGCTGGATAGTTCAGTGTCTCCAGTTTTGCTATTCAAAGATAGGATAGGAGCCCCCAGCAGAGCTCAGGGCTCATTCTACAAGGAGTACAGCTGCCACTGTGGCAGCTGCCAGGAAGGTTCCTTTGTTGGAAATCTGTAAAGCAGCTACCTGGAGGACAGTCCACACCTTTACAAAGCATTACAGTCTGGACATCTTGTCCAGAAGTGATGCCAGGTTTGGCACAGCAGACCTGCAGAGTCTGTGTTTCTAAAGTAGGTTCTGTGCCCACATCCAAAGGTACTGCTGCATAGTCTGCAAGAGTTAGGAATATTGGAGAATTTCTGGGGTGAGAAGAAAAAATTACCATAGTAATCATGTTTCTTCCAAGGTATTCTCCAGTATTCATAACTCTCCCACCCTGCCTCTCCTACTAGAAGCAGTGGCCTCTGCACTCCAAGCTGAGCAAATATGTGTGAGGGTCTCACACACTGGCATATTCTTTATCTACCTCTTTTTAGCCCTGTTGGGCCTTGTCCCCGCTTCTTCAGATGATTATGACATTAAAGGGGCTTTTGGTGTTTTAAAAAACTTTTCTGACCCCAGTTGGGGCCTATTATTGTTAGTTATTATTATTAAGTAGATTTAAATTTGTTGGGACTCTATAGCAGGCTCCGTTTTAATCTGAGATAAGAGAATACAGGCAGTTGACAAAGGCAACATTTGAAAATGGCACAAGCTAATGGCATTCCACTCATTAGCATATGTTCCATTCTCTCCGGGGCAGTATTGTCTTAAAGGGATATTGCAAGAGTTATGAATATTGGAGAATACCTTGGAAGAAACACAATTTCTATGGTAAATTTTTTTTTTATTGCCCAATAACTGTGCATTAGTTAGGGTGTAATTTCTATAATTTGTTGAGCATTATTTTTTTTTTCCTGTTCCCAGGAACCGGAGAAGGTTGCTATTCAGCGTTGTTCCCGCCTTTAGGGAGTTGCTATATTTTTGTTATCTTTTCATTTAAATGCTTTTTTGTGTAACCACATTTGCATTTTTGTCTATTTTTTACTCAATTCTGATTTTCAGGGAGCCGAGACATTTCTTTATAAAATGTTTTACCTCACTTTTCTAAGGTGAAATTTACATTAGCGGTTCTTGTTAAAAATGAACAGAACTGCATTTTTCATCAAGCCTTTGTTGTACCATATTTGGGCTTTTTTGTCACATTAAATTTTTTCTACTTGGGAACCAGTAACTGTTTTGGGGGGGGTCTTCATTGTTTGGCATGACTGACAGACCTAAAAAGAAGATAGGACCTACAGACGTTAAAAACTGTACTACTTGTTTTTAGCTCCTGACAAGAGCAGACTGCCACAAGCTTTGTTTAAGGTGCCTGGGTCCAGACCACAACTTTTTTTAAATTGTGATCTCTGTAAAAAGTTTTGCCCTAAAACACAAAAGAAAAGTGATAAAAAGAGATCTCATAGCTTCACAGTCTGCCACCATGTCACCCAAAGGCTCAGAGGAGGGTTCAGCTCCTCAAAGTAAGCAGCAGTCTCTGTCCAAGGAGACAGAAAAGAATGATAACGCTGCTAATGACGGTACAGAAATCATGGTGTCTGAAAGGGGGAACCCTGAATCCAGCAAAAACAAAAGAGCCTCTAAGCAGTCACTGGATATGGTGTCTGTAAGAAAATGCAAAAAAGAGAAAACTTTGTTACTCCTTCCGGAAAAGGAAAGGAGCAGACAGCTGACTCAGTACAAATGCCCTCAGCAGAGGATATGACAAAGGCATGGCAATTTTTCCTGGTTTTCCAGGCCATGGGGAATTTCATTAATATGCCTGCCACTCTCCCCAGGCTCCAGTTCCATATTCAGTGCCAGTGGAGAAGGAATTGTATTTTTTTTTTTCATATGTAATTTCTGGGGTTTTGTGGGTTTTCTCTTGACCCCTACACCCACGCATCCCTGATGTAGTGTGTGCATGCGGAGGCATGTTTTTTTTTATTTAGTTTTTGTCGAGTGGGTGAGTGCACCAGACAAATTCTGCCTATTTTCAGGCACGACCCAGGGGAGGGGGATACAGATGAATGCCAACTGACCTTGAACCAGATTAAGCTGCTGGTGGTATTTTTAGTGAATGAGGGAAATTTGGCCAGGACACTGGGGAAATTCCTCTACTCTTCAGAGGGGGAACCTCTGTCCAAGATGGCGGATGAACCCTTGCTTGCTGAGGAGGTGGGAGACCTGGTCTCAACTCCTGCCTGTGTGTGTGTGGAGACTATGTCTACAACTACTGAAGTTATGTAGGTTTCTGTGTCTGCTGCAGAAACTGAATCTGAATCACAGGTTACAGCCTTAGAACCTCTGCTGGGTCGTCCTGACATGGACTCTAACGTCTTTACCTCTTGCTGTCCCAAAGATGGATCTTTCCACTTTTGATTCTGATGCTGTCTGTCTGGCTAAGAAAGAGCTTCAGGACCATTTGGGGGTGGAAGAACGATGGTTTGCGATTATGAAAATGAAATTGAACCGGGAACTGCTTCAGATTCGTGAGGTCAGACTGGCTGGATGTGTGCCCCCTGCAGTCCTAGATAGCTCTCTGGGACAGCCTACATTGCTGTTGCAAGTGACTGAGGTGCCACCCTATGCAGACCATCCTAGCGAGTTCCAAGCTGCTGTACTACCACCTGCTTCTCAGCCGCCCACACAGAGTACTACAGTCTCATTGCCTGCTGTTCCTAGTTTGCCTACTGTGTCACACTCTCCCTCTAAGCTAATGCCTTATGATGTACAGTAGATCCTTCTGCAACACCTACCTGGACTGTAGAAACGGCATTGCAAGGCGCAGGATGGGTGCAGGAACCTACAGCGTTGTTGTGGATTTCTGGTCCATCTACTTTTCGGTCCCCTTGTCTTGAAGATTTTCCTGAGCTGCAGCATACACCGAACAGGAGTGTGAACACGTCTGACCCCTTGTGGCTTCCTAAGGAATTGGAACTTACCCAGCACCCAGTCTTGGAACCTTTGCAGTGTTCTCTTATTCGGACTACTTCTCCTACTATCATGACAGTAACCACAGCTCCTGCAATAGTGGAGCCCCCCTCTAAAAAAATAGAGCCAAATCGTTCCTTTTCTTCATTGTTTAAATTCCTGATTCTGGCTGCAAAGCGGCATAATGCAGTACGATTGGCTTATATGGGGGGTTTACCTGAGCCTCCGGATCGTATGTACGTAGCTCGGACACTACTCAAAGACTCTCTGAAATTCTTTTCTCATGAAATATATGCACTGATTCACATTTCCTGTGAATCTCCGTTTGATGTCAGCTTCCAAACACCTCGTGGCTTGGAGTGTTTTTGGTCACGATATCATGCTTTAAGAAATACTGTCCTGTGGACCCCATTTAAGGCCATTCCCCTTTCCAAACCAGCCTTTAAGAATATTATCATCCTGTTTAGGAACGAAGGTGTTGACGTAACTGACATTGTCTATTGGTTAAAACAATGTTGCACTGTTCAGGGTCAGCCTGAGGCGATCTTGGACATGGAGAATATTTGGACTGGAGGCTGGAAGGTTAAGGTTATGTTACATTCTAATGATTCTGGTCCTGTGCACCTACCTAATTCTTTTTTTATAGGTCGTGATCGGGGAGTCCTGTTTACCCTGGACAACGAAGCTAGTTACCAAAAGGAGACCCTCTCACCTTAGTAATGTATGTGATAAGATGAAATGTAACACCTGTGGAGAATTGGGCCATGTGGAGGTTCACTGTCTGAATGAGTGTAGGTGTAATCTTTGTGATGAGCTGGGTCATACGTTTCAAAATTGTCAGTGGGCTACTCATAATCAGGCCACACATGATGGTGGCGCTGATCAACGCTTTATCATCATGTAAGCTCAGAAAGCTTGTATTAGGACCACCTTGGCGGAACCAACTCCTGTAGCCGCTCGACCCTTATTGCAGGTCCCTGCGCCTGTTATGGGTCAGGCTATGGAACCCTTGGTGGCCTCTTGTGTGGAACCGCTTCCTGAGATGACTCCTCCTACCCCTGACCCTGTCCAACCTGTCCAGCTTGTCCTGGACCCTGTTCCAGGCCCGAGTACTATGCCACGCCCCCCCGAGTACCCACTAGTGTTATGCATCGAAGGTCTATGAGGAATTACCCCCGGGCATCACCATTGCCTCCTTTACTTTTGGAACCCCCTCCTGTGGTCTTGTCTAATGCCTTTGAGCTACTTCAAACAGTCTCTGACGATGCTGGAGGCGAGTCTGACTCTTCGTCTGTTGCATCTTCCCTCCCAGATGGTACCACTGATTCTGAGATTCAGCTGGGTACTGGTCTTTCTCAGAAGCGGAAGGCCAGAGTTAAGCTCAAAGGGAAAAAGGTGATAGAGAAACGGAAATCGTAAAGTGTGTCTGTTCCTCTTTGTGCTATGTTTCCCTTTGTTTGTCATACTATAAATGTGAATAGTATGAGGCGTACGGCAAAAAGAAGATTGATTTTTTTCCTGTTTACGGCTTTTACCGTAGGGGATATTTTTGTTGCAGGATACTCTACTCCATACCACACAAGAGATTTGACAGGCACAACAGGACTGGCTTCTAGGTCCTTCATTTTGGTCCATAGGCCTGGACTCCTGTTCAGGACTTGGGATATTACTCAATATCCCAGATTTCTGTTTGCTAAAATTAATTGATGTAGCCCCTGGTAGAGTGTTAGTCTTAGATTTTTTACTAGGGCCCTGCCCTTATCGGGTTATTAATATTTATGCTCCCCAAACTAAGTCTGCACGTATAGCTTTATTTTCTTTACTTCACCCTTACTTGCATACCTCTTTTCAGGTATTATTTTCTGGTGACTTTAACTGTGGCTCAAGTCTTCTTGACAAAAGCTCTTTTGCTACTACCCAGAAATTGTTTTGTGACTCCCATGAATTAGGGAAGTTGGTACGTACTGCTCATCTCACGGATGCTTATTACTCTTTTACTAAACAACACACTCCTACATTCCAAAAAGGTAAGCTGGCAACCAGAATTGATTTTGTTTTTTTGTCCCGTACATTAACAATTAACTCTGCTAGAGTACAAGCCGTGGAGTTTTCTGATCATAAACTGTTTTCTGTCGGCCTTGGCTCTGATGTCTCTGTTCGCAAAGGACCAGGGCTCTGGAAATTCAACATATCCCTGTTGCAAATCCCGACTTTCATGCAGTCCCTCTTATCCTTTATTCAGGCCCGAAAATCCGTTTTTATCTGTTACGAAGACCCTATTGTATGGTGGACTGACACCAAACATGATTTGGTACTCTCTTTGAAAAACTATAGTCGTCACAAATGTAGGAGAGAATATTTGGAATATCTGCAGAAAAGGGTACATTTTCAGTCCTTGTTGACGATAGCTTACACGACAGGGCAAGATCTTTCCCAACAATTACAATTAATACAGAGTGATATGTTGAAATTCCAATCTAGACAATCACAGCAACTATATTATCAACACAAATTTAATGTTGTAGGCACAAGGGCTGTTGTTTGCCCTTTTGAGTCGAATTCCCAGCAAATCGCACAGAAGAATATGTTGTGTCTTGTTGATTCTGACGGTACCTTATGTACCTCTCAGTCTGACATCTGTCGGATCGTGACATGTTACACAACAGCCCTATTTTCTCCTTTTCCAGCTGCAGATGGTGATCCTGCAGTGTTGTATAGAGACCTCAATATCCCAATCCCTTCACAGCCGTGTTTCGACTCAGCATGTATACCTGTTACAGAGTTAGAATTGAAATCAGCTATTTCTTCCTTACCCTTACAGAGGACTCCTGGCCTGGATGGACTCCCCACTGCCTTATATAAGGTAATGGGTGGCCACCTGATCCCTGAATTAACCTCTGTGTTTACTTCCCTGTTAACTCGTGAGTTTATCCCTTTGGATTTTACGAAGGGCACTTTGATTTATATATATATAAGCAGAAAGGAGATATACATTCTCTTGAGAATTGGCGCCCTTTATGTATGCTAAACACTGACTTTAAGTTATTAATGAAAATTATTGTAAAACACCTGATGAGGATAGCAGTAAGTGGTTTTGCACCCTGCTCAATCCTGCTCTGTACCGAACAGGAGAATCTCTGACCATTTGACTCTCCTTCGAGAATTATTTTCTCATGGATACGCAGACTCAGTTTCGGGTTTCATTGTATCAGTAGATCAGAAGGCAGCTTTTGATTTGGTTAACCATGATTTTTTATGGGAGGCACTCCATTTTATGCATGTGCCTGGTGAAATGATTCGATGGATTAAGGCCTTTTATAGGACTGCCACTGTTGTGCCTGTTGTGAATGGTTGGGTTGGACCAATGATCCCCATAAAGAGAGGGGTTCGCCAAGGCTGTCCTTTGAGCCCTCTGCTATATGTATTCTTTTTAGATGTTTTGCTTTGCCGTATGAATGTTCGTCCTCAGATTCATGCCCTCTCTAGCTCTACTTTGATCTCACCATATATATGCGATTGCATATGCAGACGATGTCTGCATTATTGTGGCTGATGAAGCCTCTGTGGTCACTGCCCTCCAGGAATGTTCCTCCTTTGGTGATTATTCTGGTGCGAGTTTAAATTTTACTAAAAGTTTTGGTATCCGGTTGGGATCTACAATAGCCCCTTTGGCGCATATTGGTCCTTTACAACTTGTTGAGGGCCCTAAGTGCATTTTGGGAGTTTATTTTGGGACTGTAGATTCAGACCTTTTTAATTGGAATGCTTAATTACAACACGGCAAACTTAAGGTTGCCTCTTGGAATAAGGGGCAGATTGGAAAGAAGAAGTGCGTTTTCTTAATCAAGATTTTTCTGATACCGACTTTTCTTTATTTAAGTTATGTATTCCCAATCCCTAAACAATTAGAAACTGCAGTTCTTTGTCTATTCTTTCAAGCTCTTTGGAGGAGCCAGCTTAATCCGGTGAAATGGAATGTTACTTACCTATTCCTGATTGGGGTGTTCATATGATTAATCCTCTTATTTTTTTCATGTATTTTTTTGACTGCAAATATTCGGCCTCTATTGATAAATACTCAGAGAGGGTGGGAACCCTGGTTCTATGATTCTTGGAGATTATGGTTTCACTTGTGGGAATGTGACTCATTAACTGTGATACGACAAACTTTGGGTATACTGCTATATGTTAAACACATGTTTTTACGTTTGAAACAGTGGAAGATATCTACCCAGGTGTTATTAACTAATTCTCATAAAGTGTTATATAATAATCTGCTCCTGACCATTTGTGCGATACAGTCGCCCTTTGAAAAGTGCCCTAGCCAACATCTTTCTTCCCTATTGTTTTTGTTACGTTGTAAACGGGTGCCTGCTCACATGTGGGACTTTCATTGGCTGTTGTGTCATGAAAGAATTAACGTAAAAGATAATCATAAACACAAGCAGTCTCAAGACCGACAATGTTCTAGACTATTGTGTATTTCTAAATTGGAAACTATATCGCATTTATTTTTTGAGTGTTCTTTTATTCGGCATTGGTGTTTTTTTTTGGCAAGGGTCTGGGCCACTCCCTTATTTCAGACGGTTTCTTACCAGAATATTATATATGGAGTTTTTTCTCCCCAGTGGTCCTTTTGGACTCTGGATACGTTAAATCTAGTTTTTGTAGTAATTAAATGGAATATTTGGATAGCTCGCTGTCTGTTTACTTTACAGTTCGGGACTGGAGTAACAGACTGCTCTTACTTAGAGCTTGAGAAGAAAATTGCACAAGACCTAAAGAACATTTATGTACATGAACGTACCTTATTTTCAGAGGAGACATTACTTGAACTCTGGAAAGCTCTTCCTTGGATAATGGACTCTGATTTTGCAGTAACCTGATGGACTGTCTCTCAGTATACGTATTTCTGTCCTTTTTCTTTTCAAGTGTGTTTTTTTTGCTTACTTTTGTTTTGAGTCCAAATGAGTTTTTGCTAACTGTTTTGTTCTAGTATTGTACAATTTCTTTTGTTTCAATAAAACTTTCCCCTACTCTTTTCGATAAGTGCCATGGGATCTTTAACATCCACCTGAACTACCACCAATCCAGGCAGATGGGACCTCGGTTTAACGCCTCATCTGAAAGGCGGCACCTCAGAAGTGCAGCACTCCTCTCATGCTGCACTACAGTGTCAGTACTGGGATATTAACCCAAGTGCCAGATGTGGGAACTGAACCCACAGCCCTCTGATCTCCAGGCCTCAGAGGCGAGTGTGCTACATACTGAGCCACTGACACTGCATGTGCATGCATGCCGTTCAGGATGCCCCTTCCTTCCAGTCATGCCGTTGACCACCTGCACCAAACCTCCATTCAGTGACAGAGGGACTACGGGCGAGCAACCCCACCCCTTACCCAGGAGAGGAGAGCCAATGCTCGATCTTGCTCCCACCCTCCCCCCTTGCTGGCATCCTGGTGCCCCGAGGTCATTCCCAAACCTGGGTCGCCAACGTAGCACAAGGTGTGGCATCCAATGCCTCAACCCTCAGCACCACTGGGCCTGCTGAGGAATTGTATTTTGAAGATGAGGAGGAGTGTGACCCTCTGGAACCCGATGATTCTCCTGAGCAATAATTTGGCTCCCTATCTAGGCCTTCAGAGGACTATACAGCTCATTATTCCTTTGTATTACAGATGGTGAACACCCTCAACACCTCCTTGCATGAAACTGAGGAAGATGAAGAAGAGGTGGAATTCATAGATGTGATGGGACTAGCCCACACAAGGAGGTTGCTTATCCCCATTCACAAATCCCTCAAGAAAACCGCTAGCAAGGTCATGTCAGCACCCACCTCAACTGCTGGCATTGACAAGAAAATGTATATAAAGTATCAAGTGGACAGCGAGGGGGTTGAGTACCTGTACTCCCACCCTGACCATGAGGGGGTAGTCAAGACTGTTGCCTGTGACAAGCCTGAAGAGCGCCTCTCCTTAAAGCCTCTTGAGAAAGATTCCAGGAACCTGGATAGTATGGCCCAAAAAGTGTATACACCAGCTTACTTGCTGCTGAGGCAAGCAGCTCACTTGGTATACACAGCTTATTACCAGTTGGCACTCTGGAACTCCACACTGGTACTGAGCGCGAAAGCTGTTGGTGATTTTGCACAAGGCATGACTGAAGTGGCTAGATCAGCCACAAATACTACAGAGTACCAGTTTCATATAGCGTTGGACACAGATGACACTGCTTCAAGGGCTATAGCCCATGCTGTGTCTTTAAGGAGGTTTGCCTGGCTTAGAACTACCACATACACACACAGACTATGGATTTCCCCTTTGAGGGAGACTCCCAATTTGGTGATAAAGGCTTACATGAAAAAAGTGGATAAGTACAAATCCACCTACAAGAGCAATACTGAAAAAAAAAAGTCTTCCATTTCCTACAGGCCTTATGGAAGGGGAGGTAAAGGTAGGGGCTACTTCCTACAACCCTATGCTACCTATGAGTACCCACCATAGAGAGGTTGCTGTAGAGGCAGGGGCAAAAGTGCTAGGCATGCAGCTGCAACTCCAGTTCCAAAGCCCCAGCAGAAACCAAGCACCTGATGTCTCTGCCCAAGTTGCTCATCAGTCGCCAGTGGGGGTAAGGTTGGTCCAGTACTTGCAAGAGTGGCCAAGGATCACCATAGACAAGTGGGTCCTGGAAGTAGTGGGCCAAGTATCGTCACTGCAGTTCAGAAAATTCCCCAAACTGCAGAACCACAAGATTTTTTTTTTATTTTATTCTTTTGGTATCCAGGTAAGACCCACTAGGCACAAGTGCCTGTTCTCAGGGTGACCCTGGAGCACTGGGGTGGATAAGTGACTTGCTCAGAGTCGCACAGTATGCAAGTGGAGGTTGTGGAAATCAAACCCAGGTCTGCTGAATGTACCAAGCTCATTCACAGCTCGTTATTCTAACCTCTAGGCTATACTGCCAGCAATCATATCATAGCCCCATACATGTAAAACTTGACAGCAAAGACAACACCAGTACATCCAGAGAACCCCCTCCCCTGATCCCATTCCCATCCCACTAGCCACCGATTAGATCACCTGCAACCCCATCCCCCCTACCCCACATCATCAAAGTGCTGTTTCCTGGGGCAGGGCTGCAGTGCTCAGATGTCCGCCCGGCCTGCACTCCAAGGTCATGAGCTGGGCACACCAAGGCAAATTTAAGTATTTAACCTCATTAAAAAATGTTAAAACCACCTCGTTTAGCTCATCAGACAGGCAATGTCTTGGAATTTGCCTACCTGAACCATGTCAGCTGCTCTAAGAGATTAAGAGAATCTCCTCCATTAGGCTACACCTTTGAACTATAAGCTGTCGGTGTCAAAACCTTCTTCCTAACTGGGGCAGTGCACAATGACATGCAGCGTCAATGCATATATATAATGTAGGCAGTCTCATCACTCCTCAGTTCCCCACCGGAGATTAGCCTTGAAGGCCTTCACCTGTAGGAACTAGGAGAGTAAACCAGCACCAGGCATACATGCAGAGGCATGGGACTGGTAATAAATAGGATGCATGGAGTAAAACTTTAGGCACAGCATCTAATACAACTCTCAGGATACAGAACAGGGGTAAGGAGGGAGGGAGGGAGGGTACGGCATGGCCTAATGGAGGACAGTCTCTTGAAGATCTACTGTTACAGTAAGTTCTTACATAACTGTTCTATCTTCGAAGATATCTCCTCCATTAGGCCGCATCTTTGAAACAACTCTCAAGCAGTGCAAAGCAGTAGGGAGGATGGCACAGTATAATATGTAATCAGCCTCACACACCAACAGAAAGAAATCCTCTTGGAACTGAAAGTGAATAAATTACTGCAGTCACAAGCAGTGAAAAAATAATTGTCACCCAGTGGCCCTATTCTCCAGATACTTCCTGACTCAAAAGAAAAAAAAAGAAGCGGCGACCCATTTTAAACCTGAGGTATCTGAACACCCACGTAATAAATGGAATGATTCAGGATGGTCACACTGCTCAGTGATACCATCTCTACAAGTAGGAGACTGACTGGGGTCAATGAACCTAAAGAATGCCTACTTCCACATATCAGTCAGACCCATTCACAGAAGTATCTCACGTTCAGACTAGGGAACTGCTAATACATGTTCATATCCCTTCCCTTCAGGCTCACCTCAGCACAAAGGGTGTTCACAAAATGCATAACTGTGGTGACAGCACATCTGAGAAGGCAAGGTGTGGTGTTTTTTTCCTCTACCTGAGTGACTGGTTAGTCTCAGGAAAAACACAGCAGAAAGCAAGGTCCTCTATACAGCTGGTGAAAAACACCCTAGAGGACCTAGGCTTCTTGATAAGCCTTCAGAAGTCACAAAAACAAACAGAACCATCCCGAGTTTCGGACTTCACTGGTGAAGAACTAGATACCCTGAAGGCCTCTGTTTCACAAGCAAGTGTAGCAAACCTAATTTCAACTGCAAAATCCTTCAGAACAGGTCGGCCAACGGCTGCAAGGGATTTTCTATAGCTATTGGAACATGTGGCCTTGTCCATTGCAGTGGTAGCAGTGGCCAGGTTCCAGATGAGAGACATCCAGTGTCACTTGAGGGATCACTGGTCCCAAAGATGGGATCCCTTTTCTAAGTTGATGCCTGTCACAGAAACATTCCTAGAGGCACTGGAGTGGTAGAAGGAAGACAGCCTCATAGAGGAAATCCTCTTCCTTCAGCAATCCCCTACAACAATTCTCACAACAGATGCCTCCCTCCTGGGGTGGGTGCCCACCTAGAGGATCTCACTGTAAGTGGTACCTGAGGCACATAGAAGGCTTAGGAGGATCTCAAACTCCTGGAACTCTAGACTCAGGAGCATCTCAACCTCCTGGAGCTCAGGGCAGTGTTCCTAGCAGTGCAAGCCATTTCCTCGCAGACCCAGTGTTAGTCTGTCCAGGTTCGAGCAAGCAACATGACAACAATGTAATAATAATCATCATAATAATTTTATTTATAGGGCGCCTTTCCAATTCCAAGGCGCCTAACAATTTAAAAACAATTAATATAAAATCCAATAACAAAACAATCAGAAAAGTACTTCAATTATCCAAAAAAGCTTTTTGCCACAGAGAGGTTTTTAAGCCCTTCTTAAATTCCTCCACAGATGTGCACTCCCGTAACCGACGAGGTAGAGAATTCCAGAGGGTGGGAGCTGCAAAAGCTCTTGAACCAGCTGATTTCAAATTCACCCTTGGAATCTTTAACAACCCCTCGTCGGCCGAGTGGAGTGAATGGCCAGGGCAGTAAGGAACCAGAAGCTCTTTCAGATAGTCCTGTCAATGTAGGGCTTTAAAAGTCAATAAACCAATTTTAAAGGTGATCTGCCACCGTATTGGCAGCCAGTGCAGTTCGGCAGCACCGGGGTAATATGGCAGGATCGACTAGAACCTGTCAAAAGCCGGGCTGCTGCATTCTGCACCAGGTGCAGGTGACGGATTTCAACCCCAAAAGCCCTAGATGAAGGGAGTTGCAGTAATCCAAGCGCGAGGACACAAAGGCGTGGACCAAGGTCGGAAGGTCATCAGACGGAATCAGATGCATAACCCTGGCGATATTCCTAAAATGGTAAAAGGAAGTTTTTTTTTTTTGGTTTGAAATTCAAGTTTATTAAATTTTGTTATTAGCACATCAATAAGAACAATATATGTCTACAGGAAACATGTGACATAATGATGCATCTTACAATATAAGAGAACCATAAAAGACAACATTAATTATTATTCCCCCTTATAGTCACACTACTTACCTCGCCTTCCACCGCCCTCCCTCCCCCGACAGTAATATTTGAGATAGATCTGTTCATTGGCGTTAGTGCCAGAGTCCGTTTACCTTGCGGTAGATGGCTCAGACTGAAGTAATAAAGTGTTTGGAAGGGCTCCACACCCGTTCAATTTAGGAGACTATTCCTTCTAGTGCCCCTATATTTTTCCATATTTAAGTTGAATAGTAGTTCTTGTAGCCATTCCGCGTAGTTAATTGGGATGTCGTCCAACCAATGCTTTAGTACTACTTTCTTAACTGAGGATGAAATCAAGGCCATGTAGTATCTTCGGCCTTTGACTGTAATACCAGTATAGTCACCTATCAGACAGATTTCTGGTGTAAAATAGTGTTCAATGCCCAGTAGCGGATCTGCCTTCTGTTTAATTTGGTCCCACAGCCCTTTTATCAGTGGGCATTCCCAGAAAATGTGATATAGATCTCCCACTGCCTGATGGCATCGGGAGCATGACTGATCTGGTCTACGTCCTATTTTATATAATTTAGAAGGGGTCCAAAACAGATTGTTTAAAAAGTGATACTGCATTACCCATAATCTATCCTGGGTTACATATTGGTACGTATGGCGCCAGATCACCTCCCAATTCCTTCCCTGTTCCCTGAATTGAACAAGCCAGAATCTGGGTTTATTGTCAATATCTATGTACACCTGATCAAACAGAGCTTTATAAATTTTGGAGACGGCATGCGGTTCCCAAGCCAACTGGGCCAGGGTTTCAAACCATTCCCCGGTTATATACCCGTCTCTTAGTTTATGCTTAAATTGCTCCAATAGGTGTCTGAGCTGATATACTTTGAAAGTCTGGTGAGGGCCTATATTATATTTAACTAATATCTCCGCTACTGAAAGACACCTGTCCCCCTGCACAATATCCGCAACCCTTAAACCTTTCAATTGGGAAGCCAGAATCGCTTATCATTTTCCACGATCTTCAGATTGAGGGTTGTGACATATTAACTGATGTCTGTCTGTGCTCAGGGGTAATGCAGGGAAGCACATAACTGAATATGAATACGCAAGGAATCTCTTATTGGGGTGGCTACAAGTTTGGGGGGCAGAGTTCTTGGGGAGGAGTGGAGAAGAGCTACCGGGTCTATGCCTGCTTTCTGTATCAGTTCCTTTTCCAACTTGACCCAAGAGGGTACATAGGGCAAGGACCCAAGATCCGTGGAAGGCACGAGCCAATGTAAATATTTACATACGTTACTTGCCCAATAATATAATCCAAAATGTGGTAGTCTTAGCCCCGCTTTCTCCCTGGGGGCAGCTAGCCTATGATATGCTCTACGGGGAGATTTCCCTCTCCAAATATAATCTGAAATAACTGAGTGTATTACTTTGTGCCATTTTAAAGGTAACCACACATTGAGCATGTTTAGGGGATAGTAAATCCTAGGTAAAATATTCATCTTGATTATATTAATCCTTCCCCAGAGAGAGAGCGGAAGTCTACCCCATCTGTCAAGGTCTTGTTTAATAGTATTCTTAAGGGCGTCCAGGTTGAATCTCACTAATTTAGATTCCGTTCTTGCCAAAATGATTCCTAGATACTTCAATGTGTGTGGGGCCCACTGCATACCCGTGTGTGCTACATCTGACCTATAAACTTTCATGTTAAGTGGGAATATCTGAGTTTTCCCTATGTTTATTTTATAGTTAGATAACTTGCCATAGTCCGCAATAAGTCCAAGCACAGCTGGTACTGAGGTGCGAGGATGGGTGATGTGTAGTAAAATATCATCCGCGTAAGCGGAAATCTTAAATTCCTGCGACCCAATTTTTATCCCCATAACCCTAGGGTCTTGTCTGATTTTACCTAGGAGGGGTTCCAAGTATAAGTTGAACAAAAGGGGGGATAAAGGGCATCCCTGTTTGGTGCCAGAGTACAGAGGGAACCCTTCCGAAAATACCCCATTGCAATATATTTTCGCAGACGGGGATCTGTATAAAGCAAACACGCTATTAATGAAGGAAAGTGGAATGCCGAATTTCTCCATAGTCAAGGACAAGAACCTCCAGTCGACTCTGTCAAACGCTTTCTCAGCATCAACAGACATCAATCCGCATGGAGATTTACTGTCCTTGGATGCTGAGAAAATATGAGATAGCTTGCGGAGATGGTCTGAGGCCATTCTACCATTCATAAACCCCACCTGGTCTTGATGTATTAACCTAGGCATGACCTGAACTAAACGGACCGCTAAAATTTTCGCCAAAATTTTCACGTCGTAGTTGATTAATGATATAGGTCTATAATTTGGGACCTTGTATGGCTCTCTGCCTTCTTTGGGGATAAGCACTATCAGGGATTCAAAAAGGTGATTGTCAACTGTATCAGAGGTGAGTATGCTATGGAATAATCTTTATAACCCTGGGCTTAACTGGCTCGCTAAGCATTTATAGCAAATTTGGTGAGAAACCATCCGGTCCCGGAGCTTTATCCATTGAGAGCATCTGGATTGCTTTTAAGATTTCAGTCTCTGATATGGGGGAAGAGAGCATTTCCCTCTGATCTTCTGATATCAGAGGCAAATTACAGGAGGAAAGATATGCCCTTACTTCCTCCCTACCGGGTCGGGGAGACATAGGGCTATATAACTCTTTGTAATACTCTTCGAATTCCTTAACTATATCGGAAGGGGTGGTTTTAATGGACCCGTCTATCAGGGAGGTAATACTTTGAATGGTTCTAGATGTCTTAGTTTCTTTTAGATGCATAGCAAGAAGATGTCCTGCTTTCTACCTTGATCTAAATATAAGGCTTTCGTTTTACTGATGGCATATTCGCTTTATCTCAGAATCTCATCATATTGATGCATAATCTAACTAACTCCTCCTAGTCTCATCCGGTGTGTTCTTTGAGAAGGTGTTTTCTATTTCTCTGATCTGGGTAAACAATCGTCTGGCCCTACTCTCTCTCTGTTTCTTCCTGGCTGCTGCTATTTGAATAAATTCACCCCTTAAGACACATTTTAGTGCACTCCATTCAGTATCTCCTCTACGTGTCGAATTACAGTTTTCTTTCTCATATTGTGCTATTCTCTGGATTATACAGTCTCTAATCTCTGTGGAACGGAGAAGTTGATTGTTTGATTTCCAGATAGTCTGTTTAGGAATACTGGGGGTGAGATTAAGGGTGCAGTTGACCATAGAGTGGTCTGCGATAATCCCAGGGAGAATTTTGCTGTATGTCAGACCCGGGAGCAAACACTAGCTCATCAAAAAGTAGTCAATGTGGGACCTTGATTTGTGGACTTCCGATAAGAATGTGTACTCCTTACTGGAAGGATATAACACCCTCCACGGGTCGCACAAGCCCAGATTATCTGACAGGTCTCTGATAGCTCTCTGAGCCGGAGAGAGGCCCCTACCCCTCTTGCCTTCTTTATCCATTTCTGGATTGAATGTCAAATTCCAATCTCCACCCAGCATTATAGGAAGGTGAAGGAAAGGGGACAGAACACTTAATAGTTCTGTAAAAAAGCCGGGTGAGTCTCCATTTGGGCCATACACACTGCCTAACACTATCCTTGTTTGGTTTAAGAGACCTGCTATGATTATGTAACGACCCCCAGGGTCTGCCAGTTTTTGCTCACACACAAAAGGAATATTCCTAGTAATTAAAATAGCTACCCCCCTACTACCTGAACTATCTCCTGCAGTGTATACCTGACCAACAAACTGACGCCTGAGTACATTAGATTCCCTTTCCAGTAAATGTGTTTCTTGCAAACATATTATCTGGCCCCTTTGCAGTTGCAAGTGTCTCAGTATCTTATATCTCTTTATTTTCCTCCTGGCCCCCCTGATATTCCACGTGATAAATTCGTATGTACTACCCATTATCCAAATGCTCCATGTAATACCCTCGTATGCTAGTCGTCAACATCCCTCTCCCTTTTGCCCTTAGCACCACCTGATGAACAGATCTGTCCGTACTGTTTCCCTTTAGCACTCTTCTACTTAACCCCCTTCCCTCATCTCTGTTCCCTCCACTGATTCCGGATGCAACCCACTTAAATCCCTTATCCCCACATACATCTACAACCTTGGACCATACATGTTTCTGATAGAATCTTTCCCCCTCCCCCAACACACCCATCTTACGGCCCATGAATTCCTAAGTTCCATTCATCCCGATCTCCCTTCAGCCTCCCCCTTCCTCTGATCGGTATATAGCTGGTTTCCCCCCAAGTAAAAGCCCACCATATTATCGTTCAGCTTATTCCTCTTACCCCAAGAACCAGAGTCTAAGAATCCAACAACAAACAAACAAAAACCACCACACAGGAGAAAGTCAACTCAGCTACCCCAACTAATTTCCCTTAAGGGGAATCTTAACCATACACTGTGAAATGCCCAGACCTGGTATTAAATGATTAACCACCCTGGTTGGTACAGAATCCTTAGACTCCATTTCTGTCCCTTTTAGCCCCCATATCGCAGAGCCTCTTCTCCTTCAACACGTGTTTTTAAACCAACATATAAGCAAACCCCCTTAGTAACCGGTCACAGTGCACAATCAATGAAACATGCTTATAGTAAACATTCCAAGACATTTATACCCTCCTTTTCAGAAATATGAGGGAGACAAAAAAAAAAAAAGGTTTCTCTAGCTTACTTTAATGTCCCTCGAGTCCCTGCTTTATCGTTATTCCCCGAGCCATTATCTGGGGGTACTTATTGCAAAATAAAAGGAAGGATAAAGCTAATTGAGCCTGTACTCCGGCCCCCACTGTCAGACTCGAAGAGAGGAAATGTGATGCAGGAGCTTCCTCTTGTGGCCAAAGTGCAGCGTTCTCTCTACCCTACTCGAAAAGGCGATCAAAATACTCCACCCAAACAGGCTCCGTAAATGGTACCAAATCCTCCTCTGGATCCAAACGATGAACCGATGCCTCTGGGTCCCAGGAAAATCCTCTACAGGAGCATTAATGGCGGCCATCGCCCCCACCCAGAACTGCCGCCCTGAAAGAGGTGAGGGATGTACTCCTCCATTTTCCCTTTGGGCACCGAGATCCATTTACAAACTGACACAGTACTCCGGAGGCTTATCCTACCCAGCCAGACCTCGGGTCCCCAGGAAACTTCTCCAAGGCAAACCCCCAAGGTGACCGAATGACAAGCTGGGTCCCCCCTGCGAGCTCCATGGGAAATGAGGCCCAGCCAGGAAAACTGTCCCTAGGCATCGGCACGTAGCCACCGGGTTCATTTATAGGAACGGAAACCTTAACAGCAGCTATAGCCCCCGTCCAAAACTGCTGCTTTAAAGAGGTAAGAAATGCACTGCTCTGCTTTTTCTTTTGGTATTGAGCTCTGTTTACAGTCCTATACTGTATGTTGGGGCTTGTCCTTCCCAGTCAACTTCGGGTCTCAGTTTCTGTGGGTCCCATCAAACTCCGAATGCAGCTTTCCTATTAAGCCGCAAAGGTGGGACCCACGTTACAAGGGCAGGGTAAGGCTCAATTAAGACAGCAGCATCACACAGAAATAACGATTATGCTGAGCCAGCTACCAAATTAACGAATTTAGGACTTTTCCTGTGATCCCATGATTCTGCGAGTGTCGGAGAATCTCTAATTAGTTACACTCTGCTCATTTACACTACTGGGTGTAGTTGTTTGTGTTTCTTCACAGTTTAATACTCTGGATGAATATTGCTCGTCGCCTTCATTTCTGTTTAAACAGATCTGGGAGAGCTTCCCACAGCGCCCTTGTTGCCGACTGGGCATCCTCAAAACTAGACCACTGGCCCGACAGTGCCATCTGTAATCTCGCTGGATACCCCATTCTGAACTGAATACTTGACGCTATCAGCTTGGTTACAATTTGGTGGTATTCAGCTCTTTTTTGGTGCACCGATAGCGGAAGGTCTTGTGTAAGCCTTAATGGGGTTCCCTCCCACCTCACTTCTTTGAGCTCTTTAACTTTGGATATCGCGAACTGCCTCTCCTGAAAGTTCAGAAAGCGGAAGATCAAGGTGTGCGGTGGGGATCCTGGTGGAGGCATTGCTCGTAGTGCCCGGTGAGTCCGCTCGATTGTATAGTTTTCTCCGAAGGGCGTGGGGCCGGCAATCTTCTGTAGGAATTTCTGGACGAACAAGATTGTGTCTGGTCCCTCTTCTTTCTCAGGGAGACCAATTACTATCATGTTGTTCCTTCTGCTCCGTCCCTCCAGGTCTTCAATTTTCAGCTCCATTTTGTTGATTTTTTGTTTTAAGTGCACTATCTCCGGTTCTTGCTTAGCCACCCGTTTCTCCAATGAAGTAACCTTAATTTCCGTGTCTCCCGTGCGACGAGATAAATCCTCTAATGCCTGGGTGATGGCCTTCAATTCTTCTGTTACTGAACAAAGTTCTGTACAAAAAGGTTTAAATTCTGCCAGGAATTGTGCCAGTGTCAGGGGCTCCTTTTCCGGGTCATTGGTTTCACTTTCTGGGCCTCCTGCCAGTATGGCGGTCCTGGCTTTTTTCGGCAAGGCCTTTGCTGGAGACATAGGCGGGGTATGTTTTGGTGGAGCTCTTCTCATTTCTGCCTCCATCAGTCACCGATTTCCATGAAGGATGTTCTAGAAACCTTTAGTTAGGGTATTCCAAGTCTGTTCTTGTAGCTCCTCTGTAATTAATTTAAGGAAGGTTTATAATGGAGTGGAGGCTGGAGCAGTTCGATCAGGCAGCTGCTCCAGAACCTGCATCACGTGACCCTCCGGTAAAAGGAAGTTTTGATGACAGCCGACACCTGCGAATGCAGGGTCAGTCCATCATCAAAAACTACCCCCAAGTTACGCACCTGTTCAGAGGTCGGGAGAGAGATGTCACCAAGAATAATTCCGGAGGTCGCACCAACACCCGACCCCCCTATCTGGCGACCCGGGTCCACAACCAGTACTTCAGTCTTTTCCGAGTTCAACTTCAGCCAGCTAGAATCCATCCACTCCTGGATTTCTTTCAGACAGTTGTTAAAGACCGAGAAAGCTCCATCCTGGTCAGGTGCAAAAGAGAGGTAGAGCTGGGTACCATCTGCGTAACAGTGAAACCTCAGTCCATACCCTCTTACAATGTCTCCGAGGGGTAGCATATACATTGTGAACAACATGGGTGACAGCACAGAACCCTGAGGCACCCCACAAGACAAAGCAGTTGGGCCTGAAGGAAAACCCCCAGACACAACTCTTTGTGTTCTCCCTGTGAGAAATGATATAAACCATCTGAGGACTGTCTCTGACATTCCACAGATATGCCTCAGGCTGTCCTTTCAACACCATGTGGTCCACGGTGTCAAAAGCTGAAGAAAGATCCAGAAGAACCAAGATGGAATGGCTCTTCCGATCTTTCGCCATCAGGAGATCACCGAGCACCCAAACCAGCGCCGTCTTGGTACTATGTCTCTTATGAAAACCGGACTGGAGGGGTTCATATATGTCATGGATGGTCAAATGGTCCTCCAGTTGTGTGGCCACTACTTTCTCAATCACCTTCCCAACAAAAGGAAAGTTTGAGATAGGTCTGTAGTTTGAGAAACAGTCTGGGTCCAAGGTAGCTTTCTTCAAGAGTGGTGTCACCACCGCCTCTTTCAGGGAGCTAGGAAACTCTCCTGATTCCAAGGAGCACCAGACTATCCACACAAGGACTGGACCGATGATGTCGCTACAACCCAAAATTAGGGAGGTTGGTCCAGGGTCCAAACTACAGCACGTAGGGCACACACTCTGGATAATCCTCATGACATCCATGAACTCCAGTCGACTGAAGGTACTCCAGGAAAACTGAGGTACAGTGACCCCGTACCGATCAACAACAACCCCACTAGAGTATGCTGGCTGCAGTACCGCCCTGATGTCTGCCACCTTATTTGCAAATAATCGAGCAAGCTCATCGCACTCTAATCGCGAAAAAGCTTTCCGAACATGCAGGCAGGCTGGGTTGCACAGTCTGTCCACAGTTCGAAATAGCTGAGCTGGTCGATTCTGAGTAGCTGCAATCTCCCTGGACAGGAATTCTGCCTTCATATGGGTGATTGCAGATTGATAGACTAAATAGTGGTCCATCAATCTAAGGCTGTCGGCATCAAAGGCGGACTTTCGCCAGCAATGCTCTCACCTTCGCTCCTGTCTCTGCATCTCCCTCAGAGTCCCATCAAACCAAGGGGACTTGGGGCGATGGGAGAGAGGGCAAACACGGACTGGAGCAATAGAATCCAGAGCCACTGTAATGGCTGTATTATAAGCTGACACGAGGGTCTCTGGATCATTGCTTGCCAATGCGGGGGACGAGAGGTCAAGGACCGCCGCAAGGCCTTGGGAATTTATATCCTGTAAAGGGCGATACCTAACCATCTCAACAGGGGTAGGCCTTCAGGGGGTGCTAAAACTAAAACCTACAGTGCAGAGATCGGACCACCCAACTGGTTCCACCCCTACGTCAGATGTTTTGATCCCTAGAAGGCAGATTAAGTCCAATTAGTGTCCACGTTTATGAGTAGCAGTGGAAACCACCTGTGTAAGGCCCAGAGATATCATTAACTGGAGGAAGTGTTGACCAAATTGTGAGAGTTCATCGTCAACCCAGGCATTGAAGTCGCCCAGAACCATCAATCTGGGCGACTCAAACGCCATGTTGATGACGAAGTCCGCCACTACTTGAAGGAATCGCTTCTCATCACCGGGTGGACGGTAGATGAGAGCAATTCGATAACCTACACCTGCTACTACTGTACACTCAAGGGACTCAACCTCCTCAACTAATACCCCCATGAGGCTTAGTTCAGTCTTGAAACCGACCGCAACTACCCCCCGTGATCCAATCTCGGGCAGTGTATCACTGAGTACCCAGCTGGAGTCATAGCCTCCACAATGGGGCCAGAATTTTTATCCAGCTAGGTCTTGGTGATGCATGCCAGGTCCACCATACCAACAAGATCTGCGATGATTGCAGTCTTATTCTTAATAGACCTGGCATTGCATAACACCACCCGAGTTTGAAGAACCTCATGGGCTGCCCGGGCCATCTGCCTACCAAACTCAATAGTGCCCTTGGGTATGGGCACCAGACATGGCGGACCACAATCTGGATTCCATTTCACTTCAGGGCACCTTCTGGATCCTACCACCCCAATTCGGTGACCCCCCACATACATTCTCCACTGTTCGTGACCCCCACCCTCCTCCCTCTCCTACGCGTAATGCCCAGCGCTCTACAGTGCTGGTAGGTCTCAGACTGGAGAGGGGGGTATAGAAAGAGTGAAGGGCACGAAGAGTAGAGAATAAGTAGCGCACAGCTGTGGGGGTTGGCATCCAACACATTCTGCGGCTACAAAGCAAATTATAAATACACTGAACAAACCCAATTGTATCATCAACCAACCCCACCCAAAACAATAATATCCCAAAATTCATGGTAACAGAACAAATTAAAATAAAACAAAACAAACCCCACAATTACTCAAGTAACCCACCCTATATGTAATAAAATAGAATTTAAAACACCACCCTATCCCCTATTAACTAGTAGAGTCACTCCTATACTTAAATTTGGAGCCACTACAATCCCCCCCTCACACATATGTAACATACAAAAAATAAAGTAATAAAACTTACCCTCCCCCAACCCTCTGATGGTCGGGGAGAAGTGCAGTTTAGGCACTCTCACTGCCCAGGCAAACAATCACAAATATACATGACAACAGATGAATAATGAAGTTTACCCCCTCCCCCACTTCTCTCTCGAACAGGCAGATAGGGTAATTTCAGCACTCTCACTGCCAAAATAAAAATTACAGTCCACAGAAATAAAATCACAGAACTTTTAACATAAATAAAGAGGAAATAAATATATGGACGCTAAGGTCCGCTCACCACCCAGGTGTCCAAAAAGTAAAGATGTTAAATCCAGAGAAGGGTGCAGTTAGTTCCAGCAGTCTTCACCAGTAAAGTACAGGAGTCACAAAGTCCAAAACAGGGAATAGGTGTCCATAAAATCAGAAAAAGGAACCAGAACCGAGCCACTCATAGCCAAACTGAAGTAGGGGTATAAATAAGAGGAAAATCCAAAAGTATAACTCCACTGTAGTACGACGGAAAACCCAAATCAAAATCAAAATCAGCATCTGTCGAGGCCTGCCAGAGGAATTCTAATCGACAACTTAGGGCCCATCAACTCCAATCTGTGTGTAACCCCGGGGAAATAATGCAGCCCCAACAAGAAACCCGAGTAAGGCCATGCTGCAGCCAGACCCACTAGTCAAGGGGAACATGGTACCCCAGCCAGCTCCCTGGCTAAGTAAATTCTCCAACCTCCCTGTGAGGTGGTAAATCCCACCAAGAAACACACAATGGAGCCGGGCCATTGTATTGCATAAACAAGCAGGGAGGAACAACATCCTCAAGGCTACGCATAGAAGCTATGAAGATCTGGAACCTAGCCTATTTCCTGAGGTTAGAGCTATCTACACTACACCTGCCAGGAAAAGACAGTGTCTTGGCAGACTTGCAGCAGTGTTCAGACTTTGGGGTACACCAGAAATAGACCTGTTTGCTCTCTGGGAGAACAACCAGCTCTCACTCTTTTGTTGCAGACCCCCATCACTGGGATCAGTTCCAGAGGATGCACTGGTTGTGGACTGGACAGGGGAGTTTCTATATGCCTTCCTCCATTAAGGAGGGAGTCAGCAATGATGAGTCTCATAACACCAGACTGGGCCAGGCAGACCTGGTACTCCATGGTACTGTCCCTCTCCAACAAACCTCCTATCAGTCTGCCACTGAGATACAACCTTTTGACACTGTCTCAGGGCAGGATAACATTCCTAGACCTGAGAATGCTATACCTCAGGGCACGGTTCTTGAATAGCTAGAGTTTTTTGAGCTAAATCTTTTAGAAGAAGTAATGAAAGAGTTGACGGTTTCTAGAAAACCAGAAACAAGGAATACACATGCTTCAAAATGGAGGAGGTTTCCCTTTTGGTGTTCCGACAGACAGATGGGACCCTATCTGGGCAGGTCTGTCTACAGTTCTGGATTATCTGGTTCCCTCCAGTCACTGGGCCTGATCCCATCAACTCTGAAGGTGCATTTGGCAGCAGTGTCAGCTTACGCATCAGCTGGTGAAGACAAGTAAATGGCTTCACAACATATTTTCAATATGTTTTTCCAAGACCTTAATCACCTATACCCTCCTGTGAGGGGCCCTATCCCTCCCTGCGACTTAAATGTTGTGTTGCCCAACTAACTGAGTCTCCTTTCGAGCCTATGGCCACTGCTGCACTGAAGTATGTCACTTGGAAAACAGTTTTTTTTAGTGGCAATGACATCTACTAGATGGGTGAGTGAGCTACAAGCTTTCTGCACATATCCAAACCACATCATTTTTCATAAGGACAAGGTAGTCCTGAGGACAAACAGGAAATTCCTCCCAAAAGTAGTGTCTGAATAGAAATGTACAAACATAGAAGTTTGGCAGATGGGGGCTGTACGATCCATCAAGTCTGCCCTTGGCTTCCTACCCCCCCCACTTAGCTGCCTGCTTGTGTATCCCACAGTGAATGCCTTCTGAATCAGTCAATTGCCCTTTCTGTTTTCTTTACTGGAAAATCCAGTTCAGGGGAGCAAAAGCTCCACTGCCTGGATGTCAAAAGGACACTGAGTTACTACCTGGACCACACCAAAGATGTGAGGTCAGCTAGCACATAGCTTTTTGTCACCTACTGTATGGTGAAGTAGGAAAAGGTAAACCAGCATCCAGGAGAACCATCTCTTATTAGATAGTCTCCTACATACAATTCTGTTTTGACAAAGCTGGTAAATTGCCCCCGATGCCTCAGAGCACACTGTACAAGAGGTTCTAAAAGACTCATCTCAGCCTCTGTGACAGCATCAAGGGGAACCCCCTGAAAGAAATTTGCAAAGCAGCTACCTGGAAAACCATACATACCTTTGCAAAACATTACTGCTTGGACATACAGTCAGAACAGATACCAGCCTTGGCACTGCTGTCTTACAGAATCTTTTCCCTGAATAGGTTCTGGACCCAGCCTTCCAATGTACTGCTGTGTAGTCTGCACTTCATGTATACACTGAAGGATTCCTTGGGTTAGAAGAAAAAAAAATCAATCACCGTGGTAATGTTGTTTCTTAAGGGATCCATCAATAGTATACACAATCCCTTACCCTGCCTCACCTTCAGAACCTTAAAATAGGTTTAAACAAGAATCAGTTTTTTTTTTCTGTTTGCTTGAGCATTACTTGTTACAGTGCCTTTACAATTGCTGTTCATTGGTCTGATTACAATTTATATATCTATATATTATCAGGGCACGATAGTGCCCTTATAGTTAGGGTTGGTACAGTCTTTCAATGTTAAATCTGCACCTTAATAACTTTGTCATTTTGCAACCAAATAACCCCAAAATTGGCATGTGCTGTCATTTTGTCAGTGTCACAAGATATGGAAAGTTTCATGACAGCAGTTTTTACGGTTTCAGAGCTATAAAGTGTTCAAAAATGCAAAAAAGTACATTTTTTCACATCAGATAACATGGGATTTTTTGCTCTCATGTACAGAACACACAGAATTAAGTTTGCCTCTGATATTTTCAGGTATGATGGGAAGTGCGCCAAGGGTGTGCCATTGGATGGTTTAGTAAAAAAACATATTACCATTTTTGAATTATAACGATTTTTGTGATAGATGCAGGACAGGCAGTGTGAACTGTATTTTGAAAATACAGTGTGAATGGTAATTAGAAAAAACATTCGAACTGCATTTTCAAAATACCGTGCAAATATTTTTCTAATTACCGTTCACACTGTATTTACAAAATACAGTTCGCACTGCCTGTCCTGCATCTGTCACAATACTTTCTTTGCCACCTCACTGCCACTACACGGTTTGGACTTTTGGGCTGAAATTTCCAAGGTGGCAAGCCCTTGTACCACTGATGTGCCTTTTGCTGGTTTGCTGAAAACAATTACACTGGTTCCAGAGTTACAGCACTCCAAAGTTGTAACTTTTCTCATAGGATAACATTGTGGTGGCCATGGCACCTTTCGGCACCTATATCTCAAAAATGGTTCAAGATACGGATTTTTCGCTAGGTGTACTAAGCACGTGTGAAGGTGGCTAGGTCTTGAGTGCAACTGCGAAATATTTTTTTCCACAGTTGCTATGGTTACTGAGATATTGGCAGATAAGCATTACAAGGGTTGCTTGGAATGCCTCTAGGCCTCTGCTATGTGTCTGCACTTATGTGTAGGTGGAAGTGCAGGACCCAGAGGGCCCACGATCCCACCTATGCATACAATTTATGCTAAATTGGGAGTACTATACTCATGGGTGGGTGGGAGCACAGAACCCAGAGGGCCCATGCTCCCATCTATGGAGACCATTTTGCAAACCTGAAGAGACAGTTATGGATGGGTGGGAGAGCAGGGCCCGGAGGGACCGTACTCCCTCCTATGCATTCCATATGACTAACATTTCATTTTCTCAACTAGAAGGGAAATTCATTGCAATAAACTCTATTAATGCATCCGATAGGGTTGATTTTCACACCAACAAAAGTGTGGAAATTCAACATTAGGGTTTCCAACCGTACTACCCCATGCCCCCTCACCCTCCACACACCAACAGGCATTAGGGTGTGTGTTGAGGTTGTTGGGCCCAATTCACACCCCATTCTCCTATACTATGCCAGCTCAGCTTGTTTACAGATGGAATGGGGTGAGAGTTAAAGCCTGATGACCTCAACGCACACAGATGCTGTTGGTGTGCAAGAAATGGGTGTGGTGGGAGTGGGGTAGTAGGGTTAGAAACTCTAATGTCGAATTGTGTCACTTTTGTTGGTGTGGAAATCAACCCTAACTATTGCATTAATGGAGTATCTATAAGGGATATGCAATGGAAGCAAGTGTAATAAATGATTTATCTGCACAAGAGCAGTTTGACCTCGGGTTACCTCACAAGTGGCATGTCGAGGTCAAACTGCTCGAATGCAGATAAATCATTTATTATATGAGTTTTCTATTGCATATTCCATTTATGCAATTCTTTTGTTTTTGCTTTTGTAGGGGGCATTTGTTAGTCAAAAAAGTGAATAAAAATTGAATTTTCTGCCATTTTTTGCTGATGATAGAAAATCTAAAAGGAATCTAGAAATGAAACACCTCTCATTTTGTAGATATCTTTATGCTGAACAACCTCTGTGCTCAAAGTACCATACTATAATTTTTGTTTTTAAGTTATTTGCATTTGTTTGATTAAAAAGTGCACAAAAATTGAATTTCCTGATGTTTTTTGCTAATTCTGATAAAACTAAAAAGTATCCATAAATGAAACACCACTCATTTTGTTGATATTTCTGTGCTGAATAAACTTTGTGCTCACAGTACCATGGTATCATTTTTCATTTTTAAGTTATTTACATTTGTTTGTGGACAAAATGAAAAGAAAAATATGAATTTTCTGCTGTGTTTTTGCTAATTATCAAAAACATCTAAAAGGTATCAATAAATAAAACACCACTCATTTTGTAGATATTTCCATGCTGAACAACTTTCGTGCTCACAGTACCATGCTATCATTTTACGTTTTAAAGTTATTCGCATTTGAATATGGTTAATACTGCTACTGAGGTGAACATTCTAAATTACCTAAGCACTGTATAGATAAACAGCTGATGACATAAGCATTGTGGATAAATGGCTGATGACACTCTATTTATCTCCACCCTATTACACACACATATATATATATATATATATATATATATATATATATATATATATATAGAGGCAAAAACTCCATTTAATGCATTAGTTAGGGTTGTTCCACAGCGACAAAAGTGGGGAAATTAGCTGTTAGGGTTGAAACCCTAACTCCAGTCACCCCAGCACCACACACACATGCAAGTATGGGGGAGGACCAAGTCAACACAACCAATGACAGACATCCAGCAGCAGGTGACAGAAATAACAAACAATTGTCTAAATGTACTATGAGACATCCCCACCTACCTGACCAGGTACTGCATGCTCAGTGGAGATCAACAGCAAAACTGAGGCCATGTACACCAAATATATATATATGTATATATATATATATATATATATATGGATCGTTAAAATAATACTATCCTAAAGCATACAAAACATTATCTCTAAAACACTGCAGCCAAAGTGATAATAGTATCATTGCCAAGTGATAATACTATCGTCCAGAACTCGTAATACTATCGTTCGAACTCTGAATGATAGTATTATCACTAAATCAGAACAACGCAATCTCAAAACCCTCCAATACAGTAGACTTAATGCATGGTGACGTACCACAAATTGCGCCTCCTCATTAGACACAGTGTCTCTGTGTGCAGGCAAAACAGTTAGAAAAAATGGCGTATGTCTCTTGCTTAACGAGAGAAAATGAACCATTCACTCTACTGCCGATTCTTTGCCACACAACTATATGGATAATCCTGCATACAGCAACACAAGAAATCAATGAAAGGTATGACTGCCTGAAAAAATAAGTAGCTCAAGAGAGACACTGAGCGAGCAGATGTGTAGAATAGGGCGGGCAGGGGGTGGAGATGGAGAGAGTCAGCGTCTGAGTCCTCCTTACGACGGCAGCCTGCACTGGAGTCACAGCACCTCACAAACTGCAAAGTAAACTCACATCCATATATTACAAAAAATTAAAAATAGGTGAGTGTCTATCACTTGGGAATAATACCATCTCAAGGTTCTGGGGGCAAGGGAACCTCTCGAGCTTCGCTCTCAAGGTTCTCTTGTCCCCAAAACCTCTCAATGGTATTATTCCCTTGTAACCGACACTCGCCTATCTATTATTCTATTTATATTTATGCAATGGGGTGGAGATAAACAGAGTGTGATAAATCAGTTTATCAGAGTAACTGTGTGCATACATTTTATTTATGTATGCAGTGCTTATGTCATCAGCCATTTATCTATACAGTGCTTATGTCATTTAGAATGTTTGGCCTTAGTAGCAGTATTAACCATATTCCAATGCGAATAACTTTAAAATGAAAAATGACTGCATGGTACTGTGAGCACGAAAATTGTTCAGCACGGAAATATCTACAAAATGAGTGGTGTTTTATTTATTGATACCTTTTAGATTTTTTGATAATTAGCAAAAACACAGCAGAAAATTCATTTTTTTTTCATTTTGTCCACAAACAAATGTAAATAGCTTTAAAATGAAAAATGATAGCATGGTAATGTGAGCACAGAGTGTATTCAGCACAGAAATATTTACAAAATGAGTGGTGTTTCATTTATAGATACTTTTCAGTTTTTTCAGAATTAGCCAAAAACAGCAGAAAATTCCTTTTTTTTTTTGCATTTTTTCATCAAACAAATGCAAATAACTTAAAATCAAAAAATGATAGCATGGTACTTTGAGCACAAAAGTTGTTCAGCGTAACAATATCTACAAAATGAGAGGTGTTTCATTTCTAGATTCCTTTTAGATTTTCTATAATCAGCAAAAAATGGCAGAAAATTCCATTTTTATTCACTTTTTTGACTAACAAATGCCCCCTACAAAACCAAAAACAAAAGAATTGCATAAATGAAACATGCAATGGAAAACTCGTGTAATGATTTATCTGCACTTGAGCAGTTTTACCTTGGTCACCACTCATGAGGTTACTCGAGGTCAGACTGCTCTTGTGCAGATAAATCATTTATTACACTTGCTTCCATTGCATATCCCTTTTATATATATATGTATCTTAGTTGCAAAACCTTTATTAATGCATCAGTCAGGGTTGCCGTGGCAAAAGTAGGGAAATGAGTCATTAGGGTTTCACCATAACACACTACCCTTGCCCTGTGGAGACCAGGAGGCTTCGGAGGGGAGAGGGTGGCATTAGGATCTCCAACATTAACACTCATCCCATTCCATTGTGAAATAATCTGGATGGCTACATTATAGGAGAATGCGGTGAATGTTAGGGTTGTTGACCCTAATGCCATCCCCCACCCCTCTGATGCCTCGGTGCTCTCCATGGGGCAGGGGAAATGATGTGTTAAAGAAACCCTAATGCCTAATTTCCTACTTTGTCGTGGCAACCCTAACTGATACATTAACAAAGTTTTTGCAACTGATTTCCTTACTTTTTGAGATGGCATAATAGTATCCTCATTTTACTGTGTTCCAGTGGGAATGAGGACCCTGCATTCCCATCCCTCCATGGAGATAGTATAACAGTATCCTAATGTTACAGTGGGAATGCAGGGTCCTTCAGACCCTGTGCTCCCATCCCTCCATTGAGATAGTATAACTCCCAACCCTTCATCGAGATAGTAATACAGTATCCTCATGTTATGGTTGGAGCGCAGGGTCCTCTGGACCCTGTGTTCCCATCCTTCCATTGAGATAGTGCAACAGTATCCTTATGTTATGATGCTAGTGCAGAGTCCTTCGCGCCCTGCCATCCCTCCATTATGATAATGTAACAGTAACCTTATTTGACCCCAGATTTTCAACATAGCCTTCTTATGACCTCACCACATGTACCCAGTACAAAAAATGTTCAAATCCCCTCCAAAACATAATTCTGTGCAACAGTGATGCAATTCTATGCCACAGTTGCGAAAACACACTTTGGACAGGATTTGAAAAATGACAGCTGTGCCATACATGAGGTGGGGTAATAAGAAGAATATGTTGAAAATATTGAAAATTTCCACTCTTACAAGCATGCATAGCGAGATTGCAATGAATGCCAATAACACAGCCATTTTTCCAAAATTTGACCCTAAATTTTCAACATAGCCTTCTTATGACCCTGTCTTATGAACAACATGACTGTTATTATACAAATCCTACGGGAAAGGTGATTTCAGCAACTGACCATGGAATCACCTTTCCAGCAATAGTTGCCTAATGACAGTCATATTGTTCATGAGGTGGGGTCTCCAAAAGGCCATGTTGAAAATCTGGGGCCAAAATGTTAAAAAATGGCCGAGTTATGGCCAAAAGTTGACCCCCCCAATGAAATACATTGAATCGCATTTACCTTAGTTCAGATTGCAGTTGCTGGTTCCAGCAGCAAGATGTGTCTTCGATCGGCAGAACGAGTCTCAAACTTTGGACCTCAGAGGTGAGTGAGGGTCAGTGGCCACATCATGGGTGTGTGGGGAAGAAGGTTCTCAGTGGGGTGTGGGTGTGATTGGGGATGGACTTTTTTTTTCTTTGACAGGTTTAAAAAAAAAAAGACAGTGAGGTATGGTTTTCTTCTTTGCATCCTGGACACTTCATGGAGAAGGGGTGAAATAAAATGTACGAAGGGTGGGGGGGTACCACTAGCCACCAGGGAGGAGCATAGTGGCAGAAAGCCACATGGGGGGAATCCCACTAACACCACCAACGAAAAGTGCAAACCCCCCAGAAAATATTCTGGGGGGTGGGGTTACCACTAGACACCAGGGGATAAGGGACCATTGTGGCAGAAAGTCACAATAATAAAATATATAAAAAGCACACATGAAACCACAAAGTCCTTGTCCGTCAATCTTTATCTGTCATGGCATACAAGGAAAACCTCTGATGGACAAGGATTCCCAATCTGGCTATCTGGTAGTGAAATGTGGATAACCAGATGGCCACATGTGAATCTTTGTCCGTCAGTCTTTGTCCATCATGGCATACAAGGAAAATGGCTGATGGACAAGATTTCCCGGTCTGGCCATCTGGTCATCCAAATTTCACTACCGACTTTCTTTGCTGCTCCTTTTAGCTTAAGCCACAACTTGGGTTATGGATCACAGTATAAGTGCATAATGAGAGTAGCTATATCATCTCCAGGATCTGGCAGCTTGGCTTTAATGCCAAGAAATGCAAAGTTATGCATACTTTAGCCAAGAGTCCCAGGACAGAGTATTACCTGGGTAGAGTCCAACTTGCTGCATCAGAGGAAGAGAAGAACCTGGGAGAGATGATCACTAGTGACCTGAAGCACTTCACACAGCACAAGAAAGCAGGAGCAAAGGCAAACAAGATGCTGGGATGCATATCTAGGGGGATCAGTAGTAGGACAGAGAAGGTTATACTGCCCTTGTACAGGTCACTGGTATGGCTGCATCTAGAGTATGGAGTTCAGTACTGGTGCCCACACCTCAAAAAGGACATTAACCTGCTGGAGAAGGAACAGAGGAGGGCTACAAAGATGATAGCTGGTCATCAGGGCAAGGCATACAAGGAGAGGTTGAGGACACTGAACATGTACTCCCTGGAAGACAGTAGAAAGAGAGGGGACATGATTGGGACATTCAAGTACTTGAAAGGGATAAATAATGTTGATAAGGAAAGTCTCTTTAAGCTGAGTGGCAACCATATCACGAGGGGGCACAGTCTTAAGCTGGAGGGTGGGAAGTTTAGGAGGGATGTCAGGAAGCACGTCTTCACAGAAAGGGTGGTGGACACTTGGAATGCGCTGCCAGAAGAGGTCATCTCATTAAAGACAGTGAGCAGCTTTAAGAAAGGCTGGGATAGGCATAGAGGGAAGGTAAGAATCATGGGTAGGGAGGATGGGAGGAGTGGGGAGGGAGGGCAGGGACATTAGCTCAAGCTGTGGACCCTGCCGAGCAGACTTGATAAACCAAATGGTCTTCTTCTGCTGGCTTCTTCATATGTTCATATAATCACAACAATGATCAGACTGTGTCTACTGTGATCTTTAATATGTAATAGGTGAAGCCAACCAGTGGAGGGGGACATGACACCATGTAAAGGAGGTCCAAAGTCCACACTCTAAAGGACAACTTAAAATAGAGGTGGGTAACCTTGCCTTGAGTAAGGTGAATATTTCCTGCCTGGTTACTAAGCACCATTTTCTATTTTCTGCATTAAGATGAGGTGTAATCTGTGTACTGATTTGAATGATGTTAATGTAACAGAAGTCTCTGTATAATGTATTCTGTTACATTCTGATAAAAATACTATTAAACTTTAATTTAAAAAAGAAAGGTAGTAGGAGAAAGAGTCAAGCCAGGGTTTGGAGGTGAAGGAGGCACAGTGAGTGAGGTGCCTGGCATCAAAGGAGAGGAGGAAGAGGGATGAGTATATGGAGCAGTGGTGGGTATGTGGAAGACAGTAAAAGGCAAAGTGGCAGAAAGAGTGAAAGAGGGGGTCTAGTCTGGTAAGGGTGGACTTGGGAGCAGCATTGTAGAAGATGTCACAGTAGTCGATGATAGGGAGGATCATCTTCAAAACGAGCTCTCAGCAGGCAGGAAGCAGAATATTGGCTTTATTACTGTACAGCACACCCATCAGTGTGTGCTGAGAAGTCAAGGTGATGGTCCAGCCAGACCCCAGGGTACTTAAAGGAAGAGACATCCTCAGTTCAAGGTGATGGTCCAGCCAGACCCCATGGTACTTAAAGGAAGAGACATCCTCTGTTCAAGGTGATGGTCCAGCCAGACCCCAGGGTACTTAAAGGAAGAGACATCCTCAGTTCAAGGTGATGGTCCAGCCAGACCCCAGGGTACTTAATGGAAGAGACATCCTCAGTTCAAGGTGATGGTCCTGCCAGACCCCAGGGTACTTAAAGGAAGAGACATTCTCCATTCAAGGTGATGGTCTAGCCAGACCCCAGGGTACTTAAAGAAAGAGACATCCTCATTTCAAGGTGATGGTCCAGCCAGACCCCAATGTACTTAAAGGAAGAGACATCCTCTGTTCAAGGTGATGGTCCAGCCAGACCCCAGGGTACTTAATGGAAGAGACATCCTCAGTTCAAGGTGATGGTCCACTGGCTCCTCTGCTGCTGAGGGTCTGAGTAAGAAAGCCAAGAAGGAATATATCACCAATCTCCAAAAAGCTAACCTGGGAAACCCTAGATACTTCTGGTCACACATTAACGAACTCCTAAAAGGAGGTACGAAATCAACAACCGGCCCTATCCTGGTGAACGGGCAAGTACTCGAAGAGGCGCCTCTCATCGCAGAGGCCCTAAACAGTTTCTTCACAAACCTGGATGCGCATAAGGTGGGTCCCTTAGATAACAAGAACGAACCTAATAAGCACCTGCCTTGAACTAGACCGCCCTCTGTTTCATCTGCGGCTGGTTAGGAAAGGGAGGTTCTTCTCATCATAAATCCCTGCGAGGCGAGGCACGGGGCCTGATGGGATCCAGACTCGAATCCTCAAGGAGGCGCCCCATCTTTAGCCAAGCCCTAATCTGGCTGATAAACCGGTCCTTTATGGAGGGTCTGTCCCTGAGCCATGGAAGCAGGCCTAGTGATCCCCATTCACAAGGAGGGTCCACCGAGCCTGATTGAGACTACAGGCCTATCTCCCTGTTGTCTGCAATAGCGAAATTACAAGAGAAACTTGTATACTCTCAACTACGCGAATATCTGGAAACACACCAGATAATCTCTTCATGCAACACAACCGAAGCCAAGCATGGGATGGACACTGCACTAACCAAATTTTCGGCTGATATCCTGGGCAATAATGACTCAGGGGTCAGCACAGGCGTGGTCTTCATGGACCTGTCTAAAGCATTTGACCTGGTAAACCACAATCTCCTTTTACAAAAAATGTGCACTCTTGGCATGGACGCACATGCCCTAGGATGGTTTGCTAATTACCTTACGGGCCGGACCCAGAGGGTCAAGTGGAAGGACTATGTCTCCCAGTCTGCACCGCTCAAAGTAGGAGTACCTCAGGGGTCAATACTTGGTCCCCTTCTCTTCACTTTGTTTATAAATGATCTGCACTTACATTGCGGGAGCAGCAGCGTCATCCAATACGCGGACGATGCTGTCATTTTCCGAGCCTTCCGTAACTTAGGAGAACTGGGGAATGCCCTCCAAGAGGACATTCTTCAGATGGAGGACTGGCTCACTCGGAATAAAATGGTATTAAATACCAGTAAAACTAAAGCGATGTTGTTCGGGCCCAGATCCTTGGGAATCGAGAGGTCGCAGCTCCTTCGGCTGCAGTCCAGAGGGGGTGATAAACTTGAGGTGGTTACCTCCACTAAATACCTAGGGCTAACCTTGGACCAAGGCTTCACCCTAAAAAATCATGTTGACCAACTCACCAAAGCCATACATGGAAAACTCGGTATCCTCTACAGAATAAAGGACCAGATTATCCCTGAAACCAGAGTTGCCATCGCAACTAGCGTCCTTCTCCCCAAGCTCACTTATGCGGCACCTGTTCTTCAAGGCGTGGCCTCTACGGAACTTGGCAGGCTCCAGACCTTATACAATAAGATTGTCCGATTTGCAACATTATCACACTAGGACACCACTAGCGAGGCTCAATCCAAGCTCAGCTGGCCGTCATTGAAAGCCAGCCTCATCTACCCCACACTATGTCTCACTTTTAAGCTTCTGGGGCCCTTACCTCCCTAGTCTCAAAGGACTAGTTAGTGTCAAAACCAACCTGAGGTCTCCGTTCCTCAGGACAAAACCTCCTTGTGGTCCCCAAAACAAAGACTAAGCTGGGTCCAGGTCTGCTACTTTTCTGCACCTTCCACTGGAACAAACTCCCACTGGATGCAGGGAGGCAGGTCGAGCCCCTGCTTCCGTCTAAGCTCAAAGCACACTGCTCACCAGGAGCACTTCACAATGCATAAGGAACTGACCTATGCCACTGCCCCTCCTCCTCTCCACCTTCCGTATTGTAAATGCCATTAAGTCTTTCACAGTTATACAGTATGGAATTTGCCTTATGTGTGTTATCACTGTTAAACCATTTGGTATTACATAAGTTCACAGCTCTGCTTACCTACTTGTACTGTCTGTTTACCTGTATGTTATTTTTACAGCTCTGCTTACCTGCTTTTACTGTTCTGTTTACCTGTATGTTATTTTTACAGCTCTGCTTACCTGCTTTTACTGTTCTGTTTACCTGTATGTTATTTTTTATCCCCGGGTCGCCCCTGAAAAAGGGACCTCCAGGGCCCAGTGGGCCTACCTGGTCAACAAAATTCGATAAATAAATAAATGGTCCAGCCAGACCCCAGGGTACTTAAAGGAAGAGACATCCTCAGTTCAAGGTGATGGTCCAGCCAGACCCCAGGGTACTTAATGGAAGAGACATCCTCAGTTCAAGGTGATGGTCCAGCCAGACCCCAGGGTACTTAAAGAAAGAGACATCCTCAATTGCAGTACCATCAAGGGTATGGCAGGAGGGGAAAGAGGAGAGCCTGGTGAGCTTTTTTCCGGGAGCCAAAGGTCATGGAGACCATTTTCTTGGAACTGAGTAATAGCTGATTGGATCAGAACCAACAATGAATGCTGTCAAAGTCCTGTTGGAGTCAGACAACAAGGTCAGCAGCAGAGGAGCCAGTGGCAAACAGCACAGTGGTGTCTGCTTACATGTGGATGAACACAGGGGAACAGGCAATAAGGAGATCATTCAGAAATATGGAAAATAGTATGGAGCCCATGACATGTCCTTGGGGAAGGCCTGAGCAGATGGGGAGTGAGGAGGATAACATGTCGCTGATATGTACAGCTTGTGACATACCCCCAAAGTAGGAGCAGAACCAACTGACTGAGGAGGCAGAGATCCCTGCTGCTTTAAGCTTTTTATCTCAGAGAAGGGTGTGGGGACACAATGTCAAATGTTTTGTCAAAGTCGCCAAAGATGGCAGAACTGCATTTACCCTTATCCATACCAGACCAGGTGGAGTCAGTGAGCCGGAGGAGGAATGTGTCTGTTGAGTGGGACTTCCTGAAGCCACACTGGAAGGGAGTTAAAAAGAATGAGGAGTCAAGGAAAGGAGAGTTGAGCAAGATTAAGGTGATACAGTGTATAGTAAAAAGGTGTATAAGCAGGACCCCAGTACAGTACAATCCCACTTAAAAATGTACATTCATGCTGGTATATCCTGGAAACAATATATTGTACAAGCTGGACCCCACTGAGAATGAGAAACTGCCTCCCAGCTGGGCTATCCTAGGTGAATACTTTGTAAATACAGGTAAATGTGAAGCCCCACTGAAAATGAGATATTGCACCTCCACTGTGCTATCCTGGATAAACACAGTGTAAAAATGGATAAGAGCAAGACCACGCTGAAAGCAAAATGTTCAATCTGAACTGTACTCTCCTGGGTAAATACAATGTAAAACGTGTCAAGTAGAATCCCAGTGAAAATGAGATATTGCATTTCAGTTGGACTAGTCTGCTAAAATAAAAATGTTTGAGTGTAATAGCAGGACGCCACTGAAAACAAGATATTGCATCTCAGCTGTGCTATCCAGAGTAAATAGTCTACAGATAGGTAGAAGCAAAACGACACTGAAAACAAGATACAATATTTTACCTGCGCTATCCTGGGTAAATGGTGTTAAAATGTGTAAAAGGTGGACCACACCAAAAATGAGATATTGCATCTAATCTGTCTATCCTGGGTAAATATATAGTTAAAAATGTTTAAAAACTGGACCCCGGTACAGCAGATTCCCACTGAAAGTGTTCACCAAAGCAGGTCTGCCCTGGCAAAACTACACTACAAAAACAGTACCCCACTGAAAATGAGATATTGCCTCTCAGTCAGACTATCCTGGCTACATACATTGTAAAAATGGCAAAAGCAGGACCTGCACTGAAAACAAGATATTGCATCTCCAGTGTGCTATCGTGGGTAAATACAGTCTAAAAATGTGTAAAAGCAGGACCCCATTGAAAATGACACATTGCTTCTCATCTGGTCTTTCCTGGGAAAATATATAGCAAAAATGTTTAAAAGCGGTGTGCTAGTATAGCAGAACCCCATTGAAAGATGTGCATCTCTGCTGCTCTGTTCTACAAAACTACACTGTAAAAGCTGAAACACACTGAAAATAAGCTGACTTTCAGCTGGGCTATTCTAGGTAAATACATTGTAAATATGGGTAATAGCAGAACTTCACTGAAAATGAGATATTGCATCTCTACTGTGCTATCTTGAGTAAATACAGTGCAAAAATGGGTCAAAGCAGGACCCCACTGTACATGATAGCTTGCATCTCATTTGGGCTATACTGGACATATGTATTATAAAACTGTAAATGGTAGGACCCTACAGCAGAACCCCACTGAAAAGGAGATGTTGCATCTAAGCTGATTTGTTCTGGAAAAATATATTGTAAAAGCACTCCAATCACCTATCAACATTCCTAGTAGTCTCATGTCCCCCCTCCCCTTGGGGGCATCTGATCCCTCCAGACCCACCTACTCAGCATCCTCCTCCCTGCCACCCACATGCCCCGTCACATACGCCAAACTTCCGCAGTTGTGATGATGACTGACAAAGCTCTGCGCTCACCACGATGCCCAACCACCATTTGACTGTCAGGAAGCAATCACAAGAATTGTACTAACAGCTGTTTCTACAGTACTCACATCTGCTCACTGACAGATGGCTTTTCCACAGTACTCACAACTGCTCACTGACGGATGGCTGTTCTACAGTACTCACAACTGCTCACTGACAGATGGCTTTTCTACAGTACTCACAATTGCTCACTGATGGATGGTTGTTCTACAACACTCACAATTGCTCACTGACATGACTGTTCTACAGTACTCACAATTGCTCACTGACAGATGGCTGTTCTACAGTACTCACAATTACTCACTGACAGCTGTTCTACAGTACTCACAACTGCTCACTGATGGATGGCTGTTCTACAGTACTCACAACTGCTCACTGACAGATGGCTTTTCTACAGTACTCAAAATTGCTCACTGACGGATGGCTGTTCTGCAGAACTCACAACTGCTCACTGACAGATGGCTCTTCTACAGTACTCACAACTGCTCACTGACAGATGGCTCTTCTACAGTACTCACAACTGCTCACTGACAGATGGCTGTTCTACAGTACTCACAACTACTCACTGACAGATGGCTTTTCTACAGCATTCACAACTGCTCACTGACAAATGGCTGTTCTGCAGTACTCACAACTGCTCACTGACAGATGGCTTTTCTACAGTACTCACAATTGCTCACTGACGGATGGCTGTTCTACAACACTCACAATTGCTCACTGACATGGCTGTTCTACAGTACTCACAACTGCTCACTGACAGATGGCTGTTTTACAGTACCCACAATTGCTCACTGACAGATGGCTGTTCTACAGTAGTCACAACTGCTCACTGACAGATGGCTGTTCTACAGTACTCACAACTGCTCACTGACAGATGGCTTTTCTACAGTACTCACAACTGCTCGCTGACAGATGGCTGTTCTACAGTACTCACAACTGCTCATTGACAGATGGCTTTTCTACAGTACTCACAATTGCTCACTGACATGGCTGTTCTACAGTACTCACAACTGCTCACTGACAGATGGCTGTTCTACAGTACCCACAGTTGCTCACTGACAGATGGCTGTTCTACAGTACTCACAATTGCTCACTGACATGGCTGTTCTACAGTACTCACAACTGCTCACTGACAGATGGCTGTTCTACAGTACTCACAACTGCTCACTGACGGATGGCTGTTCTACAGTAGTCACAACTGCTCACTGACAGATGGCTGTTCTACAGTACTCACAACTGCTCACTGACAGATGGCTTTTCTACAGTACTCACAACTGCTTGCTGACAGATGGCTGTTCTACAGTACTCACAACTGCTCATTGACAGATGGCTTTTCTACAGTACTCACAATTGCTCACTGACATGGCTGTTCTACAGTACTCACAACTGCTCACTGACAGATGGCTGTTCTACAGTACCCACAGTTGCTCACTGACAGATGGCTGTTCTACAGTACTCATAACTGCTCACTGACAGATGGCTGTTCTACAGTACCCACAGTTGCTCACTGACAAATGGCTGTTCTACAGTACCCACAATTGCCCATTGACAGATGGCTTTTCTACAGTACTCACAATTGCTCACTGATGGATGGCTGTTCTACAGTACTCACAGCTGCTCACTGACAGATGGCTGTTCTACAGTACCCACAGTTGCTCACTGACAGATGGCTTTTCTACAGTAATCTCAACTGCTCACTGACAGATGGCTGTTCTACAGTACTCAACTGCTCACTGACAGATGGCTGTTATGCAGTACTCACAACTGCTCACTGACAGATGGCTGTTATACAGTACTCAACTGCTCACTGACAGATGGCTTTTCTACAGTAATTTCAACTGTTTACTGACAGATGGCTGTTCTACAGTACTCACAATTTCTCACTGACAGATGGCTGTTCTATAGTACTCACAATTGCTCAATGACAGATGGCTTTTCTACAGTACTGACAACTGCTCACTGACAGATGGCTGTTCTACAGTACTCACAACTGCTCACTGACAGATGGCTGTTTCATAGGACTCACAACTGCTCACTGACAAATGGCTGTTCTACAGTACTCACAACTACTCACTGACAGATGGCTTTTCTACAGTTCTCACAACTGCTCACTGACGGATGGCTGTTCTACAGTACTCACAATTGCTCACTGACATGGCTGTTCTACAGTACTCACAACTGCTCACTGACAGATGGCTGTTCTACAGTACCCACAATTACTCACTGAGAGATGGCTGTTCTACAGTACTCACAACTGCTCACTGACAGATGGCTGTTATACAGTACTCAACTGCTCACTGACAGATGGCTTTTCTACAGTACTCACAATTGCTCACTGACATGGCTGTTCTACATTACTCACAACTGCTCACTGACAGATGGCTTTTCTACAGTACTCACAACTGCTAACTGACAGATGGCAATTCTCCAGTACTCACACCTGCTCACTGACAGATGGCTGTTCTACAGTACTCACAACTGCTCACTGACAGATGGCTGTTCTACAGTACTCACAACTGCTCACTGACAGATGGCTGTTCTACAGTACTCACAACTGCTCACTGACAGATGGCTTTTCTACAGTACTCACAACTGCTCGCTGACAGATGGCTGTTCTACAGTACTCACAACTGCTCACTGACGGATGGCTGTTCTACAGTACTGACAACTGCTCACTGACGGATGGCTGTTCTACAGTACTGACAACTGCTCACTGACAGATGGCTGTTCTACAGTACTCACAACTGCTCACTGATGGATGGCTGTTCTACAGTACTGACAACTGCTCACTGACGGATGGCTGTTCTACAGTACTCACAACTGCTCACTGACAGATGGCTGTTCTAAAGTACTCACAACTGCTCGCTGACAGATGGCTGTTCTACAGTACTGACAACTGCTCACTGACGGATGGCTGTTCTACAGTACTCACAACTGGTCACTGACAGATGGCTGTTCTAAAGTACTCACAACTGCTCACTGACGGATGGCTGTTCTAAAGTACTCACAACTGCTCACTGACATATGGCTGTTCGACAGTACTCACAACTGCTCGCTGACAGATGACTGTTCTACAGTACTCACAACTGCTCACTGACAGTCAAAAGGCACCTGACCAAGGTGGTGGCCGCAGGGCTGTGCCAATCACCATCACTAATGCAGTATTTTTTTTATGTGACCAGGACAAAGGTGGGGGTGCCGGGGGTCATGAACAGGTGAGCTGTGAGGGGTGGGATGCCCTTACAGGGAGGGAACACTAGGGGGGTTAGATTTCATCACAAGAGAGAATTTACACCACCAGGAATATTCAACACAGCTACAGAACAGGCAGTCAGACGGGGGACCACTTGACCCCAGGGGTTGGTGGAAAAAAAAATGAGAAAGGACCTAAACATGCTTGAGGAGTGGTCAAGAGTGTGGCAGCTAAGACTCAATCCAAAGAAGTGCAAAATCATGAATTTGGAGCATAGAAATCCAAGGGAGGAGTACAACATTGGGGGGAGAGGCACTGATGGTCATTAATCAAGAAAGGGACCTGGGATAATCATATCTGATGTCCTAAAGGTAAACAAACATTGTGAGAAGTCTGTGGGGAGAGCCAGTGGGATGCTAGGGTGCACAGGGAGAGGTATCACCAGCAGAAAAAAGGAGGTGGTTATGCCCTGTACAGATCACTAGTGAGGCCTCATCTGGAGTACTGTGTCCAGTTCCGGAAGCACATAAACAAAATGGAGGAAGTCCAGAGAAGGGCAACAAAAAAGTGGTGCAAGGACTGCACCAAAAGTCACATGAGGAAAGATTAGAGGACCTCAGTATGTATTTTCTGGGGAGAGAGAGGAGGGATTTGTTATAAGACATTCAAGTACCTCAGGGGTATATACAAGGTACAGGAGGGTAGCATCTTTCAGAAAAGAATGTGTGCAAGAACAAGTGGGCATGATAACAGGCTAGAGGGGGGTAGGCTCAGGGGTAATATGAGGAAGTACTTTTTCACAGAAAGAGCAGTGAATGTTTGGAATAGCCTTCCTGCAGACGTGGTGGGGCAAACATGGTAGGGAAATTCAAGAATGCATGGGATAGACATAGGAGTACTCTCGCAATAGGGAAGAGAGGGTAAACCGCAGAGCAACTAGGGTCTGCGGTATTGCATTAGGTAGGGAAAAGGGGCAGACTAGGTGGGCCACATGGTCCTTATCTGCTGTCACCTTCTATGTTTCTGTTTGGCCACCAGTAATATTCAAGACAGCTACAGGAAGGGTGCTTGGTGGGGCTGCACATGCATGTTGGGCCTGCCCAAGGTGACTGGGGTATACCGGCCTCATTCTGTGCCAGGAGTCAAGTGATCCTGGATGCAATACAGAGTGAGATTCTGACTCAGAGAATCCCTAAGCCCACCAGGGAGGGGGTAGTCTTAATCTAGTGCTCACAAATGGGGAGCACGTGCAAGAGATAATGGTCAAGGAATCTCTGAGAGGTAGTGACCACAGCACAGTGTGGTTCAGGTTGGCTATGGGCAAGGAAAGCATCCTCACTAAGACCAAAATCCTGAATTTCAGGAGGGCAGACTTCAGGAAGATGAAAGAGGTGCTAAGGATGCACCTAGAGTGAGTCAGAGAAGACTTAGGGGTGGACCAGAAATGGACCATCATAAAAGAGGCAATACTGGCTACCACAGTGGAGTATGTCAGCTCAGGGGGAAGACATTGGTGGCCATATCACTCATCTGGTTCAACTCTGAGGTTGCCAGGGTAGTGAGAGATAAGAGGACAGCCTACAGGAGATACAGGAGGACTGCAAGTGAGGTGGATAAAGAAAACTACCTGAGGCTGGTCAAAGTGGCATGCAAGGTAGTGCAGTAAAGTAAGGCACAAAAGGAACTCCAAATAGCTGAAGGGATTAAGAAAGGGAAGAAGGCCTTCTTTCATTGCATAAGCAAGAAAAGGAACAAGAAGGACGGGATAGTTAGGCTTAGGAAAGGGGATGAATGGGTGGAGGAAGATGGGAGAAAGGTGGAGGTATTGAATGACTACTTCTGCTTTGTCTTCGCTAGGGAAAAAGACAGGCCAGTGTCATCTGGTGGGAGAAGGGAGGGGGCAAGGGAGCACAGACGTGGTGATAGATGAGGACAGAGTGAGGGAGGCAATACTAGCACTAAAGGTGGACAAGTCCCCAGGACCAGGCAGCATACACCCAAGGGCGCAAAAGGAGCTGGCAGAAGAACTTGTGGAACTGCTGGCGGGACTCTTCAGTAGTTCCCTGGAGTCAGGCATGGTGCTGCAGGACTGGAGAATGGCACATGTGGTGCCTCTCCACAAGAGCAGTCCCAGAGATGACCTGGGGAACTACAGGCTGGTCAGTCTGACTTCAATCGTGTGCAAGCTCATGGAGAGCATACTTAAGAAGAGGCTGGTAAGGTACATGGAAGATAATAGTCTTCAGGATGAGAGGCAACATGGCTTTGTGGGAGGAAGATTATGCCAAATGAACCTGACATCTTTGACTGGGTCACCAGGGCAGTGGACAGGGGCCAAGTAGTGGACATCCTTTACCTGGACTTCAGCAAGGCCTTCTACTCAGTGCCTCACAAGAGGTTGATCAGGAAACTGGCAGATCTCAGATTTGGGGAGAAAATGATCAAGTGGGTAGAAAGTTGACTGAGGGACAGTACCCGGAGGATTGTGGTGGCAGAGTTATCCAGCACCAAGGAAGTCACCAGCAGGATCCTGCAGGGTTCAGTGCTGGGGATGGTGTTGTTCAATGGCTTCACCAATGACATTGGAGAGGGCATTAAGGGCAAAATGTGCCTATTTGTGGACAACATAAAACTCTGTGGGAAGGTGGACACAGTGGAAAGGATGACCTGCAGGAAGACCTCAGAAAACTTGAGAGATGGTCAGGGATCTGGCAACTTGGCTTTAATCCCCAAAAATGCAAAGTTATGCACGTTGCAGCCAGGAACCCAAGGACCGAGTACTACTGGTTGGGGTGTCCAGGAAGCAGCATCGGGGGAGAAAAAGGATCTGGGAGTGATGATAACTAGTTACCTGAAGCACTCCTTGCAGCGCAAAAAGGCAGCAGCAAATGCAAACCAGCTGTTCGGGTGCAGAACCAGGGAAATCAGCAGTAGGTGGAAGGAAGTTATATTGCCCCTATACAGGTCACTGGTGAGACAGCATCTAGAGTATGGAGTAAGATAATGGTGTCCTTACATTAAGAAGGACATCAGCCTGCTGGAGAAAGTCCAGAGGAGGGCAACCAAGATGATCACAGGTCAGCAGAGTAAGTCTTATGAGGAGAGGCTGGGAGCCTTGAGAATGTACTCCCTGGAGGAGATCAGGGAGAGAGGGAACATGACAGAGACCTTCAGATACTTGAAGGGGATAAATAGAGTGGCTAGGGAAGGTCTCTTCAAGCTAAGAGACAGATGAACTGTGAGGAGTCACAGTTTAAGGCTGGAGGGAAGGAGATTTAGGAGGGATATTAGGAAGCATTTCTTAATTGAGAGGGTGGTGGCTAACTGGAATGTGCTTCTGGAGGACGTGATCTCAGAGAAGACAGTGAGCAGCTTTAAGAGGGCCTGGGATCAGCATAAGGGGAAACCAAGGGACCTGTAATGGGCATGAAAATGGACCATAGCACCTTGCATGCCCAATGGGTTATTAGCTTGTTAAGGCTTCAGATGGCCCACTGGAGACCTGGCGCTATCTCGTTTAGCTCACACTATTTCTTTTGGGCTCCTGTGGGCCATATTCAATCTGAGGCTGTGTCAGCATAGCAGATAGTCACTATGCACTGCGCAAAACAACCCCATACTTAGTCAGTGTACTCCAATTGAGCATGCTGATTGTCTGAATATTATTTCTGAGCCGACTGTACACTAAGTGCTGCACACACACACATGGCTGGCTCTGAATATGGGGGCCTTATATTACTTAGCCTGGTAGAACTCAAAGTCCAAGAAATAGCAGCTACTTGGGGTTAAGAAAGATTTGTTGAAGTCTCAAGATACTGTTGTTCTAACTTGTAACACTATGCAAGCAAACATGTTTGGCATTGACAAATGCTTGCTTGAATGTGGGTTCCAGAATTGCTCTCAGCACTTTAGATGTGCTCTGTACTGTGGAATGATTGCTTTTGCACTGTGACTTGTGAATCCTTGTCTGATTCATCCGAGTAGCCTGGTTCAGTAGCTTTCCCTCATAATTTATCATAGTGACTGGAACTTTTCAGGTTACTGTTTATCATTATGCCCAGATTTCTTTTGTCATGTCAGAATGCCTCCCCAGCCTTATCTATGCTGTGTTTTACTTGCAGGCTTCTCTTGCCAGTATACATCACTTTACATTGTTTTGGCATGCAGTTTTAGCTACCAGGCATCTGTCCACTGTTCAAGGCTCTCCACATTCTTCTGCATGCTGAAGTCCATCATTCCAGATAGCTTTGCATCATCTACAGACAGATACGCCTTACTGTTCACTCCTTTTCCTATATTACTAATGAACAAACTGAACAAGATTGGTTCTAACACTGACCCCTGTAATACCCCACTTGTTACCTTTGTTACATCTGGGAGTTCGCCATTCAGCACCACTCACAGAGTTACATCTGATTGTCATTTGCCTATAAACTGTGTAGTTTTTTTTCCTTGTCTCATGTGTTGTACTGTCTAGATAAGCCTCCTGTGTAGCATTGGGTAGAGGGCTTTTCTAAAATTGATGTTTTACATGTCTTCTGCCTGAGTTTTGTACCCACTGTGTTGAAGACGTTATTCTCGTTAGTTTTGACATAATCTTCCTTTTCATTCCATGCTGGCTGTCGTCTTAAGTCTGTTCTGTTCCAAAGTTCCACTATTCTTTCCTTGATGATGGTTTCCATTAGCTTTCCTACAACTGATGTTAGGCCTACTAGCTAATAGTTGTCAGGGTTGTTCTTGCCCCTACTCTTGTGCAGGATGACCTCATTTGCAATCCAGTCTGCTGGTACTTCCCCAGTATGTACTGACTCCATAAAAATGCCTGCCACAGGTGCCGTCAGTAAACTACTCAACTCTTTCAACACCTTTAAGTGCATCTAATCTGGTCCTGGGGATTTGTTTGTGTTCAGTTCCAGTAGTTCTGTTGGGATCTTACTCTCAGTAATGTCTTTAGTAACCTTCCTCCTCATTTCCCCATCACCTGTTTTTGCTCTCCGGTAATGGCCTGTCTTTCAACTGTGAATGCTAAACTGACATAGTCAATCAGAATGTTAGCTTTGTCCCCATCCTCCTTGAAGCATATCCCATCTGCTTTGAGCCTCTCTATGCTGTCATGTGCTGTATCTGTAGAAAGTCTTGTCAATACTTTTAATTCCCTCATCAATCCTCTCTTCTGCATTTGTTTTAACACCTTTACAGTATCATCGCTAATGGTCAGTTTCTCCTGGTACATGGTCCTGTTTCTATAACTTTGGTCTTTCTTATATTCTCATAATGCCCTTCACTGCCAGGTTTCCCTTAGTATTAAAATACAGTAATTGTGTTTGCCATTTAGCCTTTTTATATACATCACACAAAGTCAAGTGGTCTCTTGTATTTCTTTCTTCATTCTCACCCACTTGTTTTCTACCCCTTTCTTCTTGTGTAAGTCCATTAGCTGAGTATCTATTATAGATTTATAGATTATTATAGTTTCCCGGGTCGTGCCTGAAAATAGTCACTTGTTGGCTAGCGCACTTACCCCGTCAACAAAAACTAAATAAATAAAATTTCATTTGATCAAAGTCAGCCTTCTTAAAGATCATGGGCAAACATATAACAATGCTATTTCTTATATTTAAAAAAATATTTTCTAAACATTTTTAAAATGGTACCTTTTAGATAAATTACCTAGTTTTTCTTTTATCAATGTATTTTTGTTCAGGTTGTTGTATCATCTGACACTCTTGCGCTCAGTTTTCAGACTTGTGCTAAAATGAAAGTTTTCACTGTCAGCTTCATTTATGGTCCTAATTTGCATAGCTGGTTACCATGACCATGCTCCAGTAGCTTGGCACTAATACTTTTGGTGCTCTGAACTAACGTTCATACTGAAGATCTGTCATTATTGTGGATGACAGAATTCTTTTATATCAGAGAAGTCACTGAATTCATAGCTCTGCCACTTATAAGTTTTACTAGTTTATGATGTTATATGATAGTGAGGGGTGTGAACACATACTAGTTATAATAATGTTTTGCCCCTCATTGCCACAATACGAGCAGGGCTGCACAGAGGTTTTGGAGGCCCTGGGCAAAGTTTCAGGCTATGGACACTCCATTAGCTCCACCCGAGAAATTATAAATACGAAATGGTGAGAGATTTTCAAGTGCATGTTAGATGTCACACGGTGTTCATAGCTGAACAACTGAAAAGCTTAAAACTGTTTTATTACACCAAAAAGTCAAATTACAGTAGATTAATCTTTCATTTTTTTTGTTGTGAATGCATTTATAACACTGTCATAATTCAAGTTTCTAGCCCAGTCGTGCTCTGCTGACAACATTACTAAGGTGGACATGCACTCTTAACCCATAGTTAATCACAGGCAGTTTTTCATAAGGGCTAGCCTGCTAAAAGACTGTTCCCCTTCAGTGACCAAAACAGGTATTGATACAAAATTCCTTAGAGACACGCAGGTTTGTGGGAGAATATTTTGTAGTCCTTTTCCACATGTCTTATTTAACAATTTTAATAGACGTTACAGTCCCAAATAGTGTCTATCTCTGCTTGTTTAAAAGACGAGTTTCTTCAGCAAAATCCTCTTCTATCAAATCTTTTGGATGATATTTTTTCTTTTTTATATATTCTGTTTATTTCCTGGTTCTTCCCCTGGCAGCCCCCTTCTGACCGATTTCCCCCCGCCCCAGCCCCGTCACCTGGCTCCCCCGGGACTTACCTTAACCATTATCTTCTGCCACCGGACTTGTGGTTGTGCTCAGCCATCAGAGTGGTTTTTCTTCCATTTTCTCTCCTGGACCCATGGACATGCAATGGGCATGATGTCCAAGCTCTGCTTCCGCAGAGACGGCCCCAGCACCCTGTATGTGGACTCCCTTCTCTGTGTGGTGACATGCATGTGTTGCCACCCCTGGGTGGCAGGCAAGCAGCGTGCCACTCTACTCCCCCCTTGAGGAAGGAGAGCTGTCCTGAGATGCTCCATCCTTCCTCACCCACCGGCCTCCAAGCAACTCAGTTCCATTCCCAACCACAGGTCACCAGTGTGGCAGGGAGGTAAGGCATTCAGTGCCTCAGCCCTCCACACCACTGAGCCCCCCTTGGATAACATTTTGATAGTTCTCAAGCTTTGACACTACATCTATCATTATCATCTGCAGTTGGGGAACTCAGGGTCCAGATAAATGAAAACATTCAGTTGCTTTTTCAGCTGTTTCAGATCTCCCTGTAATTTCACTGATAAGGGTGTTTCTAGAGCAACATAAAAAAAAAAAACATCCAAACACCTAAGCCCTGGGTCCCAATGCTACTGCCCTAACTAAGGCCTACCAAAGGGATCCTGCTAAGGGTGTCAGTATTACAGAACACAGTCAAAACTGATGTAGGGACAACAAGGTTGCAAATTAAGTACCGGTTCTTGCACTTATCCATGTGGTTTGATAAATGTGAATGTCTGTTCCTAACAAAAATGTGCACACTATGTTGTAAATGTTGTAATGTATTCTTTCTTACCCTAGGAGTCCTTTAGCATCAGTAACTTTTTCACTTAACTGGCTAGGTGCAATTGCCCTGGAGGTGTGCCTTTAAGAGATATTTAATGAGCATAGGACCAAGCCAATCAAAAGACAGGAGGGGGTGTGAACTGAGTGAGAGCTGTTGACTGCTTCAGAATTTTTTCTCTGCTGGACTGAGCAATATTGCCTCTGAGGTGTCTCCCAACTTTCCTTGTTGACAGCCTCCTACTGCTTATCTGGGTAAAGTTTTTCTCACAAATTATTTCATTTAGTGTGCTGAGTGAAAGTTTTACTTTTTCATTAGCGCTGCGCAAATTTTTTATTTTTAGCACGACGGCGCTATTTAGACTTTATTTTTACTGTGACTATTTAGTTTAAAGCCTAATTTTATCACGGGTGCTTATTTTCAATGGTTTCCTTCATTTTTGGACAAATTCTTGTGGGAACTATCGAATTAGGGACAGTTGCCTTGTTTTTTTACCTCAGACCTTGCGTAGTTTACCACGAGGCACCCACAGTAGATTTAAAACTTAAACAGTGCCTGGAGATTTTCTCTCTAGATTGGAAATTACAAGGAAACCTTTTTTATTATATTACTGGACCTTGGTATCATCTGTGTCAGAACTGTCCATAAGGGTCCAGCAGCCACCTGTGCGCAGACGAGTATTACTGGGTTTCTGTTAAGATTGGCACTGGTATAGATCCCGGTTTTACAACCAAAAACAAAACAAAAAAAGGCACTGGTAATAGAGTTTATTAACTGGGGCAGGACTGGCCAGTGGCATTTTCACAGAAACCTGCACTCAAGTTCGTAGGTCCAGAATGGGTTTGCTTTGTTTAAATTGGAGAACACAGCAGACAAACCTTTGATTATTATGGCTGAGGACAAATCAAAGGCTTCTGATGAGGGGCCATTCAAAAGTACTAATACCAAAAGCAGAGGTGCTGAGGAACCCTCCAGATTCCAGTCAAAAAATAATGCTTCCAAAGATGAAGTTCCACACAAATTGAAAAATAATGAGTGACGAAAAAAGGAAGCTTAATCAAGCCTCTGATGAAGTGGCTAAAAAGAAACTCTGTCAAGACAGATATGCTCCCATTGCTCCTGGGAAAGCCAATAGTGAGACAACAGGCAGCTTAAAGCATACAGAAAAAAACAAAACACAAACTGCACAGGTTCTTCCGTAAGTGCAAGATATGGAAAAAGCATGGTAACTGTTTCAGACCCTTCAAAAGATGGGTCCTCTATTTACGGGGGCTGGCAAGCACTCTTCCACAGTTCTCTTTTCTGTAGACTTTGAGGGTGACGCAGATGATGATCAATTTTATGATGCCCCTTGCATGGATTTTGAGGGCCTTGAGCCCCAGGAGTTCCCGGACCCTCACCTTGGGGATCCCATGGGTGACCACAAGGATCCTTCCTCTGTTTACATTTATACAAAATATGCTGGACACCCTGGACCTCCCTACACAGGAGCCCAACCAGGATGTCGATGAAGACGAAGATTATAGGGAGATGAGTCTTTCATCCTCAAAGACCCTGGTCGTCCCTATCTATAATGCATTTAGAAAAAATACCATGAAGGTGCTTCAACACCCCACTTCAGTACCAGGGGTTGATAAGCGGCTTGAGAGAAAATATAGATTGTCTAAAAATGGTACCGAGTTCCTGTCTGCACACCCTAGCTATGAGAGTATAGTGCAGCAGACAGCTTGTGAGAAAGCTGGAGACTCCTTGTCGCCCTCTCACCCTGACAAGGATTCCAAGAAAATGTACTTTATAGCAAAGAAAATGTATGCCACAGCTTCCCTGCTTCTCAGGCTTTCTTCTTACATGGCATTCACAGCAAAATATCAGAAAGTCCTTTGGAAATCTGTCCAGGCTATCGCCCGCAATGGATCAGATTCTATGGTGCAGGAGCTGGTGGATACATCAAACTGCCTTGGAAGCTACTATGTACCAATTCCACATGGCAGATGACAATAATGATGCAGCCTCTAGTGCGATGGCCCATGCCATCTCTCTGAGATGCTTCACCTGGCTTAGAACAACCAGTCTGACCACAGACACTCAGAACAAGACCATGGATTTTCCCTGTGATCAAAATATGTTATTTGATTACAGAACCATTGACTACATGAAAAAGGTCAATGAGTACAAGGCCTCCTGGCAGAGCCATTCGTCCAAGCCTAAACCCGCCACCCCTCAGAGATCCCGTCCCAGGGTTGGTAGGGGCAGAAGTGTTGTTCCCAGGCCTTACAATCCCTATCCCCAATCTGCCTTTAGCCAGTACAGGAGGTCTTTCAGAAGCAGGGTCAGAAGGGGCCAAAGAAGAGCCACCTCTACCCAGCCATCTGCCTCTCAGTCTAAGTCCTGATGTGAGTGTCCAGGTCGCCTTCCCATTTACGTTTGGAGGCAGACTCTCTCACTATCTTCAGCACTGGTCCCTCATCACGTCAGACAAGTGGGTGCTGGAGATAGTGGAGAAGGGTCTGTCATTACAGTTCAAGCAGCTGCCAGACCTCAAACATACCCAGGTGTCAAGACCTCTGTCCCCAACACAGATACCGCTGTTGGAAATGGAAGTACAAAACCTTCTGGCTTTACAAACAGTGGAGAGGGTCCCCACCCACGAGAAGGGCAAGGGCCTCTACTCCAGGTATTTTCTGACAGAAAAGAAAACTGGGGAGTGGCGACCTATCTTAGATCTCAGATATTTAAACAAACATCTGAAAAAACCCAAATTCAAAAGGGTCTTTCTGTCACTGGTCATACAGTCCTTACAGCAGGGAGACTGGCTAGTCTCCCTCAACTTAAAGGACGCCTACTTCCACATACCCATAAGGAGATCTCACAGGAAATTTCTCAGGTTCAAACTTCCTTCGGGTCATTATCAGTTCACCACAGTGCCCTTCGGTCTGTCATCGGCCCCAAGAGTCTTTACGAAGTGTCTCACAGTGGTAGCAGCACATCTCAGGAGACTGGATGTCACTCTCTACCCCTATCTGGATGACTGGCTCATAGTAGCAAAGTCTCCTTGCCAAGTCAAGGAATCTCTTCCCTTCACAGAACACACTCTGGAGTCTCTGGGTTTCCTGGTAAATCTCAAGAAATCTCACCCGGAACCCACCCAGCTGCTCACCTTCATAGGGGCCCAGCTGGACATTCAGAAGGGATATGCTTTCCTCCCACAGGAAAGAATTCAGAGTTTTCTTCCAGTGGCATATTCTTTCACCCAGGGACAACCAAGACCAGCCTGACATTTCCTCAAACTTCTGGGACATATGGCCTCTATAACTGCAGTAGTCCCAGGGGTCAGGTACAGGATGAGACTCCTGCAAGCCTACCTCAGAGCTTGCTGGTCTCAGAGAAGCAACACATTTTCAAAGTTAATACTGGTGTCAGAGCAGTTCCTCCAAAACTTGCTGTGGTGGAAAGACCCTGCAAGTTTGCAGGCAGGGGTTCCCTTTCAAGCTCCTCTTCCCACAAAGGTGATCACCACAGATGCCTCCCTGTTGGGCTGGGGAGCTCATCTAGACAGGGTCTCAATTAGTGGCAACTGGACTCCCAAAGAGTCACAGTTGCACATAAATCTTTTGGAACTCAGAGAAGTCTTACTAGCTCTCAAAGCTTTCGCTCCTAGCATAGAAGGGCAGGTGGTTCAAATTCAAACAGACAGTACCACTGCAATGTTCTACATAAACAAGCAGGGTGGCACCAGATCAGGAATACTCTGTTTGGAAGCTCTGAAGCTCTGGTCTCTAGCATTCTCCCTGGGAGTCAGCCTCTCAGCTATTCACCTCCCAGGCAAACTCAATACTCTGGCGGATGCTCTAAGCTGCATCAGTCAAGGTCAGAGCGAATGGACACTGAGCAGGCAAGTACTAGCCACAGTGTTCAGGCAGTGGGGAACACCAGACGTGGATCTGTTTGCCTAGCATCTCAATTTTCAGCTTCCTCAGTACTGTTGCAGGCCCCCAGTTCCGGGAACACTTTCTCTGGATGCCCTGATCCTGGACTGGTCAGAGAGGTTCCTACACACATTTCCTCCCTTTCCTCTGATATTCAGGGGTTTGCTGAAACTCAGGCAGCAGCCTGCATCCATGAATCTAGTGGCTCCGGACTTGCCCAGGCAAGCCTGGTACCCTCTCCTTCTCTCAATGTCCTGAAACAGGCCCATTCACCTGCCTCCGACTCACTTCCTGCTGACTCTTCCTCAGACGGGAGTGCAGTACCCAGATGTACACTGTCTTCACCTCAAGGCCTGGTTATTGAGGAGTTAGTTTCCATCCTCACAGTACTCTGAACCGGTCCTTAAGATACTGAGGATGGCTAAAAAACTGAGCACTAAGAAGACTTATGCAGCCAAATGGAAAAGGTTTTCCCTCTGGTGCAAGAGCGAAAAGGTCGAACCCCTATCAGCTTCAGACCCTCAACTGATAGACTACCAGGTACACCAACACATATCAGGCTTGAAACCATCTTCACTCAGGCTACACCTGGTGGCAATTTCAGCCTACCTTTTGGTGGGAAAGAAGAAATCAGTTTTTTCCCATGACATCTTTAAACAGTTTTTCAAAGGCTTCTTGCACCTCCAGCCTCCAGCTAGAGAGCCCATTCCTCCTTGGAGCCTGAACCTTTGCATAGATGGGCTCATGAATCCACCTTTTGAGCCTATGTCCACAGCCCACATCAAGTTTGTAACTTGGAAGACCATCTTCCTGGTAGCCATTACATTTGCCAGGAAGATTTCAGAGCTACAGGCCCTGTGCACTGAGCTGAATTACATCATCCCTCACAATGATAAAGTTGAGCTCAAGACAAACAGGAAATTTCTGCCAAAGGTGGTTTCAGAGTTTCACTTGAACCAGTCCATTACTCTGTCTGTCTTCTTTACTGAGCCATCCACTCCTGGCAAGCAAAAGCTCCACAGCTTGGAAGTCAAAACAGCCATCTTTCACTACCTAGAGCATACTAGACAGTCCAGAGGCACTTCCACTCAGTTGTTCCTCACCTACGGGGATGTAGGCAGAGGAAGACCAGCTACCAAGAGGACTGTTTCTTGTTGGTTTGTCTCTTGTATTAGATTCTGCTATGAGAAAGCTGGTCAACAACTTCCAGTGGGGCTCAGGGCCCATTCCACCAGGGGCACTGCTGCCTGGCTTGCAGCAGCAAGGGACATTCCCCTACTGGATGTCTGCAAAGCAGCTACGTGGAAATCTGTGGAACACTACAGTTTGGATGTGCAGATCAGATAATAATAATAATAAAAATAATAAGTTTATTTGATATAGCGCCTTTTACATTTCAAGGTGCAGCACAGTAAGATAAAAACAATAAAAAACAGTAAAATCAAAGGAATTCAGGATATGCTTTTCTCCACAAAAAGGTCTTCAGTGCCTGCTTAAAGCACCCCACTGTCCTGCACTCCTGCTGATCTGATGCCAAATTTGGCAGGGCAGTTCTGCAGAGCCTTCTCTGCCCGCCTCCCACTTGGTACTGCTTGGTAGTCTGCAAGTCTGGTAGTCCTGGGGTAAGAAGAAAAAATTACTCACCGCAGTAATTTTCTTTCTTCCATGGGGTCCTTTAGCATCAGTAAGCTCCCACCCTTCCTCCCTGGTTCACCTGTCAGAGAAGGGCTCTTACGTCACCTTTTACCAAATTTGGCGTTTCTTATTGATGAGTTTTTACCTCATGTTGTTGTTGTTTCTATTTCCACTTTTGGACATTTGCATGTTTTTTGAATCCTATTAATTCTTTTTCGGGGCATTCGCCCTCATTTTTCCTTGAAAGAATTCTGAAGCAGTCAACAGCTCTCACTCAGTTCACACCCCCCTGCTGTCTTTTGATTGGCTTGGTCCTACGCTCATTAAATATCTCTTAAAGGCACACCTCCGGGGCAACTGCACCTAGCCAGCTAGGTGCAAAAAAGTTACTGATGCTAAAGCACCCCATGGAAGAAAGACGATTACCGCAGTGAGTAATTTTTTCATACTGTTGATGTATATACCTGTACACTATGTACTATTTGCTGTATTGTACATATCAAAGCATTGGTTTTCTTTTTCCCTAGGTATATGTAACTAACCCCAGGTCGCCCCTTGAAAAAGGGACCATCGAGGTCTCAGCGGGCCTACCTGGTTACCAAAATTTAAATAAATAAATAAATAAACTGGGTTTCTTGATCGTAGTGATGGTATGCTGTGGTCCTGCCTTCATCATGGAACACCTTTTTTCTACCTCTTTTCCTCTTGAAATCTGGTGCAAGCCCTAACCTAGCTGCCACAAGTTTTAGCTCTTTAAGAATCAGAGGCTGGGGTTGTCGAAGGCACTCAAGCTCACTTGGCAATGCTTTTATTAACTTTAATTCTTCATCAACTGTGAGTTCAGAACTTTGGAGCAAATGATTAACATCATCAGTGGCTTGTAGAATTTTGAACCAGAAGATACCAAGTACAACAATTTCAAAAGATTGTAACCATTTCTGCAAAGAGTCGACTTTGCTGCATAATTGCATAGGCAAGTCAAGTTCTTCCTTCAGTTTCAACAAAGCTTATAAAATCTGTCAGCCTCTTTGCTAATGGTTTCACCCCTTCAATTCTTGCGCTCCAGAATTTCTGCAACATGCTATGTAAAGAAATGTTTGCAGCATCCTGTAGTATCTTCCATTGGGCAGGACTTGAATTGAATATGTTGTCGAGTTTTTGAACATTTCCAAAGAAACACTTAATCTCCAGGCTAGATTCTGCTGCATGCACACCACAAGAATTCAGATTGAGCGTACTGCATGGTGAATACATTGCATAAGAATTATTCTGCAAAATTGCAGCTTGAGCATCTTTATAAATCCTAGCCATGTCTAAACCGTTATCATACCCTAGGCCTCTATGATTTTGCAGGTTGATACCATTTTCTTGAAGTACTTTGCAAATTAGCTCTGCAATGTCTTGTCCTTTTTTCTTCTCACAGTCCTTGAATTTCAAAAAAGCTTCCTTTAATTTTCCAAATATTATCCTGGTGTTGATGAGCACACCACAGAACGAAAGTGACTTGCTCTGTATGAGAGACACACCTGAAGTGCCATCAACAATAGTAGTAGGCCTTACGCACTTCTTCAATGATAACGTTCATGACTAGTGTTCCACACATTCCGGGACCTCCAAGAAAGATAATATGCTTGCATACAGGTCTCCTGATTCTGATGCTTTTTCACTTCTTGGAGATGCAGCTCTAAGACTTTGATGTGCCAACTTAGCAATTCCAAGGTGCCATGAAAAAGGCCATTCCCATGGTCCCCTATTTTGCTGTTGGATCCGCGGAATGCAAGATTCTGTTCAGCTAAGAACAACATGACATCTAACATGCACTTAAGAATCTCTCACCATTTCAAAGTTTCTTCCTCAATTTGTTTTTGAAGGGCACCATTGATTTTGCTATACTTTTTCAAGCTTGTCTTCAGATTTTTCCTATCAAAATAGAGCAACAAATGGATAAGGTTATATTCATGAACTTGAATGTGACTGTACAACTTCTTTGAGTTGTCTTTAAAACCAGCATCAGACCTGCCAAGCATCAATGCTTGTTTCTCTTGCTCATTGCATCTATCAAACAGACAACAAGGAAAGCAGAACAGGCCTTGAGCTGACTCCACACAAGCCAATCACTGGGCACCTTTGCTTCATTAGGCAAGATTCAGAAAAATGTACTTGGTGGAAAAGCATGGCCAAGGGAATCTCATGGAAAACAAGCTGGATTTTTGGAAGGCCCATTCAATGCAATAACATTTCTATCTGTACTTGTCAGCTGTTTCAGTGTGGCTAGAGCATCGCTGGACATTTCACCGTTAGTCCCACCTGGCAGTTCCTTACCGTCAGCAAGGTCAGGAGTGATATCTTTATCATGGAGGTTTTTAATTTTGTCTGCTGCTGTAGACTCACCTAACATACTATCACTTTCGGTGCTGCCTCTACACTCTTTGTCATCGGCTCTGTCCACCTCGTTGGTGTCCTCGGTGTTTTCATTGCTGAAAGGAATATTTTCATTCTGAGATCCTCTTACATCATTTAGATTGTGACAAGCATCCTCTAATGCACTTGTTACTCCCCAGCCAAACTCCTCTAACTTTGCTTCCTCTTCATTTCTTTCTCCATGTGTATTTCCTTTAGTTTTCACATAGCTGCACTGGATAAATGTCGCCGAGTTCCAGGTGTGGTGACCATCTTGAACACAGAAACACAGTACCCTAGACTTCCCTTACCTTACCCTGTCCCACCCAGGTTGATCTCCCTTTCCTTGCCCTTTTGTTCTTTTTTTTTTTTTAGTTTTGTTTTTTAATTAGAAGCCTCAAGCTAACCGTAAACCACTTAGGCTTCAGAGTGAGACTCCTCCCAGCCAGGTGATCTCCCTTTCTTTCCCCTTTTGTTCGTTTATGTATTTTGTTTTATGTAACAGCCCTTTCACTCACCTTGGCTGTTTCTGGGGGCCTCGGGTCTCACCTTGACAACCTCCAAGGGGCCTGGCATGGGTTCAGGAGTGAGAAAGAGAAATTGTGCAGTGTTTCCACCTTGGGTAATGGCAGGGAATACCTGTGGACAGTGTGCAGGTTACCAACCCCCAGGAAATAGACAATAGCTGCCCCAAGACTCTTCCCCACACAATAACACCTCCCCCTTTTTACAATTATTAACAGTACCAGAATAGAGCATTAACAAATAACAGTATTTATTTTGGGCAAGGGGAACAAGGGGAGAAAAATAGCACCAGACATTAGCAACTAACTGACACAATTCTTACCCCATGCAATCCCCACCTCCCACCTGAGGTGCATCCTGCTCCCCACTGGCAGCTGCCCAAAATGTCTCTAAAGTCCTTTTGGTGGGTACCACACCATGATGTATGCATCACTGGAGATCTTATGCTGGGAACCAAAGAACCCTAAATAGTAACAAATTGATCTTAACTTAGATTCCTGGGTGCAGATATGTGATTGGCATCGTGCAGCCCAGGACATAACACCCTCTACTGACTAGCTAGCTAACTCAGTAAAGACTCCCCAAAGCCACAGGTGAGGGGTACTTACAGTTCAGCAGTTCAAAGGGGGGGGTTCAGTGAACTGGTTTGACTGTATTGTGGAGGCAACAGGTCGGTGGTGCACCACGCAGCAAGGAGCAGCTGCAATAGTTGATGAATGCTAGTCTTCACCTGCCTGACCCTGACAACTTCACCTGTGAGGCCTTTGTAGACAGTGTTCACCAGGCAGGCCTCTCACCATCTTCCTCTGCTGGATGTCTCCCTCTTCTTTGGTCTAGGGACAGGGCAGACGCGGTCCCATAGACCACACTGTTGCACACCCTTTTTAAACACAGTTAGCAGCTGAGCTTTGGGTTAGTCTCTGGCTCCAGCACTCCCACTTTGGTCTCTCAAGTCACAGCAGTGGCTGGGCTTTCAGCCTCTAACTCCTGCACACACCCAGTTCTAGGCTTGCAGAAAATCACTGTCACAACAACACTTGCTCCACTGGGGGAAACTGTAGCTCAGTCTTTGTTCAAGATTGCAACAACTCTTCTCACATTCTGCACACTTACAGCCTTTGCTCTCACTCTGCAGCTTCAGACAGGGTGCTGACTCTAGCGTCCAGCTCCAAAATCAGAAAAACTCTTTCTCCGTATAGAGCTGGATCTCCCAGGCAATCAATTTACTTGGCAGGATAGGGCTGAATAGGCCATTGGGCCAAAATGCAGGAATTAGTGCTGTGTAGCCTACGGCAGTCTCACCTGCACTCTGATCCCACTTTCAGGTCCACAACAAACTTCTCCATTGGTGGGCAAACAGTCCCTTAAATAACTTTTCCAGTCTCTCCCTCTGATTGGCTGTCACAGTCCCAGGCTTTTTCTGTGCCCTTTAGCCTTTTACCCAGCAGCATCCTCTGTTGCAGAGCCCCAGAAGCTGCCATGTTTATTTACATTTTGCCCCAGAGTCACAACCCCATAATTTATCATCTAAGCCCATTCAGAATCTAATAGCAACTGGTCCTGGCTCCGCTTCCCCAATGGGACCTTAGGACACCCATTTGTTTTGTTGTGGGAGCCCTCTGTAGCCCACTGGGGCTCCCAACATATCATTCCCCCCATTGCCACCATTTCAGCAGCTCTCCAGAACAGAGCTGTGGCTCTGTTAAATGTTTTGCTCCCGGCAGCTACACATGCTCATAAGGGTGCTGGCCACCATATTTTTTGTTTATTTTGCCATCCAGTCTTTCACTGCTCCTTGGACTGCTCTGAGCTTTCAAAAAAAAAAAAAACTGGAGGCATGCAACTAACTACTCGACCTCAGACCCTTACTTTGCCGGGCTGAGGAATGTCAGCGGCCGCAGCTGTGAAGTGAAGGTGAGCACCAGACCCTAATCCTACTAGGGCCACTTACTGGACTGCCAGGAGAGCATCAGGGCCATAGCCCTCACAGGTAAACCCAATTTGGGGGGCTTACACACACCCCTTGCCAAAATGTTTGTTGTCCTGACAATCCATTAAATCTGAAACATTTAAATCAGTAAAGCATTTCAACACATTACTAGACACCTGATTCCTCTCTAGCAGAATAAACAATCATCATCAGACAATTATGATAATATAGCAGTATAGCATTGTCTACGTAAACTTTCATTGCTATCTACCAGCAAAATATATTTGGCAATATAACCCCACACTTCCCCACATTGACCTTGACCCCAGAGCAGTACCTGGACTCATTAGGGATGGCAAATACTCTGGGTACAATATGTTTATGGGTAACATACAGGGGTTATCAGAGGAGGCACCGAGGAGATGATCTTGATGATGGGTTTGTGCTGCCCTTCAGACCTTCTAGGCAGGGCTGTGTCTGGTGCTGCCAGTTCTCTAGGGACAGGGGGCATCTCTACCGTTCAGGCTCTGCTGGCAGCACAGGGACATTGTCTGCCAAAACAACATTATCTTGGACTTGTTCACCATGGCCTAAGTCTACTTCATTGTCCATATCAATGTCCATTTCTGGGTTGGGCTCTTGGGTACTGGGCCTACTCACAGGGATGAAAAGTACTGCATTAGGGTTCAGGGTTGGCCCAGTCTCAATGGGAGCAGTTCTTGTGGAGGGCTGCAAATTGCTACAGGCCATTTGCCATCAATTCAGTTCTTGACTTGCCACTGGCACAAAATCCCAATAAGACATATCTTCGCCCCAATCAGAAAAATCTGGGTCACTTGGATCAGGTTCTGATGCAGGCCTCTCTGAAGACCCGGTTGGATCAGTATTCATGTTCAATGTAGTCCTTTTAGGAGGCCCATGGGGACCATTGTTTCCTTTTCACTGGCTATCAGATGACGGCCAGTCAAAAGGCCTGGTTGGACCAGTGTTCAGGTTCAGTTCAGACCTTTTGGGAAGCCTGGATGGTTTGGCGTTTCTTGTTTGTTCTTTCATAGTCTGGCTCCTTGTTCTGGGTCTTTTTATAGCAGGAGACTCAGCATCAGGAACAGGGTCTGGCACAATCTCACCAGTGGAGGCCAGGTGATTCTAGTACACAGTCTTTTCTGTAGGGAGTTGGCCGGACTGCTTACTGTAAGGAATAACCCTAACTGTGGCATTTGATATTGTATATAGCATTTTGCCATACATATGAGCCTAGCCTTACTTTGGGCATGTAGGGTTAATCACAATGCTGAGTAAGCATACTCACATAGCAGGAACAAGAAAATAATGCCAAAGCCTGTTTTTGTGACATCTGCCATGAACCCCTCAGGGGTGGATGATGTGCACCTGGACAAACCAGGCCACCAGCTTATTCAGTGCTGGACTTGTTTACTACAAAGAGGAATTTATTATAGGGGAGTTGGCCAGTCAGCCTATTGTGTATTAAATGTGTGAGCACAATACCTGCATGTACTCCTTATATGGAGTGGTCATACACCACCTCAGCATACCCTGCCCCTGCATGCCCTCCTTACATGGAGTATTCATACACCTCAGCATACCTTGCTTATATAAGGTATTGCTTGGCCATCTGGGTGTGTAGGAGAAGTTATTTACTCAGCATTATAAGTATGAGTGGACTGGGGTGGGTTTTTTGAGATGCAGACCTGATGACTACCTAAGAGGACTGGACCCCACTGCTGCTCTTCCAGGGAAATTGGTAACTGATCATTATCATATCTCTGTAAGTTAGTTGCTAGTCACACTCCATCTATGGAAGGTGAACCACATTTTGTATGTTATATCTGCTATGCTGCTGATAAAGAAACTGTTATGGGCTGCTAACTAAGTGTTTGAGAGGTTTATTGTTATACCAATTGCACCAACACAGTTTTCTTACATAATTGGCAACTCTGTTGTGGGACCTCTGTGATTCAGATGGACTGAATGTTCTGAACCCAAGGCAGTGCAGGTAAAGGACAATACCGGACAGAATCTGGTCAAGGATTTCAATCTTGCCAGATCTGCTGAGGTAGACATTTGGCAAGACCGTAGTTTTGGCGCCAGATGTCGAGACCCGTTTGGGTCCAACTAACTAGTCAGGTAAATACTCTCCAAAATTTCATATTCCGAGGGACTATGTGTGAGTGGTGTTTGAAACCTATCAAAAGGGTGCAACGAGATCTAGCTAAACAGACTGTTAGTCACCAAATGTAGTGAACAGTTCCATTGGAACCTGGACAGGAAAATTGAATGGAAATTTGATTCTAGCGAGGTAAATTGGTTAGAGGTCAAAGCCAGGGATATTGTATGTAGGAATGTTAAACTGCATAAAGAAATCAATATCCATGAATTGTGCTAAAATTAAAGGAGATTACAAGGGGAAGCTCTGAACGACCCAGGTTAAGGGAAGACACTAGCATGCTGAGAACTGAATCCTTCAGTGTAGCATGCAGCATGCCATATATCCTTTAGCCTTTTCTGCATGCTAACCTTTCTAATATTCTATAAAAACTTTGTGTTTTTTTCTACCCTGATACCATTCACTTTTAACAGCCTGAAACCTTCTTGAAGCAGGCAGAATACAACACAAAGGTTAAAATGGAAGATGCTCTTTCACTTCTAGACAAAAAAACAAACAAACCAGGACTGATATCCTTTGCAAAAGAAAATAAATGTTAGCATCTGAATTATAAAAATTGTATTTAATCTAAGCTTGTAAAGCCATTTTGATGAATTTTAACGTCAGGATTATCTACTTAGGCTAAGTTAATTATGCTGGCTCGCACTTGCGTGCCAGCCAACATATTGCAGTAGTAGCAGATTTGGAGGTGCGGTCACTGTGGGCGAATGCAGGGCACACATCAGTAGGTGCGTCCCTCATTCCTCAATAAGCCAGCATGCAGGCACAGACACCAGCAACATGTAAACTGGCCACCAGATCTAAGAAAAGTGCCACTGCAATGATAGCCAAGCTTGTCATGCAGCGGCCCAATAACACGTCTCCCAATGTGCCTTTCCTGGTGAAGCAGTTCAAGAAACATGGCGGCACTGACTGCTGCCACGCAGAGTGCTGACTTCAGGGGTGGCCAATCCCCCTGTCAGCATGCTCTGACCCACTTTATTTGCCGATGGGGGAGCCCAATCTATGTCGGCATAATGCCCCCCTCCCATTCCAATTCTGTGCCGAAGAGGTGTCCAATCTCCCTCGGCATTATGCGCCCCCCCCAACAGTCTTTCTTTGCCGACAGAGGGTCCAGTCCCCATCAGCTTCAGTCCCCCTTACTCAGCTCAATTTGCCGATGGGGGAGTCCACTCCCTATTGGCATAATGTCCCCAACCCCCATTTGTACTGTGTGCCGAGAGGTGCCCAATCCCCCTCGGCATCAAGTGCACCCCCGTCAGTTTCTGTGCCAATGGGGCCCAATCCCCATCGGGCTGTGGTCCTCCTCCCCATAATGCAGGTGGTACACTAGGAGCCCACTCCAGTGTACTAAACAACACCTGCAAAAAGAAAACCGACCCACGCTGCTCTTTTTTTTTTCCCTGTAAAGAAGAAAACGGTCCCACATGGTCCTCTCCTGCCCCCCAACCCACGCCCACCCTCTGCGCATTCTGCCTCCCCACACACCCTCACTCCACACTTACCTCTGGAGCCCAGCGTGATGATCTTTGGTGGACTGGGAACACGTCTGCACTCTTCAAAGTCAACCGCAAACTGAAGAAATGACGGTAAGCTGTATAATGGCATAAATGGTTTTTTTTCAACTTTGGTGCATATCTAGGACCTTTTTCGGTAATTTGACACCAAATTTTTAAATGGGGTTATTGGGACCCCTCCTCATGAATTCAGTCACTGTCATGGCATTATTTGGTCCTGAAAGGTGATTTCGCTGTCACTGCATGGAATCATCTTTCAGGCCTGATTACCAACATGACAGTGCCACTGTTCATGAGGTGGGCTCTCAAAAAGTCTGTGTTGCAAATTTGGTGAAAAAAATCCCCAAAATGACTGTTTTACAAGCATGCGTTGCGCAGTTTCCACGTACCCTTGTAACTTCATGAGTTTGTAATATTTTCACTCCAGATTTACAACATTGGCATTTTTCCACACCTCCTAATGAACAGTACAGCTGTCAGTTTACATATCCTGTCCAAAATGTGTTTTCGCACTTACGGCACAGAATAGCATGGTCGCTGTGTGAGATCAGTTTTAGGGACAGATTAAGAAAATGACAGTGACACTGTTCATGAGCAGAGGTCCTAAAATGCCTATTTTGGAAATTTGGTGATGAAAGTCTATAAAATGACTGTGTTATAAGCATGCGTTGCGCAGTTTCCACGTACCCTTGTAACTTCACAAATTTGCAATATTTTCATGCCAGATTTTCAACACTGGCATTTTTTTACACCTCCTTATGAACAGTATAGCTGTCATTTTTCACATCCTGCCCCAAATGTGTTTTCACACCTGTGACACACAATGGCATGGTCGCTGTGGGAAATCAACTTTTGGGACAGATTAACAAAATCACAGTGCCACTGTTCATGAGGGGAGGTCCCAAAATGCCTATGTTGAAAATGTGGTTAAAAAAATTCCCAAAATAATTGGGTTACAGATGTGTGTTGCGCAGTTTCTGTGCATGCTCATGACTTTACCAGTTTCTCATATTTTCTCTCCAGATTTTCAATGTTGCCATTTTTTTACATCTCCTCATGAACAATACAGTTGTCATTTTCACATCCTGCCCAAAATGTGTTTTCATGCCTGTGTCGCCAAATGGCATTGTCGCTGTGCAAAACCACCTTTTGGCTAACAAACTGACATTGCCGCTCTTCATGAGGTGGGGTCACAAAAAGCCCATGCTGAATATTTGGAGTGAAAATACCAACAAACACCTACGGCATTAGGGTTTCCAACTGTAACACCCCACCCTGTAGAGACTGACAGGCATCAGGGGTGTGACTTGGGATCATTGGCTGTAATGATCACACCATTCCACCCCAACCAACCCCCACTCTGCAGCCAGTGACAGGCATCGAGGTGTGCCTTGGAGTGTTCAGCCCCAAAGTTTACCCCATTCTCCTGCACCCATCTCAGTGTATTTCCTCATGGAATGAGGTGAGCATGAAGCCTGAAGACCCCAAGGCAAACCGTGACACTTGTCAGTGTCTGCAGGGTAGGGTGACATGAAATGGCATGAGCGTTATGGCCGATGACCCAAAGGCACACCCCAATGCCTGTCAGTCTCTGCAGGGTGGGGTGGGGTTGGCATCAGTTCAGTACTTCACTGCTCTTCCTATTATGCATCTCTCTAATTCCTGCACTACCAATGCCAATGCCAGCAAGACAACATTCAGCTTTCACAAATGCTTGTCATTGTATGTTGCACACTTTGTTTGGTAATGGTTGGAATGTGTTGGTTTGTGGTTGTTATGGTCTACAGTGTTCCAATAAAGTTTCAATTAAAAAAAATAAACTGTTTATGAGGGACAGAGAAACATTTTAAGGCAAAATCAGAGACAGTTTTGAGGTATGACCGTAGCCACATTTTGTTTACTTGGAGAATGAGTAAAGTATCAGAAAGACTGATGCTGTCTGGATGATTAAACAATATGTACAATTCATGTTTTACAAATTGCCATAAACCATATAGTTAGCAATGTCTTCTGTTGATGTCAAACTGGTATTATTATTTTCTTCTCGCTGGTTGAAGCACCATCTGTTTAAAGAAAAATGTCTGATTTTTATTTGCCAGAGTTTAAAATCAAATGTGCTCTGTGCAAAATAAGACATATATATTTATGAGTTATGTGACATCATAAGCTAGAGGTCTATGTCTCAGGACAAGCATCTTGTTTCACCAATCGTTTTTTTTCTTACCAATAATTACTGTAAAATTCAAACAAAAAAAAGAGGGAATGTGTAATTTATTTGTGAAAGTTGTGTTTCTGCCGGGGCAGTAATTTGTTTTTTTGTAAATTATGCATGCCTCTCCAAAGACAACAGGTTAGAACCAGAGGTAACAATTAGGAGGGGCAGTCTGCCCTACAGGCAAATTGTTAACTAAGGCAGATGTTTAAAAGCAAACAGCAAACTGGTTTGCTGACTTGCACTGTATATGCCTTGTTACTTATCTGGTCATCAAAGTCCTTTGATGTCTAGTTGTACTCTATCAAGTTAGGCTGTATATAAAAACCTGAAGTTGAGGTAGCATGTTCTAGCTTTGAATTCACCTTATCATCAAGGACACTGCTCTGAAATCAAATGCCTGCATGTTTAGTTTTTAGTCTCTTTGATATCAGTATATAGTGGCAGTGTTGGGTAAGTTACTTTTTCTATTACTTTCTATTATGTTTGGAAACTTGTTCCAGGAAGCTCTGTGCAGTCACTAGCAAGGATGGAGAGAAGTACTAGAAAAAGTAATACACCTTATAATTATAGTTACTTATTTCTTTTAATACAAAAACAATACAAAAATAATAAATAACTATAACAGAGTACATTTTTTTAAAGTAATAAGTTAGTTACTAGTTACTTTCAAATAAATGTAATCAGTTACAGTTACATATTTCTTTTGTATAAAAAGACATAAGTAAATGTTACATCTTCCAGTACTTCTCCATCCTTGCTAGTGACTGCACAGAGCTTTCTGGAACAAGTTTCTAAAAGTAATAGAAAAAGTAACTTAACCAACACTGTATAGTGGTCAAAAAAAGGAAGCACCCAGTGACTTTGTCTTAACCTGTGTTGAAATGTTTCCTCTTTTACCCCTATACTAATTTATTTATTAGCTTTTGGCAACCGGGTAAGTGCACTTGGCAACAATTCTGCCTATTTTCAGGCAGACAATTGTTATTATTAATATTGTTAATTATTGATTGATATTATTGTTACTTGGTAATATTAATGATTATCACAAATTAATTATATTTTTAATGATGTTAATATTAATATTGTTAATTATTATTGTTCTTAATTGATAGTATTATTAATTGGTATTGTTAATAGTATTTTCACAGTAAATATTAATTATAACATGATGATAATATTTAGTGGCAATATTACTTAATATTAAAATGATTAATTATTATTAATTGATATTATAAATTATTGTTGTTAATAATTAATACCTAGTTACTCATTGATATTTTTAATTATTATTGTATAATAATGATAATTAATAATTAGTATTTTTTGCCAAGAACAAGGTTAAGTATTATCATATATTGGTTAACTTTATTGGCAAGTTTTTATATCTTACTTCAAGCCTCTATTGGGTTTGTGGTTAGTGGTTGGTGAAGTGGGCTCAATCTGCTCAGCGAAGTGATTCGTGGAGCAAAGGCTTTTTTGTGGAGTGCTCTGCAATGCGAAGTGGAGTACTTCGTGTTATAATGAGGAACATGAAGTGCATTGAAAACAGCTACTTTGCGTTACTCCGCCTCCACCGGTCACTTCTCTTTCAATTTTTAAGGCAAAGTACATTGGTGGCAGTTCACTTCACCTCACTTCTTCGCCTTGTTTTTGAGCTCTGAAGGAGGATTTTGCAGTGATTCCTGGGAGTTCAGATCACATGGGCTCTATATTGATCTGCACAGCCTCAGTTTGAGGTAGTATGAGTAGGAAGGAGTAGGAGACAGAGTACTCTGATAGCTGTCTGTAGGAATCTTTTAAAAGCTGTTCAAAAATCATTTTTGCTTTTTTTTGGGGATCCAACTGTAGTTCATTGATTGTAGGAAAACCTCCTGTGCTCACATCATCAAGCGTTTTTGTTTGTATGTGGATTTTGAATGTAAATTTACAACATTGAGTGTGTGTGGTGAAAGACAGTGAAGTGTGCTGTGTGGGGGAGGGGCGCATCTGTGTGTAGGTAGATTTAAGTTGGAGAACTAGTGATTTCTTTGTGTTTTGGCAATATTTTTGTTATATAACTGACTTTGTTACTGTACACATGGTAAAATTGTCAGTGATAGTACAAATTTTCTTGCTGCTTGTTGTGTGAATGTGGTGCAGCACTTCATAAGGTCCGGTTGTTTAAATTACAAATTTACATTACATGGCACTGAGTACACTGAACTTTTGCATTTGCATCACATTCCTCATTCAGCATTGTACACAAAGTGTTCTGTGTTGTGTGTGCTGTGTTGCATGCATCAAATATAATACACATTTTAAAATTTGTGACACAGATCAGTGTAAGTGCAACTAAGCACAGCAGTGTGAATCTGCTATCCACTGCAGCTGCCTGATTTTGTACTGCGATCATGTTCTCTGTTCTTAGTGTTGCTGCTTGTAGTGCAGTAAAAATCAGCACTGTCTGTATTCAGTGCCCCCCCCCATGTTGAAAAGATATTTTTTACCAGACTGGATTGTTTTTGTGACCCCATCAGCACCACTGGTTACTGAAGTTGTTTTAATTCCATGATAGTGTCACAGCACAGTAGTCCCCTTATCTGTTGCTGACGCCACAGTTGTTTATTTTGCTTCACATCCCGCTAGCGATAGTAGCGAGTAGCGACCCTCCAGTCAGAAAGTGAACGTATCAAAATCTGAATTTGGTAATAATATTGTGGTTGATCCCCCAAAATGCCTGCAAAGAGATGTGCAAGTAAAGCTGTTTCTGGCCATGGCAGTGTTGGCAGTAAGAGGGTCTGTGGGTGTGGTAGTAGTATGCGGATGGAGAAGTGCATTGGTGATGTGAGGAAAGGTATTTCTCCTGCAATGTTTTTTACAGCCCAATCAGTAGCTTCACTGACAGTTGGAGGAGATGATGTTTTCCTAGCCGGTGGTGTTAGTGTTACTGGTGTTAGTGGTGGTGGAGGTAGTATTAGCATTGTTGCGTCAAGTTCTAATTCCAACCAGTGTACCGTATCCAAACATATTGAGTGTGAAGCAGTGCAAGTGAGTGACACTGTAGATGATGTCATACTTCCCAGTAACATCCCATTAACTGAACTTGATTCTGGTGATCATGTCAACAATAGCATACAATGTGATATTCCATCCACTGTGGCACTTAACGTCACTCATTTTCCATGCAACAGTGATTCACAGTGTGGTGAAAAAATATTACGTGATGGTGGTGTAGTTGCTGATGATGAATGTGATGATGCTGCTGCTGATGATTTTGCTGTTGTTGCAACATGCAGTCCACATGTTAGCATCCAAGCAGAAGATGTGGATGTGTGTGACAGTGACATTGATGAATATGATGATGATTTAATTGACCCCAGTTGGGAACCGGAGAAAAAGAAATTAAAAGTGGCTGTGTCTGAATTTTCTGAATCTGTTTGCAGGAATCCCCCCTGTTAAAACTTGTGATGTACTGGTTTTAGTGGATGACGATGATGATGACGACCCAGTACTCAATATGATAGGTAGTCAGGGTTGTCAGTTGCAGTCCTGGTGTGCAGTGCCAGAAACATCACGTGCTCCCCCCCACTTCAGTGCTTAAAATAACAGACTTAAATAAGCTGCATCATCATGGACATGTTAAAAGCAGAGCATCACAGTCCCTTGTTTGGGATTTTTTTGTTCAAGATGCAAATGATGAGTCAGTTGCAATCTGTCAGGTTTACCATGTGCGTGTGAGTCGAGGTAAAAAGGGGAGCCATCTAGGGACAGAAGGACAGCATACGCATCTTAAGAATAGGCACTTGGCTCTGTGGACCCAGCACAAGCTGGCAGCTAATACCAGACTTGGGCGTTCACCCGTATCACCGGCGGCAACCATAGCAGCATGTTATCCCCTTCCATGACTGTTAAGCCCAGTAGGAAATTAAACGTGTGCAGTAGTATGGCAATAAGAGCAGAGGATTACTACAGGCATGATGATGTGGAGGTGGAGGACCATAATGACTTTGAAATGTTGTCCAGTGCTGGTGAGAGTAGCAGTTTTTGTGGTGGTTGTGGTGGTGGTGGTGAATGCAGTATGTCTAGTGCAAGTGGTACATCAACCCCAGTTGGCAAATCCGGAAAAATAACATAATTTCTGGGTTTGTCATCATCACCTGTGCAACTGTCTTCATCAAATGTCCACACTCCACCCCCTGCCAATGCCATTCATCACAGAGTACAACCATTTGTGACCAACACGCACCCTGTAAAACATTTAAGTCAGCCCACGTTACAGTGTTTTTGTGCATAAGCTGAAATACCCCCCCAATCATACAGTGTCACGTGAACTTAATGCTGCTGTAGCGGAAATGCTGGCAATCAATCTTTTGCCCTTCTCCTTTGTGGAGAATTCTGGGTTCCGGTGGTTTGCTGCCCGTGCCTGTCCAAAATGGAAAGTCCCATGCAGGACATACTTTTCTACCCGTGCTGTTCCTGAGTTGTTCCACACTGTCTCAGACTCAGTAAGACATGCCCTTCAACATTCCTCCTCTCCATTCATCCATTTAAGTATGGATATGTGGACAAGTGGCAAAACAGTGGGGAGTTCATATCTGTGTATAACTGCACACTGGGCGCAGGTGCCGGGGGTTGTTTGTGATGCTGGTAGTGTGAATAATCAGTGCAGGAAGGTGGATTGTCACGGTAGCAATCTTCCTGGAATTCACCAGCATGCAACAATTGCTATGCGCAGTGTGACCTGTTCACACACTAGTGAGAACATGTTGGACATGGTACTGACTGAAATTGACAGATGGCTAAACCCTCTGTCCCTGAGAGCTGGGTTCATAGCAAGTGACAATGGGTCAAATGTGGGGAAATGCATCACGAATGGTGTTTTTTTTCATGTTCCATGCATGGCCCACTGTTTAAATCTTGTGGTTCAGGAGTTTCTGCAGCACCCTGACATAAAGGAAATGCTGACCATTGCATGACATGTCTGCTCTCACTTTTCAAGATCTGGAAAGGCCCATGACCAACTGCAGCAGTTGCAGATACAAAACAGCCTGCCTCAGCACCGCTTGAAGCTGGAAGTTGTCACCAGATGGAACTCCACGTTATACATGGCAGAGAGGTTGTATGAACAATATAAAGCCATCACAGAATATCTTGTTATGCACACTAGCCATGACAGTTCTGGGGCCTCCATGTCTATGACGGCTGAATAGTGGCGCCTCATGGACTCTGTAATAACAATTTTGTGGCCTTTTGAACATGCCACACAGGCAGTGAGTGGCGAGTCTGCCTCCATCAGCCAATCAATTCCACTGCTGCGGGTGCTGAGGCAGACATTGGTGAATGTACAGCATAGCCTTGATGTTGCTGGAGACGGTGGTAGCAGTATGTTGCTGCAACACATGCTGACAGTATTCGACCAGAATAGTCACATTGTGAGCATTCAGCGTAGTGGCAACTTTGCCATGGCAACAATGCTGGACCCACGATACAAACGTGGAATTGCATCAGTACTGGCAGGAGAGCCTGAACAGGTAAAAAATATCAGTGGTCAACTGGTTCGCTTGGTTCATGGGGCACAGAAGTCACGTGCCAAGGTTTGCAAACCTCAGCAGCATAATCCAGCTGAAGGTGTAGCTGGAGGACCAGCAAGCATATCATGCAAGGGTAAGGGGACTGTAGTTCTTGGTGGTCTGTCATCCAAAGTGGTTGGCGTCAACCCACTTTGGGAGGCTTTGTCCCAAGTGGGTATTTGTGACATCAATGATTCCGGGGAACAGTCTGATGCATCAACAATCAGACTTAGTGCGGCACAGAGAATGGTTGAGTCATATTTGTCTGAAAACAGGCATCTGACAATAAGTGAAGATCCTCTTTTGTACTGGAGTGGAAAGGTCAGTGAATGGACAGAGCTGACTGCAGTGGCACTGAAGTACCTCACATGCCCACCCTCCAGTGTAAGTGTTGAGAGGGTATTCAGCTCAGCAGGTGCAATAGTCAGGGATCATCAGACAAACCTGTCTTCTGCAAATGTTAGTTTGCTAACATTCATTAAAATGAATGAGAGGCACATACCAGCACAGACTGCAACCTCGGTATTTGTACCCCGGCCTAGTCATGGTGGTCTTGCTGATGTGGAAATGGAGCATCCTGGTGGCACTGGCAGTGGCTGCCTGAAACGGCCCACCACTGATGTAGATGATGACACAATGGAGAAAGAATTTCCCAGTGGTCAGACTTCAGACATTGATGATTGTGAGAGCAGTTTTCTTTATGAGGATGATGATGTGGTTAATGTTGGCAGGTTTTAACTGTAGTATTTAAAAGGTGGTGTGCCCCCCCCACCCCAGATCACCACCGGGACTGATGTTATCCAAGTCTGCTGCCACCATGAGTCTGTCTGCCCACCCCGGACCACCACCACCGGGACTGATGTTATCCAAGTCTGCTGCCACCATGAGTCTGTCTGTCCCCCATGGACCACCACCACCACCGGGACTGATGTTATCCAAGTCTGCTGCCACTGTGAGTCTGTCTGCCCACCCCGGACCACCACCACTGGGACTGATGTTATCCAAGTCTGCTGCCACCATGAGTCTGTCTGCCCACCCCAGACCACCACCACCAGGAATGATCCAAAAAAGTTCATCAACATGATCAGGCACACCCCTCCCTGACCTGAGCTTGGGCACACATGCAACACGCAGAAGTCATTTCATTCCATGACCATGACCATCATTAAGAACCGGACTCCAGAAGAATGCTGATGAAATCTGTAAAGAAATAAAAAAATAACAAACCATTACAGACAAAACTGAAAATATGATCCCCCAAAAAAGAAATACTTACCTTCATGTGCTTGAGAATTATCCAGTTCCATTTAAGTGCAAAAAATTCTCATTGAGCACTGGACGGTGCACAGCAACAGTTTGGAGACGGAGTCACCTGTGTGTGATGCAGAACAATAGCATGAGTACATGTCCATGGCAAGTACACCCCCCCATCATCACCTACAAAATACACAACCATATATCTATCTATATATATACTGTATTATCTACTCACCAAGGCTACTATTACTGTACATCCAAAGGGCACCTTTCAATCCAGTTGAGATGATCACTTTTCACTTCTCTGCACACAAGGAGGATGCATTCTGGGCCTGCAGAAAAAATCTGGGGACTCTGTGCCACTGTTGTGTGCATGACTGAGTGCACCATAAATTCTGGGGGACTTCGTATGTGCTGAAACAGTCTCATTTCACTGTGTTACCACTTGTAAATTTTCTGGACACAAGACAGATGCCTTTTGCAGATGCAGAAAAATGAGGCACCAAAACAGCGCACATACGCAAAACACACAGACACTTAACAGAAGGAAGGGGCCCCAGAATACAAAGTGTAATGCATACTGAAGACAACAAAAAAAGGGCATAATTACGTACAAGGGTCAGGGAAGGTGGAGGAATACATTTTATGGTACAGCAAGGAAGGTTGGGGGGAACATGGTGTGAGGAAACAAAACTAAAGTGGGATCCTATGGTGATCCAGCAGCAGTTCCAGCATGGACATAATTTGAAGCTGATGTCCCTCTATGTCATCCAGCCACTGCTCCACAGCACTCATCCTCCTGCTGTTCTCCTCAACAGCACTCCAGAGAACTGCCAAGTCAGACAGTGTTACACGCACTTCTCTGGCGTCCACTTCTTCAACAGGCTGACCTGCTGCTGGTGGTGGTGGTGGGGGTGGGGGTGCTGGTGGAGCAACAGGTGCTGCTGTGGCCATCCTCTTCTTAGGGATGTTGTGCCTGCTATGCACAGTGGTACCCTCTACCACGGAACGGCCAGCAGATGCAGACATGGTCCGTTCTGTGGCAGCCTGCCTCTCCAACTGGTGGTGATTAAGCATAGGTGTGCGCTCGCCCCCAGTCCCCAGGTGACTCCCCCGGGGGCCATGGCGCACCTCCACCGCACATAGGCAACACTTAACCACACTGCTGTCCCCCCCGACACAGTCAAAAAACTGCCAAACAATGGAGGTGCGGGGAGGACCAGGCACAGGCAGGGGAGGGCCAGATGAACTGGCAGTAGGCTGCTCACACTGCTCAACAGTTCTGATGGTGGGATCCACACCTGGGCCTGGGGGAACAGGCACATCCTGCTCCAAAGGACCTTGTGCTGGACTTGGTGGTGGTGGGGGTTGAACTGCCTCAGAGTCAGGAGGCGGTGCTGGTCCTGCTTCGGGTTGGACACTCAGAAGTTTAGAGGCGGTCCAACACAAATGAGCCTATGCCCCCATGCATCGTGATGTTACGACGACACGCACTGCCACGCCCCTCCCAGAGCTGCCCCCGCCCCTAGACATTCCCTCACCCTGCTCCATCTCACGACACAAGCACAACACACACACAGTGACACACACACACACACACACAGACAAACAACTAAGTAGGTAAGAAAAATAAAATTTACAGAAGGAACAAATTAAGTAAAAAACAGTACAGAAAAGACAAAAAAATGTAGCTTTTAAAAAAGCTGTTGGTTTAAGTATTAAATTTTAACTCTCTCTGCAATCAAAAACACTCCTCTCTCTAGTACACACACACTCCTCTCTCTCAGTCTGCACAGGAGAAAGTGAAACTGTCTGTGTGACTCACTTCCTTCCTGCCTGGCTAGAGAGCATGTGACTTACAGTACTGTAAGCCATGTGATCTGTGGGGGGCTACCAAGTCTGAAACACCAAGTGGATCACTTAGAATCATAATGGGGAACGCGAAGTCCATTAAAAACAGTGACATCACCTTACTTCGCGTTCTCATTATGCCAACGCGAAGTGGTAATGACAAGATGAAGCGCCCACTTTGCGTGAACTTCGCCAGCGAATTTTAAATTCGCTGCATCTCTATTTGTGGTAGCGTATGCTACTTTTAAAATCTCTCTCTCTCCTCAGTGGCAGTCTTCCTACAGATAGGCAGAACAAAGGTAGGCTCTAGAAACCCAATTTGCAGATTCACAAAAGAGGGAAAAGCCCCAACTGGGGACCTACGGGGGGAAGAAGAAAGGGAACCGTGGCAAGTCAGCTCATTGGGATGGTCCCACCTTCTAGGAATGGGCCATGCACCTCAATAAAATAGTAAAAATGGGGAAACATTATGAGGAGGAGTGCAAAGATATAAACCTCCAGATATAAACAAAACAGATTAGAAATTGCAGGCCTCAGTAGAGTACGTTGCGCCTCTGCAGATGGATGATTGGGGAAGGCCAACTGTTCATGAACGGGTTGGAGGCTGCCTGTGCACCCTCTTGATTAATACAGGTGCCTTCCTAACCCTCCTCTGTGAAAAGCGACCCAGACAGTCGCATTTGCTTTGTTGGTTGAGTCTAGGGTACCCAGCATATCAAGCAGGGTCCTACTGAAGTGTTCAGGCTGTGGGTCCACCTGGGGATGGTATGGTGTTGTTATGGATTTCTTTATATCATACAAGGCCAAAAATGCCTTTACCAGCTGATTCTCAAAGTCCTGGCCCTGGTCTGAGTGTATCTGTTGGGGAATACCATAGTGATTTACGAATTGCTGCAGGACTTTGACCACTGTGCTGGCCTTCTGATCTTTGGTTGAGTAGGCCTGAGCATACCTGGTGTAGTGGTCTGCGATGACAAGGATGTTTGACTTATTCTGTCTGTCTGGCTTCAGTGACAGAAAGTCCATGCACACAAGCTCTAGTGGGCCACTGGTTTGTATGTTGACCAATGGTGCAGCTCTTTTGGGGAGCATTTTTCATTTGATGCATTGCAAGCAAGCCTTGCAATGTTTTGCCACATCCTTTTTCATTTGGGGCCAGTAGAAACAGACTCTTGCTAGGTCTAATATTCTCTCATACCCCAGATGACCCATTTCATCATGGGGGGATGTCTGGACAACCATGCAGTACTTCCAGGGCAGGACTAGCTGAGTCTTGGAGCTAGTAGCGTCATCACTATCATGCACCTTCTGTGTCAGCAATCTGTCTTTTAAGGCCAACTTACTCCACTCTCTGAGCATTTTTTTGGTGTCCAGGTGGAAAGTGTGTACTTGGTCTGAGTTGAACCTCTTCTACAGTGCTTGAATAACATCACAGAAGGCATGGTACTCTCACTGGGCCCACTGAAGCTCAGACTTACTGGGATGGGGGAGAGAGGATAGGTCAAATCCTGCAAAGTTTAGGTACGCCTCAGGAATGCCACCTGGTGATGCCCCCAGTATGTTGATGGCTCTAACTGGGTTGGCTGGGGTAGCTTCTTCCAGCACAGAGAACATTGAACACAACACTTTAACTGTCACTTTGGATAGCTCCATACTGGAGTCAGTCTGATCATGGTGGGGCTGCCTGGACAGGGTATCTATATTTGTCTTGCCACTTCTGTATTCCAACATGTAATCGTATATGGACAGTGCAGATAGCCATCTGTGCCCAGTCGCATCCAGCTTGGCTGTGGTGTTGACATATGTCAGGGAGTTGTTATCTGTCTGGACAGTGAAAGGAACACTGTGCAAATAGTCATGGAACTTCTCCATCACTGCCCATTTCAATGCCAGAAATTCTAGTTTGTGTACAGGATATTTTTCGGAGGAGACAAGCTGCAGCTTGTGAAGACTACAGACCATAGTCCTTCTAGGTGCTCCTGATATAAAATCGCTCCCAACCTGTTCAAGCTAGCATTGATGTGGAGAATGTAGGGCTTGTTGGGGTCCACAAATGTCAGGACAGGTGCTTTGCACAGCTTCTTGATGATCTCTTGGATAGCAGCTTTGCACTCCAGAGTCCACCTGTCTCTGAAGGGCTCATTCACCTTGAGGTACTCCTTCTGAGGGCCCTCTCTCTGGGACGACCATTCTTTTTCTGGTTGGTAGGCAGGTAACCCTGAGTCATCTCATTTAATGGACACACTACCATTGAGTAGTCCTTTACAAACCACAGGTAGTACCCACAGAAACTGAGGAATAACTGAAGAGACTTTAAGTTATGTGGCCTGGGCAAGTGAAGAGAGCCTCAACCTTGGCAGGGTCAGTTTGCACTCCGCTGGCTGAGACGATGTGTCCCACATATTTCACAGAAGGCTGGCAGAACTAACACTTATCTAGGGAGACCTTTAATCCAAACTCCTCCAGCTTGTTCAGTACCTTCATTAGCCGGTGCTCATGTTCTTCAAGAGTGCTGCCAAAAACTATAAGACCATCCAGATAGATGGTCACCTCCAGTGGATGCATATCCCCTACTTCCTTTTCCCTTAATCTCTGGAACATGGTGGGGGCTCCAGAGATCCCTTGGGGCATTCTTTCAAACGAGTAAAACCAAAGGGGGCAGATGAAGGTGATTTTCTCTTTGTCTTTTTCTGCCATGGGGATCTGATAATACCCGTTCATAAGATCCAAAACAGGGAACCACTTACTCCCTGACAGGTTGGCTAGCACGTCTTCCACACTAGGCACCGTGTACTGATCAGGGATAGTCTTTTTATTCAGTGTGCAATAATCTATACACATCCTTATGGCCCTGTTCTTTTTCAGGGCCACGATGATAGGGGAGGCATAGGGGCTCCGGGATTCTTTAGTGATACCTGCAGCCAATAACTCCTGCAGGTGATGCTGAACATTCTTGATGTCTCTGGGTGCCAGGCTTTGGGACCTCTCTCTGAAGAGGTGGTTATCTCTTAAGCAAATGTGATGTTCTTCCCCTCGGACGCACTCTATGTCCTATTCATGGAGTGAAGACACGTTGCGCCTGTTTGCCAGTTTCTGGCTCAGGCCCCACCTATAACTGTCAGGGATGGGTGAGTCCCCAAAGTTAAATATAGCTGGATCTATCTCTGCATCAGAGGCTTTCTGTGGGTCCCCTTCTGTGACACTGTCCATTTTGTAGATGTGGGCCAGCACCCGGCCCTTACAAATGACTACTGGCTATTTTGACTCGTTCTTCACTCTCATGGTAACACGCCAGGCCTGGGGGGTCTTGGGAAGTGGCAGTACCCCTCACTGCACGATTAACCCCTCTGGAAAACTATCATCCAGTGGGGAGTCACTGATAAAGACAGGTCCTTTGGGTGACTGGGCAAATTCTGCAATAACCACCACTCAGCACCCCTACGTATGCAGCAGGATTCGCTCTCCACTCTCTGAATCATGCCAACGGGCTTGTCTGCCAATTAAGGTTCTAGTTTGGTAGCATCCAAAGACAAACTGACCATCTTCACTACTGCTTGGATGGAGGGGTTTAGGAAGTGGTCCACTCTGCCTCTCTCCTGACACAGTTTGGCCAGCCAACCAAACATATTGGCATTTTTTCCAGTTAAGACTTGTGTATTACTCATTCCCTTGGACTCCGGGCAGATTAACGGTATGACTTCTATTGTGGGTGGTTCATCAGGATGCTTCGAGATGAAAGCAATCTGTACTATACAGTACCCATTGTAAGAACAATTTGTGGTACCTATCCCCAACACCGATGAACCTGACAGGGGTAAGAATGGCATCTGCTTGAGGTGGCAGTCGTAGAAAGTCCTGTGGATAATAGTGACTTGCAACCCACTATTCAACAGGGCAAAGCACCATACCCCCTCAATTAGAACTTCAAAGACGGGATGGGGTCCAACTAGGCTGGGTGCCACCTTATTCCTGGGTGGGATCTTTGGTTCTATCCATTTAAAAGAGCTTTCCAACTTTGGCAATCCAGATGGTTTTCTCACTGGGTCCCTCTTGTCATCTCTTTGGTTCCTTCAGTGTTTTTTCTCTGTTACCAGTTGTGGGTTCTCTGCACTGACACACCCATGGACAAGGTACCCATTTTCCCACACTGGGAACAGTAAACATCATCTTGATGCACCGGAAGCCAAGAGACTCTGGCAGGAGTCACTGAGGACAGCTGGGTAGGAGGTTTTCTGGAGCTACCAGTTATCTTTTTCAACTCCATTAGCTGCACTTAGGCTTCCTCAGCATGATTGCCTCAGCAGGTCGGGCCCCAGGGTCCAAGAGCGGTAATGCAACTTTACTAGCCATAGACATGCTGGTTCTAACCCCAGATATTCTTCTATATTCATAACTCTCTGCAGTCAGCCTCCTAAGCTGAGCTGCACAGAGAAAATGGAACTATATTCAAATGATAGAACTATCATTGGCTAGAGACACATTCAAACTGCTGCCCTTATCTGCTGCAATGTTCCATCAACGTATCCGTTTTCTTTTCCCGCCTGACAAGTCAAGACGCCCAGGAGACTGCCCATATCAGTCATTCCTTGTGGTTCTTTACTGAATATAAGTAGTTTCTTATATTATTATTCTTACTGCTGCCTTTAGTTTCTCTTTATTACCTTAAAGTTAGTTTAATTAACATTATTTAGTGTTGCTTTGATTTATTTTCTCGGTGCCTCACAGTTCGGAATAACCGTTGGGGAACTGGGTCTTATTACCTTTGCATAACCTTTATTTACTAATTCCACTATTTAATTTAACTATTTTATGGGGCGGCCCCCTTTTGCCCGACACTCCGACAGTGAAACATTTGAAAAGACCGCTACAGCTTACAGTCGCTATAATGGTCCGTTTACAGCTTCTGCTTTCCCCTAGTGTTCTTCCCTGACCAACTCCAACCTGGAGCTGAGAATCCTAAAGTCCAGGGGGTGTGTGGGCACAGATCCCCACAGAAAACACTGGGGGATTGGGTGGCACAATATCTGCATCGGTATTGTGCCGTTGCTATGCGGGAGGTCGGCAGTTTTACTGTCGTCCTAACTTGGTGCTTCCATTTTACGTTGTTTAAGTTTAAATAATTTTTGTATTTGAAACCGCTAACCTGATTTCTGTGAACTGCTAACCTGGTTGCTGTGAACCACTAAACTGGTTCTGTTTCTTCGGTTCTCAGTTCACTATTGGAACTTTCATCGGTTACAGAACTGGCCGCAAAAAAAAATAAAAAAAGAGTGAAATCCTTATTGCGGTTCTTCTTTTTCTTCATCAGTTGATGATGGCAGAAAAACATAAGAAAAAGACTGGACCCCCAGTGTTTAAAAACTGCCATAAGTGTGGGGACGTTTTGCAAAACCAGATAAGCATGATTTATGTGTGGTATGCCTAGGGAATGATCATTTTTTTAGCAGATTGTGATATCTACAAATCATTCCCAAGAAAACAGTAGAAAAGAGACTTGAAAAACACAAAAAAGATTGGAGAAGGATATTACGGGTTCTTACCAACCCACACCCTCTAGTTCTGTGGGTGAAACCGCTGTCTCTTCTTTAAGCACCCCCTGATACGGGTGAAACAGCTACTGTAAAAAGGATGGGTGATCTGGCTGACTCTTCAGTTCCCTGTAAGAAAACCAAAAAGACAAAGCATGTTGATCCCCTGGTTGATAAACCAAAAGGGGTTTCATCTATGTCTCACAGCCTTCCATCATCTGAGAAGATTGCCCAGGCCATGAAAGTCATACAGGTTTTGCAGGGCTTAATACCTACTCCAACCCTTCCAGCATTGGTTCAAACCCCGATTGCCCCTTCCTCTGAACCAAACCCATCTCAGGATATGATGGAGTTTGAAGAGTATGATTTACCTTAAATGGATGAAGGTGAGCCTATTCAACCAGAGATCTCACCAGAGCAGGAGTTTGGTTCTCCCCCTAGACCAGAGGATATTTCCTCTAATTTTTCCTTTGTAAGGAAAATAGTGGATGCCCTTGACCTGGCTACCACAGAGGTCATAGAAGATGAAGAAGAGGCCGAATATATGGAGATGATGGGGTTAACACCCACAAAGAAAATTCTCCTCTCTATAAAAAAGTTCTTTAAAAAAGACTTGTTTAAAATCCTGCAGACTTCAAATTCTATTCCACCTCTGGACAGGAAGGCATATAAGAAGTACCAACTGGACAGACAAGGGGCTGAATTCCACCTCTCACCCTGATCATCAGGGGATAGTCCAGCAAGCAGCCTGTGAGAAGGCGAGGGTTCCTTTTGCTTCTCATCCACCTGAGAAGGACTCTCACAAAATAGACAGTATGTCAAAGAAGGGTTATGTAGCTGCTTCACTAGGAGTAAGACAGGCCAACTACCAAGCTTATAAAGAACAGTACCAAACATCACTGTGACAGTCCTTATTGGCCATGGCAGAGAAGGCTCCTTCTCCTGATGATTTGGCAGAAACAGCAAGGTTCGGACTGGAAGCAGCCAAGTACCAATTTCAAATGGCAGCAGATGCCCGTGACAATGCTGCCAGATGGATGGCCCTTACCATAGCCCTTAGAAGACTGGCATGGCTCAGGGCTACAAATTTAACACAGGATACCCAGGCTAAAGCCATGATTTCCCTGTAGAGGATCACTCATTATTTGGTCAACAGACTGAAGCATACATGAAAAAGGTGGATGAATATAAAGCCACCTATAACAGTAATTCCTCAAAAGAGAGGCCTTCTTCCTCCTATAGGCCATATGGAAGAGGAGGCAGAGGAAGGACTGCTTATAGTAGGCCTTTCTCTCAGGCACAGGCTGTCCCACAGTATCAACAGTACTCAAAGCAGACTGGGTATTTCAGGGCCAGAGGTAGAAGGGGCTCTAGGAGAGGTTCCCAAACTACCCAGGCTCAGCCCCAGGCAAAACATAACCCCTGACTTAATGATCAATTCTGCCTCCCCTCTACCAGTAGGGGGCAGACTGGCTCACTATTTCCAGGCTTGGCATTCCATTACCACAGACAAGTGGGTAGTGGAGGTAGTGAGTCAGGAGTTGTCACTGAGCTTCAAACCTTTCCCCCCCTTTGAAAACAAGGGCGTTCAAACCAGCTTCCCTCATAGAAAACTCCTGGAGAAGGAGGTTCAAAGCTTACTTCAGCTAAAAGCAGTGGAGTGTGTCCCAAATCATTAGAAAGGAAGAAGTTTCTATTCAAGATACTTCCTCACCAAAAAGAAAAATGGGGAGTGGTGGCCTATTCTAGACCTCAGATTTTTGAACAGGCATCTAATAAAACCAATGTTCAAAATGGTCACACTGGCAATGATCTTGACAGTTATCCAGCAGGGAGATTGGCTGGCATCTCTAGATCTAAAAGATGCCTACTTTCACATCCCAATAAAAGAATCTCACAGGAAGTACCTCAGATTCAGACTTCCATCAGGACACTACCAATTCTCAGCTCTACCTTTCGGTCTCACTTCAGCACCCAGGGTGTTTACAAAGTATCTGGCAGCGGTAGTGGCATACCTAAGAAGGTTAGGTATATCAGTCTTCCCTTATCTTGATGACTGGCTAGTGGTGGGAAGTTCACCACAGTAGGTACAAGATCATCTAAAGGTAACAATAAACCTGTTACAGTCTCGATGATTCCTGGTAAATCAGGAAAAATCTATTCTTACCCCAGTACAAGTCCTGAATTTCATAGGAGCAGAACTGAACACAATACAGGGAAAAGCTTCCCTCCCTCAGGACAGGGTGCAAAGCATTCTGAAGTTAGCTGCCTCATTCAAGCTGAACAATCCATGACCAGCAAGGCAGTTTCTGCAACTTCTGGGACATATGGCTGCAACAACAGGCACAGTCCTGGGAGCCAGATTCCAAATGAGAGATGTATAGTTTCTTCTCAGAGCACACTGGGGCCAGAGAAAAGACAAACTGACAAAACCAGTTCCACTAACAAGAACCCTGCTTCAAACCCTCCAGTGGTGGAAGGAAGCAGACAACCTCAGGGAAGGGGTACCCTTCCAAAGGGAAACCCCATCAACTATCCTTACAACTGACATCTCTCTGATAGAGCAGGGTGCTCACTTAGGAGATCACACCACTCATGGAACCTGGTCCACCACAGAGTCACTCCTGCATATAAATTTGCTGGAGCTAAGGGCAGTGTTTCTTGCCTTGAAAGCATTTGCCCATCTGGTACAAGAGAAAGTGGTGCAAGTCAGGACAGACTACACCACAACAATGTACTATATAAACAAGCAAGGGGGAACAAGGTCAAACCTCCTGTGCACAGAGGCAGTGAAAGTCTGGAGTCTGGTTTACTTACTAAAGGCCTCATTGCAGGCCATTCATGTACCAGGGAAAGACAATTCCCTGGCAGATGCCCTGAGCCGAGTCAACCAGGCACATCACGAGTGGTCCATCAACAAGCAGGTGCTGGACTCTGTGTTCAGCAGATGGGGCACACCAGAGGTGGATCTCTTTGCATCCCAAGAAAACCACCTTCTGCCCCTCTTCTGTTGCAGACCACCAGCCAAGGGAACAATCCCACTGGATGCTCTGGCTCTGGACTAGTCAGGGAAAAGTTTGTATGCTTTTCCTCCCTTCCTTCTCATCTTCATAGTCCTAATCAAACTCAGGTCACAGCCTACATCAATCATTCTGATAGCACCAGACTGGGCCAGGCAGCCATGGTACCCTCTATTACTTTCCATGTAGGTAGCCAAACCAATACACTTACTCAGGATGCACAACCTGTTGACCTCCCACCAGGGGGACATCTTGTATCTGAATCTTAGGTCTCTCAGACTCAAGGCATGGCTCTTGAGGACCTAGAATATGCAAACTTAAATATTTCCCAAGCTGCTCTGGATATCCTGAAAGGATATAGAAAACCTTCGACTAAGAAAACCTATTCATCAAAATGGAAAAGGTTCTTTTTTTGGTGTAATTCCAAGGAGATTTCCCCTACTTTAGTAGAGATCCCAATTGTCCTGGAATACCTCACATATCTCCACTCTCAGGGACTGAATTATACATCCCTGTAAGTTCATCTGGCATCAGTCTCTGCCTACATTTCTGCTGGGAGAGGTATCTCCATAGCATCTAATCCCATTTTCAAAAAGTTCTTTAACGATTTGTGCCACTTGTACCCACCTATAGAGGAACCAGTTCCAGTATGGGACCTGAACATATGCATTACTCAGCTCATGAAACCTCCTTTTGAGCCTATGTCCTCTGCACATTTAAAATATGTTACCTGGAAAACTGTGTTTCTGGTTGCAGTTATTTCAGCTAGAAGAATCAGTGAACTACAGGCATTATGTGTTGAGAAGGACTATCTTTCCTTCCATAATTACAAGGTGGTGCTGAGAACAAATAGGAGATTTCTTCCCAAGGTGGTTTCTGATTTTCACTTAAACCAATCCATTACACTGCCAGTTTTCTTCACTGAACATACTAGTTCAGGTGGGTGCAGACTCCATAGTCTAGATGTAAAAAGGGCATTAAGTTACTATATGACCCACACCAGGGATCATAGACATGACAAGCAACAGCTGTTTCTTACTGATGGGGATGTAGGTAAAGGAACCCCAGCTTCTAAGAGCTCAATCTCTTGCTGGATAGTCCAGTACATTCAGTTTTGCTACTCAGAAGTTGGAAGGAACCCCTAGCAGGCCTGAGGGCTCATTCAACTAGGGGCACAGCTGCTACTATAGCAGTGTACAGAGATATTCCATTAGAGGAAATCTGTAAAGCAGCTACCCGGAGAACAGTACACACATTTACTAAACACTACAGTTTGGATACACAGTCCAGAAGTGATGCCAGGTTTGGCACAGCAGTCCTGCAGAGCCTCTTTCCTAAGTAGGTTCTCTGCCCACCAACAAAAGTACTGCTTTGAAGTCTGCAGAGAGTTAGGAATATAGAAGAATACCTGGGGTTAGAAGAAAAAATGACTCACCTTAGTAATCTTGTTTCTTCCAAGCTATTCTTCTATATTCATAATTCTCCCACCCTGCCTCCCCTTCCAGAACAAGATCCTCTGCACTCCTGATCAAGTTTTCTAATGCAAAGTCCCAAACACTGCCATATATGTTTTTAGCCCTAGAGGGAAATATTTAATTCCCTTCTTTTTCTGGGTGATTCTGACATTCAGGGGAGTTTAGGATTATAATAATATTAAGGATGTTTCATGCTGTCATGGACAGCTTAAGTTGTGTTACATTAGATAAGTATATTTAGATAAGTCTTAGTATAGGTTGCCTTGTAGGCTTCTTAGAAGTCTGATACATTGACTGAACGTTGCAGCAGTTAAGTGCAGCAGTTTGAATACGTGTCAAGAGCCAATGATAGTTCTATCTTTTGCATACAGTTCCATTTTCTCCGGGCAGCTCTGCTTAGGAGGCTGACGGTAGAGAGTTATGAATATAGAAGAATACCTTGGAAGAAACAAGATTACTAAGGTGAGTAATTTGTTCATACCGCTGTCTCAGACTCCCCAGGTGTGGTGCCAGATTTTCTCACTTGGTGTACTACTTTTTGCAATTCTTGAACCAAATTCTGAAGCTCTGCAGTTTCTCGGGAGTCCTCAGCATTTGACACTAGGATACTGCCAGAGGCAACAGATGATTGCTCTCATTGTTCATCTTGCTCTTCCACTGGTCTAACCTCCCACAGTAGGGCACTATGGGAGGGAGGGTCAATCAGGCTTTCTCTTAAGTGCAACTTTAGCAAGAACTCTGAGAAATAGTCAGCTTTCAACACTTGCTCGAGATGTAGTTTATTTAGGTAATTGGAATCTATTCCTCCCTTCCTGTGCAGTGTCTGCAATGCCCTCTGCAGTCTGTGGAGGTAAGCTGGGAGGGGCTCCCCTCACCACCCTGTGGTTGTCTTGAAATTCCAGTAGAGATCATTACAGGACTTTGTACCACCGAATACACTGTCTGAGGTGGCAAAGTACTCTTCTACTTTGGCCTCTGGATCTGTGGCCCTCAATGACCGAATAGCATCCAATGCAGGCACTTTCAAACTCACAATTAGCCTTTTTCATTTCTTGACCCCAGAACATTCCCATTCCTGGAGCATAGGGACAGCATAGTCTACCCAGGTCTCATAATCATCTTCTCCTGCTGGTGTTGGGAGGGTGCTAGAAAAATCCCCTCAGCCATCTGTAATAATCAGAACTAGCAGGCCCAGTCAGCCCAGAATCTGTGGTGACTACGCCAATTGGCAGCAGTGACTGAGCATCCCTGAAAGTCTTTCTTTCTGCTCCCAAAAGGGACTGGATTTTTTCTGGCAGATCTGGCTCAGAGGTAGGCAAGGGGGTGGGGACAGTTGCTGGGGTACTCCACTTGCCAAACAGGCTCCAGGTACCTTCTACTCCTTCACCGGTGAGGGTTGCTGGTAGCTTGCCTGTGTTCACATCTTTGTCACTCCCCACCAAAGCTGTAATACTCTGGGCAATGCGATTATATCTTAGGCCATGAACCTTCAGTGTCCCAAATTCAGGTACAGTTTCCAGTGCTTTTAAAATGGCCTTTGGGGATCCCTTGGGATCCCCATCACCAGAATGACTTTCTCTGGGACCAGACATTCCCCCTGCATCAATCGAGCCATTCCTGTTGCTCCATATTAATTTTATTTTCAAAAGTTGCTTTTCTGGGGTGGGGGGGTACCAATTTTTTAGAATTACACTCTTGTGGGGTAACCACTAGGGGCAGCAAATCCCAGTGGTGCCTCCAGTTGTAACAGCCCCTTGACTCACCTTTACTCTTTCCAGGAGTCTCGGGTCTCATCTGGACAACCTTCAAAAGGCCCGGCCTGGGTTCAGGAGTGAGGGAGAGAAATGGTGCAGTGCCTCCACCTGGGGTAATGGCAGGAAATATCTGTGTACAGAGTTCAGGTTACTACCCCCCAGGAAATACACAATAGCTGCCCCAAGACCCTTCCCCACACAATAAAACCTCCCCTTCTTACAATGATTCACAGTACCAGAATATAACATTAACAAATAACAGTAGTTATTTCGGGGAAGGGGAACAAGGAGGAGAAAATAGCACAACAACATTAGCAACTAACTGACACAATTCTTATTCCATGCAGTCCCCACCTCCCACCTGAGGTGCACCTGGCTTCTAACTGCCAGCTGCCCAAAATGTCTCTAAAGTCCTTTTGATGGGTACCACATCGCGATGTACACATCACTGGGGATCTTATGTTGGGGCCCAAGGAACCTTGAACAGTAACAAATTGCTCTTCACTTAGATGATGGGTGCAGTTTTGTACTTGGTGCCATCTAGCCCAGGACTTAACCCCCTTGACTGACTAGCTAGCTAGCTCAGTAAAGACTCACCAAAGCCACAGCTGAGGGGTACTTACAGTTCAGGAGTTCAAAGGAGGGGCTCAGCAAATTGGTTTGACTGTACCTTGGAGGCAGCAGGTTGGTGGTGCACCACGCAAGAAGCAGCAGCTGCAGTCGTTGATGAATGCTGGTCTTCACCTGCCTGCTGTTGCCAGCTTCACCTGTGAGGCTTTTGTAGACAGTGTTCACGAGGCAGGCCTCTCAACATCTTCCTCTGCTGGACATTGTCTTCTTCGGTCTAGGGATGGGGCAAGGGTGGTCCCTTAGACCCCTCTGTTGCACACCCTTTTTAAACACAATTAGCAGCTGGGCTTTGGCTTAGTCTCTGGCCCCAGCACTCCCACTTTGGTCTCTCGATTCACAGCAATGTCTGGGCTTTCTGTATCTAACCCCAGCACACACACAGTTCTAGGCTTGCAGCAAATCACTGTTCCAACAGCACTTGCCCCACCAGGGGGAAATACAGTAGCTCAGTCTTTGCTCAAGATTGCAATACCTCTTCTCACAGGCTGCACACTTACAGTCTCTGCTCTCACCCTGCAGCTCCAGACACAGCACTGACTCTAGCGTCCGGCTCCAAAATCAGAACAGCAGCAAACTCTTTCTCCATGTAAAGCTGGATCTCCCAGGCAATCAATTTACTTGGCAGGATAGGGCCGAACAGGCCATTGGGCCAGAATGCAGGCACTGGGGCTGGGTAGCCTATGACAGTCTCACCTGCATTCTGATCCCACTCTCAGGTCCACAACAAACTCCCTCTTTGGCAGATAAATGGTCCCTTTAATAACTTTTCCAGTCTCACCCTCTGATTGGCTGTCACAGTCCCAGGCTTTTTCTGTAGCCTTTTACCCAGCAGCCCCTCTGTTGCAGAGTCCCAGGGGCTGCCATATCTATTTGCATTTTTCCCTGAGCACTCACAACTCACATAATTTATCATCTAAGCCCATTCAGGGGCTAACAGTAATTGGTCCTGGCTCTGTTTACCCAAAGGAAGCCAGAACACCCATTTGTTTACTTGTGAGAGCCCTCTGTAGCCCACTTGGTCTTCCGACATATATTCCTCCCATTGCTGCCATTTGAGCAGCTCTCCAGAACAGAGCCGTGGCTCCTTTAAATTTTTGCTCCTGTTGGCCATGCATGCGCATAGAGGCTACAGCTGCCACCTTTCTTTTCACTTTGTGATCTGGGCTTTCGCTACTCCCTGTACCGCTCTGAGCTTCCTCAAAATGTCCAGAGGTGCGCAACTAACTATCCGACCTCAGCCCTTTTCTTTGCTGCGCTGAGGAACAGAAGGAATGTCAGTGGCCACAGTGAAGGTGGGTACCAAGCCCTTATCCCACCTACTTTTCTCCTGGGAGAGCATCGGGACCTTATCCCTCACAGGCAAGCCAAATTTGAGGACTTACATTTAGTTTTTTGTTTTGTTTTTAAATAGAAGCCTTAAGCCAGCAATAAGCCACTTAGACTTTAGACTCAGACCCCCTCCCAGTCAAGTGATCTCCCTTTCTTTCCCCTTTTGTTCCTTTTTTGTTTTGTTTGTTATTAAGCCAGTAAGCCACTCAGAGTCTTAGACTTTAGTTCAAGAAGGAAAACGCCAGCACAGCTGACACAAGACTAATGACGTGTTTCTCTGGCCTTCCCTTCCCTTCACCCCTTCCCCAAGCCAGGGTGATCTCCCTTTCTTTCCCCTTTCCCTTTTGTTCCTTTTTTTGTTAGTTTTCTGTTTTGTGAGTCTCAATGAAGCCTTCGGCTTTAGAGTCAATCAGTCAGTCAGATCCCCTTCATCCAGGTGATCTTCCTTTCTTTCCCTTCAAGCTGGGGGTCACCCTCTAGACAGAAACTAGCACGACAATCCGTACAGGGGTTGTATACAGACTCCCATCTCAGCGGGAGGAAATGGGCAAGTAAATGATAGAAGATATCCTTAGAATGGCAGAAAAGGGGGAGATATTGTTGATGGGGAACTTGAATATGCCAGATGTTAACTGGAACACCTTTGCTGCAGCCACATCCAAGAGCAGGGCCATTCTTGATGCCCTACAGGGGGCGTCCCTCAGACAGCTAGTATTGGAACCCACTCGGGAGGGAGCAATCTTAGATCTGGTACTCTCAAATGGGGATGGAGAGAGAATCTCAGATTTAGAAGTGGGTAGCCATCTGGGAACACGTGACCACCAAACAGTGTGGTTTACGATAAACACAGCCATAGAGTCAAGTCACACAAAGGTGAGGGTATTGGACTTTAGGAGGGCTGACTTTGGCAAAATGGGGGAGTACCTCAGAAAAGCACAAGAAAATGGGCAAGAAGGTGGTGTGGAGGAACAATGGGGAAAAATCAAAGCTGCCATCACAGAGGCAACAAGCCTTTGTGTGAAGCAAATAAACAAAACAAAGCAAAGGAAAAAATCATCATGGTTCTCAAAAGAAGTGGTGTGGGAGGTTAGGGAGAAAAAGATAGCATTCAGAAAGTATAAGAAAACACAGAAGAAGCAGGACAGACAACTGTACCAGTTAAAGTAGAAGGAAGCGGGGAAGGCAGTTACAATAGCAAAGGCCCAAACCCAGGAAAAGATAGCCAACTCAGTTAAGAAGAGGGATGAAACCTTTTATAGGTACATTAAGGAGCGAAGAAAGATCGGGGAGGGATAGTGAGGCTTAATAAAGGGGAAAGGCGGTGGGCAGATGGTGACAGTGACAAAGCAGAGATACTGAACAAATACTTCTGCTCAGTATTCGCAAAAGAAGAGGAGGGCGAGGTACCTAAGCCAAATAATAGAAGCACACTGGGGGGGGGGGCTCAATACCAGTCCATTCACAGAAGGAAGGGTCCTGAAACGACTCCTAAAACTGAAAGTGGACAAAGCAATGGGGTCTGATGGGATTCACCCCAGAATTCTAAAAGAACAAACGGGAGAACTAGTGGCACCACTGATTACCCTTTATAACAAATCATGGGAGGATGGTATGGTACCTGAGGACTGGAGGAGTGCGGGTGTGATTCCCATTCACAAAAGCGGGAGCAAGGCAGAGGCAGGAAACTACAGACTTGTTAGTTTGACCTCGGTGGTAGGGAAAATGATGGAATCACTTCTGAAAGAACTGTTGAGTACCTAGAAGCCTGTGGGGCATAGGACCCAAGGCAGCATGGATTTACAGTGGGAAGGTTATGTCAGATGAATCTACTAGATTTCTTTGACTGGGTGACCAAAGTAGTAGACCAGGGAGGGGCTGTGGACGTGACCTACCTAGACGTTAGCAAGGCATTTGGCACAGTCCCACACAACAGATTAATAAACAAGTTAGCCAGCCTGGGAGTGGGTCCCAGGGTGGTAACCTGGGTAAAAGACTGGCTGGACAACAGGACACAGAGGGTAATAGTAAACAGAGTCCACATTTAAGAAAGGGGGGTTACTAGCAGGGTACTGCAGGGTTCAGTACTGGGACTGATCCTCTTTAATGTCTTCATAGGTGACATTGCAGAGGGAGTGGAAGGAAAAGTATGCCTCTTTGCAGATGACACAAAGATCTGCAACATGGTTGATACACAAGTGGGGTTTAGAAAGGATGAGGAGGGATCTGGCAAGGTTAGAGGAATGGTCAAAAGTATGGCAGCTTAGATTGAATGCAAAGAAGTGCAAAGTAATGCACCTGGGAAACAAAAGCCCAAGGGAAGAGTACACAATGGGGGGGTTTATTAGCGACAACAAAACATGGAAAGGGACCTGGGGATAGCCATATCAGATGACCTAAAGGTAGGCAAGCAATGTGAGAAGGGTAGTAAGGAGGGCTGAGGGAATACAGGGATGCATAGGGAGAGGCATCACCAGTAGAAAACAAGAAGTTGTTATTCCTCTGTACAGACAGTGAGACTCCATCTGGAGTACTGCATGCAGTTCTGGAAACCCCATCTCTGCAAAGACATAGACAGGATGGAGGCAGTCCAGAGGAGGGCAACTAAAATGGTGTAGGGTCTGCACCAGAAGCCATATGAAGAGAGACTAAAAGAGCTTAATATGTATAACCTTGAGGAAAGGATGGAGAGGGGGGACACGATAGAAACTTTCAAGTAGCCGGCGGTTGGATTTCCACTTGTGATGCCGGCGACCCGGGTTTGGGAACAGACCTGTGTCATTGGAGGACCAGCGGGGAGAGAAGGATAGAGCATCCTCAGGCTGCTATTCTTCTCTGGGGGGTCCATGTGTTCAGCGTCTAGCGATGCCCAGCGGAGGTTAGGCATGCCGTAAGAACACTGATTGCTGTGTCACTCAGGGGCGGGCAGATGCTGGCCATCATTGCACGTCCCCGCCCCTGCCTACAGGGGAAGAAAAAAACCTGGGCCTGGTCCATCTCCATGTTGCCCTCCCCCCTGAGGCCTCCATTAGCCTCTGATACCAGATCCCCAACCAGATACTGTACTTGCAGCGGCAGTGGGGCCGTCACCACAACTCTGCCCTCTGGGGGGTAAGCCAGGAGTGACCGTGGAGCGCTGGCTATGATCAGAGGTGGAGGCACAGGGGGCCGTGACCAGGGCAGATTTCCGACGGACCAAGGTACCGAAAAAAACATAGTAAATAAAAAAAAAGAAACTTTCAAGTACCTCAAGGGAATCAACAAAGTCCAAGAGGGTAGCATCTTTCAAAGAAAGAGATGTGCAAGAACAAGGGGGCACAATTTTAAGATAGAGGGGGGACAACTCAGAGTCAAAGTGAGGAAGCATTTTTTCATGGAGAGGGTGGTGGATGCATGGAATGGCCTTCCTGAGGAGGTCATGGGGTTTAAAAACTGTGGAGGAATTTAAGAGTGCATGGCACAGGGCCAGCCCAGTGGTGCTGAGGGCTGAGGCGCTGGACCCCTTACCTCACGCTGTGCCGGCAACCTAGGTTCAGGAATGGACTCGGGTCATCAGGAGCTGGCACGGGGGGAGGGTCAGAGCCAGATTGAGCAGCCGGAAGGTGGCTCTCCTCTCCTGGAGTGGTTGCCACCCCCCCTCCCATAATCCCGTTGTCACTGGGTGGAGGCCTGGTGGTCTATGTAAGTGGAGGGGGTGACATGTAACAGGCGGGTCCCTTGAGATGTGGCATGCGCTTGCCTTCACATGCGTGCATTCGAGGTAAGGGGAGGGCAGGTTACGGGGATAAAACAAAAAACACTATAAAAAAATGTATATATAAAAAAAGGACTGCATGGTACAGACGTAAGGCAATTCTAGTGGGAGGTAGGAGGAATTAGGCTGTTGGTAAAACTATGATCTGCAGCTTATCGAATAGGTAGGGAAATGGGCAGATTGGGTGGGACAAGAGCTCCTTATCTTCCGTCAAGTCTCTGTTTCTATGTTTCTCTCTTTTGTTCCTTTTTATTTTCTTTTTTGTTTTGTTTTTAATAAGCCACTCAGTAAGCCACTCACTTAGAGTCTTAGACAGACTTTAGGAAAATGCCAGCAGACAGCACACACAGTAGTCGACATGTTTCCCTGGCCTTTTCCCTTCCCTTCTGCCCCCCCCCAGCCAGGGTGATGTCTTTTTCAGAGCAGGCCACAGCACTTCCGTCCATATCAACAGTCATGCACATACTGACTGGTGATCCTGCTTCCTCCTTAGTGTGAGAGACTAACCTGGGGGGGTGGATTACGAAACTTTTCTCCTTATATTTTTATTGGTTTTTGTTTTATTTCGTTCGTTTATGTGTGTGTTTTTCATTTTTGTTTTAGTGGGATAATTTAGGGTATGATAAGAAGTTAAGCCGTTGTTAGTTGTTATTTGGTTTTTAGGTATTTGTGGAGTGACGGGAGGTGAACGTCAAATGTGGTGGATTTTTAGGGGTATGATATTACTGGCCTGGGATACGTGTTTGCCTGTATCCCCCGATCATGCACTATTCAGCCTCCGCCCTTCACTCCCTCTGCCCTTTTCTTCCCCCTCCTTTCTCTTTCTCTATTTATCAACGTTGCCGTGCTTTAGGACTTGCTCGTAGGAGGGGGAGATGGGGTGGGGGGTGTGAACAGTGGAGGCTGGAGGAGCGAGGTGCTTCCATAGGAGTGGTTAAGCCCAGGAGATGCCCTGGGGTGAAGTGGAGCTTGTAGCACGGACCGTCTTGTTTGGTCCCCATACCCAAGGGCACCATCATTGGTGATGGGCAGGTAGTCAGGGCAGTTCAGGAGTTTTGTCCAACCCGGGCGCTGTTGTGCAATGCTAGGTTTGTCCAGAACAAGACTGCTGTGATTTTCAATCTTGTTGGTCCGGCAGATCTAGCTTGCATCACTGAAACCTGACTGGACGATAATGCAGGCCCAATATTGGAGGCTGCAATTCCAGCCGTGTATACGGTGATACATCGCCCGCGGTTGGACCGCAGGGGGGGTGGGGTTGCAGTCTGTTTTAAGATTGAATTGGCACTCACTAGTGTTCCAGTTGTGGAGACCATCTCCTTTGAATGTGCTGTTGTAGCAGGTGTAGGTTATCGAATTGCTCTCATCTACCAACCACCTGGAGATGAGAAGCAATTCCTTAAGGAAGTAGCGGACTTCATCGTTGACCTGGCTTTCGAGTCTCCTAGACTGATGGTTCTGGTGATTTTAATGCCTGGATCAAAGATGAACTCTCGCAATTTGGACAACACTTCCTCCAGCTGATGGATTCACTGGGTCTAACACAGGTGGTTCTGACGTGGGGGTGGAACCAGTCAGATGGTCCGACCATTACACTGTGAGATTCAATTTTGGCATCCCACCTTGTAGGTCGACACCTGTGGAGATGGTCAAGTACCGCCCTTAGCGGAATGTTACTTCCGATGGCCTTACTGTGGTCCTTGACCTATCACAATTTCCTGTGCATTGCAATGATCCAGAGGCACTGGTTTTGGCCTATAATAATGCCATCACCTCTGCCCTGGATTCTGTTGCTCCAGTTCGAGTGCGCCCTCTCTCCCTTTGACCTCGGGCACCTTGGTTTGACAGGGCCTTGAGGGAGTTGCGGCGACTAGGACGCAGGTTAGAACGTTGTTGGTGGAAATCTGGCCCTGGATGCCGATCATCTTAGACTGCTAGAACATCATCAATTCTGTCAGTCAGAAATTTCTTGTAAGAAGGCAGAATTCCTGTCCAGGGAAATTTCTGCCACCCAGAACCGACTAGCTCAGCTCTTCAGAACTGTGGACAGATTGCGCAACCCAACCTGTCTCCAGCTCCGAAGAGTGTTTTCACAATTACAGTGTGAAGAGCTTGCTCAGTTCTTCGCTGATAAGGTGATGAACATCAGGTCAGAGATCCTCCTGACACATTCTTTGTGAGCTGTTAGTGATCAGGACTTGGTCGCTACCCCTTCGTTTTCCTGGAGTAATTTTGACTGCCCGGAAATCGTAGATGTTATGTGGATTGTGCTACGGATGTGCTCTACTTGCTGTAGTTTAGATCCGGGTCCTACATCCCTTATTTTGGGTTGTGGGGAGGCCATTTTCCCGGTTTTAGCACGGATAGTCTGGTGCTCCCTTGACTTGGGTGAATATCCCTGTTCCTTGAAGAGGCGGTGGTGACACCCTTGTTGAAGAAAGCTTCATTGGACCCAGACTGTCTTGCCAACTACAGGCCTATCTCGAACCTCCCCTTTGTAGGGAAGGTGATCAAGAAAGTAGTGACGGCCCAGTTGGAGAACCATTTGACCATCCATATGCCCATCTATGAACCGCTGCAATCAGGTTTTCGAAAGAGGCACAGTACCAAGACTGCATTGGTTCGGGTGCTCAGTGATCTCCTGATGGCGAGAGACCAGAGAAAATGGTCCATTTTGGTACTATTAGATCTGTTCTCAGCATTTGACACCATTGACCATGGGGTCCTTCTTGAGTGCTTGAAATATATCTGTGGGCTTTCTGGGGTGGTCCTCAGATGGTTCACCTCATACCTCACCGGAAGAACTCAGAGGGTAGTTTTGGGGGTCTTTTCCTCTGATCCCACCTCTCTGCCTTGTGGGGTTCCTCAGGGCTCTATTTTGTCCCCCATGTTGTTTGCAGTGTATATGCTTCCCATCGGAGACATTGTGAGATGGTATGGCCTGCGGTTTCATTGCTATGCCGATGATACCCAGCTATGCCTGTCATTTGCCCCCGACCAGGAAGGAGACGTTTCGGTATTTAATAGCTGCCTAAATGAAATCCAGGATTGCTTGAGGTCCAGTTGGTTGAAGTTGAATTCAGGGAAGATGGAGGTGTTGGTTTTGGATCCGGATCGGCGGATAGGGGGTCCAGTGGCCGGCTCCCCATCTGGATTGTGTCTTGGGGCTGTCGATCTACTGGTCTCTGAACAGGTGCGTGATCTGGGGGTGATATTGGATGCTGAGCTGACACTTCAACCTCAGGTGTCAGCTGTGGTTAAGACATCTTTCTACCATCTAAGAAACATTGCCAGGATCAAACACCTTGTTCTGTCCAGTGATCTGCCAACTTTAATCCATGCCTTTGTGACCTCATGCCTTGACTATTGCAACTCGCTTTATTTTGGGCTTCCAGGGTTTGATATCTGCCACTTGCAGCTGGTGCAGAATTCTGCAACATGGTTGTTGGTGGGAACTCCTAGATCCTCCCATATTACACCGGTGCTGCGGGAACTGCACTAGCTGCCAGTTCAGTGGCGGATCACCTTCAAAGTCGGTTTACTGACTTTTAAATCCCTACATGAACTAGGCCCTGATTACCTGAAAGAACTCTTGATTCCTTACCACCCTGTGAGACCACTCCGCTCTGCCGATGTGGGGTTGCTAGAGTTTCCAAGGGTGACTTTAAAATCTGTTAGGGCCCGTGCATTTGTTTGCGGCCCCTTCCCTTTGCAATTCTCTACCCCGCTGGATTAGGGAGTGCACGACCGTGGGGAGTTTTAAACAGGCTCTGAAATCTTTCCTCTGGGAAAAATCTTATGGATGTACTATTTATTGAATTGTATTTATTATGTGGCTGAATCTGTTGGATTTTATTTTCTTGTTGTATGGCGCCTTGATGCCTGAAAGGCACATAACAAATAAAGCATATTATTATTATATATTATATTCCTGCAAGGCTTACCCCCCTTTCTACTTTTCACACCTGACCATGTAGCAGCTGGTCAGGTGACTCTCTGTTGTGTCCGCTTTGACACAAGTGCAAGCTCACAGACTGCCCCCCACCCCGGAACTTGAGCTGTGCTCATGAAGGGAGAGAGAGAGAGAGAGAGAGAGAGTCTGGAAACAGCAGCAACCAGGACAGAGGAGGAGCTGACAGCCAAGACTGTGGAAACAAAGACTCAGGTACGAGCGCACAACCTGCCTGCTGCTCAATGATCAAGCTCACCAGCGTACATTGTTTAAAGGGCAGGCAGCTTGGCTTTACTTCTCATTTTCACTATCAGAAGACATGACAGGGAGTGCATTGCACATGCAAAGTCAGGTGTAGGGATATTGGTTGGGGGCCATCTCAAGCTGGGGGCCCGGGGCCAACTATCCTGGTTGCCTCCCTTCCGGAAGCCCTGAATACAAGAGATCTTATTGTAAAGACATGTATTCCAAAATGTTACTAAATTAGACAACAGTTGTAAATTGCATTCATATATAGACAAACTTATCCAACAAAATGAATGAATGACAGCACAAAGGTCATATCTGTAACACTGATCTGTATCACTCTGAGTAATTCAGTCAGTCAGAAAGCAAACCAGGAATTAGCTCATAAATTTACTTGCTGCTTCTTCTCTCTCACAAAATACCACTGAATAACTATATCTGATATTTGTCCTGATCACCAAGTTACAGTGCCATCCTTGCCAAAAAAACCCACGTCAAAACCACACATCCCGTAGAAACAACAGTGTCACTAGCAACGTGCAAGACAACCCATATTCCCACAACTGAAATATGCACCACTCATACTATGGCCATTGGATGGTGCCAAAGCCTTCCAAATGTTGTTTATTCATGAACCTGTGAATGACCTGCTATATTAGCAGCTCAGGCTTCATGAAGAAACTGGGTCAGCGCCAAGAACAACGGTAACTCAAATAAGACACCAGCACAAAGTAGGAATATTTTTTATTTGAATCAAGACTCTCCCACTATACCAGTTAATGTCAAAATGACATTTTCTCAAGACAGTATGCTATTTGTGCATTATGTTTAAAGCCTGGCACCATGGCACTGGTTTTGTTCCTGCTTAAGCACTATCTCTTGAGTTGGGGTCATTTAGTCCTATAGGTGCTTTATTTTTAATTTTCTTGATTATGTCCCGGTCAGTCAAAACTAGGCCCAGTACTGCTTTGCCTCTAGTGGGATTGTATGCCCACTGTGTGAAGAAACCATAATGTATTGTTACAATACAGCTCTAACTTTTTTGTAAGCTTGCTTCGTTCTGTTGCCAGTGTTTTTCTGGTAGAGTGAAGTCTCCCAGAATCACTGTTCTGTTCTGATCTGGTCTGCTCCTTTAGCAATCTGCTTGTCTAACCCATTGTCCCTTGCTTCTGCATAGTTGTGTACTCTGTGGATCACTCTGACTGTGTACTTCCTTCCCCTCTATCTTCCACTACTTTTATACCCCTTTCTTGTACATCCCCCCCAGCTGTGCTTCTATCCCTTCTGACTAGTATGCTGCCTAGGACATTTAGATGATATGCGTCTTAGTGGCCCATGTCTCAATGAGCACGATGATGACTTGTTGCTCTGTCTCACTATTGCCTGGAGCTCATCTATTTTTACAGATATTAGCATGCAGTAGCTCCATTGAGGTTTTTTTTCCTTTATTTGATTGCTAACCTCATAGTGGGTTGCTGGATCCTTATCGTAGCATTGTGGGCACAAGTTACTGACTGGGTGCTTCCTTCCCTACTCTGTGTTTGGGTGGAGATGAAGAGCTCAAGTGAACACTGCACCCTTCCTTGCACTGTTGTCTCTCTGTGCACCCCTACTCAAAACCTGCACTGCCTGCTTACTAGTTTAAAAACTGGTTATCTATAACCTTTAACTTTTGTCCCAATTCACATGTTCTTGACTGGCTTGAATGTAGTCCATCCCTTTCAAACAGCTGCTGATCTTATCAGAATGTGCCCTCAGTTTCCGGAGTCGCTAAAGCCCTCCTCTGTGCACAGTTTCAAATTCTTTAAACTTTGCCTTGGACTCCTTAATTGTCATCTGCCTGCTCTCACCTGCATGTGGCACTGGCAGGACATCTAAGAAGGCCACCACATTCTACTGTCAGTGTGTGCTGTTCTTCGGATAAGGTGTTAAACCGACATCTTGTGTGCCTTTTTTTGTGGTTGCTCAGGTGAACGTTTAAGATCCCATGTCACTTCTCGAGAAAAGTACAGGAACATCCCACATTTACTTAAATGCCACCAACAGCTTAATCTAGTATAGTTTCAGTTGGTTTGTATCTATATTCCCCCCACCCCACCGGGGCAATGATTTAAATAGACAGTATTATTTAGCCTTCCTGGTCAGCAACAACTAAATTGATCAATCAAACTTGCAATCACTGTAATGCACTTTAAAGACTGGTCTGGAAGTCTCTACTGTTGTAGCTGTAGCCTACTGTATTTAATGCTGTTGTCTTATTTGTCTATATAATGTATTATATGTATGTTATATGTGAAACTTATGCACCTTACTTGGCCTGGAACTTCATTGAAAATGAGCTCAATTGAATGTATTCCATTATTCTTTTGAATAAAAATGATTTACTACTACTACTGTATCAATCAATAAACAAACAAATGTCTTTATTTGTTCTCAGTTGTTGCCCTAACTCTGTAAACTTCTGTTCAGTCTTCTCTACACTGTGTCTTGCCAGGCCATTGGTATGTAAGTGCAGCACAACTCCTGGTTTGTCTCTCACACCACCCAGTAGCCTGTCCTGTTTGGGTGTGGGTGAACTGCTTAGCAGTGGCTCCTACTATATGATACTGTAGGAGCATAATGGATCTCTGCACCCTGCCTGAGTGGTATGTTATCCCCTTGTTTCTCTAACTACTGAGTCCCCAATTACCAATAGATATTTCTTACGGCTCCTCTTACCCACTATTCCTCCATCTGATCGCATGCTGCTTTTGGCTGCCTGACCTTTCAGTATGGCCCCTTTCTGCTTCCCAATCAGTGCACTCTTCCTTTACAGATTCTGCTAGGGTGTGCAAATCTGTCACTAGGGGATGAGGGTTGTATCAGTGAGATATAGAGGATAACATGGAATAAAAAGAATATTACATCAAGGAGTCAAGTTTTTCATTTACAGTAATACTTGAAATTTCATTTGAAATGAAACTTTTCATCTTAGAATGCTGTGTATTTTAATAGAGCACATACTGTAGGTAAGTGAAACATGTCACTAATGGAAACCCTGCATTTGAAGATATCATACCTTAAAGAGGCATCATGAGGAGAACAAATCTCAGTGCTGACTGTAAATTTACACTTAAAGTTTCTGATACTTTCAACAAAGGCACACTTTTAGATCTTGAAACTGGATACAGTTTCAAAGTCTTGTTGAACTGCATGCACTGATGTATGCAGTTCAATTGAATGATTTTGGATGTAATAAAAGAGTTTGCTCAGTAGGTGGTGCTGTAAGCCTACAGATAAAAATTTGGATATGGCCACCTTGTGCTGCTTGATGCAGCTATAGTAATTGTGACAAAGTTTTTAGGTTACTTACATTTCGTACATTCTTATGTTTTAAGAACAGATTTTTCAAATGTTCCAATTTGTGGTTGATAAAGTCAAGGAAGTACTCTTGTCAATGGACAATAGAAAAGAAATGAACAGAAACTTTGATTATTTCCCCCAGTTATTCTGAGAAAGATGCCATGAGTGTACTGAACATTCTGATTCACAATTGCCCTCAGAAGAACATTGCATTTTGAATGGGTTATGGGATTTATAAATGCCTAATATGAATACCACTGAACAAAACTGGGTGATGTTCAGTAGGAACATTATAATGTTACAGCAGTCAAAATTCTTTGAACAGAGTTCATTTACTCTGTACATCCCTACTAAGGTGTAACTTCCACTCAATGTTACAGTGAGGATCTGAAGCCCAGAGCGATCCTATTTTATTTTCATTTATTAGATTTTGGTAACTGGGTAGGCTCACAGAGACAAACTGATCCTTTTTCAGGAGTGACCCAGAATTAATTACAAAATACTCATTGAAGGAATATGTACAGATGATGATAATAACAAACAGTGCATAGGTAAATGACAATATACAGTGCAGACAATAGATATACAGTACATGAGGTTGGTAGTTAAATACAGGATACAGATAAGTGGTCAGAGGCACTAGGTTTGACTTGGTTATGATCATACAATGAGCCAGTTACTGTGGTGGGATTCAAACCGGGAATCTCCTTATCCTTGGTTATGTTTTCTGACCACTAAATCACACTTGCCTTTCTTAACAAGACTGAATATGATAAACAGGAAAATACCTTTAATGTCCTTAAGTGTATGGTCTTGTGGTGGTATTTAGGTTTGCATTCAACTGTAAACACACTGGATAACAGATTGGTCAGCCCTGTTACTCTATTGCCTTAAACAGCACCTTCTTCAGTACCCTTTCCCCAAGCCCCAGTGCTAGTCTCACCTTGCAGTAGTTTAACAGACACAAAATGAACATTTACTGTATATTGCTGACCTTTTAGGAAAGAAACGGACTGTAAATTTGTTCTGAGGGGTCTACTGAATGATCTCTTCCCTTTCCTGGTATGAGCACTCTGCCACCATGCTTGATTGTTTGTGATGTCAGAGTTTGGAGAATGTGGAGGTCGCACTCCTTAGACAATAGTAGATGTGTCTTTTAACAAATGATTTTTAATATCTTGCCGGTCTGTTTTAGTCAAGTCAAAGCCACCGCTCAACTACCAAGGACTTCAACACTAACTAATGGAAATGTTTTATTTTGCAGTTCTGTCACAGGAAGGGGCAAATGATCTCTAAGGACTGCTGGGGGAACGGTGGAGGAGTGAATTGGGAGGGCTGATCCAGAAATGGAGGGTGAAGAAGGCAAAAGATTGTTCAGCAGAGGTTTTGCGGTGTGGGATAGAGAAGGAATGGGCACTGGATGAGTGTGCATAGAAATGAATCCTGGAAAACATGTCAGAGTTTTATGAGTAACCATTTTCAATAATGCATGCAGAGTATTTATAATGTCATCAAGCAGTGCAAAGGATATTCTCGCACAGGCATGTGCCCAACCTCAAATATATTGATTGCGTTATACCCAATATCAAGAACACAACGCACTTTTGTCTTCTAGCTGTCCTATAAGGTGCCTTTAGCAGTATACCACCATTTTATATGGCAGCTATGCCATCCACAAGGAAAGGGTTTACTTAGTAGAGGACAGGCCAGGGGTTGCAGATAAAGGAGCTGGGGATTGGGACCTACAGGCCTGCCAAAGCTGGCAGCTGCAGGTCTGAGCATTGCTGGGGGTCATCATAAGCCCCCAACCATACTTAAAACCTTTCCATGCCAGAAAGTGTGGGGAAGAGAAATAATTTGGGAGGAACAATGGTAACAGTAGGGGGAGGGGGAGTAATGAGAGTTAAAAATACTGAGCTCTCAGCAGTCCTGGGGGCATTAGAAGGTCACCACCACCTAACACTGATCTTAACATATCTTGCCAAGGTGCAGCATTGAGAAAGACAGTACTAAATTCCCCACATACATGCCATCAGGACTGGCAGTGACAGAGAGGCAGCTGAATTAAGGGGCCAGGGCTGAGTGTAGAGAGTCAGGGGGTTAGTGGGCTTGTTTGTTTGTCTTGTTTTTTGGCATTCTGCCATTTACAGGGGCTGGTGACCTGCTTTGATTTTTCAAACCAAAAGAAATAACACATTTGGCCAGACTGGATAGATTTTTCCACATTGAACTGGGTCCAGATTCAGTTTTCAGTTTTGCCCTACAGTTCAGATTGGTCTGAAAGTGGCTGTACAGCCAAGTTTTGAATAGTTTGTATCTTCTGTAAAAGCAGACTTGCAGCTTTAGTTTACAGTGGGGTTCTGCTTTTATGGCTTTTCAGCCCAACAAATTGACACACGGGAAGGTCAAGTGACAGACTGACTGTCACTTTGTAAGCCTGTGGCTCTGGTGGGATTCAAACCCCTGAATTCCAGGTTCTCAGACACTGCCTCCCTGAGTTGATTGATACCCCCTTCCTGAGCTCACAGTTGACATGGGTCAAAACTAAGTTTTGGGGGGGGGGGGGCGTGGCCTGCTGTGCTGAAGATGGCTGCTTGATTCTTCATCTCCCTGGATTCACCAAATATCATCATCCATCCTACAGATTCCAGACTTCCTACCTTCACCAACATCTGAGATCTTACTATATGTACATTGCAGAACAGCTCTGGTACAGTATTTTTATTGCCTCATAATTACTGAACGAGTTATCTACAGCTTTTCAATTTCTCTATTAAGGCCTACAATAATGGCAGACCAATCTCCACATAACAGTTCTCTTAATAGAGTGGAGGCAATGTTCCAGCAACTAATAAGTGAAATCAATGTATTAAAAATTGCATCTCAACAAAATGTCAATAATATACAGGCACTTGATCAAAAATCAGTGCTACTGATGTTAAAAGCATCTCAAAATGAAGATTCCATTAACACATTACAGGCTACCATCAGGGAGCAGGACAGAATTATTAGGAACCTTCAGGACAAAATAGATGATATTGAAAATAGAAACAGGCGTAACAACCTTAGATTTCTTGGATTTCCTGAAGGTGTTGAACTAGGAGATACCAGTGCTCTTCTAACTCATGTACTTCCTTCTTTGCTTAAATTACCAGCTGGCCAAGACCTAACCATCGAGAGATCTCACCGCACCTTAAATCTGAGGCCTGGACCCGACCAGAAACCCAGGCCCATCATTGCCAGATTTCTAAACCACGCACATACTGAACTGATTCTTCATAAAGTGAGGCAATTAAGTGCACTTACTTGGCAAGAAAACAGAATCCTAATTTTTAGAGACTATTCTAAAGAATTATCTAACAAATGAAAAGCTTACAACCCCCTTAAAACGATCCTTCATCAGCGTGGAATTAAGTTTGCACTGCGTTACCCTGCAACAATGCGTCTTTTTTTGAATGATTCTACCAGAGATTTCAGTACCTCAGAATCTTTCTGTCTGAATTTCTGAATTGGACACAGCCCGCACTTACATTGCCTTGCGATGCTAATGTAGCTCGTTCCTGCTCCAGCACAAGCACTCCGCAATTACAATGTCTTGCCCTTCCTGCTGAAACTGTCCTTCAGGTCCCTGAAATCTGCAGCCATCATATCTGCCACTGTAGCTCCTGCCAAAGCTCGCATGCATACAAGAAAAAAAGCATCTGGTTCTTCTTTAAATAATAATACCTGCTGTTTAAATAATATTTCCACCTCTCCAGCTTCCCCTGGAACATCACATCAATTTTTCTACCTCTTACCTTGTCTAACAAATTCTCCCACTCCAGAGAAGATCTGCTCCAAGAAGATCTGCACTCATCTAGGAGGATCTGAGACAGACTGTATCTGACATGTTTACTCAAGACCTGAAGAAGCTCTCAACGGGTAATGACTCTCCCGATTCTTCCTGGGCTTATCTTGTGTCCAGCTCTCCCTTTAAATCATCTGAACCACCCAAAAAGAAAAGGAGAAGAAAATCGAAGAGCAAGGCTACCTGAGGCTTTTCCCACTAAAAAAAAAAAAAAATTGTAATAAATACTATGGCCCATAATTAGATGTGGTATAACAGTTTCTCACCAGAATCCCTCCTGTTCACACCACCTCACTTGATTCCTTCGGTACATTTACCGCAAAGCGCAGTCTCTATTGCACCCAACAGGTTTGGAGCACTTAAATGCCGTAAATCGCTATCGCTGCTGAGAAGCCTGTATCTGTCTGTGGGAGGTGAGCCAATTGCCACTGGAGGTATTTAATCCATGTGGGAGTTACTCTTAATGTATTGAATGGAAAAAAAAAATAAGAGAAAGAATAAATGTTACAATGTCTGTAAGATCTCTTCTAATTAATCCTTGTGTGGTGCCAGACATTAGTATATATAATTGCTATTTACATTCTAATTTTTCATAAGCTTTAGCACCACCATGTGGTCAGGCGCATACATACATATATAGAGTTCTGTATTTCATATCAGTGTGCCCTTAACCCCTACTATTATAGCATTTTTGCACATAAATCCTATCATTTGGAATGTGGAGGATGATTAGACAAACACTCTAAAATCATTTACTTATTTAATATTTATTTTGCATCACTTCTGGTATGTAGTGCATCAGGTGCATTCCCATTATATCTCACAGATTTTGCACCAAAGTATGCTTCCAATTGTATTTCTATACATTGAGTTTTTCCGCCTTTTCACATTATTCTTCATCCCATTTCTTCCAAATCATTGGAACTTATAAAAATGATTCCACAATACACTGATGCACTATGAACCTATAGTATATACTGCATTCCCTAACCCTAGCTTATGTGGATTAATACACATGGGCATCCTTTTATCTGGCTCACACTGTTCCAGCATTATCTACCATCATGTTGGTATACTTTATTTAATATTGGAATTATTGCTAGGTCCAAGCTAATTCATTATGTTTGGAATTTAACACTATTACATAATTATCCTTTTTTATTTGGTAGAATGATGTTTTGTTTTTTCCAGGTAATGCTTTAATTACCTCAGCACAAATCTCAATTACACTTCTTTAATATACTGTTATATAAAGTTTAGTATCTTAAGATTATAGGGTAAACCGTATCTTGAGATTCACTAATTACTCTACACGCCTAGTAGTGTAGAGTGAGAGTCCTGGTATATTTACCGACTCTTATTGCTCTGCATTACATAAAAGTTTCAAATTAATATTCTTGTTACTGAGTTTATACTAACGTTTGTTGGTTCTAATGTTTAATTACTTGATATTCCTATCTCTATACTCTCCCTCTGTGAGACAAAATTAATACAAATACTCAATCATCTCAAACCCATACAAGTTAAGGGCCCTGCATACATTTGTTTATTATATATATTTACCTTTTGAATCCGTGACATCCTCCAAATTAATGGTATTGAGTCCCTCATTCCTATTTGTAACTAATTACCTTATATCCTAGTACCATGAGTGATCTAATCTTACATTCATGGAATGCCAAGGGACTCAACTCGCCTTGTAAACGTAAGCAAGTACTTACCTATCTTAAAAAGCATAAAACACATATTGCTTTCTTACAAGACACTAAACTTTTATCAGAGGATGTCGACAGACTTAAAAGGGACTGGGTCGGTCAAGTATATGCGTCATCTTCTCCATTCAAAAAACATGGGGTTGCTATCTTAATACACAAATCTCTTAATTGGCCCCCCCATAAAAATCATTACAGACCCGGATGGTAGGTGGATTATAACCCTATTAAACACCACAGCAGGTCGCTTATGTTTGTGAATGTATATGCACCCAACTTTGATTCACCCATTTTCTTCCATAATCTATCCCAACAAATTATGATTAATAATAAAAATAATTCACCTATTCTTATTGGTGGTGACTTTAACTTAGCACTACAAGCATATTTAGACAGAAGTAACTCATCACATGATGCCCACCCCTGTAGTATTAATGCTCTATCAATGCTTATGAAGGATTTAGGTCTCTCTGACATTTGGAGACTACATCATCCCAGACAACGAGATTACACCTTTTATTCCTCTTTACATAAATCATATAGTAGGATTGATTATTGGTTCTCTTCTCCCCTCATTACTGAAAAAATATTGCTACATCGATTCTCCCTATTGTTATATCTGATCATTCCCCTATCAGTTTGCATTTACTCTGGGGTCCACCTTCTTCTAAATCCCCATCTTGGCATTTAGACCCACTTTTACTCAGAGACCCTGAATTCACTCCTTGGATTAAAACCCAGATTCAAGATTTTCTTTCTATTAACGATACTCCAGATATGTCTCAAGGTACTATCTGGGAAGCATTAAAAGCCACTATTAGAGGTAAAATTATTAGTTATGCAGCGCATAAAAAAAATTAAGAGAACAACAGTTAGCTAATTTAGAAAAATCCCTTAAAGAAAAAGAAACAAAATAAACCCAATCATAATTCACAGCTTCATCTGGAAATTCTACAATTAAGAATTAAAATTAACGAGTTGATATCCAGGAAAGCTGAACTTGCCCTTTTTAGGATTAAACACGGTTATTGGGAACAAGGGGATAAATGCGGAAAGTTGCTCTCTTACCAGCTAAAAACTCAACAGATGCAGAGACATATAGCAGGTCTAAAAGATCCATCAGGTCCGACACACACAGACAACCTTTCAATCAATCGTATTATGCAATCCTTTTACCATCAACTATACTCACAACCTAATACTACAAATCCCAACCTAATACAACATTTTCTGGAAAAATTGAATTTACCCCACCTATCCCCTCAGGACAAAGCTATGCTTGATAAACCAATCACTTTACAGGAAATCCAAACTGTTTTATCATCATTAAAAAATGGTAAAGCACCTGGCAGTGATGGGTTCCCTATTGATTTTTATAAAACCCTATCTGACACTCTTTGTCCTGTATTAGTCAATGTATTCCAAGAAGCAAACTTAATAAAGAAACTCGCATGCACAATGACTGAAGCCATTATAACAGTCTTACCAAAAAAAGACAAAGACCCTTTTCTTCCTTCAAACTATAGACCGATCTCACTTCTTAATACTGATGGAACAATCTTTGCCAAATTATTAACTCTTCGCTTAGAATCTTTAATGACTAAACTCATCCATACTTCTCAATCAGGATTTATCAAAAATAGAAACAGTTCCGATCATCTTCGCTCATTACTCAATTTAATTCACAAAGCAAAAACTCTTAAAACCCTGCAGCTGCAATAGCCATTGACTTTGAAAGCATTTGACTCTCTCAATTGGGAATATCTGTATCAGGTGCTATCTCATTTTAGCTTTACAAATAATTTTTGTGCTTGGATTCAATTATTGTATACCTCCCTTCAGCTCGAGTTCTCACAAACTCTATTTTGTCTCCCTCCTTTTACTTAGCAAGAGGCACCAGACAAGGATGCCCCTTATCGCCTTCATTGTTTATACTTGCCATGGAACCTCTTTCTGCGTCCCTACGTCAATCCAGTACAATTAAAGGCATTACTATTGGTAACTCTCACTATACTTCACTCTCATATGCAGATGATCTCCTTATTTTACTTGAAAACCTCGAAAGTTCCGGGCAACCTTTAGTTAAACTACTGAATGACTTCACCTCCCACTCTGGACTAGCTCTAAACCTTAACAAATCCAAAACGCTACCATTGAATACCCTTTGTAGTCCCCTCATGAACAACTCATTAGGCTTTCGTTGGGCCCTCCAAGGTATATCTTATCTTGGCATTCGGATCACCCTGATATTGAATAAATTATGGGATGCTAATCTTTCCCCTCTGTTAACCAGTATCCAAACAACACTTGATAGATGGAAGCTACTTAAACTTTCTTTTAATGGTAAAATTTCCACCATTAAAATGTCCATAACTCCTAAAATATTACACCTATTTTCCAATATCCCTTTGATACTTCCCTCTAGTTTTCTTACCAAAATAGACAAAATTATCGGCAGCTTCATTTGGGAAGGCAAAATACCTAGATTTAGTCATAATAAACTTAGATCCCATTGGTCAAAAGGTGGCTTTGGCCTTCCTTGGTTCCAAGCCTACTTATGGGCTTTCCTTTATGGGTCAATATGGAAACATCCTTATGTCCTGGTAATGTGGCAACTTCTTTCCTTTATAACACCCTTACCTCTTCTTTAAAGTCTCACCCTACCATAGCTGCTTCTATATTCTATTGGAAAATCATTCACAATAATATCACCAAACCCTTAGCTTACACCCCTATCTGGGGTAACCACCATATATCTCTTGATAATCACCCCATTTTTTGTTGTACCTGGAAAAATAAGGGTATTCTCTTTTTGCAGGATATACTTGAACCCAAGTCATTAAAGTTAAAATCTTACACCGACCTACGAGGCATATGGAATCTTCCCATCAGGATTTTTGGAAATATCTACAGCTTAAGTACCATGCAACTCTTACCTCCACCCTTCTCTATCAATTCTCTGTATTGTAAGCACATCTCTAAATGGATAAAAACAACATCCAATTTAAATAGCACTGTTTACAAAGATATTTGTGATATCCTTCCTGACTACTCTGTCAATGCTAAAAACAGATGGAGTACTTTGCTACAATATAATATCACCAATGCACAATGGTCCAGATGTTGGCTCTCCTGTCACAAATCTTTTAATGATAAACACAGTTCCCTCATTCAAACCAAGATCCTTCATTTGTGGTACAGAACTCCTGCTGTATTACAAAAAATGGGTTTATTGAACAATAACAATTGCTGGCGCTGCAATTCCCCCAATGGGGATTTATTGTATATCTTATGGCACTGTTCCCTCATATAAAAGATTTGGCACTGTACTCACAGATTTCCAATGAAAGTGGTAGGGCAACCTTTTACACTGGACCCTAAACATTGCATTCTTGGTATTTTTAATCACCGTTCTTATAAAATTTCATATTCGAAGAGCAGATGGTTAAATATACTCTTCCTTCAAGTTAAACGCACAATCCTCATGCATTGGAGATCCAACATAATCCCTACCCTTCCCGGTATCATTTACCAACTATTGCAATATGCCTCTCTAGACCGTGTGACATATATCTTGTCTGACCGACTCATGTTATATAACAATTGTTAGCAGGGCTTTTTTAATTTTTTGGAATCAACTAAATCTTCCAACACCAATGTATGGGCTTAATATATATGGATTTTCCCCTTTTTCTGATACATCATTGTAGTCTCGCTTTTTTCCCCTTTTTTTATAGTTTGCCTCTCTCTCTTCTTAACTTTCTTATATATCTTTTCTTTCCTATACTCTGTTCTCAATCGTTCTTTATTACTCCACAATCCTTTTACGAATGTACTTTTTTCCCTTTTGCAGCATCATATATAATTATGTAACATTTTAATATAAACCGTATCTAATCATATTATCCGCTTTAAGTTCACTACAAATGTCAAGTATATGCTAATTACATGACCTGTATTGTTTACTATATTTTAAACCAAAAGCTCCTTGTATTATTGTGGCAATGTTCTTATTATATGCTGCCTCAATTTCTTTAAAAAAAAAATCCTCACATTGTACTGTACTGTAAGAGGTTTGTCTGTATATGTTATGAAAAATTAACAAAAAAGTTTAACTGTAAAAAAAACTAAGTTTTGCAGACATTAGCCAACAGGGCTGGTGACTGGGAAATCCACAAGCTTTTCCACTAGCCTGATTTGTGTGCTTACTGAAATGTTACTATTTGTAATGCAAGCCAGTGTGGCTGGTTAAAGGAACATTTCAGTAGCCTGATGTAAAATATACTGTAGTGGGCTAGTATAATTTCGAACAGTGATGGAGAGAGAAAGTGAGCATGACAGAAAGAGAGAAAGACAGAGAGAGACAGAGAGAACAAAAAAAAGAACAAGAGAGACAGAACGAGAGTGAGAGAGATACAGTAGAAAGACAGAGAGAAAAAGAGTGTGACAGAAAGAGAGTGAGACAGAGAAAGAGAGAGAGACAGAGACAGAGAAAGAGATAATAGCAAAAAATAGAACTTCAGGATCAGTGGTGTGGCTCTGCAACACACAAGTTATAATTATCTGGGTATAATAATTAGCGCATCAGGAAGTTTTTTATCTGGCACTAAAAGTCCTGCAGGGAAAAGCACTTCATGAATTTTATTCCAGAACAACTCAATTCTGTCAAACGAATCTACTTGTTAAGCTTTGGATTAAATTATTTTGGCAGTGGCAGTTAACCAGTTCTTCTATGGGGTAGTGGAATCTAGGTCTAACTTTCAACCAAGGCTACAGTAAATGGGACACAATAGCAACATAAATAAAGCATTTATTTTGTAAAGCATACCGAACGTTTCTGGAACCTGCGAGCTATAATAATACATACTATTTCCACAGAAGAAAGGGCTGTGAAATTCTGGTTCCATCGAACTAGAGGAACAGAAAATCCTACCAGTTTAAGGCCATGAATTATCATCAACAAAATAAAAACTGCAAATCGGTAAACCACATTGTGCCAAAACATTTATACAATGTAATTACACTGTATTGCATGCAACAAATAAGTAACTACAGTGTAATTAGCCTGTTGCATATAATTAATGATTAGTTACATTGAAACTGACGCTTAAAGTGTAGCCAGAACAGTGATTTCCAAAATGAACTGGTGAACTCCATTTCAAGTGATTCCAAGAAATGTTGCATTATTCATTTAATTCAAAAGTTTCACCAGGAAAGACATACTGAGCTTGTAACTGCTCACTTACAGGTGGTCCTGGGGGAATGGGGAAGGGAGAATATAATACAGGATGTGCAAGTGAAAGGAAACCCAGATCAAAATGCACAATAAATGTAAATGTTAGAACTCACCAAATGAACATTTCTCTCTGGCTATATATTTATATCTGTATCTATATCTAGATATAGGTATCATAAATATTACTTACGTAATCAGAGACAAATCTTAACACAAAATGAGCCCAGTTCTCAGACCCAATTGTTATGCATCAAAAAACAGGGCAAAGATTGTGCACCATTACACTGAGAAATAAAATTGCTAGTCTGAGAACAACAAATCTGCACCAGGAGCAGAGACCCCCTGGTGCAAATCCTAATATTCAGTTGGAAGTGCCCAGACATTGCTGTGCACAAACAGTAATGGTGTGCAATACTACCACAGGCGTGTGTGGTGGTCCATAATACTATGATGTGCCCCTACCCCCAACCTGTACCTCTGGGTTGCTTCTGGCCCTCCATGGATTCTCTCTGATCTGTCCCATGATAATCTCCCTGCTGGTCTAGTGCTCCTCAAACCCATCCCTGTACTACTGTTAGTGAATGGTATTGTAGTGAATCCCCTTCCCATGCTCTGCGTGCCCGAAGCATTCCTCACTGATCCAGTCCCATGATGAACTCTGTTCCTTAACATCAGTGCACGTAAGTCTGACACCCTCTACCATAAGAAAAAAAAAATGGTGATATTCGGGGGCATCAAAAAGCTGCTATGCCAGTTGTGATGGCAGTAGCTGGCAAAATGGATGACACTGCATGCAATTTACATGGCGACTCCACCCCTTCCATGCACCAGTACACCCTTAATCTACTTGTATTGCATATTTCCTGAGCATTAGAAATACTCCCAGTAGTGCAGACTATGCTATAGTCTCCTCTAACAGCATTGTAAGAGGCTAGACTGTGTGTGTGTGTGTGTGTGTGTGTGTGTGTGTGTGTGTTTTGGGAGGATGTTACTGAATCCATGAAAGATGCACAGTTTTTTTTTTCTTATTCCTTTTTTCCCTACCTGGCTCCTGGTCTGCCCCAGTCCTCTGTGCATCCTAGTCTCTGGATACCATCCGGTACCTCTCAGCTCCCTTGTTGACCCTCGCCTGTTACTCCCGCAGATTACCCCCATGGTGGGGTGGTGGAGAGACCCTCCAATTTCCGTCTGGTCAGGATCCAGTATTCGGCGATGTCCCCCCCCCGAGCCGGGCACCCCGTAGGACAACCATCAAGCCTCCATGACCAGTCACTAGATTTTTCCCTTTTCTGCCCCTGCGAGTGGGGTGTGCAATGGCACCAAGGGAAGGAACACGCACGCGTCCACAAGTGCTCCCTCCCAGCACCATGCCCTAACTCAGCCCCCAATGCATGTTGCCAGTGCATCACCCCCAGCCTCTGCTAGGGGCCAAAAGTGCACTGACAACTGGGACCCCTCCCATCCCAGAGAGGGAAAGCTGTCAGTTGGATGCTCCATCCCTCTCCAACCCTGCCAACCCCCAGTGACCCGAGTCTGCTTCCGAACCTGGGTCACCGGAGTGGAGCAAGGTGTGGCGTCCAACACCTCAGCCCTCAGCACCACCAGGCCAGCTATGAAAGATCCACAGTTAGTTAATCAAGGAATGTAGAATAACTGTTTCTGTGTGGTAACACCAACATGGTGAGCAGGCTTCATGTTTTTAAATAAAAATAATGAAACAATCATAATCAAACTACCAGCAACATTCAGAGCCAGATTGATGCATAGGTAAAATAGGCCCGGGCTTAGGGACCATGCCTGCCATGGGACCCCCAGCAATTCCTAATATATATTCACTACATACCCTTTTCTTTTTCCCATGGCAACATTTTTTTTGTAAAGGACTCTGCTGCTGAGTAGTCTGAGCAAGGCAGGGGCTGAATCATGATGTGACTTTCATGTCCCTGAGTAGGTGTTAAGTATGGCTAATAGCTTCAGGGGGCCCTGGCCAGGCTGACCTTTGAGGTGTAAACAAGCCCATTTTCTTTGCTTTGTCTCCAACCCCCATGTGGTTCCATGTGGGGAGAAGTGGAAAGAAGGATCCCTGTCCCCTGACTGGTGTTCCTGACAGGGAGAGTGACTGGTGCGAATCTTAAATGGGGGCCCTCTGTGGTAGTTTGTACACTACTTGCCATGTCTTGTGCATTTGAGGGGGCCCCTATAATTTCTATCAGAAGGATCAGAGAACCAACACATCCTGCCTGTTGGAGATCCTGTTCCAAGTTCCAGGTGCCTCTCATTAGTACAGGGATGTTATGTAACTTGCCTTGGCCCCGGGTCACATAGTATGCTGGTAGAGGTTGTGGTTCACAAATCCAACTGTTCTTAGTCCATATGTTTTCCAGGTTCTAGACTTGGGGCTCTAACCACTAGGCTACGCTGCCTAATGTATTACTTAATTTGATTTTTACACTCCTTGACTGGAAGTGGATCATCACTGATAAATGCAACTCTCCTCTCAGGAATAGCAGGGGCTCCTGGTTGAGTTTGGGTTAGTGTGATGTGTGTCATGAAAATGATCATCAAAGTTATGGATAAAGAAACAAGTTCTGTCCAGATCTGATACATCTGCAGCAGAGGCCGAGGAGGTCCCATTTGAGCCATTTGGTCACTGCTGCTTTTGCCTGAGTCCTTCATGCTTTCTGAGTCTCTGTCTGATCCCACATAATGTTTGTCTTTGTAAAGAGGGGCAGAAGGAGCAGAGACACAGAACCTCTTACAACTGCACTGAGAATGTGCGAGCGGGTGATCCGCACATGTGCAGTAGGGTGCATCTGTTTTCTCACTGCGATAGCAGTGTATCAGGAGCTCCCTTGGTGCTCCCAGATCCCGAGATTACTTAGCTAGGTTCCAGAGACACGAGGGCTGTGGTGCAGAAGCAGTAGATGTATTTGTTTAAGGAGCACCAATGACCACTATGGGACTGAATTTATACATAATAATGTCCTGTAATGAATATTAATTACCCTGCCAGGGTTCATTAATATTCATGACCAGGTCATTTTTATGTATAAATTCAATCTCATAGTGGTCATCAATGTTCCTGAAACAAATACTTTCACGGCTTCTGCACTGCATCCCTCATGTCTTTGGACCCCAACCAAGTGATCTCAGGGTCTAGGAGCACCAGTGGAGCTCTGATGTGCCACTATCACAGCAAGAAAATGGATGCATGTCACCTTGCATCATGAGACCTCCAGCTTGCACATTCTCGTGCAGCTGCAAGTGGTTCCATGTCCCTGCTCCTCCGGCTCCTCTTTACAAGGACAAACATTATGTGGGGCTGGACAGAGACTCAGACAGCATGAGGGATTTGGGCCAAAGTGAAGGTGAGCAAATGGGGCAAAAAGGTCCTCCGCTGCATATGTGCATGCATGGGGAACGGACAGAAGAAAAAATAGTGCTATGACAAGACTGCATTGAGACAGCGGAGTGCCTCACAGACTGTGTAAGAACTCCTAAATTGTTCTTCATTTGGAGTGTGAGTCCTTTTTTGATCATAAGATGTCTGCAGAGCTTTGCCAACTGCAGCCATAACAGAATCTGGTCAGAGCCAATATGGCTGTGGAGAGCTTCTGGGATGCTTTTACCAATTATTTCTAATGAATTTGCACAATGCAGATCTGTGGAGAGGTAGTTTCTATGTGGTCTTCCTTTTACCCATTGTTGCATGTGTTTTCCTAGAATATGCCTGCTGATTGCTATATATTTAGCCTGGATAGGTCACAGAAGAAATGGCATCTTATTTTCAGTGGGGCTCTACATCTACACAATATTGTGCTGCATTGTGTAAAATCAGATCGCACTGAAAACAATATTTTACATCTGGGGGTACATATTAAGTGCCGGACTGATGCACAAGCAGAAAGATGCATTTCGCAAAGAGTGTGCGCTGGTCAGCACTGATACAATATTCAAAGAGAATGTACCACCGGTACAGGGTGTGCTTACAGTGAAGCCCACCAGGATGAAGTGCAACACTACAGAATTCTGCAATAGACTTACTGCAGCAAGCAATGTAATTTCAATGGGAGTTAATCCCTTTTGTCATGCAGTAAACCTGTGACACTGTGCTTCATTCTGGCAGGCTTCATTGTACCTGTTGAAAATGTGACCCTGGATGGGAGTTGCAGTGCAGGTGGCTGCCAAGTCAGGTGCATTCAGGGGGATCCCAACCAGATACTTTCCAGGGGAATGTGGCACATACGGTATGCACCTGCCCCCATGGGTGATATTCAGCCCAGGAATGCAAATTAACTAATTGAGCAGACAGGGTGCAAAGGGCCTTATGCATGCTCATTACGGGCCCATTTGCATGTTGGCATGGGGATGAATGTGCGGAGCAGCTCTTGCCCCAAGCCCCAACCCTGATTGCTCCCATGTGAGACAGACCCTAAGTCTCTGGTCATAAAGTGGCACCCCCCAACCATTCCACCAGCTCCGATCATACCGGAGTCCAGGCTCTATTAGTTCCATACTGTTGGGACCCCGATGCCATTCCTGATTGCACCTGAATACACCTATAGTCCATGTCCATAATGTAGTGGCCCTTGCTCCCCCTCAGACATCACCCTTCCTGCCCCCCAGCCCCTCCCATTGTGACAACTGGCTTTGTGAAGGGCTCGTACCACTGTATCGGTGGGTGGTGGAACACTCACAGTAGGATGCTGGAATGTGTTATGCATAGGCACGAGCTGTGTGCAGACGATAATGCCCAGTGACCATACACCTCAGGCACTTACATGCGGATCCATCATCCCGGTGCCATTGCACTGCTCAGTGTGGGTGATGGCTGATGCTGTACCCCCTCACTCAGGCCCCAAAACAGGCATGTTACAGCTGACCTCCCATTTGTTTATACATTGGGAACTGCAGAGGAACTGTCCATAGCCTGAAGCATACACTGCAAATGGCATTGCAGGATACTGCACCCCATGGCACCCAGGATTCCTCAGCAGTCCAGAGGGTAGCATGTTACACAGAGAAATGGGGGAGAGCATGGACTTGCAGCAGTGTGTGACAGCAAGAAGATACAGTATTGGCAAGGCATGCATTGGAGGTATGTAAATTCCCTCTTACCATTTGCCAGGGATGTACACATGGCTGCATACACTGGTGGGTCCACAGCTTGCATGGTGCAGCCCAGTTGGGTCATTCTACAGTACAGGTCCCCAGCCTGGGTTCAGTGCAGTAAACGGCTGGCCATGGCAGGGTGTGGAGGGCAGTGGCAGTCTTTGTAGCAGGTTGGGTATGGAGGGAGTGAGGGTGTCTGTGTACAGGGGCAGTGGGTGGGGGTCCTCTCTGCTATGGACCATGGCTTTCTCTGGTGCGATCAGGTCTGGGGGACCCTACACTATGGAGCTCTTCAGGGATGGAGCTGGATAGACTGGGGATGGAAAGGGGGTACCTCAGGTCCATCAGGGCTGCCAGGCTGCTGTGTACCTGAATGAACATCTGCAGCCCACCTGTGGGTGACTGGCTGGGTTAGACTAGCTACTCGTGTCCTAACTGTGGGCACAGTTCTCTGGACTCCAAGGTGCACATTCCCACTGAATATGCCACAGCACGGCATATGCATGGGAATGCCCCCTTGACTTGCACAGCATACCATTTGTGTGTGGCCTGGCCCATTCCCTCGTGGCTGGCGCATCCTGCACATTTGAATATCATGCTGCTGCGCATTGTTGGAGTTGTGCGACACATCTCCCTTTTCTGCTGGGATATGCTGCACATCTACTTTGAATACAGGGTCCCTGGAGTAGGTACCCTGAATAAATACATTATAAAAATGGTAAAATCATGACCCTACTGAAAACAAGATGTTGCATCTAATCTGGGACAGCCTGAGTAAATACAGTGCAAAAATGTGTAAATGAAGATCTCTATGAAAATGAGATGTAGCATCTCCCCTGCCCTATCTAGGATACAAAATATACGATAAGAAATAGCGCTCCCAGATCCAAATAACCATTTCCCTTTAAGAAGCCCTAATTTTTCCTGTGCTTTCCCACAGTGGCAGAATCATATCCCTGTATAAATCCCTGTAGATTTTTCCATAAGCCACTGGTTCCTTATTTTTGACTTTGTTCTTTATTTATTATATCAGTAGCCTTTTATCAGGAAACATAGAAACATAGAGGTTGACGGCAGATAAGGACTGCAAGGCCCATCCAGTCTGCCCATTTATTTTTTTCTTCCTTATAAATGTGCCATCGGCCTTTGCTCTGTCAGTGGCCTATCTATTTATAATGATCTGTATTACTCCCTTATGCCTATCCCATGCCTGTTTGAAGCCCTGCACTGTATTCATAGCCACCACTTCCTGAGGTAGGCTGTTCCATGCATCCACCACTCTTTCTGTGAAAAACAATTTCCTCACATTCCCCCTTAATTGGCCTCCCTCTAATCTCATGCTGTGTCCTCTTGTCCTGCTATTTTTCTTATATTTAAACATGTTAGACTCTTTAACCTTGTTAATGCCCTTAAGGTGTTTGAATGTTTTGATCATATCACCTCTCTCCCTCCTTTGCTCAAGGGTATACATATTGAGCTCCGTTAATCTATCCTCGTATGTCTTCTGATGCAGTCTCTGCACCATTTTGGTTGCCCTTCTTTGGACTGCCTCAATTTGGTTAATGTCCTTGTGAAGGTGTGGCCTCCAGTACTGCATGCAGTACTCCAGATGGGGCCTAACCAGTGTCTTGTAAAGAGGGATTACTACCTCCTTCTAACGACTTGTGATACCCCTATTAATACACCCTAACTTCCCCATAGCCTTACCCACTGCTTTAGAGGTCTGCTTGGATGATTTCAGATCATCTGTGATGATGATGCCCAAGTCTCTTTCTTCCTTTGTGATTGCCAGCAACTCTCCTCCCAGCCTATAGGTGGCTTCAGGGTTTCTCTTCCCTATGTGCATGACACTTCTTTGCATTAAATCCCAGTTGCCACTCTTCTGACCATTTTGCTAGTTTATCCAGATCTCTTCTCATTCTGCCCACCCCACCTGGATCATCTACTCTGTTGCAGATCTTGGTGTAATTTGCAAACAGACAAGCCTTACCCTCTAGTCCATCTGCAATGTCACTAATGAAGATATTGAAGAGGACTGGCCCCAGGATTGATCCCTGAGGTACCCCACTTGTGACTTGCATCTCTTCTGACTGTATACCATTTACCACCACTCTCTGTTTTCTGCCAGGTCAATCAGTTTGCCACCCAGTTGACCAACTTCTGACCCACCCCGAGCCTACCCAGCTTGTTTATCAAACTTCTATGTGGAACAGTGTCTAAAGCTTTGCTGAAGTCAAGGTAGGTGACATCAACTGCTCCCCCTTGGTCTACCACTCTGGTTACCCAGTCAAAGAAATCTATGAGATTAGTTTGACAGGATCTTCCTTTTGTAAACCCATGCTGTCTTGGATCCTGTGCCCCTATGGATTCTAGGTGTTGCACTATTCTTTCCTTAAGGAGTGCCTCCATAATCTTGCTCACTACTGAGGTAAAACTGGTCGGTTCAGCACAGCTCCCTCCCTGCCACTCTTGTGGAACAGGATCACATGAGCCCTTCTCCAGTCTTCTGGGACCTCTCCTGTGCTCAATGACTCAAAGATCTCTGATTTGCTGTTCGGTATTAATATTATATGTCAAGATGGCCTTGGCATGATTTGGATTTACATGGTATGCATAAGGCACAATGGGGAACTATATGAAATAAAAAATATCACACTCATTATTTCATGAACTATACTCAAAATTAGTAATTACAAGTCAGATAATCTTTCAAAAGATACTAGTAATGCCTGTTAAAAAAAAATAAAACATATATATATATATACACACAGATGCTATTTTTGCATCTTATAGTTGTTAGTTTTCAGACAAATTCTCATAGACTTTTTTTCTGCCCACCTGTTGGAATCTTGAATGAGTTAAGTAAATGTTATTTTCTACAAGGCCCTGATCCAGCAACTCAGCAAATACACACTCAGTACATCATGTTATAAAATGACAAACACAGTCTTCTGTTTCCAGTTGTTTGAGCAGGAATTTTATAAATGGTATAATTATATACCAGTATCTTGCAAGTTCCCCAGGAAGATCTTTGACATTCCAGGAATAATATCAAGCCTGCACAAAATCTCCAAAACATATAAAAATAATAATACAGAAAAACATAAAAGGAACTTACAAGCTCAAATGGGCAGACTGGTGGGCCATAGGCCCTTATCTTCTGACAGTGTCTATGTATCTAAACAATAATTTCCTCTAATAAATGGCAGGATCCTTTCATTCTCAAAATAGCACATTATATATTGAGTCAATATCTCTCCATCTTGGCATCAAATAAGATTTTGGCTTGTAAAAGTGTTGAAATACCTAAAGTTTGTTGTAATTAATTGACAAACATCTACTTGTCTGTCATGTACAGTATTGTGTCTGTTGATACAGGTTGTATATTGTATTTGCTATGCTTGTATTTATGTACATATTCTGTGTAACTATTTGCTTATTTTATACATTGAGACTCCATTGAAAATGAGTCTTGGCTCAATTGGGCTATCCTTTCCTGAATATTCAGAATAAAATATTTACTACTACAACTACTGCTACTACTACTACTGCTACTACTACTGCTACTACTACTACTATTGCTACTACTACTACTACTGCTACCACTACTACTGCTACTTCTGGTTCTGGTACTGCTACTACTACTACTACTACTGCTACTACTACTACTACTGCTACTACTACTACTACTGCTACTGCTACTGCTACTACTACTACTACTACTACTGCTGTTACTGCTACTACTAGTACTGCTATTGCTACTACTACTGCTACTGCTGCTACTACTACTACTGCTACTACTGTTACTACTACTACATAAGAAATCAAAGCAAGTTAAAACATACCCTGGCTACATTATCATCAGACCTCTAATGTATTTATAGAAATTATGCATGATTACATTACTAATACTGTATATTAAAATATTACTGTGCAGGCCTTCTTACTGTTTAGATTGCTTATTCAAACCACAAACTATACATTTATGTTCCACAGCCTAGGGTTGGAGGTCCAAAACACAAAAAAAACTCAACTGTTGTTCCCTACAAATTTCTTCCTCAGTTGTTTTGACTAACTTTTTATAACTCTGTATGGGAACATAAGGAATTAGATAATTACACAGATGAATTTCTCAGTCATGATTTGTCAGCAGCTAATTCATTAGATGAGGTCTCTCTTGCCAGGAGTTTGACTGTTTCTCCACCCTCCCAAACACACACACACACACACACACACACACACACACACACACACACTTACTTACTATAAGAGATCACAGTAGCTCTTATCTGTAATGTTTGGGAAGCAGGTGCATCCCCTGCTGTCAAAAAGAAATTTATATATTTAGTATGGGTAGTTCACTGAAGACCTGGCATTTTATCAGATAGGTCTTGAGAGGTTAAAAAACAGTGTAAATCTTTATAAATTTGCTGGGAAAGGGTAACATTTCTGAGGTATGAATCTTTCTTGAAAGATATTCATGTCCAACTGAAGTTAGTAGCAAAAATGTTTAAATACTAGGCATTTAAATGTGCAATTTGTTGCATTTCGAAGGGTGTAAACAAATCTCCAGTTTAATAGGCACCCAATAATTAACAATTTAAATAGTTTAACTATCTTTCGTTATTTAAGTTTAAATAATTTTTTGCATTTGAAACCACTAACCTGGTTTCTGTGAACCACTAACCTGGTTGCTGTGAACCACTAAACTGGTTCTGGTTCTTCGGTTCTCAGTTCACTATTGGAACTTTCATCGGTTCATGAACTGGCTGCAAAAAAAGAAAAAAAAAAGAGTGAAATCTTTATTGCAGTTCTTGTTTTTCTTCATCAGTTGATGAGGGCAGAAAAACCTAAGAAAAAGACTGGACCCCCAGGGTTTAAAAACTGCCTTAAGTGTGGGGATGTTTTTGCAAAAACAGGCAACCATGATTTATGTGTGGTCTGCCTGGGGAATTATCATTTTTCAGCAGATTGTGATGTCTACAAATCATTCCTAAAGAAAACAGCAGAAAAGAGACTTGAAAGACTACAAAAAAGATTTGAGAAGGGTATTATGGGTTCTGACTAACCCACACCCGCTACGTCTGTGGGTGAATCGGCTGTCTCTTCTTTAAGCACCCCGATAAGGGTGAAACAGCTACTGTAAAAAGGATGGTTGATCTGGTTGACTCTTCAGTTACCTCTAAGAAAACCAAAAAGACAAAGCATGTTGATCCCCTGGCTGATAAACCAAAAGGGGTTTCATCTATGCTTCACAGTCTGCCATCATCTGAGAAGATTGCCCAGGCCATTAAGGTCATACAGGCTTTGCAGGACTTAATACCTACTCCAACCCTTCCAGCACTGGTTCAAACCTGGTTGCCCTTCTCTGAACCAAACCCACCTCAGGATATGATGGAGTTTGAAGAGTATGATTAACCTGAAATGGATGAAGGTGAGCCTATTGAACCAGAGATCTTACCAGAGCAGGAGTTTGGTTCTCCCCTAGACCAGAGGATATTTCCTCTCATTTTTCCTTTGTAAGGAAAATAGTGGATGCCCTGACCTGACTTCCACGAGGTCATATGATGAAGAAGAGGCTGAATATATGGAAATGATGGGGTTGACCCTCACAAAGAAAATTCTTCTCTCTATAAACAAGTTCTTTAAAAAAGACTTGTTTAAAATCCTGCAGACTTCAAATTCTATTCCATCTCTGGACAAGAAGGTGGATAAGAAGTACCAACTGGACATACAAGGGGCTGAGTTCCTTTTTTCTCACCCTGATCATCAGGGGATAGTCCAGCAAGCAACCAGTGAGAAGGCAAGGGTTCACTTAGCTTCTCACCCACCTGAGAAGGACTCTCACAAAATAGACAGTATGTCAAAGAAGAGTTATGTAGCTGCTTCACTAGAAGTAAGACAGGCCAGCTACCAAGCTTACTCAACACAGTACCAAATATCACTGCGGCAGTCAGTACTGGCCATGGCAGAGAAGGCACCTTCTCTTCTCTCTGATGATTTGGCAGAAATAGCAAGGTTTGGACTGGAAGCAGCCAAGTATCAATTTCAAATGGCAGCAGATGCCAGTGACAATGCTGCCAGGTGGATGGCCCTTACCATAGCCCTTAGAAGACTGGCATGGCTCAGGGCTACAAATTTAACACAGGATACCTAGACTAAAGCCATGATTTCCCTGTAGAGGATCACTCATTATTTGGTCAACAGACTGAAGCATACATGAAAAAGGTGGATGAATATAAAGCCACCAGTAAGAGTAATTCCTCAGAAGAGAGGACTTCTTCCTCCTATAGGCCATATGGAAGGGGAGGCAGAGGAAGGACTGCTTATAGTAGGCCTTTCTCTCAGGCACAGGCTGTCCCACAGTATCAACAATACTCAAAGCAGACTGGATATTTCAGGGCCAAGGTAGAAGGGGCTCTAGGAGAGGTTCCCAAACTACCCAGGCTCAGCCCCAGGCAAAACATAACCTCTGACTTAATGATCAAGGCTGCCTCCACTCTACCAGTAGGGGGCAGACTGGCTCACTATTTCCAGGCTTGCCATTTCATCACCACGTACAAGTGGGTCCTGGAGATAGTGAGTCAGGGGTTGTCCCTGAGCTTCAACCCCCCTTGAAAACAAGGGCATTCAAACCAGTTTCCCTCATAGAGAAAAAAACTCCTGGAGAAGGCGGTTCAAAGCTTACTCCAGCTAAAAACAGTGGAGTGTGTCCCAAATCATCAGAAAGGAAGAGGTTTCTATTCAAGATACTTCCTCACCAAAAAGAAAAATAGGGAGTGGTGGCCTATTTAGACCTCAGATGTTTGAATAGGCATCTAATAAAACCAAAGTTCAAAACTGGTCACACTGGCAATGATCTTGCTGGTTATCCAACAGGGAGATTGGCTGGCATCTCTAGATCTAAAAGATGCCTACTTTCACATCCCAATAAGAGAATCTCACAGGAAGTACCTCAGATTCAGACTTCCATCAGGACACTACCAATTCTCAGCTCTACCTTTCGGTCTCATTTCAGCACCCAGGGTGTTTACAAAGTGTCTGGCAGTGGTAGTGGCATACCTAAGAAGGTTAGGTATATCAGTCTTCCCTTATCTCGATGACTGGCCAGTGGTGGGAAGTTCACCACAGCAGGTACAAGATCAACTAAAGGTAACAATAAACCTGTTACAGTCTCTAGGATTCCTGGTAAATCAGGAAAAATCTATTTTCTCTCCAGTATAAGTCCTGCATTTCATAGGAATAGAACTGAACACAATACAGGGAAGAACTTTCCTCCCTCAGGACAGGGTGCAAAGCATTCTGCAGTTAGTTGCCTCATTCAAGCTGAACAAGCCATGACCAGCAAGACAGTTTCTGCAACTTCTGGGACATATGGTTGCAGCAACAGGCACAGTCCTGGGAGCCAGATTCCAAATGAGAGATGTACAGTTTCATCTCAGAGCACACTGGGGACAGAGAAAAGACAAACTGACGAAACCAGTTCCAATTACAAGAACCCTGCTTCAAGCCCTCCAGTGGTGGAAGGAAGCAGACAACCTCAGGGAAGGGGTACCCTTCCAAAGGGAAATCCCATCAACTATCCTTACAACCGATGCCTCTATGATAGGGTGGGGTGCTCACTTAGGAGATCACACCACTCATGGAACCTGGTCCATCACAGAGTCACTCCTGCATATAAATTTTCTGGAGCTAAGGGCAGTGTTCCTGTCCTTGAAAACATTTGCCCATCTGGTATAAGGGAAAGTGGTGCAAGTCAGGACAGACTACACCACAACAATGTACTATATAAACAAGCAAGGGGAACAAGGTCAAACCCCCATGCACAGAGGCTATGAAAGTCTGGAGTCTGGTTTACTCACTAAAGGCCTCATTACAGGCCATTAACATACCAGGGAAAGACAATACCCTGACAGATGCCCTAAGCAGACTCAACCAAGCACATCATGAGTGGCCCATCAACAAGCATGTGCTCAACTCAGTGTTCAGCAGATGGGGCACACCAGAGTTGGATCTCTTTGCATCCCAAGAAAACCACCTTCTGCCCCTCTTCTGTTGCAGACCACCAGCCAGGGAACAATCCCACTGGATGCTCTGGCTCTGGACTAGTCAGGGAAAAGTCTGTATGCTTTTCCTCCTTCCTTCTCATCTTCATAGTCCTAATCAAACTCAGGTCACAGCCTACATCAATCATTCTGATAGCACCAGACTGGGCCAGGCAGCCATGGTACCCTCTATTACTGTCCATGTAGGTAGCCAAACCAATACACTTACTCAGGATGCACAACCTGTTGACCTCCACCAGGGAAAATCTTGTATCTGAATCTCAGGTCTCTCAGACTCAAGGCATGGCTCTTAAGGACCTAGAATATGCAAACTTAAATCTTTCCCAAGCTGTTCTGAATATCCTGAAAGGATATAGAAAACCTTCGACTAAAAAAATGTATTCATTAAAATGGAAAAGGTTCTCTATTTGGTGTAATTCCAAGGAGATTTCCCCTACTTTAGAAGAGATCCCAATTGTCCCGAAATACCTCACATATCGCCACTCTCAGGGGCTGAATTATACATCCCTGTAAGTTCATCTGGCATCAATCTCTGCCTACATTTCTGCTGGGAGAGGTATCTCCATAGCATCAAATTCCATATTCAAAAAGTTCTTTAAATGTTTGTGCCACTTGCACTCACCTATTAAGGACCGGTTCCAGTATGGGACCTGGACATATGCATTGCTCAGCTCATGAAACCTCCGTGTGAGCCTATGTCCTCTGCACATTTAAATATGTTACCTGGAAAACTGTGTTTCTGATTGCAGTTATTTCAGCTAGGAGAATCAGTGAACTACAGACCTTATGTGTTGAGAAGGAATATCTTTGCTTCCATAATGACAAGGTGGTGCTGAGAACAAATAGGAATTTCTTCCCAAGCTGGTTTCTGATTTTCACTTAAACCAATCCATTACACTGCCAGTTTTCTTCACTGAACATACTAGTTCAGGTGGGCAAGGACTCCATAGTCTAGGTGTCAAAAGGGCATTAAGTTACTATATGACCCACACCAGGGATCATAGACATGACGAGCAACAGCTGTTTCTTACTGATGGGGATGTAGGTAAAAGCATCCCAGCTTCTAAGAGGTCAATATCTTGCTGGATAGTCCAATGCATTCAGTTTTGCTACTCCAAAGTTGGAAGGAACCCCTAGCAGGCCTGAGGGCTCATTCAGCTAGGGGCACAGCTGCTACTATAGCAGCATCCAGAGATATTCCATTAGAGGAAATCTGTAAAACAGCTACCTAGAGAACAGTACACACATTTACTAAACATATAGTTTGGACACACAATCAAAAGTGATGCCAGGTTTGGCACAGCAGTCCTGAGAGCCTCTTTCCTAAGTAGGTTCTCTGCCCACCTCAAAAAGTACTGCTTTGAAGTCTGCAGAAAGTTAGGAATATAAAAGAATACCCGAGGTTAGAAGAAAAAAATACTCACCTTAGTAATCTTGTTTCTTCCATGATATTATTCTATATTCATAACTCTCCCACCCTGCCTCCAGAACCATAGCCTCTGCACTCCTGATCAAGTTTTCTAATGCAAAGTCCCAAACACTGGCATATTTTTTTTTTAACCCTAGTAGGAAATATTTAAGTTCCTTTTTTTCCAGGTGATTCTGGCATTCAGGGGGGTTTTGGATTATACAGTAATAATATTAAGGATGTTTCATGCTGTCATGGACAGCTTAGGTTGTGTTACACTAGATAAGTATATTTAGATAAGTCTTAGTATAGGTTGCCTTGTAGGCTTCTTAGAAATCTGATACATTGATGGAACGTTGCAGCAGATAAGCGCAGCAGTCTGAATATGTGTCACGAGCCAATAATATTTCCATCATTTGCTTATACTTCCATTTTCTCCGGGCAGCTCTGCTTAAGAGGCTGACTGCAGAGGGTTATGAATATAGAAGAATACCTTGGAAGAAACAAGATTACTAAGGTGAGTAATTTTTTCATACTGCTGTCTCAGGCTCCCCAGGTGTGGTGCCAGATTTTCTCCCTTGGTGCACTACGTTTTTCATTTCTTGAACCAAACTCTGAAGCTCTGCAGTTTCTCGGGAGTCCTCAGCATTTGACACTAGGATACTGCCAGAGGCAACAGATGATTGCTCCCATTGTTCATCTTGCTCTTCCGCTGGTTTAACCTCCCACAGAAGGGCACTGTGGGAGGGAGGGTCAATCAGGCTTTCTCTTAAGGCAACTTTAGAAGAACTCGGAGAAATAGTCAGCTTTCAACACTTGCTCGAGATGTAGTTTATTTAGGTAATTGGAATCTTTTCCCTTCCTGTGCAGTGTCTGCAATGCCCTCTGCAGTCTGTGGAGGTAAGCTGAGGGCTCCCCTCACCGCCCTGTGGTTGTCTTGAATTTCCAGTAGAGATCATTACAGGACTTTGTACTGCCGAATACGCTGTCTAAGGTGGCAAAGTACTCTTCTACTTTGGCCTCGGATCTGTGGCCCTCAATGACCGAATAGCATCCAATGCAGGCGACTTTCAAACCTCACAACTAGCCTTTTCATTTCTTGACCTCAGAACATTCCCATTCCTGGAGCATAGGGACAGCATAGTCTACCCAGGTCTCATAATCATCTTCTCCAGCCGGTGTTGGGAGGTGCCAGAGAAAATCCCTCAGCCATCTGTAATAATCAGAACTAGCAGGCCCAGTCAGCCCAGGAATCTGTGGTGACTACCCCAATTGACAGCAGGGACTGAGCATCCCTGATAGTCTTTCTTCTGCTCCCAAAGGGAATAATTTTTCTGGCAGATCTGGCTCAGGGGCAGGCGAGGGGTGGGGACAGTCAGTGGGCTACTCCACTTGCCAAACAGGCTCCAGGTACCTTCTACCCTACACGGTGAGGTTGCAGATAGCTTGCCTGCGTTCATATCTTTGTCACTCCCCACCAAAGCTGTAATACTCTGGGCAATGCCATTATATCTTAGGCCATGAACCTTTAATTTCCCAAATTCAGGTACAGTTTCCAGTGCTTCTAAAATGGCCTTTCTATCGGTGACCTTGGGATCCCCATCATCAGAATGACTTTCTCTGGGACCAGGCATTCCTCCTGCATCAATCGAGCAATTACTGTTGCTCCATATTAATTTATTTTCAAAGTTGCTTTCTCTGGGGTGGGGTAACAATTTTTAGAATTACACTCTTGTGTGGTAACCACTAGGGCAGCAAATCCCAGTGGTGCCTCCAGTTGTAACAGCCCCTTGACTCACCTTTACTCTTTCCAGGGGCTCTCGGTCTCATCTGGACAACCTCTGAATGGCCGGCCTAGGTTCAGGAGTGAGGGAGAGAAATGGATCAGTGCCTCCACCTGGGGTAATAGCAGGGAAAATCTGTGGACAGAGTGCAGGTTACTACCCCCAGGAAATACACAATAGCTGCCCCAAGACCCTTCTCCACACAATAACACCTCCCCTTCTTACAATGATTCACAGTACCAGAATATAACATTAACAAATAACAGTAATTATTTTGGGGAAGGGGAACAAGGAGGAGAAATAGCACAACAACATTAGCAACTAACTGACACAATTCTTACCCCATGCAGTCCCCACCTCCTACCTGAGGTGCACCTGGCTTCCCACTGGCAGCTGCCCAAAATGTCTCTAAAGTCCTTTTGGTGGGTACCACATCGCGATGTACACATCACTGGGGATCTTATGTTGGGGCCCAAGGAACCTTGAACAGTAACAAATTGCTCTTCACTTAGATGCCTAGGTGCAGATTTGTACTTGGTGCCATCCAGCCCAGTACTTAACCCCCTCGACTGACTAGCTAGCTAGCTCAGTAAAGACTCACCAAAGCCACAGCTAAGGGGTACTTACAGTTAAGGAGTTCAAAGGAGGAGCTCAGCAAATTGGTTTGACTGTACCTTGGAGGTAGCAGGTTGGTGGTGCACCACGCAGCAAGGAGCAGCTGCAATAGTTGATGAATGCTGGTCTTCACTTGCCTGGTGTTGCCAGCTTCACCTGTGAGGCTTTTGTAGACAGTGTTCACCAGGCAGGCCTCTCATCATCTTCCTCTGCTGGACATCATCCTCTTCTTCAGTCTAGAGATGGGGCAAGGGTGGTCCCCTCTGTTGCACACCCTTTTTAAACACAATTAGCAGCTGGGCTTTGGCTTAGTCTCTGGCCCCAGCACTCCCACTTCAGTCTCTCGATTCACAGCAGTGGCTGGGCTTTCTGTCTCTAACCCCAGCACACACACAGTTCTAGGCTTGCAGCAAATCACTGTTCCAACAGCACTTGCCCCACCAGGGGGAAATACAGTACCTCAGTCTTTGCTCAAGATTGCAACACCTCTTCTCACAGGCTGCACACTTACAGTCTCTGCTCTCACCCTGCAGCTCCAGACACAGCACTGACTCTAGCGTCCAGCTCCAAAATCAGAACAGCAGCAAACTCTTTCTCTGTGCAGAGCTGGATCTTCCAGGCAATCAGTTTACTTGGCAGGATAGGGCTGAACAGGCCGTTGGTCAAAATGCAGGAACTGGGGCTGGGTAGCCCATGACAGTCTCACCTGCATTCTGATCCCACTCTCAGGTCCACAACAAACTCCCTCTTTGGCAGACAAACAGTCCTTTAATAACTTTTCCAGTCTCACCTCTGATTGGCTGTCACAGTCCAGGCTTTTCTGTAGCCTTTACCCAGCAGTCCCTCTGTTTCAGAGTCCCAGGGACTGCCGTATCTATTTGCATTTTTCCCTGAGCACTCACAACCTCATAATTTATCATCTAAGCCCATTCAGGGGCTAACAGCAATTTGTCCTGGCTCTGTTTACCCAATGGAAGCCAGGACACCCATTTGTTTACTTGTGGTAGCCCTCTGTAGCCCACTGGGGCTCCCGACATATATTCCCCCCATTGCCGCCATTTGAGCAGCTCTCCAGAACAGAGCCGTGGCTCCTTTAAATTTTTGCTCCCGTTGGCCAAGCATGCACATAGAGGCGACGGCTGCCATCTTTCTTTTTACTTTGTGGTCTGGGCTTTCGCTACTCACAGTACTACTCTGAGCTTCCTCAAAATGCCCAGAGGTGCGCAACTAACTACCCAACCTTGGCTCCTTACTTTGCTGCCCTGAGGAATGGAAGGAATGTCCGTGGCCGCAGTGAAGGTGGGTGCCAAGCCCTAATCCCACCTACTGGACTGCTGGGACAGCATCGGGGCCTTATCCCTCACAGGCAAGCCGAATTGGAGGATTTACATTTAGTTTTTTGTTTTCTTTTTAAATAGAAGCCCTCGCCAGCATTAAGCTACTTAGACTTTAGAGTCAGACCCCTCCCAGCCAAGTGATCTCCCTTTCTTTCCCATTTGGTTCCTTTTTTGTTTTCCTTTTTTGTTTTGTTTGTAATTAAGCCAGTAAGCCACTCAGAGTCTTAGACTTTAGTTCAAGAAGGAAAACGTCAGCACAGCACACACAGAACTGATGACTTGTTTCTCTGGCCTTCCCTTCCCTTCCCTTCACCCCCTTCCCAAGTCAGGGTGAGCTCCCTTTCTTTCCCCTTTCCCTTTTGTTCCTTTTTTTGGTTAGTTTTCTGTTTTGTGAGTCTCAATGAAGCCTTCGGCTTTAGAGTCAATCAGTCAGTCAGACTTCCTCCAGCCAGGTGATCTTCCTTTCTTTCCCCTCAACTGGGGTCACCTGGAGACAGTAAATAGCATGACAATCCATACAGAGGTTGTATACAGACTGCCATCTCAGGGGAGGAAATGGACAAGTAAATGATAGAAGGCATCCTTAGAATGGCAGAAAAGGGGAGATATTATTGATGGGGAACTTAAATATGCCACAACCTTAAAACCAACATACTACCACTACCTCCCAACCTCCTAGACAAAGCCACTTCTTCTGGCTGCCCACTCCCCCTGTCTCCCCTCCCCTCACCTTGACTTCTCCTTGGACTCTCACACTAGGTGTCACACCTGTTTATCTCCTTCGCTACATATAAACACTGTCCTTTACCCTAGTTGAATGCTCTTGACGCTGTACTATCACCATTGGTACTATGAATGACATTGTATCCTTACTGTATACTAGCTACCTACTATTCGAGTATTGTATGTAAACTGTTTATTATTGCTGTCATTGTCACTGTTTGACGTGGAACCTTTGTAAAAGAGCTCTGAGCTCAAAGGTATGATCTGAATCCCTAAATAAACGAAACAAAAAATATGTTAACTGGAGCACCTTTGCTGCAACCACATCCAAGAGCAGGGTCATTCTTGATGCCCTACAGGGGGCATCCCTCAGACAGCTAGTATTGGAACCCACTCGGGAGGGAGCAATGTTAGACCTGGTACTCTCAAATGGGGATAGAGAGAGAATCTAAGATTTAGAAGTGGGTAGCCATCTGGGAACACGTGACCACCAAACAGTGTGGTTTACGATAAACACAGCCATAGAGTCAAGTCACAGAAAGGTGAGGGTATTTGACTTTAGGAGGGATGACTTTGGCAAAATAGGGGAGCACCTCAGAAAAGCACAAGAAAATGGGCAAGAAGGTGGTGTGGAGGAACAATGGGGAAAAAATCAAAGCTGCCATCACAGAGGCAACAAGCCTTTGTGTGAAGCAAATAAAACAAAACAAAACAAAGGAAAAAATAACTATTGTTCTCAAAAGAAGTGGTGTGGGAGGTTAGGGAGAAAAAGATAGCATTCAGAAAGTATAAGAAAACACAGGAGGAGCAGGACAGAAAACTGTACTAGTTAATGCAGAATGAAGCGGGGAAGGCAGTTAGAACAGCAAAGGCCCATACTGAGGAAAAGATAGCCAACTCAGTTAAGAAGGGGGATAAAATGTTTTGTAGGTACATTAGGGAGTGAAGAAAGATCAGGGGAGGGATAGTGAGGCTTAATAAAGGGGAAAGGGGCTGGACAGATGGTGACAGTGACAAAGCAGAGATACTGAACAAATACTTCTACTCAGTATTCACAAAAGAAGAGGAGGGCGAGGTCCTTAAACCAATCAGTAGAAGCACACTGGATGGGGGGGGGAGGCTCAATACCAGTGCATTCACAGAAGAAAGGGTCCTGAAACAACTCCTAAAACTGAAAGTGGACAAAGCAATGGGGTCTGATGGGATTCACCCCAGAATTCTACAAGAACTAAGGGGAGAACTAGTGGCACCACTGACTACCCTTTATAACAAATCATGGGAGGATGGTATGGTACCTGAGGACTGAAGGAGGGTGGATGTGATTCCCTTTCACAAATGTGGGAGCAAGGCAGAGACAGGAAACTGCAGACCTGTTAGTTTGACTTCAGTGGTAGGGAAAATGTTGGAATCCCTTCTGAAAGAAAGAACTGTTGAGTACCTAGAAGCCAGTAGGGCACAGGACCCAAGGCAGCATGGATTCACAGTGGGAAGGTCATGTCAGATGAATCTAATAGATTTCTTTGACTGGGTGACCAAAGTAGCAGACCAGGGAGGGGCTGGATGTGACCTACCTATACTTTAGCAAGGCATTTGATACAGTCCCACACAACAGATTAATAAACAAGTTAGTCAGCCTGGGAATGGGTCCCAGGATGGTAACCTGGGTAAAAAGTTGGCTGGACAACAGGACGCAGAGGGTAACAGTAAACAGAGTCCACAGTGAAGAAAGGGGGGTTACTAGTGGGGTACTGCAGGGTCCTCTTTAATGCCTTTATAGGTGACATGGCGGAGGGAGTGGAAGGGAAAGTAAGCCTCTTTGCAGATGACACAAAGATCTGCAGCATGATTGATACACAAGGGGGGTGGAAAGGATGAGAAGGGATCTGGCAAGGCTGGAGGAATGGTGAAAAGTATGGAAGTTTAAATTCAATGCAAAGAAATGCAAAGTAATGCACCTGGCAAACAAAAGCCCAAGGGAAAACTACACAATGGGGGTGGGGGGGTGGATGTATATTAACAAAAACAAAAAATGGAAAGGGACCTGGGGGTAGCCATATCAGATGACCTAAAGGTAGGCAAGCAATGTGAGAAGGATAGTATGGAGGGCTGAGGGCATATTGGGATGCATAGGGGGAGGCATCATCAGTAGAAAACAAGACGTTGTTATTCCTCTGTACAGACAGTTGGTGAGACTCCATCTGGAGTACTGCGTGCAGTTCTGGAAACCCCATCTCTGCAAGGACATAGACAGGATGGAGGCAGTCCAGAGGAGGGCAACTAAAATGGTGTAGGGTCTGCAACAGAAGACATATGAAGAGAGACTAAAAGAGCTTAATATGTATACCCTTGAGGAAAGGAGGGAGAGGGGGGACATAATAGAAACTTTCAAGTAGCCGGCAGTTGGATTTCCGCTTGTGATGCAGGTGACCCGGGTTTGGAAACAGACCTGGGTCATTGGAGGGCTCTCCTTCTCTGGGGGGTAGGGGGTTCCATGTGTTCAGTGTCTAGTGATGCCCAGTGGAGGCTGGGCATGCCACAAGAACACTGACGCCTGTGTCACTCAGGAGCGGGGCGGACACTGGCCATCATTGCACATCCCCGCCCCTGTCTACAGGGGAAGAAAAAAACCTGGGCCTGGTCCGTCTCCATGATGCCCTCCCCCTGGGGCCTCCATTAGCCTTTGATGCCAGATCCCCAACCAGATACTGTACTTGCGGCGGTGCTGGGGCTGTCATCATAACCCTGCCCTCTGGGGGGTAAGCCGGGGTGACCTGGGAGTGCTGGCTATGATCATAGGTGGAGGCACAGGGGTGCCGTGACCAGGGCGGATTTCCAACGGACCAAGGTACATCAAAAAGCATAGTAAATTAAAAAAAAGAAACTTTGAAGTACCTCAAGGGAATCAACAAAGTCCAAGAGGGTAGCATCTTTCAGAAAAAGAGATGTGCAAGAACAAGGGGTCACAATTTGAAGATAGAGGGGGGACAACTCAGAAGCAAGTGAGGAAGTATTTTTTCATGGAGAGGGTGGTGGATGCATGGAATGGGCTTCCTGAGGTGGTCATCGGGTTTAAAAACTGTGGGGGAATTTAAGAATGCATGGCACAGGGCCAGCCTGGTGGTGCTGAGAGCTGAGGCACTGGACCCCTTACCTCACGCTGCGCCGGCAGCCTGAGTTCGGGAATGGACTCGGGTCATCAGGAGCTGGCACGGGGGGAGGGTCAGAGCTGGATTGAGCAGCCAGAAGGCAGCTCTACTCTCCTGGGGTGGTTGCCACCCGTCCCCTTCCCCATAATCCCATTGTCACTGGGTGGAGACCTGGTGGTCAATGTAATTGGAGGGGGTGACATGTAACAGGTGGGTACCTTGAGATGTGGCATGCACATGCCTCCACATATGTGCATCCGAGGTAAGGGGGGGCAGGATACGAGGAGAAAACCAAAAATACAATAAAAAAATGTAGATATATAAAAAGAAATGCATGGGACAGACATAAAGCAATTCTAGTGGGAGGTAGGAGGAATTAGGCTGTTGGTAAAACTATGATATGCAGCTTATCCAATAGGTAGGAAATGGACAGACTGGGTGGGACAAGCAGTCCTTATCTGCTATCAATTCTCTGTTTCTATGTTTCTCTCTTTTGTTCCTTTTTCTTTTCTTTTGTTTTGTTTTGTTTTTAATAAGCCACTCAGTAAGCCACTCACTTAGAGTCTTAGACAGACTTTAGGAAAATGCCAGCAGACATCACACATGGCAGTCGACACATTTCCCTGGCCTTTTCCCTTCCCTTCCACCCCTTCCCCAGCCAGGGTGATCTCCCTTTCAGAGCAGGCCACAGCACTTCCGTCCATATCAACAGTCATGCACACACTGACTGGTGATCCTGCTTCCTGCAAGGCTTATCCTCCCTTTCTACTTTTCACACCTGACCATGTAGCAGCTGGTCAGGTGGCTCACTGTTGTGTCCGTTTTGGCACAAGTGCAAGCTCACAGACTGCCCCCCCCCCCGCAACTTGAGCTGTGCCCATGAAGGGAGAGAGAGAGAGAGTATAGAAACAGCAGCAACCAGGACAGAGGAATAGCTGACAGCCAAGACTGTGGAAACAAAGACTCAGGTACGAGCGTGCAACCCGCCTGCTGCACAATGGTCAAGCTCACCAGCGTACATTGTTTAAAGGGCAAGCAGCTTGGCTTTACTTCTCATTTTCGCTATCAGAAGACATGACAGGGAGTGCATTGCACATGCAAAGTCAGGTGTAGGGATACTGGTTGGGGGCCATCTCAAGCTGGGGGCCCGGGGCAAACTATCTTGGTTGCCTCCCCCCCCAGGAAGCCTTGAATACAAGAGATCTTATTGTAAAGACATGTATTCCAAAATGTTACTAAATTAGACCACAGCTGTAAATTATATTCATATATAGACAAAAGTTATCCAACAAAATGAATGAATGACAGCACAAAGGTCATATCTGTAACACTGATCTGTATCACTCTGAGTAATTCAGTCAGTCAGAAAGCAAACCAGGAATTAGCTCATAAATTTACTTGCTGCTTCTTCTCTCTCACAAAATACCACTGAATAACTATATCTGATATTTGTCCTGATCACCAAGTTACAGTGCCATCCTTGCCAAAAAAAAACACGTCAAAACCACATCCTGTAGAAACAACAGTGTCACTAGCAACGTGCGAGACAACCCATATTCCCACAACTGAAATATGCACCACTCATACTATGGCCACTGGATGGTGCCAAAGCCTTCCAAATGTTGTTTATTCATGAACCTGTGAATGACCTGCTATATTAGCAGCTCAGGCTTCATGAAGAAACTGGGTCAGCGCCAAGAACAACGGTAACTCAAATAAGACACCAGCACAAAGTAGGAATATTTTTTTATTTGAATCATGACTCTCCCACTACACCAGTTAATGTCATAATGACATTTTCTCGAGACAGTATGCTATTTGTGCATTATCTTTAAAGTCTGGCACCATGGCACTGGTTTTGTTCATGCTTAAGCACTATCTCTTGAGTTGGGGTCATTTAGTCCTATAGGTGCTATATTTTTAATTTTCTTGATTATGTCCCAGTCAGTCAAAACTAGGCCCAATATTGCTTTGCCTCTAGTGGGATTGTATGCCCACTGTGTGAAGAAACCATACTGTAGTGTTTCAATACATCTCTAGCTTTTTTGTAAGCTTGCTTCGTTCTGTTGCCAGTGTTTTTCTGGTAGAGTGAAGTCTCCCAGAATCACTGTTCTGTTCTGACCTCGTCTGCTCCTTTAGCAATCTGCTTGTCTAACCCATTGTCCCTTGCTTCTGCATAGTTGTGTACTCTGTGGATCACTCTGACTGTGTACTTCCTTCCCCTCTATCTTCCACTACTTTTATACCCCTTTCTTGTACATCCCCCCCAGCTGTGCCTCTATCCCTTCTGACTAGTATGCTGCCTAGGACATTTAGATGATATGCGTCTTAGTGGCCCATGTCTCAATGAGCACGATGATGACTTGTTGCTCTGTCTCACTATTGCCTGGAGCTCATCTATTTTTACAGATATTAGCATGCAGTAGCTCCATTGAGGGTTTTTTTCTTTATTTGATTGCTATCCTCATAGTGGGTTGCTGGATCCTTATCGTAGCATTGTGGGCACAAGTTACTGACTGGGTGCTTCCTTCCCTACTCTGTGTTGGGGTGGAGCTGAAGAGCTCAAGTGAACACTGCACCCTTCCGTGCACTGTTGTCCCTCTGTGCACCCCTACTCAAAACCTGCACTGCCTGCTTACTAGTTTAAAAACTGGTTATCTATAACCTTTAACTTTTGTCCCAATTCACATGTTCTTGACTGGCTTGAATGTAGTCCATCCCTTTCAAACAGCTGCTGATCTTACCAGAATGTGCCCTCAGTTTCCTGAGTAGCTAAAGCCCTCCTCTGTGCACAGTTTCAAATTCTTTAAACTTTGCCTTGAACTCCTTAACTCTTATCTGCCTGCTCTCACCTGCATGTAGCACTGGCAGGACATCTGAGAATGCCACCACATTCTACTATCAGTGTGTGCTGTCCTTCAGATAAGGTGTTAAACCGACATCTTGTGTGCCTTTTCTGGTGGTTGCTCAGGTGAATGTTAAAGATCCCATGTCACTTCTTGAGAAAAGTACAGGAACATCCCACATTTACTTAAATGCCACCAACAGCTTAATCTAGTATAGTTTCAGTTGGTTTGTATCTGTATTCCCCCCACCCCATCAGGGCAAGGATTTAAATAGACAGTATTGTTTAGCCTTCCTGGTCAGCAGCAACTAAATTGAACAATCAAACTTGCAATTACTGTAATGCACTTTAAAGACTGGTCTGGAAGTCTCTACTGTTGTAGCTGTAGCCTACTGTATTTAATGTTGTCTTATTTGTGTATATATATGATATTATATGTGAAACTTATGCACCTTACTTGGCCTGGAATGCCACTGAAAATGAGCTTTGCTCAATTGAACGTATTCCATTATTCTTTTGAATAAAAATGATTTACTACTACTACTGCATCAATCAATAAACAAACAAATGTCTTTATATGTTCTCAGTTGTTGCCGTAACTCTGTAAACTTCTCTTCAGTCTTCTCTACACTGTGTCTTGCCAGGCCATTGGTATGTAAGTGCAGCACAACTCCTGGTTTGTGTCTCACACCACCCAGTAGCCTGTCCTGCTTGGGTGTGGGTGAACTGCTTAGCAGTGGCTCTTAATATATGATACTGTAGTAGCATAACAGATCTCTGCACCCTGCCTGAGTGGTATGTTATCCCCCTGTTTCTCTAACTACTTTGTCTCCAATTACCAGTAGATATTTCTTACAGCTCCTCTTACCCACTATTCCTTCATCTGATGGCATGCTGCTTTTGACTGCCTGACCTTTCAGTTCGGCCCCTTTCTGCTTCCCAGTCAGTGCACTCTTCCTTTACAGATTCATCTAGGGTGCGCAAATCTGTCCATAGGGGATAAGGGTTGGCATCAGCGAGATACAAAGGATACCATGGAATAAAGAGAATATTAAATCAAGGAGTCAAGTTTTTTATTTACAGTAATACTTGAAATTTCATTTGAAATAAAACTTTTCATCTTAGAATGCTGTGTATTTTAATAGATCACATACTGTAGGTAAGTGAAACATGTCACTAATGGAAACCCTGCATTTGAAGATGTTATACATTAAAGAGGCATCATGAGGAGAACAAATCTCAGTGCTGACTGTAAATTTACACTTATAGTTTCTGATGCTTTCAACAAAGGCACAGTTTTAGATCTTGAAACTGAATACAGTTTCAAAGTCTTGTTGAATTGCATGCACTGATGTACGCAGTTCAATTGAATGCTTTTGGATGTAATAAAGGAGTTTGTTCAGTAGGTGGTGCTGTAAGCCTACAGATAAAATTTGGATATGGCCACCTTGTGCGGCTTGATGCAGCTATAGTATTTGTGGCAATGTTTTTAGGTTACTTATATTCCGTTAATTTCCGTACATTCTTATGTTTTAATCACAGATTTTTCAAATGTTCCAGTTTGTGGTAGTTAAAGTCAAGGAAGTACCCTTGTCAATGGACAATGGAAAATAAATGAACAGAAACTTTGATTATTTCACCCAGTTATTCAGAGAAGGATGCCATGAATGTACTGAACATTCTGATTCACAATTGCCCTCAGAAGAACATTGCATTTTGAATGGGTTATGGGATTTATAAATGCCTAATATGAATACCACTGAACAAAACTGGGTGATGTTCAGTAGGAACACTGTAATGTTACAGCAGTCAAAATTTTTGAACAGAGTTCTTTTACTCAGTACAGCCCTACTAAGGTTTAACTTTCACTCAGTGTTACAGTGAGGATCTGAGGCCCAGAAAGGTCCTATTTTATTTTTATTTATTGGGTTTTGGTAACTGGGTAGGCTCACGGAGACAAACTGTCCTTTTTCAGGCGTGACCCAGAGTTAATTACAAAATATTCATTAAAGGAATATGTACAGATGATAATAACAAACAGTGCATAGTTAAATGACAATGTACATTGAAGGCAATAGATATACATGAGGTCGGTAGTTAAACACAGGATACAGATAAGTACTCAGAGGTACTAGGTTTGACTTGCTTATGATCATACAATGATCCAGTTACTGTGGTGGGATTCAAACCTGGAATCTCCTTATCCTTGGTTATGTTTTCTGACCACTAAATCACACTTGCCTTCCTTAACAAGACTGAATATGATAAACACGAAAATATCTTTAATGTCATAAAGTGTATGGTCCTGTGGTAGTATTTAGGTTTGCATTCAACTGTAAACACACTGGATAACAGATTGGTCAGCCCTGTTACCCTATTGCCTTAAACAGCACCTTCTTCAGTACCCTTTCCCCAAGCCCCAGTGCTAGTCTCACCTTGCAGTAGTTTAACAGACCCAAAATGAACATTTATATTGCTGACCTTTTAGGAAGGGAAGGGACTGTAAATTTGTTCTGAGGAGTCTACTGAATTATCTCTTCCCTTTCCTGGTATGAGCACTCTGCCACCATGCCTGATTGTTTGTGATGTCAGAGTTTGGAGAATGTGGAGGTTGCACTCCTTAGACAATAGTAGATGTGTCTTTTAACAAACGTTTTTTGCTATCTTGCCGGTCTGTTTTAGTCAAGTCAAAGTCATCGCTCAACTACCAAGGGCTTCAACACTAACTGATGGAAATGTTTTATTTTGCAGTTCTGGCACAGGAAGGGCAAATGATCTCTAGGAGGGCTTGGGAAAGGAGGAGGAGGAAGAGTGAATTGGGAGGGTTGTTCCAGAAATGGAGGAGAAGAAGATTGTTCAGTAGAGGTTTTGCAGTGTGGGATAGAGAAGGAATGGGCACTGGACGACTGCGCATAGAGATATATCCTGGAAACCATGTCAGAGTTTTATGAGTAATCATTTTCAATAATGCATGCAGAGTATTTATAATGTCATCAAGCAGTGCAAAGGATATTCTCTCACAGGCATGTGCCCAACCTCAAATATACTGATTGCGATATACCCAACATCAAGAACACAACGCACTTTTGTCTTCCACCTGTCCTATAAAGTGCCTTTAACAGTATACCACCATTTTACATGGCAGCTATGCCATCCACTAGGGAAGGGTTTACTTAGTAGAGGACAGGGCATGGGTTGCAGATAAAGGAGCTGGGGATTGGGACCTACAGGCCTGCCAAAGCAGGCAGCTGCAGGTCTGAGCACTGCTGGGGGTCATCAGAAGCCCTCAACCATACTTACAACCTTTTCATGCCAGAAAGTGTGGGGAAGAGAAATAATTTGGGAAGAACAATGGTAACAGTAGGGGGGGAGTAATGAGATTTAAAAATACTGAGCTCTCAGCAGTCCTGGGGGCATCAGGTCACCACCACCTAGTAGTGATCTTAACATATCCTGCCAAGGTGCGGCTTTGAGAAAGACAGTATGAAATCCCCCACATACATGCCATCAGGACTGACAGTGACACAGAGGCAGCTGAATTAAGAGGTCAGGGCTGAGTGTAGAGAGTCAGGGGGTTAGTGGGCTTGTCTGTTTGTCTTGTTTTTGGTGTTCTGTCATTTACAGGGCTGGTGACCTGCTCTGATTTTTCAAACCAAAAGAAATAAAACATTTGGCCACACTGGATAGATTTTTTCACATTGAACTGGGACCAGATTCAGTTTTCAGTTTTGCCCTACAGTTCAGATTGGTCTGCACATGGCTGTACAGCCAAGTTTTGAACAGTTTGTATCTTCTGTAAAGGCAGACTTGCAGCTTTAGTTTAAAGTGAGGTTCTGCTTTTATGGATTTTCAGCCCAACAAATTGACACACGGGAAGGTCAAGTCACATGCTGATTGTCACTTTGTAAGCCTGTGGCTCTGGTAGGATTCAAACCCCTGAATTCCCAATTCTCAGACATGTGCTCTAACAACTGGGCTACACTGCCTCCCTGAGTTGACACCCCGTTCCTGAGCACACAGTTGACATGGGTCAAAACTAAGTTTTGCAGACATTAGCCAGCAGGACTGGTGACTGGGAAATTCTCAGGCTTTTCCACTAGTCTGAGTTGTGTGTTTACTGAAATGTTATTATCTCTAATGCAAGCCAGCGTGGCTAGTTAAGGAACATTTCAGTAGCCTGATGTAAAATCTACTGTACCAGCATTAGATTAGTGGGCTAATATCATTTCAAACAGTAATGGAGAGAAAGACAGAGAGAGAGAGAGAGAGAACAAAACAGAGAGAAAAGAGAGTGAAACAGAGAAAGAGAGAGAGAAATAATGGTAAAAACAAAACTTCAGGATCAGTGGTGTGGATCTGCAACATACAAGTTATAATTATCTGGGTATAATAATTAGCGCATCAGGAAGTTTTTCATCTGGCACTAAAAGTCCTGCTGGGAAAAGCACTTCATGAATTTTATTCCAGAACAACTCAATTCTGTCAAACGAATCTACTTGTTAAGCTTTGGATTAAATTATTTTGGCAGTGGCAGTTAACCAGTTCTTCTATGGGGTAGTGGAATCTCGGGTCTAACTTTCAACCAAGGCTACAGTAAATGGGACACAATAGCAACATAAATAAAGCATTTATTTTGTAAGCATACCCGGAACGTTTCTGGAACCTGCGGAGCTATAATAATACATACTATTTCCACAGAAGAAAGGGCTGTGAAATTCTGGTTCCATCCGAACTAGAGGAACAGAAAATCCTACCAGTTTAAGGCCATGAATTATCATCAACAAAATAAAAACTGCAAATCGGTAAACCACATTGTGCCAAAACATTTATACAATGTAATTACACTGTATTGCATGCAACAAATAAGTAACTACAGTGTAATTAGCCTGTTGCATATAATTAATGATTAGTTACATTGAAACTGACGCTTAAAGTGTAGCCAGAACAGTGATTTCCAAAATGAACTGGTGAACTCCATTTCAAGTGATTCCAAGAAATGTTGCATTATTCATTTAATTCAAAAGTTTCACCAGGAAAGACATACTGAGCTTGTAACTGCTCACTTACAGGTGGTCCTGGGGGAATGGGGAGGGGAGAATATAATACAGGATGTGCAAGTGAAAGGAAACCCAGATCAAAATGCACAATAAATGTAAATGTTAGAACTCACCAAATGAACATTTCTCTCTGGCTATATATTTATATCTGTATCTATATCTAGATATAGATATCATAAATATTACTACGTAATCAGAGACAAATCTTAACACAAAATGAGCCCAGTTCTCAGACCCAATTGTTATGCATCAAAAACAGGGCAAAGATTGTGCACCATTACACTGAGAAATAAAATTGCTAGTCTGAGAACAACAAATCTGCACCAGGAGCAGAGACCCCTGGTGCAAATCCTAATATTCAGTTGGAAGTGCCGAGACATTGCTGTGCACAAACAGTAATGGTGTGCAATACTACCACAGGCGTGTGTGGTGGTCCATAATACTATGATGTGCCTACCCCAACCTGTACCTCTGGGTTGCTTCTGGCCCTCCATGGATTCTCTCTGATCTGTCCCTTGATAATCTCCCTGCTGGTCTAGTGCTCCTCAAACCCATCCCTGTACTACTGTTAGTGAATGGTATTGTAGTGAATCCCTTCCCATGCTCTGCATGCCGAAGCATTCCTCACTGATCCAGTCCCATGATGAACTCTGTTCCTTAACATCAGTGCCGTAAGTCTGACACCCTCTACCATAAGAAAAAAAAATGGTGATATTCGGGGGCATCAAAATGCTGCTATGCCAGTTGTGATGGCAGTAGCTGGCAAAATGGATGACACTGCATGCAATTTACATGGCGACTCCACCCCTTCCATGCACCAGTACACCCTTAATCTACTTGTATTGCATATTTCCTGAGCATTAGAAATACTCCCAGTAGTGCAGACTATGCTATAGTCTCCTCTAACAGCATTGTAAGAGGCTAGACTGTGTGTGTGTGTGTGTGTGTGTGTGTGTGTGTGTGTGTTTTGGGAGGATGTTACTGAATCCATGAAAGATGCACAGTTTTTTTTTTTTCTTATTCCTTTTTTCCCTACCTGGCTCCTGGTCTGCCCCAGTCCTCTGTGCATCCTAGTCTCTGGATACCATCCGGTACCTCTCAGCTCCCTTGTTGACCCTCGCCTGTTACTCCCGCAGATTACCCCCATGGTGGGGTGGTGGAGAGACCCTCCAATTTCCGTCTGGTCAGGATCCAGTATTCGGCGATGTCCCCCGAGCCGGGCACCCCGTAGGACAACCATCAAGCCTCCATGACCAGTCACTAGATTTTTCCCTTTTCTGCCCCTCAGTGGGGTGTGCAATGGCACCAAGGGAAGGAACACACCGCGTCCACAAGTGCTCCTCCCAGCACCATGCCCTAACTCAGCCCCCAATGCATGTTGCCAGTGCATCACCCCCAGCCTCTGCTAGGGGCCAAAAGTGCACTGACAACTGGGACCCCTCCCATCCCAGAGAGGGAAAGCTGTCAGTTGGATGCTCCATCCCTCTCCACCCCTGCCAACCCCCAGTGACCCGAGTCTGCTTCCGAACCTGGGTCACCGGGGTGGAGCAAGGTGTGGCGTCCAACACCTCAGCCCTCAGCACCACCAGGCCAGCTATGAAAGATCCACAGTTAGTTAATCAAGGAATGTAGAATAACTGTTTCTGTGTGGTAACACCAACATGGTGAGCAGGCTTCATGTTTTTAAATAAAAATAATGAAACAATCATAATCAAACTACCAGCAACATTCAGAGCCAGATTGATGCATAGGTAAAATAGGCCCGGGCTTAGGGACCATGCCTGCCATGGGACCCCCAGCAATTCTAATATATATTCACTACATACCTTTTCTTTTCCCATGGCAACATTTTTTTAAAGGACTCTGCTGCTGAGTAGTCTGAGCAAGGCAGGGGCTGAATCATGATGTGACTTTCATGTCCCTGAGTAGGTGTTAAGTATGGCTAATAGCTTCAGGGGCCCTGGCCAGGCTGACCTTTGAGGTGTAAACAAGCCCATTTTCTTTGCTTTGTCTCCAACCCCATGTGGTTCCATGTGGGAGAAGTGGAAAGAAGGATCCCTGTCCCCTGACTGGTGTTCCTGACAGGGAGAGTGACTGGTGTGAATCTTAAATGGGGCCCTCTGTGGTAGTTTGTACACTCTGCCATGTCTTGTGCATTTGAGGGGCCCTATAATTTCTATCAGAAGGATCAGAGAACCAACATCACTGCCTGTTGGAGATCCTGTTCCAAGTTCAGGTGCCTCTCATTAGTACAGGGATGTTATGTAACTTGCTTGGCCCCGGGTCACATAGTATGCTGGTAGAGTTGTGGTTCACAAATCCAACTGTTCTTAGTCCATATGTTTTCCAGGTTCTAGACTTGGGGCTCTAACCACTAGGCTACGCTGCCTAATGTATTACTTAATTTGATTTTTACACTCCTTGACTGGAAGTGGATCATCACTGTTAAATGCAACTCTCCTCTCAGGAATATTAGCAGGGGGCTCCTGGTTGAGTTTGGGTTAGTGTGATGTGTGTCATGAAAATGATCATCAAAGTTATGGATAAAAGAAACAAGTTCTGTCCAGATCTGATACATCTGCAGCAGAGGCCGAGGAGGTCCCATTTGAGCCATTTGGTCACTGCTGCTTTTGCCTGAGTCCTTCATGCTTTCTGAGTCTCTGTCTGATCCCACATAATGTTTGTCTTTGTAAAGAGGGGCAGAAGGAGCAGAGACACAGAACCTCTTACAACTGCACTGAGAATGTCGGCGGGTGATCCATGTGCAGTAGGGGCATCTGTTTTCTCACTCGATAGCAGTGTATCAGGAGCTCCCTTGGTGCTCCCAGATCCCGAGATTACTTAGCTAGGTTCCAGAGACACGAGGGCTGTGGTGCAGAAGCAGTAGATGTATTTGTTTAAGGAGCACCAATGACCACTATGGGACTGAATTTATACATAATAATGTCCTGTAATGAATATTAATTACCCTGCCAGGGTTCATTAATATTCATGACCAGGTCATTTTTATGTATAAATTCAATCTCATAGTGGTCATCAGTGTTCCTGAAACAAATACTTTCACGGCTTCTGCACTGCATCCCTCATGTCTTTGGACCCCAACCAAGTGATCTCAGGGTCTAGGAGCACCAGTGGAGCTCCTGATGTGCCACTATCACAGCAAGAAAATGGATGCATGTCACCTTGCATGCGCAGACCTCCAGCTTGCACATTCTTGGTGCAGCTGCAAGTGGTTCCATGTCCCTGCTCCTCCGGCTCCTCTTTACAAGGACAAACATTATGTGGGGCTGGACAGAGACTCAGACAGCATGAGGGATTTGGGCCAAAGTGAAGGTGAGCAAATGGGGCAAAAAGGTCCTCCGCTGCATATGTGCATGCATGGGGAACGGACAGAAGAAAAAATAGTGCTATGACAAGACTGCATTGAGACAGCGAGTGCCTCACAGACTGTGTAAGAACTCTCTAAATTGTTCTTCATTTGGAGTGTGAGTCCTTTTTGATCATAAGATGTCTGCAGAGCTTTGCCAACTGCAGCCATAACAGAATCTGGTCAGAGCCAATATGGCTGTGGAGAGCTTCTGGGATGCTTTTACCAATTATTTCTAATGAATTTGCACAATGCAGATCTGTGGAGAGGTAGTTTCTATGTGGTCTTCCTTTACCCATTGTTGCATGTGTTTTCCTAGAATATGCCTGCTGATTGCTATATATTTAGCCTGGATAGGTCACAGAAGAAATGGCATCTTATTTTCAGTGGGGCTCTACATCTACACAATATTGTGCTGCATTGTGTAAAATCAGATCGCACTGAAAACAATATTTTACATCTGGGGTACATATTAAGTGCCGGACTGATGCACAAGCAGAAAGATGCATTTCAAAAGAGTGTGCGCTAGTCCACTGATACAATATTCAAAGAAAATGTACCACGGTACAGGGTGTGCTTACAGTGAAGCCCACCAGGATGAAGTGCAACACTACAGAATTCTGCAATAGACTTACTGCAGCAAGCAATGTAATTTCAATGGGAGTTAATCCCTTTTGTCATGCAGTAAACCTGTGACACTGTGCTTCATTCTGGCAGGCTTCATTGTACCTGTTGAAAATGTGACCCTGGATGGGAGTTGCAGTGCAGGTGGCTGCCAAGTCAGGTGCATTCAGGGGGATCCCAACCAGATACTTTCCAGGGGGAATGTGTGGCACATACGGTATGCACCACTGCCCCCATGGGTGATATTCAGCCCAGGAATGCAAATTAACTAATTGAGCAGACAGGGTGCAAAGGGGCCTTATGCATGCTCATTACGGGCCCATTTGCATGTTGGCATGGGGATGAATGTGCCGGAGCAGCTCTTGCCCCCAAGCCCCAACCCTGATTGCTCCCATGTGAGACAGACCCTGAAGTCTCTGGTCATAAAGTGGCACCCCCCACCCATTCCACCAGCTCCGATCATACCGGAGTCCAGGCTCTATTAGTTCCATACTGTTGGGACCCCGATGCCATCCCTGATTGCACCTGAATACACCTATAGTCCATGTCCATAATGTAGTGGCCCTTGCTCCCCCTCAGACATCACCCTTCCTGCCCCCCAGCCCCTCCCATTGTGACAACTGGCTTTGTGAAGGGCTCGTACCACTGTATCGGTGGGTGGTGGAACACTCACAGTAGGATGCTGGAATGTGTTATGCATAGGCACGAGCTGTGTGCAGACGATAATGCCCAGTGACCATACACCTCAGGCACTTACATGCGGATCCATCATCCCGGTGCCATTGCACTGCTCAGTGTGGGTGATGGCTGATGCTGTACCCCCTCACTCAGGCCCCAAAACAGGCATGTTACAGCTGACCTCCCATTTGTTTATACAATTGGGGAACTGCAGAGGAACTGTCCATAGCCTGAAGCATACACTGCAAATGGCATTGCAGGATACTGCACCCCATGGCACCCAGGATTCCTCAGCAGTCCAGAGGGTAGCATGTTACACAGAGAAATGGGGGAGAGCATGGACTTGCAGCAGTGTGTGACAGCAAGAAGATACAGTATTGGCAAGGCATGCATTGGAGGTATGTAAATTCCCTCTTACCATTTGCCAGGGATGTACACATGGCTGCATACACTGGTGGGTCCACAGCTTGCATGTTGCAGCCCAGTTGGGTCATTCTACAGTACAGGTCCCCAGCCTGGGTTCAGTGCAGTCAACGGCTGGCCATGGCAGGGTGTGGAGGGCAGTGGCAGTCTTTGTAGCAGGTTGGGTATGGAGGGAGTGAGGGTGTCTGTGTACAGGGGCAGTGGGTGGGGGTCCTCTCTGCTATGGACCATGGCTTTCTCTGGTGCGATCAGGTCTGGGGGACCCTACACTATGGAGCTCTTCAGGGATGGAGCTGGATAGACTGGGGATGGAAAGGGGGTACCTCCAGGTCCATCAGGGCTGCCAGGCTGCTGTGTACCTGAATGAACATCTGCAGCCCACCTGTGGGTGACTGGCTGGGTTAGACTAGCTACTCGTGTCCCAACTGTGGGCACAGTTCTCTGGACTCAGTGCACATTCCCACTGAATATGCCACAGCACGGCATATGCATGGGAATGCCCTTGACTTGCACAGCATACCATTTGTGTGTGGCCTGGCCCATTCCCTCGTGGCTGGCGCATCCTGCACATTTGAATATCATGCTGCTGCATTGTTGGAGTTGTCGACACATCTCCCTTTCTGCTGGGATATGCTGCACATCTACTTTGAATACAGGGTCCCTGAGTAGGTACCCTGAATAAATACATTATAAAAATGGTAAAATCATGACCCTACTGAAAACAAGATGTTGCATCTAATCTGGGACAGCCTGAGTAAATACAGTGCAAAAATGTGTAAATGAAGATCTCTATGAAAATGAGATGTAGCATCTCCCCTGCCCTATCTAGGATACAAAATATACGATAAGAAATAGCGCTCCCAGATCCAAGTAACCATTTCCCTTTAAGAAGCCCTAATTTTTCCTGTGCTTTCCCCACAGTGGCAGAATCATATCCCTGTATAAATCCCTGTAGATTTTTCCATAAGCCACTGGTTCCTTATTTTTGACTTTGTTCTTTATTTATTATATCAGTAGCCTTTTATCAGGAAACATAGAAACATAGAGGTTGACGGCAGATAAGGACTGCAAGGCCCATCCAGTCTGCCCATTTTTTTTTTTCTTCCTTATAAATGTGCCATCGGCCTTTGCTCTGTCAGTGGCCTATCTATTTATAATGATCTGTATTACTCCCTTATGCCTATCCCATGCCTGTTTGAAGCCCTGCACTGTATTCATAGCCACCACTTCCTGAGGTAGGCTGTTCCATGCATCCACCACTCTTTCTGTGAAAAACAATTTCCTCACATTCCCCCTTAATTGGCCTCCCTCTAATCTCATGCTGTGTCCTCTTGTCCTGCTATTTTCTTATATTTAAACATGTTAGACTCTTTAACCTTGTTAATGCCCTTAAGGTGTTTGAATGTTTTGATCATATCACCTCTCTCCCTCCTTTGCTCAAGGGTATACATATTGAGCTCCGTTAATCTATCCTCGTATGTCTTCTGATGCAGTCTCTGCACCATTTTGGTTGCCCTTCTTTGGACTGCCTCAATTTGGTTAATGTCCTTGTGAAGGTGTGGCCTCCAGTACTGCATGCAGTACTCCAGATGGGGCCTAACCAGTGTCTTGTAAAGAGGGATTACTACCTCCTTCTAACGACTTGTGATACCCCTATTAATACACCCTAACTTCCCCATAGCCTTACCCACTGCTTTAGAGGTCTGCTTGGATGATTTCAGATCATCTGTGATGATGATGCCCAAGTCTCTTTCTTCCTTTGTGATTGCCAGCAACTCTCCTCCCAGCCTATAGGTGGCTTCAGGGTTTCTCTTCCCTATGTGCATGACACTTCTTTGCATTAAATCCCAGTTGCCACTCTTCTGACCATTTTGCTAGTTTATCCAGATCTCTTCTCATTCTGCCCACCCCACCTGGATCATCTACTCTGTTGCAGATCTTGGTGTAATTTGCAAACAGACAAGCCTTACCCTCTAGTCCATCTGCAATGTCACTAATGAAGATATTGAAGAGGACTGGCCCCAGGATTGATCCCTGAGGTACCCCACTTGTGACTTGCATCTCTTCTGACTGTATACCATTTACCACCACTCTCTGTTTTCTGCCAGTCAATCAGTTTGCCACCCAGTTGACCAACTTCGACCACCCCGAGCCTACCCAGCTTGTTTATCAAACTTCTATGTGGAACAGTGTCTAAAGCTTTGCTGAAGTCAAGGTAGGTGACATCAACTGCTCCCCTTGGTCTACCACTCTGGTTACCAGTCAAAGAAATCTATGAGATTAGTTTGACAGGATCTTCCTTTTGAAAACCCATGCTGTCTTGGATCCTGTGCCCCTATGGATTCTAGGTGTTGCACTATTCTTTCCTTAAGGAGTGCCTCCATAATCTTGCTCACTACTGAGGTAAAACTGACTGGTCTGTAGTTCCCTGGCTCCTTCCTGCTACCACTCTTGTGGAACAGGATCACATGAGCCCTTCTCCAGTCTTCTGGGACCTCTCCTGTGCTCAATGACTCAAAGATCTCTGATTTGCTGTTCGGTATTAATATTATATGTCAAGATGGCCTTGGCATGATTTGGATTTACATGGTATGCATAAGGCACAATGGGGAACTATATGAAATAAAAAATATCACACTCATTATTTCATGAACTATACTCAAAATTAGTAATTACAAGTCAGATAATCTTTCAAAAGATACTAGTAATGCCTGTTAAAAAAAAATAAAACATATATATATATACACACACAGATGCTATTTTTGCATCTTATAGTTGTTAGTTTTCAGACAAATTCTCATAGACTTTTTTTCTGCCCACCTGTTGGAATCTTGAATGAGTTAAGTAAATGTTATTTTCTACAAGGCCCTGATCCAGCAACTCAGCAAATACACACTCAGTACATCATGTTATAAAATGACAAACACAGTCTTCTGTTTCCAGTTGTTTGAGCAGGAATTTTATAAATGGTATAATTATATACCAGTATCTTGCAAGTTCCCCAGGAAGATCTTTGACATTCCAGGAATAATATCAAGCCTGCACAAAATCTCCAAAACATATAAAAATAATAATACAGAAAAACATAAAAGGAACTTACAAGCTCAAATGGGCAGACTGGGTGGGCCATAGGCCCTTATCTTCTGACAGTGTCTATGTATCTAAACAATAATTTCCTCCTAATAAATGGCAGGATCCCTTTCATTCTCAAAAATAGCACATTATATATTGAGTCAATATCTCCTCCATCTTGGCATCAAATAAGATTTTGGCTTGTAAAAAGTGTTGAAATACCTAAAGTTTGTTGTAATTAATTGACAAACATCTACTTGTCTGTCATGTACAGTATTGTGTCTGTTGATACAGGTTGTATATTGTATTTGCTATGCTTGTATTTATGTACATATTCTGTGTAACTATTTGCTTATTTTATACATTGAGACTCCATTGAAAATGAGTCTTGGCTCAATTGGGCTATCCTTTCCTGAATATTCAGAATAAAATATTTACTACTACAACTACTGCTACTACTACTACTGCTACTACTACTGCTACTACTACTACTATTGCTACTACTACTACTACTGCTACCACTACTACTGCTACTTCTGGTTCTGGTACTGCTACTACTACTACTACTACTACTACTACTACTACTACTGCTACTACTACTACTACTACTACTACTACTACTACTGCTAACTGCTACTACTATTACTGCTATTGCTACTACTACTGCTACTGCTGCTACTACTACTACTGCTACTACTGTTACTACTACTACATAAGAAATCAAAGCAAGTTAAAACATACCCTGGCTACATTATCATCAGACCTCTAATGTATTTATAGAAATTATGCATGATTACATTACTAATACTGTATATTAAAATATTACTGTGCAGGCCTTCTTACTGTTTAGATTGCTTATTCAAACCACAAACTATACATTTATGTTCCACAGCCTAGGGTTGGAGGTCCAAAACACAAAAAAAACTCAACTGTTGTTCCCTACAAATTTCTTCCTCAGTTGTTTTGACTAACTTTTTATAACTCTGTATGGGAACATAAGGAATTAGATAATTACACAGATGAATTTCTCAGTCATGATTTGTCAGCAGCTAATTCATTAGATGAGGTCTCTCTTGCCAGGAGTTTGACTGTTTCTCCACCCTCCCCAAACACACACACACACACACACACACACACACACACACTTACTTACTATAAGAGATCACAGTAGCTCTTATCTGTAATGTTTGGGAAGCAGGTGCATCCCCTGCTGTCAAAAAGAAATTTATATATTTAGTATGGGTAGTTCACTGAAGACCTGGCATTTTATCAGATAGGTCTTGAGAGGTTAAAAAACAGTGTAAATCTTTATAAATTTGCTGGGAAAGGGAAACATTTCTGAGGTATGAATCTTTCTTGAAAGATATTCATGTCCAACTGAAGTTAGTAGCAAAAAATGTTTAAATACTAGGCATTTAAATGTGCAATTTGTTGCATTTCGAAGGGTGTAAACAAATCTCCAGTTTAATAGGCACCCAATAATTAACAATTTAAATAGTTTAACTATCTTTCGTTATTTAAGTTTAAATAATTTTTTGCATTTGAAACCACTAACCTGGTTTCTGTGAACCACTAACCTGGTTGCTGTGAACCACTAAACTGGTTCTGGTTCTTCGGTTCTCAGTTCACTATTGGAACTTTCATCGGTTCATGAACTGGCTGCAAAAAAAGAGAAAAAAAAGAGTGAAATCTTTATTGCAGTTCTTGTTTTTCTTCATCAGTTGATGAGGGCAGAAAAACCTAAGAAAAGACTGGACCCCAGGGTTTAAAAACTGCCTTAAGTGTGGGATGTTTTGCAAAAACAGGCAACCATGATTTATGTGTGGTCTGCCTGGGAATTATCATTTTCAGCAGATTGTGATGTCTACAAATCATTCCTAAAGAAAACAGCAGAAAAGAGACTTGAAAGACTACAAAAGATTTGAGAAGGGTATTATGGGTTCTGACTAACCCACACCGCTTCGTCTGTGGGTGAACCGCTGTCTTCTCTTAAGCACCCGATAAGGGTGAAACAGCTACTGTAAAAAGGATGGTTGATCTGGTTGACTCTTCAGTTACCTCTAAGAAAACCAAAAAGACAAAGCATGTTGATCCCCTGGCTGATAAACCAAAAGGGGTTTCATCTATGCTTCACAGTCTGCCATCATCTGAGAAGATTGCCCAGGCCATTAAGGTCATACAGGCTTTGCAGGACTTAATACCTACTCCAACCCTTCCAGCACTGGTTCAAACCCTGGTTGCCCCTTCCTCTGAACCAAACCCACCTCAGGATATGATGGAGTTTGAAGAGTATGATTAACCTGAAATGGATGAAGGTGAGCCTATTGAACCAGAGATCTTACCAGAGCAGGAGTTTGGTTCTCCCCCTAGACCAGAGGATATTTCCTCTCATTTTTCCTTTGTAAGGAAAATAGTGGATGCCCCTGACCTGACTTCCACGAGGTCATATATGATGAAGAAGAGGCTGAATATATGGAAATGATGGGGTTGACCCTCACAAAGAAAATTCTTCTCTCTATAAACAAGTTCTTTAAAAAAGACTTGTTTAAAATCCTGCAGACTTCAAATTCTATTCCATCTCTGGACAAGAAGGTGGATAAGAAGTACCAACTGGACATACAAGGGGCTGAGTTCCTTTTTTCTCACCCTGATCATCAGGGATAGTCCAGCAAGCAACCAGTGAGAAGGCAAGGGTTCACTTAGCTTTCACCCACCTGAGAAGGACTCTCACAAAATAGACAGTATGTCAAAGAAGAGTTATGTAGCTGCTTCACTAGAAGTAAGACAGGCCAGCTACCAAGCTTACTCAACACAGTACCAAATATCACTGCGGCAGTCAGTACTGGCCATGGCAGAGAAGGCACCTTCTCTTCTCTCTGATGATTTGGCAGAAATAGCAAGGTTTGGACTGGAAGCAGCCAAGTATCAATTTCAAATGGCAGCAGATGCCAGTGACAATGCTGCCAGGTGGATGGCCCTTACCATAGCCCTTAGAAGACTGGCATGGCTCAGGGCTACAAATTTAACACAGGATACCTAGACTAAAGCCATGATTTCCCTGTAGAGGATCACTCATTATTTGGTCAACAGACTGAAGCATACATGAAAAAGGTGGATGAATATAAAGCCACCAGTTAGAGTAATTCCTCAGAAGAGAGGACTTCTTCCTCCTATAGGCCATATGGAAGGGGAGGCAGAGGAAGGACTGCTTATAGTAGGCCTTTCTCTCAGGCACAGGCTGTCCCACAGTATCAACAATACTCAAAGCAGACTGGATATTTCAGGGCCAAGGTAGAAGGGGCTCTAGGAGAGGTTCCCAAACTACCCAGGCTCAGCCCCAGGCAAAACCTAACCTCTGACTTAATGATCAAGGCTGCCTCCACTCTACCAGTAGGGGGCAGACTGGCTCACTATTTCCAGGCTTGCCATTTCCATCACCAGACAAGTGGGTCTGGAGATAGTGAGTCAGGGGTTGTCCCTGAGCTTCAAACCCCCCTGAAAACAAGGGCATTCAAACCAGTTTCCCTCATAGAGGAAAAAACTCCTGGAGAAGGCGGTTCAAAGCTTACTCCAGCTAAAAACAGTGGAGTGTGTCCCAAATCATCAGAAAGGAAGAGGTTTCTATTCAAGATACTTCCTCACCAAAAAGAAAAATAGGGAGTGGTGGCCTATTTTAGACCTCAGATGTTTGAATAGGCATCTAATAAAACCAAAGTTCAAAACTGTCACACTGGCAATGATCTTGCTGGTTATCCAACAGGGAGATTGGCTGGCATCTCTAGATCTAAAAGATGCCTACTTTCACATCCCAATAAGAGAATCTCACAGGAAGTACCTCAGATTCAGACTTCCATCAGGACACTACCAATTCTCAGCTCTACCTTTCGGTCTCATTTCAGCACCCAGGGTGTTTACAAAGTGTCTGGCAGTGGTAGTGGCATACCTAAGAAGGTTAGGTATATCAGTCTTCCCTTATCTCGATGACTGGCCAGTGGTGGGAAGTTCACCACAGCAGGTACAAGATCAACTAAAGGTAACAATAAACCTGTTACAGTCTCTAGGATTCCTGGTAAATCAGGAAAAATCTATTTTTCTCTCCAGTATAAGTCCTGCATTTCATAGGAATAGAACTGAACACAATACAGGGGAAGAACTTTCCTCCCTCAGGACAGGGTGCAAAGCATTCTGCAGTTAGTTGCCTCATTCAAGCTGAACAAGCCATGACCAGCAAGACAGTTTCTGCAACTTCTGGGACATATGGTTGCAGCAACAGGCACAGTCCTGGGAGCCAGATTCCAAATGAGAGATGTACAGTTTCATCTCAGAGCACACTGGGGACAGAGAAAAGACAAACTGACGAAACCAGTTCCAATTACAAGAACCCTGCTTCAAGCCCTCCAGTGGTGGAAGGAAGCAGACAACCTCAGGGAAGGGGTACCCTTCCAAAGGGAAATCCCATCAACTATCCTTACAACCGATGCCTCTATGATAGGGTGGGGTGCTCACTTAGGAGATCACACCACTCATGGAACCTGGTCCATCACAGAGTCACTCCTGCATATAAATTTTCTGGAGCTAAGGGCAGTGTTCCTGTCCTTGAAAACATTTGCCCATCTGGTATAAGGGAAAGTGGTGCAAGTCAGGACAGACAACACCACAACAATGTACTATATAAACAAGCAAGGGGGAACAAGGTCAGACCCCCATGCACAGAGGCTATGAAAGTCTGGAGTCTGGTTTACTCACTAAAGGCCTCATTACAGGCCATTAACATACCAGGGAAAGACAATACCCTGACAGATGCCCTAAGCAGACTCAACCAAGCACATCATGAGTGGCCCATCAACAAGCATGTGCTCAACTCAGTGTTCAGCAGATGGGGCACACCAGAGTTGGATCTCTTTGCATCCCAAGAAAACCACCTTCAGCCCCTCTTTTGTTGCAGATCACCAGCCAAGGGAACAATCTGACTGGATGCTCTGGCTCTGGACTGGTCAGGGAAAAGTCTGTATGCTTTTCCTCCCTTCCCTCTCATCTTCAGAGTCCTAATCAAACTCAGGTCACAGCCTGCATCAATCATTCTGATAGCACCAGACTGGGCCAGGCAGCCATGGTACCCTCTATTACTGTCCATGTCGGTAGCCAAACCAATACACTTACTCAGGATGCACAACCTGTTGACCTCCCACCAGGGGAAAATCTTGTATCTGAATCTCAGGTCTCTCAGACTCAAGGCATGGCTCTTAAGGACCTAGAATATGCAAACTTAAATCTTTCCCAAGCTGTTCTGAATATCCTGAAAGGATATAGAAAACCTTCGACTAAAAAAATGTATTCATTAAAATGGAAAAGGTTCTCTATTTGGTGTAATTCCAAGGAGATTTCCCCTACTTTAGAAGAGATCCCAATTGTCCCGAAATACCTCACATATCGCCACTCTCAGGGGCTGAATTATACATCCCTGTAAGTTCATCTGGCATCAATCTCTGCCTACATTTCTGCTGGGAGAGGTATCTCCATAGCATCAAATTCCATATTCAAAAAGTTCTTTAAATGTTTGTGCCACTTGCACTCACCTATTAAGGACCGGTTCCAGTATGGGACCTGGACATATGCATTGCTCAGCTCATGAAACCTCCGTGTGAGCCTATGTCCTCTGCACATTTAAATATGTTACCTGGAAAACTGTGTTTCTGATTGCAGTTACTTCAGCTAGGAGAATCAGTGAACTACAGACCTTATGTGTTGAGAAGGAATATCTTTGCTTCCATAATGACAAGGTGGTGCTGAGAACAAATAGGAGATTTCTTCCCAAGCTGGTTTCTGATTTTCACTTAAACCAATCCATTACACTGCCAGTTTTCTTCACTGAACATACTAGTTCAGGTGGGCAAGGACTCCATAGTCTAGGTGTCAAAAGGGCATTAAGTTACTATATGACCCACACCAGGGATCATAGACATGACGAGCAACAGCTGTTTCTTACTGATGGGGATGTAGGTAAAAGCATCCCAGCTTCTAAGAGGTCAATATCTTGCTGGATAGTCCAATGCATTCAGTTTTGCTACTCCAAAGTTGGAAGGAACCCCTAGCAGGCCTGAGGGCTCATTCAGCTAGGGGCACAGCTGCTACTATAGCAGCATCCAGAGATATTCCATTAGAGGAAATCTGTAAAACAGCTACCTAGAGGACAGTACACACATTTACTAAACATTATAGTTTGGACACACAATCAAAAAAGTGATGCCAGGTTTGGCACAGCAGTCCTGCAGAGCCTCTTTCCTAAGTAGGTTCTCTGCCCACCTCAAAAAGTACTGCTTTGAAGTCTGCAGAAAGTTAGGAATATAAAAGAATACCCGAGGTTAGAAGAAAAAAATACTCACCTTAGTAATCTTGTTTCTTCCATGATATTATTCTATATTCATAACTCTCCCACCCTGCCTCCAGAACCATAGCCTCTGCACTCCTGATCAAGTTTTCTAATGCAAAGTCCCAAACACTGGCATATTTTTTTTTTAACCCTAGTAGGAAATATTTAAGTTCCTTTTTTTCCAGGTGATTCTGGCATTCAGGGGGGGGTTTTGGATTATACAGTAATAATATTAAGGATGTTTCATGCTGTCATGGACAGCTTAGGTTGTGTTACACTAGATAAGTATATTTAGATAAGTCTTAGTATAGGTTGCCTTGTAGGCTTCTTAGAAATCTGATACATTGATGGAACGTTGCAGCAGATAAGCGCAGCAGTCTGAATATGTGTCACGAGCCAATAATATTTCCATCATTTGCTTATACTTCCATTTTCTCCGGGCAGCTCTGCTTAAGAGGCTGACTGCAGAGGGTTATGAATATAGAAGAATACCTTGGAAGAAACAAGATTACTAAGGTGAGTAATTTTTTCATACTGCTGTCTCAGGCTCCCCAGGTGTGGTGCCAGATTTTCTCCCTTGGTGCACTACGTTTTTTATTTCTTGAACCAAACTCTGAAGCTCTGCAGTTTCTCGGGAGTCCTCAGCATTTGACACTAGGATACTGCCAGAGGCAACAGATGATTGCTCCCATTGTTCATCTTGCTCTTCCGCTGGTTTAACCTCCCACAGAAGGGCACTGTGGGAGGGAGGGTCAATCAGGCTTTCTCTTAAGCGCAACTTTAGCAAGAACTCGGAGAAATAGTCAGCTTTCAACACTTGCTCGAGATGTACTTTATTTAGGTAATTGGAATCTTTTCCTCCCTTCCTGTGCAGTGCCTGCAATGCCCTGTGCAGTCTGTGGAGGTAAGCTGGGAAGGGCTCCCCTCACCGCCCTGTGGTTGTCTTGAATTTCCAGTAGAGATCATTACAGGACTTTGTACTGCCGAATACGCTGTCTAAGGTGGCAAAGTACTCTTCTACTTTGGCCTCCGGATCTGTGGCCCTCAATGACCGAATAGCATCCAATGCAGGCGCTTTCAAACTCTCAAGAACTAGCCTTTTTCATTTCTTGACCTCAGAACATTCCCATTCCTGGAGCATAGGGACAGCATAGTCTACCCAGGTCTCATAATCATCTTCTCCAGCCGGTGTTGGGAGGGTGCCAGAGAAAATCCCTCAGCCATCTGTAATAATCAGAACTACCAGGCCCAGTCAGCCCGGAATCTGTGGTGACTACCCCAATTGACAGCAGGGACTGAGCATCCCTGATAGTCTTTGCTTCTGCTCCCAAAAGGGAATGAATTTTTTCTGGCAGATCTGGCTCAGGGGCAGGCGAGGGGGTGGGGACAGTCAGTGGGCTACTCCCCTTGCCAAACAGGCTCCAGGTACCTTCTACCCCTACACCGGTGAGGGTTGCAGATAGCTTGCCTGCGTTCATATCTTTGTCACTCCCCACCAAAGCTGTAATACTCTGGGCAATGCCATTATATCTTAGGCCATGAACCTTTAATTTCCCAAATTCAGGTACAGTTTCCAGTGCTTCTAAAATGGCCTTTCTATCGGTGACCTTGGGATCCCCATCATCAGAATGACTTTCTCTGGGACCAGGCATTCCTCCTGCATCAATCGAGCAATTACTGTTGCTCCATATTAATTTATTTTTCCAAAGTTGCTTTCCTGGGGTGGGGGGGGTAAAAATTTTTTAGAATTGCACTCTTGTGTGGTAACCACTAGGGGCAGCAAATCCCAGTGGTGCCTCCAGTTGTAATAGCCCCATGACTCACCTTGTCTCTTTCCAGGGGCCTCGGGTCTCATCTGGACAACCTCTGAATGGCCGGCCTAGGTTCAGGAGTGAGGGAGAGAAATGGATCAGTGCCTCCACCTGGGGTAATAGCAGGGAAAATCTGTGGACAGAGTGCAGGTTACTACCCCCAGGAAATACACAATAGCTGCCCCAAGACCCTTCTCCACACAATAACACCTCCCCTTCTTACAATGATTCACAGTACCAGAATATAACATTAACAAATAACAGTATTATTTCGGGAAGGGAACAAGGAGGAGAAAATAGCACAACAACATTAGCAACTAACTGCACAATTCTTATTCCATGCAGTCCCCACCTCCACCTGAGGTGCACCTGGCTTCCAACTGGCAGCTGCCCAAAATGTCTCTAAAGTCCTTTTGATGGGTACCACATCATGATGTACACATCACTGGGGATCTTATGTTGGGGCCCAAGGAACCTTGAACAGTAACAAATTGCTCTTCACTTAGATGCCTAGGTGCAGATTTGTACTTGGTGCCATCCAGCCCAGGACTTAACCCCTCGACTGACTAGCTAGCTAGCTCAGTAAAGACTCACCAAAGCCACAGCTAGAGGGTGCCACAGTTCAGGAGTTCAAAGGAGGAGCTCAGCAAATTGGTTTGACTGTACCTTGGAGGCAGCAGGTTGGTGGTGCACCAGCAAGGAGCAGCTGCAATAGTTGATGAATGCTGGTCTTCACTTGCCTGGTGTTGCCAGCTTCACCTGTGAGGCTTTTGTAGACAGTGTTCACAGGCAGGCCTCTCATCATCTTCCTCTGCTGGACATCATCCTCTTCTTCAGTCTAGAGATGGGGCAAGGTGGTCCCTCTGTTGCACACCCTTTTAAACACAATTAGCAGCTGGGCTTTGGCTTAGTCTCTGGCCCCAGCACTCCCACTTCAGTCTCTCGATTCACAGCAGTGGCTGGGCTTTCTGTCTCTAACCCCAGCACACACACAGTTCTAGGCTTGCAGCAAATCACTGTTCCAACAGCACTTGCCCCACCAGGGGGAAATACAGTACCTCAGTCTTTGCTCAAGATTGCAACACCTCTTCTCACAGGCTGCACACTTACAGTCTATGCTCTCACCCTGCAGCTCCAGACAGGACATTGACTCTAGCTTCCAGCTCCAAAATCAGAACAGCAGCAAACTCTTTCTCTGTGCAGAGCTGGATCTTCCAGGCAATCAGTTTACTTGGCAGGATAGGGCTGAACAGGCCGTTGGGTCAAAATGCAGGAACTGGGGCTGGGTAGCCCATGACAGTCTCACCTGCATTCTGATCCCACTCTCAGGTCCACAACAAACTCCCTCTTTGGCAGGCAAACAGTCCCTTTAATAACTTTTCCAGTTTCACCCTCTGATTGGCTGTCACAGTCCCAGGCTTTTTTTGTAGCTTTTTACCCAGCAGTCCCTCTGTTTCAGAGTCCCAGGGACTGCCGTATCTATTTGCATTTTTCCCTGAGCACTCACAACCTCATAATTTATCATCTAAGCCCATTCAGGGGCTAACAGCAATTTGTCCTGGCTCTGTTTACCCAATGGAAGCCAGGACACCCATTTGTTTACTTGTGGTAGCCCTCTGTAGCCCACTGGGGCTCCCGACATATATTCCCCCCATTGCTGCCATTTGAGCAGCTCTCCAGAACAGAGCCGTGGCTCCTTTAAATTTTGCTCCTGTTGGCAAGCATGCACATAGGGTACAGCTGCCATCTTTCTTTTACTTTGTGGTCTGGGCTTCGCTACTCACAGTACTACTCTGAGCTTCCTCAAAATGCCCAGAGGTGCGCAACTAACTACCCAACCTTGGCTCCTTACTTTGCTGCCCTGAGGAATGGAAGGAATGTCCGTGGCCGCAGTGAAGGTGGGTGCCAAGCCCTAATCCCACCTACTGGACTGCTGGGACAGCATCGGGGCCTTATCCCTCACAGGCAAGCCGAATTGGAGGATTTACATTTAGTTTTTTGTTTTCTTTTTAAATAGAAGCCCTACGCCAGCATTAAGCTACTTAGACTTTAGAGTCAGACCCCCTCCCAGCCAAGTGATCTCCCTTTCTTTCCCATTTGGTTCCTTTTTTGTTTTCCTTTTTTGTTTTGTTTGTAATTAAGCCAGTAAGCCACTCAGAGTCTTAGACTTTAGTTCAAGAAGGAAAACGTCAGCACAGCACACACAGAACTGATGACTTGTTTCTCTGGCCTTCCCTTCCCTTCCCTTCACCCCCTCCCCAAGTCAGGGTGAGCTCCCTTTCTTTCCCCTTTCCCTTTTGTTCCTTTTTTTGGTTAGTTTTCTGTTTTGTGAGTCTCAATGAAGCCTTCGGCTTTAGAGTCAATCAGTCAGTCAGACTTCCTCCAGCCAGGTGATCTTCCTTTCTTTCCCCTCCAACTGGGGGTCACCCTGGAGACAGTAAATGGCATGACAATCCATACAGAGGTTGTATACAGACTGCCATCTCAGGGGGAGGAAATGGACAAGTAAATGATAGAAGGCATCCTTAGAATGGCAGAAAAGGGGGAGATATTATTGATGGGGAACTTAAATATGCCACAACCTTAAAACCAACATACTACCACTACCTCCCCAACCTCCTAGACAAAGCCACTTCTTCTGGCTGCCCACTCCCCCCTGTCTCCCCTCCCCCTCACCTTGACTTCTCCTTGGACTCTCACACTAGGTGTCACACCTGTTTATCTCCTTCGCTACATATAAACACTGTCCTTTACCCTAGTTGAATGCTCTTGACGCTGTACTATCACCATTGGTACTATGAATGACATTGTATCCTTACTGTATACTAGCTACCTACTATTCGAGTATTGTATGTAAACTGTTTATTATTGCTGTCATTGTCACTGTTTGACGTGGAACCTTTGTAAAAGAGCTCTGAGCTCAAAGGTATGATCTGAATCCCTAAATAAACGAAACAAAAAATATGTTAACTGGAGCACCTTTGCTGCAACCACATCCAAGAGCAGGGTCATTCTTGATGCCCTACAGGGGCATCCTCAGACAGCTAGTATTGGAACCCACTCGGAGGGAGCAATGTTAGACCTGGTACTCTCAAATGGGGAGAGAGAATCTAAGATTTAGAAGTGGGTAGCCATCTGGGAACACGTGACCACCAAACAGTGTGGTTTCTGATAAACACAGCCATAGAGTCAAGTCACAGAAAGGTGAGGGTATTTGACTTTAGGAGGGATGACTTTGGCAAAATAGGGAGCACCTCAGAAAAGCACAAGAAAATGGGCAAGAAGGTGGTGTGGAGGAACAATGGGGAAAAAATCAAAGCTGCCATCACAGAGGCAACAAGCCTTTGTGTGAAGCAAATAAAACAAAACAAAACAAAGGAAAAATAACTATTGTTCTCAAAAGAAGTGGTGTGGAGGTTAGGGAGAAAAAGATAGCATTCAGAAAGTATAAGAAAACACAGGAGGAGCAGGACAGAAAACTGTACTAGTTAATGCAGAATGAAGCAGGGAAGGCAGTTAGAACAGCAAAGGCCCATACTGAGGAAAAGATAGCCAACTCAGTTAAGAAGGGGGATAAAATGTTTTGTAGGTACATTAGGGAGTGAAGAAAGATCAGGGGAGGGATAGTGAGGCTTAATAAAGGGGAAAGGGGCTGGACAGATGGTGACAGTGACAAAGCAGAGATACTGAACAAATACTTCTACTCAGTATTCACAAAGAAGAGGAGGCGGGTCCTTAAACCAATCAGTAGAAGCACACTGGATGGGGAGGCTCAATACCAGTGCATTCACAGAAGAAAGGGTCCTGAAACAACTCCTAAAACTGAAAGTGGACAAAGCAATGGGGTCTGATGGGATTCACCCCAGAATTCTACAAGAACTAAGGGGAGAACTAGTGGCACCACTGACTACCCTTTATAACAAATCATGGGAGGATGGTATGGTACCTGAGGACTGAAGGAGGGTGGATGTGATTCCCTTTCACAAATGTGGGAGCAAGGCAGAGACAGGAAACTGCAGACCTGTTAGTTTGACTTCAGTGGTAGGGAAAATGTTGGAATCCCTTCTGAAAGAAAGAACTGTTGAGTACCTAGAAGCCAGTAGGGCACAGGACCCAAGGCAGCATGGATTCACAGTGGGAAGGTCATGTCAGATGAATCTAATAGATTTCTTTGACTGGGTGACCAAAGTAGCAGACCAGGGAGGGGCTGGATGTGACCTACCTATACTTTAGCAAGGCATTTGATACAGTCCCACACAACAGATTAATAAACAAGTTAGTCAGCCTGGAATGGGTCCCAGGATGGTAACCTGGGTAAAAAGTTGGCTGGACAACAGGCGCTAGAGGGTAACAGTAAACAGAGTCCACAGTGAAGAAAGGGGGTTACTAGTGGGGTACTGCAGGGTCCTCTTTAATGCCTTTATAGGTGACATGGCGGAGGGAGGGAAGGAAAGTAAGCCTCTTTGCAGATGACACAAAGATCTGCAGCATGATTGATACACAAGGGGTGGAAAGGATGAAAGGATCTGGCAAGGCTGGAGGAATGGTGAAAAGTATGGAAGTTTAAATTCAATGCAAAGAAATGCAAAGTAATGCACCTGCAAACAAAAGCCCAAGGAAAACTACACAATGGGGTGGGGGTGGATGTATATTAACAAAACAAAAATGGAAAGGGACCTGGGGTAGCCATATCAGATGACCTAAAGGTAGGCAAGCAATGTGAGAAGGATAGTATGGAGGGCTGAGGGCATATTGGGATGCATAGGGAGGCATCATCAGTAGAAAACAAGACGTTGTTATTCCTCTGTACAGACAGTTGGTGAGACTCCATCTGGAGTACTGCGTGCAGTTCTGAAACCCCATCTCTGCAAGGACATAGACAGGATGGAGGCAGTCAGAAGGAGGCAACTAAAATGGTGTAGGGTCTGCAACAGAAGACATATGAAGAGAGACTAAAGAGCTTAATATGTATACCCTTGAGGAAAGGAGGGAGAGGGGGGACATAATAGAAACTTTCAAGTAGCCGGCAGTTGGATTTCCGCTTGTGATGCAGGTGACCCGGGTTTGGAAACAGACCTGGGTCATTGGAGGGCTCTCCTTCTCTGGGGGGTAGGGGGTTCCATGTGTTCAGTGTCTAGTGATGCCCAGTGGAGGCTGGGCATGCCACAAGAACACTGACGCCTGTGTCACTCAGGAGCGGGGCGGACACTGGCCATCATTGCACATCCCCGCCCCTGTCTACAGGGGAAGAAAAAAACCTGGGCCTGGTCCGTCTCCATGATGCCCTCCCCCTGGGGCCTCCATTAGCCTTTGATGCCAGATCCCCAACCAGATACTGTACTTGCGGCGGTGCTGGGGCTGTCATCATAACCCTGCCCTCTGGGGGGTAAGCCGGGGTGACCTGGGAGTGCTGGCTATGATCATAGGTGGAGGCACAGGGGTGCCGTGACCAGGGCGGATTTCCAACGGACCAAGGTACACAAAAGCATAGTAAATTAAAAAAAAGAAACTTTGAAGTACCTCAAGGGAATCAACAAAGTCCAAGAGGGTAGCATCTTTCAGAAAAAGAGATGTGCAAGAACAAGGGGTCACAATTTGAAGATAGAGGGGGGACAACTCAGAAGCAAGTGAGGAAGTATTTTTTCATGGAGAGGGTGGTGGATGCATGGAATGGGCTTCCTGAGGTGGTCATCGGGTTTAAAAACTGTGGGGGAATTTAAGAATGCATGGCACAGGGCCAGCCTGGTGGTGCTGAGAGCTGAGGCACTGGACCCCTTACCTCACGCTGCCCGGCAGCCTGAGTTCGAGAATGGACTCGGGTCATCAGGAGCTGGCACGGGGAGGTCAGGCTGGATTGAGCAGCCAGAAGGCAGCTCTACTCTCCTGGGTGGTTGCCACCGTCCCTCCCCATAATCCCATTGTCACTGGGTGGAGACCTGGTGGTCAATGTAATTGGAGGGGGTGACATGTAACAGGTGGGTACCTTGAGATGTGGCATGCACATGCCTCCACATATGTGCATCCGAGGTAAGGGGGGGCAGGATACGAGGAGAAAACCAAAAATACAATAAAAAAATGTAGATATATAAAAAGAAATGCATGGGACAGACATAAAGCAATTCTAGTGGGAGGTAGGAGGAATTAGGCTGTTGGTAAAACTATGATATGCAGCTTATCCAATAGGTAGGGAAATGGACAGACTGGGTGGGACAAGCAGTCCTTATCTGCTATCAATTCTCTGTTTCTATGTTTCTCTCTTTTGTTCCTTTTTCTTTTCTTTTTTGTTTTGTTTTGTTTTTAATAAGCCACTCAGTAAGCCACTCACTTAGAGTCTTAGACAGACTTTAGGAAAATGCCAGCAGACATCACACATGGCAGTCGACACATTTCCCTGGCCTTTTCCCTTCCCTTCCACCCCTCCCCCAGCCAGGGTGATCTCCCTTTCAGAGCAGGCCACAGCACTTCCGTCCATATCAACAGTCATGCACACACTGACTGGTGATCCTGCTTCCTGCAAGGCTTATCCTCCCTTTCTACTTTTCACACCTGACCATGTAGCAGCTGGTCAGGTGGCTCACTGTTGTGTCCGGTTTGGCACAAGTGCAAGCTCACAGACTGCCCCCCAACAGAGCTGTGCCCATGAAGGAGAGAGAGAGAGTATAGAAACAGCAGCAACCAGGACAGAGGAATAGCTGACAGCCAAGACTGTGGAAACAAAGACTCAGTATGCAGTGCAACCCGCCTGCTGCACAATGGTCAAGCTCACCAGCGTACATTGTTTAAAGGGCAAGCAGCTTGGCTTTACTTCTCATTTTCGCTATCAGAAGACATGACAGGAGTGCATTGCACATGCAAAGTCAGGTGTAGGGATACTGGTTGGGGCCATCTCAAGCTGGGGGCCAGGGCAAACTATCTTGGTTGCCTCCCCCCCCAGGAAGCCTTGAATACAAGAGATCTTATTGTAAAGACATGTATTCCAAAATGTTACTAAATTAGACCACAGCTGTAAATTATATTCATATATAGACAAAAGTTATCCAACAAAATGAATGAATGACAGCACAAAGGTCATATCTGTAACACTGATCTGTATCACTCTGAGTAATTCAGTCAGTCAGAAAGCAAACCAGGAATTAGCTCATAAATTTACTTGCTGCTTCTTCTCTCTCACAAAATACCACTGAATAACTATATCTGATATTTGTCCTGATCACCAAGTTACAGTGCCATCCTTGCCAAAAAAACACGTCAAAACCACACATCCTGTAGAAACAACAGTGTCACTAGCAACGTGCGAGACAACCCATATTCCCACAACTGAAATATGCACCACTCATACTATGGCCACTGGATGGTGCCAAAGCCTTCCAAATGTTGTTTATTCATGAACCTGTGAATGACCTGCTATATTAGCAGCTCAGGCTTCATGAAGAAACTGGGTCAGCGCCAAGAACAACGGTAACTCAAATAAGACACCAGCACAAAGTAGGAATATTTTTTTATTTGAATCATGACTCTCCCACTACACCAGTTAATGTCATAATGACATTTTCTCGAGACAGTATGCTATTTGTGCATTATCTTTAAAGTCTGGCACCATGGCACTGGTTTTGTTCATGCTAAGCACTATCTCTTGAGTTGGGGTCATTTAGTCCTATAGGTGCTATATTTTTAATTTTCTTGATTATGTCCCAGTCAGTCAAAACTAGGCCCAATATTGCTTTGCCTCTAGTGGGATTGTATGCCCACTGTGTGAAGAAACCATACTGTAGTGTTTCAATACATCTCTAGCTTTTTTGTAAGCTTGCTTCGTTCTGTTGCCAGTGTTTTTCTGGTAGAGTGAAGTCTCCCAGAATCACTGTTCTGTTCTGACCTCGTCTGCTCCTTTAGCAATCTGCTTGTCTAACCCATTGTCCCTTGCTTCTGCATAGTTGTGTACTCTGTGGATCACTCTGACTGTGTACTTCCTTCCCTCTATCTTCCACTACTTTATACCCCTTTCTTGTACATCCCCCCCAGCTGTGCCTCTATCCCTTCTGACTAGTATGCTGCCTAGGACATTTAGATGATATGCGTCTTAGTGGCCCATGTCTCAATGAGCACGATGATGACTTGTTGCTCTGTCTCACTATTGCCTGGAGCTCATCTATTTTTACAGATATTAGCATGCAGTAGCTCCATTGAGGGTTTTTTTCTTTATTTGATTGCTATCCTCATAGTGGGTTGCTGGATCCTTATCGTAGCATTGTGGGCACAAGTTACTGACTGGGTGCTTCCTTCCCTACTCTGTGTTGGGGTGGAGCTGAAGAGCTCAAGTGAACACTGCACCCTTCCGTGCACTGTTGTCCCTCTGTGCACCCCTACTCAAAACCTGCACTGCCTGCTTACTAGTTTAAAAACTGGTTATCTATAACCTTTAACTTTTGTCCCAATTCACATGTTCTTGACTGGCTTGAATGTAGTCCATCCTTTCAAACAGCTGCTGATCTTACCAGAATGTGCCCTCAGTTTCCTGAGTAGCTAAAGCCCTCCTCTGTGCACAGTTTCAAATTCTTTAAACTTTGCCTTGAACTCCTTAACTCTTATCTGCCTGCTCTCACCTGCATGTAGCACTGGCAGGACATCTGAGAATGCCACCACATTCTACTATCAGTGTGTGCTGTCCTTCAGATAAGGTGTTAAACCGACATCTTGTGTGCCTTTTCTGGTGGTTGCTCAGGTGAATGTTAAAGATCCCATGTCACTTCTTGAGAAAAGTACAGGAACATCCCACATTTACTTAAATGCCACCAACAGCTTAATCTAGTATAGTTTCAGTTGGTTTGTATCTGTATTCCCCCCACCCCATCAGGGCAAGGATTTAAATAGACAGTATTGTTTAGCCTTCCTGGTCAGCAGCAACTAAATTGAACAATCAAACTTGCAATTACTGTAATGCACTTTAAAGACTGGTCTGAAGTCTCTACTGTTGTAGCTGTAGCCTACTGTATTTAATGTTGTCTTATTTGTGTATATATATGATATTATATGTGAAACTTATGCACCTTACTTGGCCTGGAATGCCACTGAAAATGAGCTTTGCTCAATTGAACGTATTCCATTATTCTTTTGAATAAAAATGATTTACTACTACTACTGCATCAATCAATAAACAAACAAATGTCTTTATATGTTCTCAGTTGTTGCCGTAACTCTGTAAACTTCTCTTCAGTCTTCTCTACACTGTGTCTTGCCAGGCCATTGGTATGTAAGTGCAGCACAACTCCTGGTTTGTGTCTCACACCACCCAGTAGCCTGTCCTGCTTGGGTGTGGGTGAACTGTAGCAGTGGCTCTTAATATATGATACTGTAGTAGCATAACAGATCTCTGCACCCTGCCTGAGTGGTATATTATCCCTGTTTCTCTAACTACTTTGTCTCCAATTACCAGTAGATATTTCTTACAGCTCCTCTTACCCATATTCCTTCATCTGATGGCATGCTGCTTTTGACTGCCTGACCTTTCAGTTCGGCCCTTTCTGCTTCCCAGTCAGTGCACTCTTCCTTTACAGATTCATCTAGGGTGCAAATCTGTCCATAGGGGATAAGGGTTGGCATCAGCGAGATACAAAGGATACCATGGAATAAAGAGAATATTAAATCAAGGAGTCAAGTTTTTATTTACAGTAATACTTGAAATTTCATTTGAAATAAAACTTTTCATCTTAGAATGCTGTGTATTTTAATAGATCACATACTGTAGGTAAGTGAAACATGTCACTAATGGAAACCCTGCATTTGAAGATGTTATACATTAAAGAGGCATCATGAGGAGAACAAATCTCAGTGCTGACTGTAAATTTACACTTATAGTTTCTGATGCTTTCAACAAAGGCACAGTTTTAGATCTTGAAACTGAATACAGTTTCAAAGTCTTGTTGAATTGCATGCACTGATGTACGCAGTTCAATTGAATGCTTTTGGATGTAATAAAGGAGTTTGTTCAGTAGGTGGTGCTGTAAGCCTACAGATAAAAATTTGGATATGGCCACCTTGTGCGGCTTGATGCAGCTATAGTATTTGTGGCAATGTTTTTAGGTTACTTATATTCCGTTAATTTCCGTACATTCTTATGTTTTAATCACAGATTTTTCAAATGTTCCAGTTTGTGGTAGTTAAAGTCAAGGAAGTACCCTTGTCAATGGACAATGGAAAATAAATGAACAGAAACTTTGATTATTTCACCCAGTTATTCAGAGAAGGATGCCATGAATGTACTGAACATTCTGATTCTACAATTGCCTCAGAAGAACATTGCATTTTGAATGGGTTATGGGATTTATAAATGCCTAATATGAATACCACTGAACAAAACTGGGTGATGTTCAGTAGGAACACTGTAATGTTACAGCAGTCAAAATTTTTGAACAGAGTTCTTTTACTCAGTACAGCCCTACTAAGGTTTAACTTTCACTCAGTGTTACAGTGAGGATCTGAGGCCCAGAAAGGTCCTATTTTATTTTTATTTATTGGGTTTTGGTAACTGGGTAGGCTCACGGAGACAAACTGTCCCTTTTTCAGGCGTGACCCAGAGTTAATTACAAAATATTCATTAAAGGAATATGTACAGATGATAATAACAAACAGTGCATAGTTAAATGACAATGTACATTGAAGGCAATAGATATACATGAGGTCGGTAGTTAAACACAGGATACAGATAAGTACTCAGAGGTACTAGGTTTGACTTGCTTATGATCATACAATGATCCAGTTACTGTGGTGGGATTCAAACCTGGAATCTCCTTATCCTTGGTTATGTTTTCTGACCACTAAATCACACTTGCCTTCCTTAAAGACTGAATATGATAAACACGAAAATATCTTTAATGTCATAAAGTGTATGGTCCTGTGGTAGTATTTAGGTTTGCATTCAACTGTAAACACACTGGATAACAGATTGGTCAGCCCTGTTACCCTATTGCCTTAAACAGCACCTTCTTCAGTACCCTTTCCCCAAGCCCCAGTGCTAGTCTCACCTTGCAGTAGTTTAACAGACCCAAAATGAACATTTATATTGCTGACCTTTTAGGAAGGGAAGGGACTGTAAATTTGTTCTGAGGAGTCTACTGAATTATCTCTTCCCTTTCCTGGTATGAGCACTCTGCCACCATGCCTGATTGTTTGTGATGTCAGAGTTTGGAGAATGTGGAGGTTGCACTCCTTAGACAATAGTAGATGTGTCTTTTAACAAACGTTTTTTGCTATCTTGCCGGTCTGTTTTAGTCAAGTCAAAGTCATCGCTCAACTACCAAGGGCTTCAACACTAACTGATGGAAATGTTTTATTTTGCAGTTCTGGCACAGGAAGGGGCAAATGATCTCTAAGGAGGGCTTGGGAAAGGGAGGAGGAGGAAGAGTGAATTGGGAGGGTTGTTCCAGAAATGGAGGGAGAAGAAGATTGTTCAGTAGAGGTTTTGCAGTGTGGGATAGAGAAGGAATGGGCACTGGACGACTGCGCATAGAGATATATCCTGGAAACCATGTCAGAGTTTTATGAGTAATCATTTTCAATAATGCATGCAGAGTATTTATAATGTCATCAAGCAGTGCAAAGGATATTCTCTCACAGGCATGTGCCCAACCTCAAATATACTGATTGCGATATACCCAACATCAAGAACACAACGCACTTTTGTCTTCCACCTGTCCTATAAAGTGCCTTTAACAGTATACCACCATTTTACATGGCAGCTATGCCATCCACTAGGGAAGGGTTTACTTAGTAGAGGACAGGGCATGGGTTGCAGATAAAGGAGCTGGGGATTGGGACCTACAGGCCTGCCAAAGCAGGCAGCTGCAGGTCTGAGCACTGCTGGGGGTCATCAGAAGCCCTCAACCATACTTACAACCTTTTCATGCCAGAAAGTGTGGGGAAGAGAAATAATTTGGGAAGAACAATGGTAACAGTAGGGGGAAGGGAGTAATGAGATTTAAAAATACTGAGCTCTCAGCAGTCCTGGGGGCATCAGGTCACCACCACCTAGTAGTGATCTTAACATATCCTGCCAAGGTGCGGCTTTGAGAAAGACAGTATGAAATCCCCCACATACATGCCATCAGGACTGACAGTGACACAGAGGCAGCTGAATTAAGAGGTCAGGGCTGAGTGTAGAGAGTCAGGGGGTTAGTGGGCTTGTCTGTTTGTCTTGTTTTTGGTGTTCTGTCATTTACAGGGCTGGTGACCTGCTCTGATTTTTCAAACCAAAAGAAATAAAACATTTGGCCACACTGGATAGATTTTTTCACATTGAACTGGGACCAGATTCAGTTTTCAGTTTTGCCCTACAGTTCAGATTGGTCTGCACATGGCTGTACAGCCAAGTTTTGAACAGTTTGTATCTTCTGTAAAGGCAGACTTGCAGCTTTAGTTTAAAGTGAGGTTCTGCTTTTATGGATTTTCAGCCCAACAAATTGACACACGGGAAGGTCAAGTCACATGCTGATTGTCACTTTGTAAGCCTGTGGCTCTGTAGGATTCAAACCCTGAATTCCCAATTCTCAGACATGTGCTCTAACAACTGGGCTACACTGCCTCCCTGAGTTGACACCCCGTTCCTGAGCACACAGTTGACATGGGTCAAAACTAAGTTTTGCAGACATTAGCCAGCAGGACTGGTGACTGGGAAATTCTCAGGCTTTTCCACTAGTCTGAGTTGTGTGTTTACTGAAATGTTATTATCTCTAATGCAAGCCAGCGTGGCTAGTTAAAGGAACATTTCAGTAGCCTGATGTAAAATCTACTGTACCAGCATTAGATTAGTGGGCTAATATCATTTCAAACAGTAATGGAGAGAGAAAGACAGAGAGAGAGAGAGAGAGAGAACAAAACAGAGAGAAAAAGAGAGTGAAACAGAGAAAGAGAGAGAGAGAGAAATAATGGTAAAAACAAAACTTCAGGATCAGTGGTGTGGATCTGCAACATACAAGTTATAATTATCTGGGTATAATAATTAGCGCATCAGGAAGTTTTTCATCTGGCACTAAAAGTCCTGCTGGGAAAAGCACTTCATGAATTTTATTCCAGAACAACTCAATTCTGTCAAACGAATCTACTTGTTAAGCTTTGGATTAAATTATTTTGCAGTGGCAGTTAACCAGTTCTTCTATGGGTAGTGGAATCTCGGGTCTAACTTTCAACCAAGGCTACAGTAAATGGGACACAATAGCAACATAAATAAAGCATTTATTTTGTAAGCATACCCGGAACGTTTCTGGAACCTGCAGAGCTATAATAATACATACTATTTCCATAGAAGAAAGGGCTGTGAAATTCTGGTTCCATCCGAACTAGAGGAACAGAAAATCCTACCAGTTTAAGGCCATGAATTATCATCAACAAAATAAAAACTGCAAATCGGTGAACCACACTGTGCCAAAACATTTATACAATGTAATTACACTGTATTGCATGCAACAAATAAGTAACTACAGTGTAATTAGCCTGTTGCATATAATTAATGATTAGTTACATTGAAACTGATGCTTAAAGTGTAGCCAGAACAGTGATTTCCAAAATGAACTGGTGAACTCCATTTCAAGTGATTCCAAGAAATGTTGCATTATTCATTTAATTCAAAAGTTTCACCAGGAAAGACATACTGAGCTTGTAACTGCTCACTTACAGGTGGTCCTGGGGAATGGGAGGAGAATATAATACAGGATGTGCAAGTGAAGAGAAACCCAGATCAAAATGCACAATAAATGTAAATGTTAGAACTCACCAAATGAACATTTCTCTCTGGCTATATATTTATATCTGTATCTATATCTAGATATAGATATCATAAATATTACTACGTAAGAGACAAATCTTAACACAAAATGAGCCCAGTTCTCAGACCCAATTGTTATGCATCAAAAAACAGGGCAAAGATTGTGCACCATTACACTGAGAAATAAAATTGCTAGTCTGAGAACAACAAATCTGCACCAGGAGCAGAGACCCCCTGGTGCAAATCCTAATATTCAGTTGGAAGTGCCCAGACATTGCTGTGCACAAACAGTAATGGTGTGCAATACTACCACAGGCGTGTGTGGTGGTCCATAATACTATGATGTGCCCCTACCACCAACCTGTACCTCTGGGTTGCTTCTGGCCCTCCATGGATTCTCTCTGATCTGTCCCATGATAATCTCCCTGCTGGTCTAGTGCTCCTCAAACCCATCCCTGTACTACTGTTAGTGAATGGTATTGTAGTGAATCCCCTTCCCATGCTCTGCATGCCCGAAGCATTCCTCACTGATCCAGTCCCATGATGAACTCTGTTCCTTAACATCAGTGCACGTAAGTCTGACACCCTCTACCATAAGAAAAAAAAATGGTGATATTCGGGGGGCATCAAAATGCTGCTATGCCAGTTGCGATGGCAGTAGCTGGCAAAATGGATGACACTACATGCCATTTACATGCCGACTCCACCCCTTCCATGCACCAGTACACCCTTAATCTACTTGTATTGCATACTTCCTGAACATTATAAATACCCTCAGTAGTGCAGACTATGTTATAGTCTCCTCAAACGGCATTATAAGTGGCTAGACTGCATGTATGTGTGTGTGTGTGTGTGTGTGTGTGTGTTTGGAGGGTGTTCCTAAATCCATGAAAGATGCACTGTTAGTTGATCAAGGAATGTAAAATAGCTGTTTTTGTCTGGTAACACCAATTTGGTGGGCAGTCTTCACATTTTTAAATAAAAATAATGAAAGAATCATAATCAAACTACCAGCCACATTCAGAGCCAGATTAAGGCATAGGTAAAATAAACCCGGGCCTATGGACTATGTCTGCCAGGGGATCCCCAGCAATTCCTAAAATATATTCACTACATACCCTTTTCTTTTTGCCTTAGCAGCATTTTTTTGTAAAGGAATCTGCTGCTGAGTAGTCTGAGCAAGGCAGGGGCTGAATCATGATGTGACTTTCATGTCCCTGAGTAAGTGTTAAGTATGGCTAATAGCTTCAGGGGGCCCTGGCCAGGCTGACCTTTGAGGTGTAAACAAGCCCTTTTTCTTTGCTTTGTCTCCAATCCCCATGTGGTTCCATGTGGGGAGAAGTGGAAAGAAAGATCCCTGTCCCCTGACTGGTGTTCCTGACAGGGAGAGTGACTGGTGCGAATCTTAAATGGGGGCCCTCTGTGGTAGTTTGTCCACTACTTGCCATGTCTTGTGCATTTGAGGGGGCCCCTATAATTTATATTAGAAAGATCAGAGAACCAACACATCCTGCCTATTGGAGAGCCTGTTCCAAGTTCCAGGTGCCTCTCATCAGTATGGGGATGTTATGTAACTTGCCTTGGCCCCGGGTCACATAGTATGCGGGTAGAGGTTGTGGTTCACAAATCCAACTGTTCTTAGTCCATATGTTTTCCAGGTTCTAGACTTGGGGCTCTAACCACTAGGCTACACTGCCTAATGTATTACTTAATTTAATTTTTACACTCCTTGACTGGAAGTGGATCATCACTGTTAAATGCAACTCTCCTTTCAGGAATATTAGCAGGGAGTTCCTGGTTGAGTTTGGGTTAGTGTGATGTGTGTCATGAAAATGATCATCAAAGTTATGGAAAAAAGAAACAAACTCTGTCCAGAGCTGATACATCTGTAGCAGAGGTTGGGGAGGTCCCATTTGAGCCATTTGGTCACTGCTGCTTTTGCCTGTGTCCTTCATGCTATCTGAGTCTCTGTTTGACCCCACATAATGTTTGTCCTTGTAAAGAGGGGCAGAAGGAGGAGAGAGGTCCTCTCCAGGCCCATCGGGGCTTTGGAATGCTCCTCCTCGCTCCCAAGGACTGCCGTGGACCCTCCGCTATAGACCCAGGAACCCACAACCAGACCCGCTTGCCCAGCGGCAACCACTGAAGTCTGCGCCTTGCTCCTCCAGGAAGACCTGTTGCCAGGGGCCGCCCGCTAAACTCTCACCCAGACGCGGAACCAGGAGCCCGGCTGCACCCTGGTCCCTTGTGCCGGTAAAGCCGTAAACAGCTGTAAGGTCCTCTCCAGGCCCATCGGGGCTTTGGAATGCTCCTCCTCACTCCCAAGGACTGCCGTGGACCCTCCGCTATAGACCCAGGAACCCACAACCAGACCCGCTTGCCCAGCGGCAACCGCTGAAGTCTGCGCCTTGCTCCTCCAGGAAGACCTGTTGCCAGGGGCCCCCCGCTAAACTCTCACCCAGACGCGGAACCAGGAGCCCGGCCGCACCCTGGTCCCTTGTGCCGGTAAAGCCATAAACAGCTGTAAGGTACGTTTTCTACCGATTTCAGCTGACGGCTCCCTCCAGCTTAGTCTGAGGCGCTGCCGGACTGTACTTTTCAGGAAAAGCAGCTGTTCTCATGGAAAATTGCTGACTTTTGGACTGCTTTCATACCTGGGCTAGGAGCCGCCTCGTGCCTTTTCCCCGCTTGAGGAGAACTCTAAACGGTCACAATAAGCAAGTGGTACAGCTCCTCCTGTGACCATCTGTACTGGCTTCTCTACAAGAGTTCAAATTTGTCTTTCTACCTTAGAGTTTGAGCTCTAGTTTTCCTGCTTAAAGATTGTTTGAAATAAGTTTAGAACTTTAATTCTACATGCATGATAATTGTTAAACCCACAGAAAGTATAGACCTAAGCTTACCTGCCTTAAAGTTGTAAAGTTACCTAATCTTCCCACTGTTCCTGAATCTCCTCCTCTCTTTCTCACTTCCCACCCTTTTCTTAGTTCTCCTAACCTCACCTTGTTGCACTGCTCTCCTACATAAAGCCTCTCCCTTGCTGTCCTCCTTAGGTCCTCTCCAGGCCCATCGGGGCTTTGGAACGCTCCTCCTCGCTCCCAAGGACTGCTGTGGACCCTCCGCTATAGACCCAGGAACCCACAGCCAGACCCGCTTGCCCAGCGGCAACCACTGAAGTCTGCGCCTTGCTCCTCCAGGAAGATCTGTTGCCAGGGGCCGCCCGCTAAACTCTCACCCAGACGCGGAACCAGGAGCCCGGCTGCACCCTGGTTCCTTGTGCCGGTAAAGCCATAAACAGCTGTAAGGTACGTTTTCTACCGATTTCAGCTGGCGGCTCCCTCCAGCTTAGTCTGGCGCTGCGGACTGTACTTTTCAGAAAAGCAGCTGTTCTCATGGAAAATTGCTGACTTTTGGACTGCTTTCTGAAGCCTGGGCTAGGGCCTTGGCTCTCCGGTGCCTCTTTCCCAGCAGGGAGAACTCTAAGCGGTCACAATAAGCAAGTGGTACAGCTCCTCCTGTGACCATCTGTCCCACCCGCCCCCACCTCACCCACCCTGGCTGACCCTCTAGCTTTATAGGACTCTGCTGGTCATATGACTAAGTGTCCACTTTCCCATTGGTTCCTTATATTTTCTCACCACTGGGGTGATCAACCTGCTCAACGACTGCCGAAAATTTTAGTCTCACTTCGCGCCAAATCCACCTCCCCAGATCCTATCTCTTTCTCCTGAACTGACATTTCAGCTATTTTCCCACCCCTCTCCCTCCATAAGTCCCTCATCCCTGAGCTCTCCATCTGTTTCTCTGAACCTCGCTCTAGCTATATTTCTCTAGCCAATCCTTCCCTGCAAACTTTTAGCTGCTCAGATAAACCGGTCACAGCCCCCAAAGCGCTAAAATGTCTCTCCTACCTATAGACCCACAGCCACCAAGTGGCAGATTAAAAGCGCTAACCATTCCAATCTGCCTTGTCCTTCTCTGGAGCATGAATGAAATCTCTCTAACACTGCGGTGCGAGAAACACCAGTACCCCCCCCCCAGCCATGGACTTCAGTTTCTCTAACCTTATGATAGCCAATTCCTGGCCAAAACCCTCCTGGGAACACTTACTCCTCAACAAAGGCTGCACTTATCGAGCACTGATTGCCCTCAAAAATAGGTGGAGGAAACACCGGGAAGCTTTAAATCACAACAGCATCATGCTCACGTTCCTGGCATCACTCCTGCTCAAACTGGCTGGAAATTAGAACTGAATCCAGGCCCCCCTGCAGGCTCCCCTGATAGCAAAGGTAAAGCAAATAAAGGACTATCCATAGCCCATATGAACATCCAGAGCTTACTGAATCACCTGTCTGAACTAGAAGCATGGCTTAAAATTTATGATCCTGACATATTGTGCCTATCGGAAACCTGGCTGAAACCAAGGACCCCGATACCATGTCGTCATACCTGGCTATTCATTCATACGGCAGGACAGACCTGGGCCAAGAGAGGTGGGCGTTGCCATCTACCACAAGTCTCACCTCAGCCTCCATCAGTCCCTGCCCAAAACCCCCAACAACTTGTGAATCAATTCATGCACTCCTGTCCCTTGGCACTAAGAAACTACACATAATCTGCCTCTACAACCCGCCCTCTGGGGGAATGGATGGTTTCCAGGAAGTACTCAATCTAATGCTACAATCCATCACAGCAATGAAGCTGTTTTCCTTGGCGACGTTAACCTAAATTGGCTGGGTCCCTCCCACAATGTCCTTGCATCACTGGTACAAGGCTTTAACTTCCACCAGCTAATAACCGAGAATACCAGGCTGAAAACACCGCAGTCTAGTACATTGATTGACTGGATTCTTACAAACCGACCCGAACATATGGCACACATGGGGATTCTGGCTGATTCAATTACCGATCACCAAGGCCACTGATTTACGGTGATTAAAATAATGAAATTCCATTTTCAAGACTTCAGGTTCCGGAATTACGCCATTGATTGTTACTCTAATTTCCGGATTTTACCAGGATTCTGCTATCATTCTTTTAGTATGTGCATAAGTAATCAGAATTAAAGAAGGCTTAATATACAGAGCATTAAATAGAGCAAATTGAAAATAGTACAGGAAGGAATTAAAAGAAAAACACAAGTTTTGTAGATCTACTGATCTGATATAAAATGCCAGATTCCATGAAATCTTTGTTTTTACCGGTCTTCAGGCAGCCCTAATTCCGGAATTTTACCGGGATTTTCTGGTAAAAAACGAAAAACAGTGGCCTTGCCGATCACTCTCCTATCTTCTGTCAGTGGCACTCTGGCCAGTCACCTCCCCCCCCCCCGGCTGGTCACTTTCACGAACTTTGCCCACTTGGACACAAATGCCTTCCTCCTCGAAATATCAAACTTAGACTGGTCAGAAATTTACCATGCAGTTAATGTGGAAGATGCCCTAAAAGTATTCCTACTGCAGTTTACCTCAGTACAAAACAAACATGCACTGAAAGCCACAAGAAGAGTCAGGGGGAAACAAACCAGATGGCTCCACAAAAACCTCCTACAGCAACTTAAGCACAGGGACAAATTATGGAAGCACTACAAAAGCTCTGGTTTGCCCAGTGACCACATAATATACAGACAACATAGAAATTCCTGCAGAAAAAACATAAGGCTAGCTAAACGCATGTACTACCAGAACTTACTAAACAACTCAGCCCATGATCCCCGGAAATTCTGGAGACACATAAAAACCTTCCTTGGCTCTCCTCAATCTATTACCCCCTCAGAGATGGTAATTAATGGATCCCACTGTAATAACCCCCTCACCATAGCGAATGCTTTCAATAACATGTTCTCTGACCTTTCATCTTACACCTGTACTTTACCATTGGCACCCTCTACGTCCCTCCCCTCACCTGACAGTGTGCCAGTAACTGCCTATCCCTCCCAAACTACTGATCCAAAAACTCAGCCTTTCCACTTCAAAGCCATCACATGCACTCAGGTTCTGAATCTCCTAAAGAAGATATCCGAAAACACCAGTCCTGGTTCTGACTGCCTGGAACCCCGCTTGCTAAAATTAGCTGCACATCTTATCTCAAAACCGCTGGCTAAAATCTTCACACTGTCTCTTGCCAGTGGTACAGTCCCGGACCTCTGGAAAACTGCTAGGATTACCCCAATCCACAAGAAAGGGAACAAAAATGAAATCTCCAACTACAGGCCAATTGCAATCCTGTCAGTACTAAGCAAAATCTTAGAAAAACTCATAGCAAATCAGATCCTGAAATACCTTGATTCTACAAAACAGCTCAGTGATGCGCAGCATGGGTTCAGAAAAAACCATAGCACTACAACCGCCCTTGCCAAGTTCTCCTCGGACATCCTCTCGAACATGGACAAAGGCAGGTTTACAGGAGCTGTTTTTATTGATCTCACCAAGGCTTTTGACCATGTGGATCACCCCTTGCTCCTGTCCACCCTCCAGAAAATAGGCTACTCCTCCCCCGTGCTAAACTGGTTCAGGAGCTACCTAGCTGACAGATCCCAGACTGTTAAATTCAACCCTGCTATCTCCAACAATGTCAAAACCAATGTCGGTGTTCCTCAAGGTTCGATTCTGGGTCCTCTTCTTTTTACACTCTTCATTAACAACCTCCCTGATAACATACCAGTCTGCTCCTCTCTTCTGTACGCAGACGACCTGGTCATCTACGCCAGCTCTCACAACGTGGAGCACATTAACCGATCACTTACCACAGCCTACAACAATGTACAGACCTGGCTCAACTCCCATCGCCTTACCCTCAACTCCAGCAAGACTAATGCCATGCTCCTGGGCACAGCACGAAAGCTTTGGTCGTGCACCACTCCACTGAATATTCTTGATCTTAATGGGAAAACTCTTCAGACCGTCACCTCCTTCCGCTACCTGGGTATCTTACTTGATCAATCTCTGGACCTAAACCTACACATCCAAACCACCTGCAAAACTGTGAACTGCAAGCTGGGGGCAGCCTATAGAACCAGCTATATGCTCACAACATCAGCTAAGTTGGCCATTGCCAGGGAATCCTTCTACCTACACTTACCTACTGTGCCCCTTTACTAACTACTGCCCACAAAACAGCCCTGCAGAAATGGGATGTTACTTATAACAACGTGTGCCGGTTCACAGCCAAGGCTCCTCGACTTCAACATCACTGTCAGCTATACAGAGACCTTGGGTGGCTCTCCCCTTCTGCCACCAGGCTCTATTACCTGAGCTGCCTAAATGACTCTGTCCTCAGGCTAGGACAGCCAGCAGCCCTTGCTGAGCTGCTTCATCGTGCTTTACCAAACTGGGAACTAAGATCGGCAGATAAAGCCCTCCTGGAAGTCTCACGATGCCATACCAACAAAGGAACTGGATCCTTCAATTACGCTGCCCCCAAAATGTGGAACCAGCTCCCTCTGGATCTCAGGCAAGCATCTTCGCACCATGCATTCAAACGTGGGTTGAGACACTACCTGGCCACCTCTGACCAATGCACCTGCTTTGACCCTACCTGACAGCCTTACCTACCCTACCTATTACTCCTTCCTTGGCTACCTACCCCTTGGCTACCTACCCTCCTATTTCTCCCTCCCACACCTCCTATTTCTCTCCTCCACACCTCCTCCTGCCTTCAGCTCCTTAAGCTCCCTGTCTAAAACTACTTCTCTATAAACATCATAGATGTTAAGTTCAATTTTAATGTTGTGTTGTGAAGATCTTACTGTTTTTTAAACTTTTGTAAACTGCCGCTATTGTTATCTTGTGTTGGTAATCTCCAAATAACTGTTTTGTTATGTTATTTTGCTGCTTGTCTCAGGCTCATCTATCTAATCTGGCAGGGCTACCTCTGACCAGACAGGTACTGGTACTGCGAGGGTCCCTAACCCCCTTCCCCTCCTGCTCCTAGTTCTTTGCCTCTAGATGTCCCGGGGCAGGGACTGACTTATGATCCCATGCCCAGCTTCGTACCGCGAGCCTGGTGACATGTACCTTCCTCTAACCGCTAAAGCTGTAAGTGAGCCACCCTGTCTGTTTATCCCTGACCGCTCCTTACTCTCATGCCCAACTGCGGGACCACAAACCTGGCGCTTATTTCAACTCTTTGCCGCTACAGCCGTAGGCGTGCCTGACAGTCTCCAGATGCCATGGTATGCCTACCGCCGGACGCCCGCCTATGGCGCAGGTACTGCTAAGGTCCTAAACCCCCTTCCCCTCCTGCTCCTAGCTCTTTGCTTCCGGATGTCCCGGGCCAGGGACTGACTTTCTGATCCCATGCCCAGCTTCGGAACCACGAGCCCAGCTGCATGTACCTTCCTCCAACTGCTAAAGCCGTAGGTGCGCCGCTTTGTCTGTATCCCCGACTGCTCCTTACTCTCTTGCCCAACCGCGAAACCATGAACCCGGAGTGTATCCCTACACCTAGCCTCTAAAGCCATACACTTACCTAACTGTCCCCGGATGCCATGGAATGCCTACCGCCATATGCCCACATATGACGCTTTCCAGCCCAGCCTCATGTACACAGCTTTGCTGGGTGCCTTGCTATCTCCCCCCTAGTCGCTTTCCCACAAATGATGAAACAGCGAGCCCGGTTGCCTGCCCCTTCTAAAAAACCTCTACGGCTTTGTAGTTTACCGACTGCTTTTAACCCTATTGCCCAGCTGTGAGACCATGAGCCTGGCTTCCACTCCTGCGCCCACCAAGCAGCCGCTAGATTGCTTGACTGTCCTCAAGACCCCTGACCGCTTCGCCGTGACACCGACTCTCGTACCCAACAGCCCAGCCCACCCCCTTCTACCCATCGCCATATCTAGGAGCCATGCTTACTCCCTCTAAAGCCCCAACACCAGACCTGGGCGGTTTCAGCTATCTGAAACCCGTCTCCAATACTCCCCCCTTCCCTCTATCTCCTTACCCTTATACCTGTCCCTTCTGGGGTGAAATGACTCTGACTTCATACCAGTACCTACACTCCCTTGTAACACCTCCTGTACTTTCTATCCAAACGCTTTGCCTAGTTCTAGCCGACTCAATGTTAGCCTAGCTGAAACTGCCTCCCTGTATGTATGTACTTTGCACTGCCATTCAAATTGTATTGTTAAACCTTCCTTGGTATATCCTGTATTGTACTCTCCCGGGTCGTGCCTGAAAATAGTCACTTGCTGGCTAGTGCACCTACCCGGTAAACAAAAGCTAAATAAATAAATAAATAAGACGCAGAACCGCTTACAACTGCACTGAGAATGTGCGAGCTGGTGATCCGCACATGTGCAGTGGGGTGCATCTGTTTTCTCGCTGCGGTAGCAGTGCATCAGGAGCTCTCTCGGTACTCCCAGATCCCGAGATCACTTAGCTGGGTTCCAGAGACACAAGGGCTGTGGTGCAGAAGCTGCAGAAGTATTTGTTTAAGGAGCACCAATAACCACTATGGGACTGAATTTATACATAATAATGACCTGTCATGAATATTAATCACCCTGCCAGGGTTCATTAATATTCATGACCAGGTCATTTTTATGTATAAATTCAATCTCATAGTGGTCATCAGCACTGGGCCTGGTATCTCCACGCCACCCACGACGCCTCCTCTAGCCGCCTCCCGACCCCTGAAAGCCGGATTCATAGCCCCGAGCGGGCCAGCCGGGTGCCAGGTAGGCATGGTCTATGGGGCCTGGTATCTCCACGCCACCCACGACACCTCCTCTAGCTGCCTCCTGACCCCTGAAAGCCGGATTCATAGCCCTGAGCGGAGTCCAGGTGCCAGGTAGGCACGGCCCATGGGGCCTGGTATCTCCACGCCACCCACGACGCCTCCTCTAGCCACCTCCTGACCCCTGAAACCGGATTCATAGCCCCGAGCGGGCCAGCTGGGTGCCAGGTTGGCACGGTCTATGGGGCCTGGTATCTCCATGCCACCCACGACGCCTCCTCTAGCCACCTCCTGACCCCTGAAAGCCAGATTCATAGCCCTGAGCAGGCCAGCCGGGTGCCAGGTAGGCATGGTCTATGGGGCCTGGTATCTCCACGCCACCCACGACGCCTCCTCTAGCCACCTCCCGACCCCTGAAAGCCGGGTAAGGACATCTTCTGACTGGGGAAGCAGTGATCGGCTGCTATTGGCCGACCGCGCTTTGTGCAGAGCACCGATTGGCCTCCGGTTTCAGACCCTGCCTCCTGATTGGTCTGTCTGATTTTGTGCTTTGCTGGGCTCGGAGCCCATTGACTTGCACTGCTCAGTGCCGAAATTTGTGTCTTGGACATTGCAGCCTGAATCTTTACTGTTTTTAAACCATTGCTCTAATGTTAGTTTCTGCCTGAAACTTAGAACTTCCTAAAATGTTCCTATATTAATCTCGAGCAAGCTGCAAAAACTGTTTTAGTTTGCTTTGGTATTTCCCTGGTTTTACAGTAATATAGGCTGTTATTTAAATTCCTAGCTTACCATTAACTTTGCCGCTGTTAATGATATTTTTCTTCCTTAGTATTTTGCAAATAGCCTCTGCTGTTGTATGTAATTGTTGCAGCTTAAGTCTTTATATAGCCGTGCAAACTTATATGGCTGCTTAGCTCTGTTTTAAAACCCTGTTGTTACCCCCGAATCTTAACTGGCAACATGCTCTTAATTTTTCTCTTCCTGTATTGCACTGCTCAAGCCTGCTACCACCTACTCTCCTCCTGGAACTGTTTCTGTCCCTCCCTGCTCTACAGTCTCTGGACAGTTGACCCCTGCTGCAGACGTGTCTTGAATTTCTCTATTGTGCTTTTCCCATTGGTAAATATACTCCTCCTTAGTCTCCTGCTCCCCTTCCTAATACTGCTACCTCTTTGGCCTATCCCCCTCCCCCCTATATCTACCTACGCTGTCCTGAATTTTCACCATCTTTCTCAGCTCTCCTCGTTGGCTCCCCTCTCTCGTTTCCCTGTTTAAAAATTCCTTTTCTTTTCTTCTCTTTCTTTCCACCTCCCTACTGTCCCTCCAACTGGTGCCAGTGAATTTGTGGATCTGATAGTTTCTGGCTACCACCCCGCCCCCATTTAGTATTTCTCGCACCCTTCTCATCCTTAATACTGACTCAGCCTCCCCCCCCCTCGCTGCAGACTCCTGACTTTATTTCCCTCCTCCCCTTGTTACCGATTCCGCATCACTGCCTTGTTTTCCACACTGTAAATATAAGCCTACTCACTGTCCTCTTCTCTCTCTCCCCACTCCAGATTCATAGCCCCGAGTGGGCCAGCTGGGTGCCAGGTAGGCACTGTCTTTGGGGCCTGGTATCTCCACACCACCCACGACGCCTCCTCTAGCCACCTCCCGACCCCTGAAAGCCGGGTAAGGACATCTTCTGACTGGGGAAGCAGTGATCGGCTGCTATTGGCCGACCGCGCTTTGTGCAGAGTACCGATTGGCCTCCAGTTTCAGACCCTGCCTCCTGATTGGTCTGTCTGATTTTGTGCTTTGCTGTGCTCGGAGCCCATTGACTTGCACTGCTCAGTGCCGAAATTTTACACCCGCCCCCCCCACCTTTATTAAATAGTCTCTTCGTCACTGCCCCCTGCTCCAAATACCCGCCCTTCTGTCTTGCCTCCTATCCTGTTCCTCTAGCCAAACCACTCCCTCTCCTCCTGCTATTTTCTTTTTCCCTGCTAGCTTCTCTGGGTGATATTGCAGGCTACACAATTTCTCTGTACTCCAGCTCTCTGGCTTTCTTTTTTCTTTCTCCTTCCTCTCCCCCCCTCCCACCTCCATAATCTTCACACCCATGTTCCTCTCCTCTCTGCCATGCCTCTCCACAGCCACTTTCTTCTGTCTCTTCTAGCTCTCTCCTTGCTTCCTACACTATGCTATCTTCCAACCTCCTCCTATCCCTCTCCACCCTTTACTTCGGCCCTCCAGGCCAGCTACCTCTCATCGGGTACAATAACAATCCCCCTCTACCCTCACAAATGGTACCTTTCAGCAATGGACTGGTTGCAAATGATAAGTCACGATGATGGTCAGGGGGCAATTCGGCCTCTGTTTCTGACCACTACCTTGCACTAGGACCCTAGACGCCTGCACTGGACTAAGTCACACAAGCTGCAGAGGTGTATTTCCATCTACTATGAATTACGACTATTGACTCTCAAACTCCTGCTCCTCCTCCTCTTGATGTCAGGAAGTGTTCGCCCTAATCCTGGCCCCATCTCCCACAGTACAACAAAGCCTGTCAAAACGGAGGGGGGTCTCACTATTGCCACCCTAAATATTTGCAGTCTCCTCCCGAAACTGGCCTTCCTTTAAAACTTTTGTCAGCCAACACAACCCTGATATCCTGGCCATTGTTGAAACTTGGCTGACACCTAACACTCCTGACCATGTCATATCTCTACAAGGCTACAAGATACTCAGACTGGATAGGACTTCAAAAAGGGGTGGTGGTTGTGCAATCTACATAAAGGACTACCTCACCTGTCTCCCTGTTATGTATACCACCACTGAAACCTCAGTACAACTCCTTCCTATCAAATTACTCCTTGGTGCCCATAACAAAGTCCTCACGGTTACTGCTATCTACATCCCACCTAAAGACCCAGGGTCCGGCCTCCAGACTGTCCTCGAATTCGTAAGATCACAACTTTCTGACGCCGAGCACCTTCTCCTTGGTGACTTTAATATCATCTGGCTTGCACCTGATACAGGGTCAATTAAGGATGCCATCCTAGCAGCAGACTTAACACAGGTGGTCAACTCACCTACTAGGAAAAACTACAAATCAGGGACTAGCACCCTCATAGACTGGATCCTTACCAGCCACCCTGCCCTATAAACAATGTAGCTGTTCTCCCGGACTCTCTTAGCGACCTCTCTCCTATAAAATGTACCTGGACAAATAAGTTCAGAAAACCACCTCCAAAAACCATCTCAAGTAGAGTACTACCTTATAGCAACCTTACTCATCTCAAGGATAATCTTAGGCAGAAAGACTGGTCACTGATTTACAATACTCAAGATGTCGACTTAGCTCTTGATCACTTTATTACCACATTCAACGCTGCCTGTGACACCTATGCGCCTGAAAAAAAGCGCAAAATTAAAGCGCTCTCAAATCCCTGGCTCTTGGCTAAGCTATTGGCACAGCTCAAAGGTAGGGACCACCTCTGGGCTATTGCGAGAGCCACAGGCTCTCTGAAAGACATTCAAAAGTACAAACAGGCCCCCAACCACTGTACTAAAGAAATCTGCCGGGTGAAGAGCTCGTATTTCAAGAATGCCCTCTCCAACTCCTGGGGCGAAGGGAAATCCTTCTGGGACAACTTAAGAAATATCACGGGTAAGCAGTCCAAGTCCTCTCCTACAATAATGAATGTGGATGGAACCACTACCCTTGACTCCTTGGTCATTGCAAACACCCTTAATGAAACCTTCACAGACCTTAGCGGTGTCCTCTTGTCTGACTTCTCTGATGCTGACCCTCCAATTTCTACATCTCCCACTGCCTCACCAACCTTACCACCCTTTCATTTCAAAATAGTTAAGGCACATGAAGTCTATAAATATATAAAGAAGGCTATTTCTAAGTCCCGGGCAAGCAGTGACACTATTGATCTTAAACTACTGTCTCTCACTCTGGAGGAAGTACTGCTCCCTCTCACCAAAATACTCAATCTCTCCCCCTGCTCCAGCCAATTCCCTAGTAAATGGTAGGTTGCAATTGTCACTCCTGTACACAAAAGTGGTGACAAGTCACTGCCTGGTAATTATCGACCTATTTCAATACTACCTCCCCTCTCAAAGGCTCTTGAACACATAGTGGCAGACCAACTTACAGACTACCTGCAGAAATATAACATCCTCTGTGTCCAGCAACATGGATTCAGGAAAGGGCACAGCACATCGACTGCCCTACTTGAGTTCTCAGGAGCAATCCACAAGGCCATGGACAAAGGATACCTAACTGGAGCTGTGTACATTGATCTAACTAAGGCGTTTGATACTGTACATCATGGTCTACTCGTCAATCAACTACAGTCTCTTGGGCTCTCCCAGGGTCCTCGTGACTGGGTAAAAGTTACCTCGCCCAGCTCTCAAGCTGTAAAATAGCTGGAGTTCTCTCAGACCCAAAGCCTGTTCTCTCAGGAGTTCCGTGAGGGATCCATCTTAGGCCCTCTCCTTTTCAGCCTTTTCCTAAACTCCTTCCTAAATCCTGCCCTGAGCAAATTATCCTCTATGCCGACGATGCGTGATCCTTTCCTCTCATAAAGAATCTGAATCCTTACGCCTTAGCCTTCAGCATGCTTTTGCCAAAGTCGAGACATGGTTCCTTGAACATAAGCTGGTTCTAAACCACAAAAACTAAATCCATGCTCTCTCTAGCCTAGAAACAAGAAAAGGCAAGTACCACTCACTATCAACACGTACCTAGGAAATACCCTTGACAAGTTACAACATTCAAATATCTCGAATCACCTTTGATCAAGGCCTAACCTTTGCAACCCATATTGATAGTACAGCAAAACTATTAATCAGCGGATTGGGATACTGTACCGAATCGACAGCTCCTTACCCAACCAGCACTGAGGATTGCTATTCAATCCTCAATCATCTCAATCATTGACTATGACTTAATTGTCTATGGGTCTGCCTCTACTACCGCACTTAGACGCATTACAACATCCCTTAACAAGGCCTGTCGGCTGCTCACTGGTGCTCATCGACGTACTCACACATGCGAGCTCTATGCTGAAACAGGGTGGTTGCAACTCTCAAACCACTTAAAGTACCTTACCTGCCTTATGGCTAAAAAATCCACCATGGGCCTCAATCCACCATGCATCCAAGACCTGTTATGCCAGAACACTAGTATCCGTCTCACCAGAAGATCAGAAAATCAGCCTCTTCAGGTCCCCCGATGCCGGACTACCCAGGGTCAATGATCATTTGCCTATCGTGCCCCCAGCTGGCTAAATGCCCTTAGCACCTCTATTACCTCCTCTACCTCCCTAGGTGCATTTAAATCTAGGCTATACTCTCACCTTGCCACCTCCAGCTCCTGTGACTGCCTTGATTAAATCTTTATCTATTCATTTTCCCACCCTTGTCTGTTACTTAACAAAGGCTTGTAAGAGGATCTTTTTCTCTTGCTATTGTCTGCTTCTCTCACCCTTTCTCTTACCCTGTCTATCTGTACACTTCCCTAACTTGATTTTTCCCTCACCTGGCTTGATTTTTTTTGTTTTGTATGGTAAGTGTTTATTGGTATTACCTGTCCTTGCACAAATGTTTCGATATTTTATTGTCTATGTTTTCTTGCTATTGTCACAACACAAATTGTAGTGCCACTCTATGTAACCTTTTGTTTGTACTTAACTTGACATGGAACCTTTGTAAAAGAGCCTTTGGCTCAAAGGTAATAATTCCTAGAACAATAAACTAAACTAAAGTGATCTCAGGGTCTGGGAGCACCAGTGGAGCTCCTGATGTGCCACTATCACGGCAAGAAAATGGATGCATGTCACCTTGCATGCGCAGACCTCCAGCTTGCACATTCTCGGTGCAGCTGCAAGTGGTTCCATGTCTCTGCTCCTCCAGCTCCTCTTTACAAGGACAAACATTATGTGGGGCTGGACAGAGACTCAGACAGCATGAGGGATTTGGGCCAAAGTGAAGGTGAGCAAACGGGGCAAAAAGGACCTCCGCTGCACATGTGCATGCATGGGGAACAGACAGAAGAAAAAATAGTGCTATGACAAGACTGCATTGAGACAGCGGAGTGCCTCACAGACTGTGTAGGAACTCCTAAATTGTTCTTCATTTGGAGTGTGAGTCCTTTTTTGATCATAAGATGTCTGCAGACCTATGCCCACTGCAGCCATAACAAATTCTGGTCAGAGCCAATATGGCTGTGGAGAGCTTCTGGGATGCTTTTACCAATTATTTCTAATGAATTTGCACAGTGCAGATCTGTGGCGAGGTAGTTTCTATGTGGTCTTCCTTTTACACATTTTTATGTTTGCTTGCACGCATGTGCAAGAAACATAGTGCCATCATCCGAGTTTTTGTAGGTGTGGCACCCTGTCTTCCAATTCAGTCAGTGTGTTTGCAGGCGTGGCCACAGTTCACCAATGAATGCTGCAGCTGTCTATGACAGTAGTTGAAAATGCAGTGGTGTACAGTTGAAAGGGAGAGCTCCGCTTCAGTGAGCAGGTATAAGATAGTGTTAATTAGCATATTGCCGGCAATCCTGCTTGTATACATCTCTGCTTTCTCTTCCTGGAACATAAATTCAGTTTGAAGTGAACTTTTCCTAGGACTATCTTTCCAGGAGGAGGCAAGTGACTGAAATGACATCCTTGGAATGTTTCCAAAAAAAGATCTAATTGCCATCCTTGGAATGTTGAGTCAGAGTTCAGGGTAGGAGTGGCATTGACAAAAGCAGGAAAACAGAACCCCAAAGAGACTAAAAAAGTAGACGCAGTTGTCGTCTGTTGGCACACCTGATCAGTATTGTAATAATATTCCCCAACCCTCTGAGTGTCTCTGAATAGCGTCCCCCCCCGCTCGCTGTGCACAGTATGGCTGACGGGGGTGCCCAATTCCCTGTCAGCTCCACGCTCCCCCCCCAGAGTTCTACATGCCATGCTGGGAGCCCACCCCCAGCATGACATAAGTGAGAATGGTGACGGGGGTGCCCAATCCCTCATTGGCTCAATTACCCCTCCAAAAGAAACTGACTTCCAGTTGCCACTCTGGGAGCCCACCCCAGCATGGCACATGTCTATATGGCCGATGGGGGTGCCCAATCCCCTGTCGGCTTCACTGACCTCCCCAAAATCTTCCAGCTGCTATGCTGGGAGCCCGCCCAGCATGGCACAAGTCCCAAGGCCTGCCTTCCTAAAAAGAAAACAAACACCTGAAAAGAAAAAAGGTCCCTCATTGATTGTCTTGCCCCCCAACCCACACCCACCCTCTGCGCATCCACCTCCTCACACCCCCACCTCACCCCAAACTTACCTCCGGAGGCTGGAGAGACAATCTTCGGTGGACCGGGGACACGTCTGCACTCTTCCAAGCCGACCACGAACTGAAGAAATGCCGGTAAGCTGTATAATGGAGTAAATGGGCTTTTTCAACTTTGATGCATATCTCAGGCATTTTTTGCATTTTGGCACCAAATTTTCAACATGGGGTTTTTCCTCATGAATTCTGGCACTGTCATGGCGTTAATCGGCCCCAAAAGGTTATTTCACGGTCACTGCACAGAACCACCTTTCAGGACCAATTTACAAAATGACAGCATCACAGTTCATGAGGTAGGCCCCCAAAAACCCTATATTGAAAATTTGGTGAAAAAATTTCCAAAAATGACTGATTTACGAGCGTGCGTTCTGCAGTTCTTATGCACGCTTGTAAGTTCGCAAATTTTTAGTATTTTCACTCCAGATTTTCAACATTGCCATTTCACCACACCTCCTTATGAGCAGTACAGCTGTCATTTTTCACACCATGGCTGAAATGTGTTTTTGCTCTTCTAGCACAGAAATGCGTGGTCATTGTGGGAAATTACTGTTTGGAACAGATTAAGAAAATAGGAGGCAATATGGTGCAGTGGGTTAAGGCTCTGAGCTGCAAATCTGGAGACCTGGGTTTGAATCTCACAGCCCCCCACTTGCATACTGTGTGACCCTGAGCAAGTCACTTAACTTCCTTGTGCTCTCAGGTTGCACCTGTAAACAAGCTTTCAGCTTAGTGTGTCCCACCTGGTTAAATAATTGGGAAAAAAAAAAGAAAAAAAAGGAAATCAGTGACACTGTTCATGAGCGGAGGTTCCAAAATGCCTGTGTTGACAATCTGCTGTAAAAAATCCCCAAACTGATTACATTATGGGTGTGTGTTGCACAGTTTCTATGCACGCTCGTGACTTCACCAGTTTTTTTAATATTTTCACTGCAGATTTTCAACATTGTCATTTTTTTACACCTCCCCATGAACAGTACAGCTGTCATAGAAACATAGAAGTTGACGGCAGATAAGGACCGCATGGCCCATCCAGTCTGCTCATTTCTTTTTCTACCTTATAAATGTGCCATCAGCCTTTGCTCTGTCAGTGGCCTATCTATTCATACTCATTTGTATTGCTCCCTTATGCCTATCCCATGCCTGTTTGAAGCACTGCACTGTATTCATAGCCACCACTTCTTGAGGTAGGCCATTCCATGCATCCACCACCCTTTCTGTGAAAAAGAATTTCCTCACATTCTCCCTTAATCGCCCCCTCTAATCTCATGCTGTGTCCTCTTGTCCTGCTATTTTTCTTATATTTAAACATGTTAGACTCTTTCACCTTGTTAATGCCCTTAAGGTGCTTGAATGCCCGATCATATCACCTCTCCCTCCTTTGCTCAAGGGTATACATATTGAGCTCTGTTAATCTGTCCTCATATGTCTTCTGATGCAGTCCCTGCACCATTTTGATTGCCCTTCTCTGGACTGCCTCAATTTGGTTAATGTCCTTGTGAAGGTGTGGCTCCAATACTGCACGCAGTACTCCAGATGGGGCCTAACTAGTGTCTTGTAAAGAGGGATTATTACTCTCTCTACAACTTGTGATACCCTACTAATACACCCTAACACCCCTAGCCTTACCTACTGCTTTAGAGGTCTGCTTGATGATTTCAGGTCATCAGTGATGATGATGCCCAAGTCTCTTTCTTCCTTGTGACTGCTAGCAACTCCCCTCCCAGCCTATAGGTGGCTTCAGGGTTTCTCTTCCCTATGTGCATGATCTTGCACTTCTTTGCATTAAATCCCAGTTGCCACTCTTCTGACCATTTTGCTAGTTTATCCAGATCTCTTCTCATTCTGCCCACCCCATCTGGATCATCTACTCTGTTGCAGATCTTGGTGTCATCTGCAAACAGACAAGCCTTACCCTGTAGTCCATCTGCAAGGTCACTAATGAAGATGTTGAAGAGGACTGGCCCCAGGACTGATCCTAAGTACCCACTTGTGACCTGCATCTTTTCTGACTGTATACCATTTACCACCACCTCTGTTTCTGCCTGTCAACCAGTTTGCCACCCAGTTGACCAACTTGACCCACCCCGAGCCTACCCAGCTTATTTATCAATCTTCTATGTGGAACAGTGTCAAAGCTTTGCTGAAGTCAAGGTAGGCGACATCAACTGCTCCCCCTTGGTCCACCACTCCGGTTACCCAGTCAAAGAAATCTATGAGATTAGTTTGACAGGATCTTCCTTTTGTAAATCCACGCTGTCTTGGATCCTGTGCCCCTATGGATTCCAGGTGTTGCACTATCCTTTCCTTAAGGAGTGCCTCCATAATCTTGCCCACTACTGAGGTAAGACTGACTGGTCTATAGTTCCCTGCCTCCTCCTCCCTGCTACCACTCTTGTGGAGCGGGATCATTTTTCACATCCTGTTCGAAATGTGTTTTCGCACCTGTGGTGCCAAATGATGTAGTCGCTGTGCAAAATCAGCTTTCAGCTAATGAACTGATTTTGCCACTGTTCATGAGGTGGGGGTCACAAAAAAATGTTGAAAATTTGGAGTGAAAATACCAATGAAGGCCTGAGGCATTAGGGTTTCCAACCATAGCGCCCCACCTTGTAGAGACTGACAGGCATCAGGGGTGTGATTTGGGATTGTTGCCTGTAATGCTCATACCATTCCACCCACACCCACACCCTGCAGCCAGTGAGAGGCATCGGGGTGTGCCTTGGACTTCAGCCCCAAAGTTCACCCCATTCTCCTATACAGCACCCATCTCACCATATTTCCTGATGGAATGGGGTGAACATAAGGGCCAAAGACCCCTAAGGCACACGTGACACTTGTCGGTGTCTGCAGGGTAGGTGTGGTGAAATGGCGGGCTATGCCTATGACCCAAAGCACACCCCAATGCCTGTCAGTATCTGCAGGGTGGTGGTGGGGTTGGTTTCAGTTCAATACTCCACTGCCATTCCTATTATGCAGCTCTGTAACTCCTACACTACCAATGCCAATGCCAGCAAGCAAACATTCGGCATTGACAAATGCTTGTTGCAATGTGTTTTCCTAGAATATGCCTGCTGATTGCTATATATTTAGCCTGGATAGGTCACAGAAGAAATGGCATCTTATTTTCAGAGGGGTTGTACATCTACACAATATTGTGCTGCATTGTGTAATATCAGAACGCACTGAAAACAATATTTTACATCTGGGGGGACATATTAAGTGCCAGACCGATGCACAAGCAGAAAGATGCATTTTGCCAAGAGTGTGCGCCAGTTAGCACTGATACAATATTAAAAGAGAATGTACCACCGGTACAGGGTGTGCTTACAGTGAAGCCCACCAGGATGAAGTGCAGCACTGCAGAATTCTGTAGCAGACTTACTGCAGCAAACAATGCAATTTCAATGGAAGTTAATCCCTTTTGTCATGCAGTAAACCTGTGACACTGTGCTTCATCCTGACGGGCTTCATTGTATCTTTTGAAAATGTGACCCTGGGCGGGAGTTACAGTGCAGGTGGCTGCCAAGTCAGGTGCATCCAGGGGGATCCTGACCAAATACTTTTCAGGGGGAATGCGTGGCACATACCAGTATGTGCTGCAGCCCCCATGGGCAATATTCAGCTCAGGAATGCAAATGAACTAATTGAGCATGCAGGGTGCAAAAGGACCTTATGCATGCTCATGACTGGTCTATTTGCATGTTGGCATGGGGATGAATGCACCAGAGCAGCTCTCACCCCCAAGCCCAAACCCTGATCGCTCCTATGTGAGACTGACCCTGAAGTCTCTGGTCGTAAAGTGGAACCCCCCCCCACCCATTCCACCAGCCCCGATCATACCAGCTCTATTGGTTCCATACTGTAGGGACCCCGATGCCATCCCTGATTGCACCTGAATACACCTATAGTCCATATCCATAGTGTAGTAGCTCCTGCTCCCCCTCAATGGCACACAGACACCACCTTCCCTGCCCCCAGCCCATCCCATTGTGACAACTGGCTTTGTGAAGGAGTCGTACCACTGTATTGGTGGGTGGTGGAACACTCATAGTAGGATGCTGGAATGTGTTATGCGTGGGCATGAGCTGTATGCAGATGATAATGCCCAGTGGCCATACACCTCAGGCACTTGCATGCGGATCCATCATCCAGGTGCCATTGCACTGCTCAGTGCGGGTGATGGCTGATGCTGTACCCACTCACACAGGCCCCAAAACAGGCATGTTACAGCTGACCTCCCATTCATTTGTACAATTGGGGAACTGCAGATGAACTGTCCATAGCCTGAAGCGTACAGCAAATGGCATTGCAGGATACCGCACCCCATGGCACCTGGAATTCCTCAGCAGTCCAGAGGGTGGCATGTTACACTGGGAAATGGGAGAGAGTGTGGACTTGCAGCAGTGTATGACAGCAGGAAGACACAGCATCCACAAGGCATGCATTGGAGGTATGTAAATTCCTTCTTACAGTTTGCCAGGGATGTACACATGGCTGCATACACTGGTGGGTCCAATGCTTGCACGGTGTCCCAATGCATGGTACAGCCCAGTTGGGTCATTCCACATTGCAGATCCCCAGCCCAGGTTCAGTGCAGTCAACGGCTGGCCATAGCAGGGTGTGGAGGGCAGTGCCAGTCTTTGCAACAGGTTGGCTATGGAGGGAGTGAGGGTGTCTGTGTACAGGGGCAGTGGGTGGGGGTCCTCTATGCTATGGATATGGACCATGGTTTCCTCTGGTGCGATCAGGTCTGGGGGGCCCTACACTATGGAGCTCTTCAGGGATGGAGTTGGATAGATTGGGGATGGAAAGGGGGTACCTCAAGTCTACCAGGACTGCCAGGCTGCTGAGTACCTGAGTGAACATCGGCAACCCACCTGTGGGTGGCTGGCTGGGTTGCACTAGCTATTCATGGCCTAACTGTGGGCTGCAGTGCTCTGGACTGCACGGTAGGTACACCTTATCAGGCTCAGATATGGAGTTTTTCTATCAGCAATGCAGCCTTGTTGGGGTAGTGCAGGCTGCAGCCTGTGACAAGGCAAATATTCCCTTGGCTTCACACCCCCCAGACAAAGACTCCAGGAAGATAGATGCCATGGCAAAGAAACAGTACATGGCATCATCTTTGGGACTCAGGCAGGCTAACTATATGGCCTATACAGCTAGGTACCAGAAGTCCAGGTGGGACACTGTACTAGCACTGGCTAAGCAGGTTTCCCCCCAAGCTAACCAAGGAGCTGGAGGAGGTGGCTGCTGATGGGAATTGAGACATCAAAGGTTCAATTTCATGCTGCTGTGGACTCCAATGATGTGTCATCAAGGGTCATAGCTACATCTGTGGCTCTTCGGAGGATGGCTTGGCTCAGATGTACTAGCCTTTCACAGGACACCCAGGCTAAGGCCATGGATTTCCCTGTGGTGGGTAATTCTCTGTTTTGGGGAGCAGACAGAGAATTACATGAAGAAAATGGATGAGTACAGGACCACTTATAGGAGTGCCCAGGCCAAGGAGAGGCAGGCAACTCTTCAAAGGCAGCAAGCTAGGGGCAGAGGCAGACTTTTCACAGGCCTTTCTACCAAGAGCAGGCCTCTTCTCCCTTTTCTCAGAGGGGGTTCTTTAGAGGGAGAGGCAGAAGGGGGATGAGCAGGGCTGCATCCACCCCTCAGCCTAAGGCTCCTGCCAAGCAGACACCCTGATGTGTCAGCCCAGGTCAACTCCCCCATTCCACTAGGAGGCAGGCTGGCTTACTTTGTCCAGGACTGGATGTCTTTTACATCAGAAAAGTGGGTCCTGGAGGTAGTAAGCCAGGGACTGGTTCTCAGCTTCAAAAAATTTCCAAAAATGAGACCCAGATCTTTTCCACCTGCAAATATATCAGAAACCCTGGCTCTAGAGGCAGAGGTTTTGTCTCTACTGGCCTTAAGAGCTATAGAGAGAGAGTTCCTAACCCATACAGGGGCAAAGGTCTGTACTCCAGGTACTTCCTTACCCTCAAAAAGACAGGGGAGTGGCAACCCAGCCTAGGCTTGAGATAGCTGAACAAACATCTTTTAAAGCCAAAATTCAAAACGGTGACTCTGGGAACAATTCTTCCCTCTCTAAGGCTAGGAGACTGGCTAGCCTCCCTGGACCTCAAGGATGCCTATTTTCACATTCTCATCAGGCGCTACCACGGAAAGTACCTCAGGTTCGAATTGACCTCAGGCCATTACCAGTTCAGAGCAATGCCCTTTGGCCTAACTTCAGCCCCAAGGGTGTTCACAAAGTGCCCAGCAGTAGTGGTGGCCTTGTTAAGAAGAAAAAGAATCTCAATATTTCCATTTCTGGATGATTGGCTCATTGTGGGTGAGTCCCCAGATCAAGTCAAGTCAGATCTGGAGGTGAACCAACAAGTTCTCATTTCCTTGGGGTTTCTTCTCAATCTTCCCAAGCCAGTTCTCAAGCTTGTACAGCTTCTCACTTTTATAGGAGCAGAGCTGGTTACGGTCAAGGCAAGAGCTTTCCTTCCTCTGGAAATGTCAACAGCCATTTCACAACTGGCCTCTTCCTTCCTCTCAACCAGCAAGGCATTTTCTTCAGCTTTTGGGCCACATGTTAGCTTCCACAACAGTGGTCCAAAGGGCAAGATTTCAGATGAGGGACATTCAGTTCCATCTGAGGGCTTTTTGGTCCCAAAGGAAAGATCCTCTTACCAAACTAGTCCTGGTTACTCAGACCTTTATCCAGGCCCTGCAATGGTGGCAGAATCTGGACAATCTGAGGCAGGGAGTTCCATTTGTCACTCAGATTCACTCTGTGGTCCTTACCACAGATGCTTCCCTATTGGGGTTGGGAGCCCATCTGGGGGCTCTCACAGCCCAGGGACTGTGGTCCCCTCAGGAATCCTTTCTTCATATCAACCTCCTGGAGCTCAGGGCAGTACTTCTGGCCCTGCAAGCTTTCTCTCAGTCAGTAAAGAACAAGGTAGTTCGGGTCAGGACAGACACCACCACCATGTGGTATATCAACAAGTAGGGAGGCACTTGGTCTATGGCCTTGTGCACGGAAGCCATGAAAATATGGTCCCTGGCTTATTCCCTACAGACCTCTCTGGTAGCAGTCCACCTCCCAGGAAAGGACAATGTGCTAGCAGATGCATTGAGCAGGATTTCCCAGGGCCATCACGAATGGTCCCTGGACCCTGGTGTTGAAAGTGATTTTTTTAAGGTGGGGCACAACCAGAGATAGATCTCTTTGCAGCCCCAAACAATCACCAACTTCCTGTGTTTTGTTGCAGACTCCCAGTCTTGTGCTCAGTCCCTCTGGATGCTCTGATTTTGAACTGGGAAGGAAAATTTCTGTATGCATTCCCTCCCTTTCCTCTACTGTTCAAGGTTCTAGTCAAGGTAATGTCATAACCTTGCAAAGTGATTCTGTTTGCTCCAGACTGGGCCAGGCAGCCTTGGTAGCCCCTGCTGCTGTCTCTAGCAGTCCATCTTCCCCTGTCTCTTCCCAGGAATTACAACCGTTAACCTCCTCTCAGGGGAGGATTTGGTACCCCAATCTTCGGTCTCTCAATCTCAAGGCATGGCTCTTGAAGAGTTAGAGTATGCAGATTTGCATCTGTCCCAAGGGGTTCTGGACATTTTCAAAGTCTCTCGAAAACCTGCCACCAGAAAAACTTACAACTCCAAATGGAAGAGATCCAGTATTTGGTGTTCCAAGGAGCATATATCCCCAGACACTGCTGAATTGTCTATAGTTCTGAATTATATGGTTCACCTTAATGGCCTAGGCCTCAGACCAGCTACTCTCAAAGTACATTTGTCAGCTGTTTCTGCTTTTCTGTCAGTGGGGAAGTCTTCCTTGCTGTCATCTCACCCTGTATTCTGTCAAATTTTCAAAGGATTGTTTCATACCAATCCCCTCTTTAGGGATCCTGCTCCTGCCTGGGATTTGAATGTTTGCATTGCTCAGCTTATGCAACCCTCTTTTGAGCCTATGTCCTCAGCAGTGCTCAAGTACTTGACTTGGAAAACTGTGTTTTTGGTTGCTGTTACCTCTGCCAGACATATCAGTGAATTGCAAGCTCTGTCAGTTGAACCTGATTTCATTTCATTCCATAGAGATAAGGTGATCCTTAGAACCAATAGAAGGTTCTTACCCAAAGTGGTTTCTGATTTCCATTTAAACCAGTTTATGTCTCTTCCTGTGTTCTTCACTGATCATACTTCCTCAGGAGAGCAGAGGTTGCACAGTTTAGATGTTAAAAGAGCCCTTAGTTACTACATAGAATATACAAAGGGTCACAGGTTTGACTCCCTCCAGTTGTTCCTCATTTATGGGGAAGTAGGTAAGGGCAAACCTGCCACCAAGAGAACTATTGCCAGGTGGATTGTGTCCTGTATCCAGTTCTGCTTGGAGAAACTGGGAAAAATTCCACCCTCAGGCCTGAGGGCTCATTCCACTAGAGGTACAGCTGCATCTCTGGCTGCGGCCAGAGATACTCCTTTGTTAGAAATTTGTCAAGCAGCCACCTGGAAAACAGTTCATACCTTCACCCAACATTACTCTCTGGATATCCAGGCTAGGAGTGATGCTAGGTTTGGCACAGCAGTACTTCAGCCTATTCCCAAAGTAGGTTCTGTCCCTCCTCCTTGGTAGTCTGCAATAGTCAGAATACAGCAAGACTTCATGTTGTTTGAAGAAAAAATTACTCACCTTAGTAATTATGTTTCTTCTAATGGAGTCTTGCTGTATTTTGACCTCCCTTCCTGCCTCCCCTCTCAGAACCTGTTTTTGGCAAGTGGGTGGGCAGGTGCAGTGTTGCACCCCAGGGGTGTCTTCAGTCCACTTTCTGTTGTTTTGGGTGCTTTGTGTTGATTAGTTAAGACTTTTTATGCTTTCTTACATGGTTTTTGGTTTTTGGGTTTCCTGACTTGAGTCTTTTAGGAATCTAAAACCTTTGTTGTCAGTTGGCTAGTAGAAATTTTACAATCTCCACATTATTTAAGTCAGTGAGTTTTAGCTCGTAAGAATCTGACGGTTGGGTTTCAAAGTGCTTCAGACAGAGTTTTCAACCGAGCTCGAGCTCAACATTCTATGCCTTGCATAGAATTTTAACCCTTCTTTCTCCGGGGCAGTTCAAGTGCTGGAGCTAACTGCAATAGTCAGAATACAGCAAGATTCCATTAGAAGAAACATAATTACTAAAGTGAGTAATTTTTTCTTATTTCATGAACTATACTCAAAATTAGTAATCACAAGTCAGACAATCTTTCAAAAGATACTAGTAATGCCTGTTAACACGTTTATATACATATATATATATATATATATATATACACATAGATACATAGATACATAGACAGTGTCGGCAGATAAGGGCCTATGGCCCACCCAGTCTGCCCATTTGAGCTTGTAAGTTCAGTTTGTTTTCCTAGAAGTCTGTTGCACCTTACCCCTGACCTCCAGAATTCCTTTATGTCTATCCCATGCATTCTTAAATCCCGTGATTGGTTCAGCCCCCACCACTTCCTCTGGCAGGGTGTTCCACTTGTCCACCACCGTTCTGTGAAGAAATTCTTTCTCATGTTTCCTCTGAATCATCCTCCTCCAACTTCATCCCATGCCCTCTAGTCCTGGAACATCTTTTTACGCTTAAAATAGTGTTTCTGCACCCTGTTCCTCCCTGTAAGATACTTGTATGTCTCTATCATATCCCCTGTCTCCCTCCTCTCCTCCAGGGAGTACATGTTCAGTTCCTTCAACCTGTCTTCATAGGACTTGTGATGCAATCCATGCACCATCTTTGTTGCCCTCCTCTGAACCTTCTCTACCCTGTCTATGTCCTTACGTAGGTATGGTCTCCAGAACTGTACACTGTACTCCTGGTGGGGCCTCACTAGTGTCTTGTATAGCGGAATTATGACCTCCCTTTTCCTGCTGGTAATGCCCCTGCCTATACATCCCAGCATCAGTATATATATTTATTTATTATAGTGGCACAGTAGTGCCACTATAGTTAGGGTTGAGTACCCCATTTAAGGTTAAAGTGTGAAATTTTGCAGCTTAATAACTTTGCCACCATATGATGGATTTGCCTAACATTTGGCAGGCAGGAAGCAGTACCATAGATCTCAGAAACAGCCAAGTTTTGTAATGGTTGGATGTACAGTTGCGGAGCGATAAAGCACAATAGAAAGTCACATTTACGCTTTTTTGTGCATTCTTTGCTCGCACCTACAGGTCGCATAGTTTGTGCGACTGGTCCAAAACCCTCAGAGAATATGCAGCCAGGGTCCCCGATGTGTCTTTTGAAGATTTTGTGAACAAATATTAAATGGTTCAAAAGTTATTCAAAAAACAAGTTTCCTATTATAGTCAATGGGAAAAGCTAACAAAAAGTTTGACAGTGTCGCAAATGCAGACTTTAGTGTTGTAAATGACCCCTGTAGTGTCGTGAGTCAGCCATTTTTTTTTCAGTGACTGGTCACAGAAATGTTTGGCATTTAAATTTGGGACCCTCTAGGGATACAATTCTTTTTGTGTTCATCTAGTCGAGCCCTGAGGATGCCAGCCATGTCTTTTTTGGGGGGGCTAAACACCCAGAAATATGTTTTTCAAATTTTTGTAAACTGTAGTGTCAGAAAGTAGTGTCACACTTGCGTCACTTTCGTGATTTTTTTTGTGAAAGTGTCGTGATTTGCGACACTACTTTGCAACACTATGCCTAAAAGAATAGGAAATCTTATCCACCCTGCTGCAAAAGAACAATTTGGTCTTTTGGGCTGAAATGTGGAGGCAAGAAAGCCAAGATCCCACAGATGTGCCTTTTGGTGGTTTGGTGACAAAATATTAGAGGGCTGCAAAGTTATGGTACTCCAAAGTTGACTATTTTTCCCATAGACTAACATTACGGCGTCCGCCACGCCTTTCGGGGCCCGTATCTCGGAAACACTTTGAGATACAGACTTTTCATTGAAAAAATGCTTAGCCCCCTCCTACATTCTTTGTATTCACTGTGTTTCTCAATGCAGCTTTTCGGGAAAAAAGGGTATGCGCTTCCGTTACTGTTACAGTTAGCGTTTCCACTTGCGTTTCCATAACTGTTTGCATTGGCATTCCTGTCTACGCCACCATGTGCCTTACCCTTTGCATTTTTGTTTGCGCTTGTGTTTGCATTACTGTTACCATTTGTGTTTTCATTACTGTTTCTGTTTGCATTTCGTTTTGCGTCATCGTGTGCATTACCATTTGTGTTTGCGTACATGCTTCCATTTGCGTTTGTGTTTCCTTTGGCATCATTGTTGGTGTTACCATTAGCATTTCCAATTGCAGTACCATGACCGTGCACATTACCATTTGTGTTTCCATATGCGCTTGCGTTAGTGTTTGCATTACTGTTCGCTTTGCCGTCATCGTTGCTGTTACTGTAACTGTTTGCATTTCCAATTGCGTTACCATTACTGTTTGTGTGTTCGTCACCATTTGCATTTCTGTTGGCCTTAGAGTCTGCATTTTCAGCTGCATTTCCATTGTCGATTACGTTACTGTTGCCTTCTTCAGCGCCGTTGCCTTTACTGTTTGCATTTCTGTTTGTGTTACCATTTACATCTTTCTTACCATTTGCGTTACTGTTGGCGTTAGCATCTATGTTACTGTTTTTGTTGCAGTTTGTGTTTCTGTTGCCATTAGCATTTGCATTACCGTTTGCGTTACCATTTCTGTTTTGATTAACGTTTGCACTTGCGTTTCTCTTACTGTTTGCATTATCATTTACATTTGCATCACCATGTGTGTTACCATTTGCGCTTGCGTTTGCATTACTGCTAGCATTACTGTGTCACAAAAAATCATGTGGTGGGAGTGCGGGGCCCAAAGGGCTCCGCGCTCCCACCACCACATTCCATTCACTATTTATAGTGCTCATTCTCAAAAAGAAAGGAAATTCATGACAAAAACCTCTGTTTAATGCATCAGTTAGGGTTGTTCCACAGTGACAAAAGTGAGTAAATTCGGTGTTAGGGTTGCCTCCCCTTGCACCCCAAGCCCACCTCATCTCCACCAACAGGCATCGGGGTGTGCGTTGGGGTCATTGGTCCTAACTCTCACCACATTCTCCTATACTGCACCACCTCAGCTTGTTTACACATGGGATGGGATGAGAGTTAGGACCGATGACCTCAATGCACACCCTGATGCCTGTTGTGGGGACAGGGTGGCTTGTGTACAAGGGTGGCAACCCTAACACTGAATTTCTCGCTTTTGTTGCTGTGGAACAACCCTAACTGATGCATTAAACTGAGTTTATTGCCCTATATATATATATATATATATATATATATATATATATATATATATATATACACACACACACACACACACACATATATATATATACACACACACACTCACAAATGCTATTTTTGCATCTTATAGTTGTTAGTTTTCAGAAAAATTCTCATAGACTTTTTTCTGTCCACCTGATGGAATCTTGAATGAGTTAAGTAAATGTTATTATTTTCTACAAGGCCCTGATTCAGCAACTCAGCAAATACACACTCAGTACATCATATTGTAAAATGACAAAAAAAACAGTCTGATGTTTCCAGTTGTTTGATCTGGAGTGTTATAAATGGTATAGTTATATACCAGTATCTTGCAAGTTCCCCAGGAAGATCTCTGACATTCCAGGAATAATATCAAGCCTATACAAAACTTCCCAAAAATATAAAAATAATAATATATAAAAACATAAAGAGAACTTACAAGCTCAAATGGGCAGATTGGGTGGGCCATAGGCCCTTATCTTCTGACAGCGTCTATGTATCTAAACAATAATTTCCCCCAAATAAATGGCAGGACCCCTTTCAGTCTCAAAAATAGCACATTATATATTGAGTCAATATCTCCTCCATCTTGGCATCAAATAAAATCTTGGCTTGTAAAAAGTGCTGAAATGCCTAAAGTTTGTTGTAATTAATTGAAAAACATCTACATATCTGTTATGTACAGTATTGTGTCTGTTGATACAGGTTGTATATTGTATTTGCTATGCTTGTATTTATGTACATATTCTGTGTAACTATTTGTTTATTTTATACATTGAGACTCCATTGAAAATGAGCCTCGGCTCAACTGGGCTATTCTTTTCTTTATTTTCAGAATAGAATATTTACTACTACTACTGCTACTACTACTACTACTACTGCTACTACATGTTGTGAGAGATCAAAGCAAGTTAACACATACCCTGGCTACATTATAATCGGACCTCAAATGTATTTATAGAAATTATGCACGATTACATTACTAATACTGTAAAACAAAATATTATTGTGCAGGCCTTCTTACTCTTTAGATTGCTTATTCCAACCACAGACAATACATTTCTGTTCCACAGCCTAGAGTTTGAGGTCCAAAAACATAAGAAAAGCTCAACTGTTGTCCCCTACAAATTTCTTTCTCAGTTGTTTTGACTAACTTTTTATAACTCTATATGGGGACATAAGGAATTAGATAATTATACAGATGAATTTCTCACTCATGGTTTATCAGCAGTTAATTCATAAGATTAGGTCTCCCTTACCAGGAGTTTGACTGTTTCTCCACCCCTTCCCCAAACAAACACACACACACACACACACACACACACTTACTATAAGAGATCTCAGTAGCTCTTATCTGTTATATTTGGGAAGCAGGCGCAGTCCTTGCTGTCAAAAATACATTTATATATTTAGTCTGGATAGTTCACTGAAAGCCTGGCATTTTATCAGATAGGTCTTGAGAGGTTAAAAAAAAACAGTGTAAATCTTTATAAATTTACTGGGAAAGGGTAACATTTCTGAGGTATGAATCTTTCTTGAAAGATATTCATGCCCAACTGAAGTTAGTAGCAAACAATCATTAAATACTAGTCATTTAAATGTGCAATTTGTTGCATTTCAAAGGGGGTAAACAAATCTCCAGTTTAATAGGCACCCAGTATTTAACAAGCTGTTTCAGTTTCCTAATGGCCATCTGATAAGCATCTTGGAGTTATGTCTCTAACATTCTAAACAGAAGGAAGGGATTATTTTATTTTAGTTGTCACAGTGATTTGTAGATGTGGAAGGATACATTGAAAAGTCCCAAAAAATGTTTATCTATGTAGGACCTAGAAGGCAGAATTTGACTGTTTGCCGATGACACAAAGCTCTGTAACAGAGTAGACACACCAGAGGGTGTAGACAGAATGAGAAGCGACCTGCAGAAACTTGAAGAATGGTCATGGGTTTGGCAGTTGAAATTCAATGCAAAGAAGTGCAAGATAATGCATATGGGGCACAAAAACCCTGGCACAATATATCAGTTGGGGGGGTGAGGATATAGCATGCACCAAGCAGGAAAGGGATCTTGGGGTTGTCATCTCTGATGACCTCAAGGTAGGGAAACAGTGTGACAAGGCAGCAGGTAAAGCAAATAGGATGCTGGGATGTATAGACAGGGGCATCACCAGCAGGAAAAGGGAGGTCATAATTCCGCTATACAAGACATGAGGCCCTACCTGGAGTACAGTGTACAGTTCTGGAGACCATACCTACGTAAGGACATAGACAGGGTAGAGAAGGTTCAGAGGAGGGCAACAAAGATGGTGCATGGATTGCATCACAAGTCCTATGAAGACAGGTTGAAGGAACTGAACATGTACTCCCTGGAGGAGAGGAGGGAGAGAGGGGATATGATAGAGACATACAAGTATCTTACAGGGAGGAACAGGGTGCAGGAAAACACTATTTTTAAGCGAAAAAGATGTTCCAGGACTAGAGGGCATGGGATGAAGTTGGAGGGAGGACGATCAGAGGAAACATGAGAAAGAATTTCTTCACAGAACGGGTGGTGGACAAGTGGAACACCCTGCCAGAGGAAGTGGTGGGGGCTGAAACAATCACGGGATTTAAGAATGCATGGGATAGACATAAAGGAATTCTGGAGGTCAGGGGTAAGGTGCAACAGACTTCTAGGAAAACAAACTGAACTTACAAGCTCAAATGGGCAGACTGGGTGGGCCATAGGCCCTTATCTGCCGACACTGTCTATGTATCTATGTATCTATGTGTTCCACGATACTCCATTTTCAAGCTACAGATAGCAAGATGGCTGTATTTATTTATTTAGCTTTTGTTGACCGGGTAAGCACCCACAGCCATAAAAAGGGGACTGCATTTTCTAAGTCCCTCAACAGTATTATATTGCAATTTGCAAATGGTATACCTAAGCCTGATCTTTAACACCACCCACAAAACCACATTTTAATTTCACAAAATAGTGAAGAGGCTACAGTGCTATAGATAAACTTACAATGCCATCAGAGACAGGCAGAGGTCTGTAGATCATATTTGTTTACTTTGCAAGCAATTGTAGATGTTATTGGGCTATATACATACAACACTACCCCCCTCCATTATATATAATTGCCTGCAAAGTAAGCAACTAGTATATGTAGGCCACAGGTAAGGTCAGCCATTATAAGCTTATCTATAGCACTGCAACCCCTTCCTTATATGGTTTTGTGGGTGGGGCTGTACAGGAAGTAAGACAGTAGTTGCAGTAAGTTAAGTAACATAAGAAAGGTGGCAACCCTGTATGCTGAGAGTAGTCTTGCACATAAAGTGTTCCCTTAATTATCTGCCTAATGTTGTTTGTACAAAATACTAGCTATTCTAGTGCCCCTTATTGTCCTACACCCTTGATTTTTATTTTTTTTATTTTTACCAGGACGTGAACTGGGCACAGCCCTTTTTCAGTCGTGCCTGACATATAACAACAAACAGTACACATTTACTAAATACATCATACTTGTATTTAAGACAATGTTACAAGTAAGAACATAGACATTTACCATTTATACTGCACAATTTTGTTAGCAAGTATTTAAAATGCCTTTTGATGTGTACTGATTTGACAGTAGCAGCCAAATCATTAAAAATAGTAGGACCAAACCAGGAAAAATATTTTTTGCACATTGTTAACTTTATAGGATTAGTAGGGAAGAACTTAGATGCATTAGATCTGGTATTGTAGGTGCTAGGGAGGAAAATAGAATATCTGGCCCTGAATTTTTGAGTATTCTGTAAGTGAATACTGCTGCAATATGTTTAATCCTGAGCAAGGGAGAAAGGATTCCCATTAAATTATATATATATATATATATATATATTCATTGCGAAAAAACTCCATTAATGCATCGGTTAGGGTTTCTATTACAGCAACAAAAGTTTGGAAATTTGATGTTAGGGTTACCAACCCTACCACTGCACTCCTCCCCACTCTCCACACCAATGACAGGCATCGGGGTGTGCATTGGTGTGTCGGCCCTAACCCTGACCCCATGCCATTTGTAAGGAAGCTGAGATGGTACAGTATAGGAGAATGGGGTGAGAGTTAGGCCAGATGACTCCAAGGCACACCCCAACACCTATAGTTTTCTTATGACCCCACTTCACAAACCCCAAAGGTGAACATTTTAAAATCTGTGCCAAAATGCCAATCCATGCCACAGGTGTGAAAACACATTTTAGGGAGGATGTGAAAAATGACAGCTGTACTGTTCTTGAGGTGGTCTGAAAAAATGGCTATGTTAAAAATTTGTAGTCAAAATATAAAAACCAGGACACAAGCGCTATGGCTGTGTATTGAGTGCAAAATAGGAAACCACAACTTATACCTGTATGAAAGCCATTTCTGCACCAAGCAGAAGTGTTACCTTGGTAACGAGTGACATCATTTGTCACATGGCTACATACGGGTATAAGAGGATGGGCCTGGTGAGCCACACCTCACTATGAGTGCCAGACTCAACTGGAAGGACCAGGAAGTAACAGCAGAAAATAAACAGTAAGTGTTGGAAGTTATTTTGCTAAAGAAATACAATACAAATGGAGGAATAAAGCTGTACTGGTTAAATAAACAACTGGTGTAGCAAGGCAGGAAGTACACAGAAAAGAGACTACTATAAAATAAGTTATTTGAGAAGAAGTCTAAGCAAGTTTGCTGAGTTGAAAGGATAAAGGTAGCTAGAAATTAAGGAAGAGTGGAGCACTTGATAAAGCTAGACTACACCAAAGTTGTGAATTACTGTGTTGGAAGGAAACAGAAACTTTTTTAATAATGAATGATATAACCATGAAAGATTTAAAGAATAAATACAATGCTGTTTATTATTCACAGAGTAAAGAGAAACAGGTCCCTCTGGAAGAGTGAGGCCTTGATATTCAAAAGGGTTGCGCATTGTGCAGCAGGGATATGCCATGCACAACCCTCCAATGCGTCCCGGCGCGATATTCAAAGGGAAAAATTGCGATGCGCAATTCCCGATGCACTAAGTGCATCGGTAATTATCTTGGTGTAAGTGTGGGGGCATGCCCATGCATATCTGAGCACATCCGATATTCAGCCCGGATGTGCGGGCGACATGCTGGCACAACTCCGCCTTGTGCCACTCAGGGGGGCACAAAGATGTGCCTGGTAAAACCAGGAACAAGTCCTTGCCACCCACAGGTGAGCTGCCATATTGCAGGGCACAACACCGTAGCTGCCAGGCATGGGTGGCCACCCGCCCACCCAGAACACTGTCCACAAGCCCCCTGCCCTGGGAGCATTGTGCCCCCCGGCCTGTCGCCTGATCGTGGGCATAAGTAAAATTAAATTCCCTGGTGGTCCAGTGGAAACCCCCCCATCGCCCTATTGTGGGCATAGGTAATTATAAATTCCCTGGTGGTCCAGTGGAATCCCCCCATCGCCCGATCACGGGCGGAACTAGCACTAGATACCCTGGTGGTCCAGTGGTACCCCCCTCCCTACCTGCCCACTAAGGTCCCCCGCCATCCAGCACCCCCTTGTCATCAGTGGGTGGCAGCACCTGCCACCATGCTGCCCAGCGCCCGCTGAATGACAGCTAAGACAGGCACGGTTCAGCCATTGGTCCACTGCGTGGACCAATGGGTGTGCAGACCATACTGCACTACACAGACCTGATATGTGAATGAATGTGGGGAAGGGAAGACTTGGGCCTTCACAAGGCTGTGAACCTCCTGATAGCAATGGATGAAGATTTGCGTGCCATTAGAGACTGGTGGCCCCATACGGCTCTCACCTGGTCCCACCTGTTGCAAAGATCATGCTGGAAGCAAGACAGGGAGCAGGGAGCTCTCAATTGGGTGAATAGGGGGTGAGAGCTATTATGGTTTCCATGGGGGGGTGCAATTTTGAGATATAGGGACATCTATGCCTCCCGCTGGTCCATTTCAGTGGGGGAGGATGGGCAAGTGCAGGCAGTAGATTTGGATAGGATGCTGGTAGGTGTTAAGAGAATCTTGGAAGATCATCTTGAGAGAGGGGCTTTTGGGGGGTCGGACAGGGTCTGGCCTTTGGCAGTCTGGGAGGAGCGCAGGCCCAAGGTATTGGGGGAACATGGGGGTCAAGGCCAATTCTCCTGAAGGACTCTTTGTCCCCAGTCAGCATGAGGCTGGAGGGCCGCTAGATTATGACCCATGTGGGGGTTGTGGTCCAGCCTCATCGGGTTTCTTCGCAAGGATAGAAGGCGGCACCAGATGGGGGGCCGCCGCCAGTGCCTTGGCCATATGACCTCCCTCCCAGGAATCAGGAGCACGTCCTCCCAGCAGGGCCTATGCTCAAGATGAAGTTCTATAAATCAATAAACACAGGCCTCCCATCCTCATGACGAAGAATGCCTCCCCCATGCTGGGCCAGCTCACATGTATGCCTGAACCTTGACTTTCACCAGCCACGACACTCCAGGAGAAGACACCAGCCTATACCAGCGGCTAGCCCCTGTCTGCTCCATCTTGGACCTCTGGAGATGAACATTGACACCTTCTGACATAATTACCACATCCCCTGCCAACAAATCTGGTGACCCTTGTGCCTGTGCCGGTTGAGTCAGTTCTGACACCCTGAAGACCCTGCAATAGGCCACCAAAAACGTAGTCTCAAGCAATCTTGCCTCATAGGCATTCCAACATACCAACGGCGATGCCTCCCAAATCTGAACCAGGGTCGCTGGTGTAGTAGGCCACCTGTCATCAGTCCTGGTCCCTAGTGACCTTCTCCACCCTTCCAGCACTTTATGTACTTTAAAGGCCCTGGTGTTGTTAATCACACCCATGACCCTGGCCAGCCAAGAGAGCCTTGCTAGATACCAACTCACTGAGCTTGGTGACAGTCCCTGCTCCTTAGCCCTCACTGTGCTGATCCATTAGGATAGGCCAGGCATCCAGTCACCTAGCTGCCTCCTGTATCTGTAAGTAGTGCAGTACTCCCTTGCAGTAAGCTGCCTTTGCCCTGGGTGTGATGGAATTACCTATGTATCGCCAAGCTTCATGGTCACCACCTCCCAGAGGAATGGAGGAACCTTCCGTGGCTGATGCTCTGCCTTCAGGGCCAGCTCCCGAATCCTTTGCCACTGTGAATGAGCTAAAGCATCTGCAATGTCATTATCCACCCTGGGTACATGCATGGCCTGAAACTGAATGTTGAACAGTAAGCATTTTAACAGAAAAACCCGCATGAGATCCTCCATAGGGGATCCTTTTGGATCAAACTGTCTGTTAATAGTGTACACCACCCCCGTGTTGTCTGACCGAAAACGGATCCTCTTGTCCCTTAACTTTGGGCCCAAAATGCACAGTGCCACTATTACTGGAAATAATTCTGAGAGGGTGATCTGATGACCCAGCTCGCTTCAAGCCACTCCAGCGGCTACTGACCAGCGCACCACTCACCTGGGAAGTATGCCCCAAAGCCCAATCCCCCAGCCGCATCCATGAACAATTCCAAAGATCCTCATCCACTGGTTCTTGCCACAGGGCTACACCATTGAAGTGATCCAGGAAGGTCCTCCAAACCTGGAGATCCTCCCGGAATTCCGCCGTCACCCAAATCCGGTGGTGCTGCTTCTTGCAGCCTTGGCTCCAATTGGCCAAGTGCTGCATAAAGGACCTACCCATGGGAATGACCCTGCATGCAAAATTAAGGTGCCCTACCAGCTGCTGTAACTCCTGCAGTGTAACCTTCCTGGCCGACTCCACCCTCTGGAGCAACACCTCGAGAGACTCCAGCTTGTTGGCCAGCAACCAGCACTGCTGGTGCTCAGTATCGATCTCTGTGCTGAGAAACGTGATGACCGTTGTCGACTGCTCCACCTTCCCCAGAGCCAAAGGAACCCAGAAGTCCCGGCACATAAGTACAAAGGCCTCCGGGGTTGCCTCACACTGCCAGGTTCCGGCCAGTCCCACAAACAGGAAATTATTGAGGTCGTGGACGACTGCCTCGTGCCCCACTCTCTGCCTAGTCACCCAGTGCAGGAAAGTACTGAATTGCTCAAAGACTGCACAGGCCACTGCACACCCAATCAGCATGCAGTTGTCAACATAGTATTCTCCCTCAAACTTCATGCCTAACAGTACTCTGTCATTGGGGTGCACCAGCAGCAGCCAAAACACCAACTCGATATCAGCCTTAGCCAGTAAGACTCCGGGCCTGCCACCTTCACCACCTCGATGGCCCCATCAAAAGATGATTATTGCGCTGAAGTATAGGCCGAATCAATGTGGGCAATATCGGAATTCCCTTCCGGGTAGGAAAGATGACTGATTACGCGGTATTCACCCAGCACCTTCTTAGGCACCAAGGCAAATTTGCAACACCCTCAAACTGGGCCAAGGTGGGACTGAAACAGGCCGCTGACCCTCCCCAACCGCCGTTTTTTCCCAGTTTCTCCTGGACCACCTGTGGGTGATCATGTGCAGACCTCAGATTTTCTGCATCAATGCCCCAAATGGGGCCAGAATAACACAGTCTGAAGCCCACAGTGAAACCCTCTTAAAGCAAGGAGGTGGCTGGTCTGTCTGGGTACTTTTCCAACCAAGGCTTAAAGAGCAGGTGCTTAGTAAGGGTGCATATCTTAAAGAATGAGGGTTTGGGGCCTTTAGATGCCTCTGCAAACATTATATGTTTGCACTGTAGTACTCCTTCTGTATGATTTTACGTTTTTGATTACAATAATTAGCTTCTCTTTACTTCTTTCCAAGTAAAATCTGGGTATGAAGAAAATGTCACCTGCTAAAGTACTGTATAACAAAAGATCATGTTCTCAAAAATCACATATTTCTATTAAATATATAATATTTTGGTGGCAGGAAGTGCTATTTCTCCATGTAAATCTGAAAACAGATTTGTAGTTTCCCATTGAAGTACACTGGCAGCCTTGCCAGTAAGGATTTTATGACATCATCATGCAGGGATTCCATTGGACTCCTTTTTTCACTAGCAGTTGGCAAAATACAAATAAAATGATGAAAAAGTAAGTAAAGAAACAAATGAAAGCAAACTGAATGATTGCAGAGCCATCTAAAGGCCCCAAACCTTCATTCTTTAAGATATGCACCCTTACTGAGCACCTGCTCTTTAAGCCTTCTCACCTGCATCGGGGTGGGAAGGCTTGTCCCAATGAGGCTTAGGCGTTCTACCTCTCCCATCCTGAAATCCTGCCCGTGAGGGCCGGGAGGCTGGACACTGCACAAATGGGTGTTGGCGGTTGCATGCCATGCATGCATGCATGATGAAACTGGCATGACGCCCTCTTGCAGTTGTCTTGATTAAATGCATAACACAATTGCCTGGACCTATACTCCGACCACTGGGGAGAGGCCACACACAGTGCCAAACCATTATCCATGTGCAGCACCCCATCTCCCTTCATGACATCTACCATCAGGGGCATGTCGAAGTGACCCAATCCCCAGGAAGCATCCGCTTGCCGCTGCCGCCAAAATCCCTTGTCGTACTTCAGCCATGCCAATCCCTATTTTCACTGGTACATCATGGTAGTACGATGCATGTAGTTGAATAGTTCTAACCCTTGGGATGCATCCCCTTGAAGGACCACTGTAGCATACACCGGGAATGCTGCAATCCAATTGTCAAAGGTCCGATGGACCTTGACCATGTCTCCCTTGTCCTTCCTACCGTCATCCTGCTCTGCTTCCCGATTCAGCAGGGAGAACATGTCTACATACTCCCAGTTCTGAATCTGTTGGTGGACCTTATCTGATGGGGGCATCCCTACTGGCATGTCCAGTCCCACGAAGGAGGGGGGACAAGGGAAACGTTGGTGCCTCAGGGGGTGAGGTGTTCACCTTAACCACTAGCTCTACAGCCACATCTGCTAGTCTCATGAGAGTGTCACACAGGTTCCCCTGCAGTGACTGCCCGGCCAACTCCAATGTTATCTGAAGACCCTGTGGGGCCCCACCCTCCACAAAGGCCCTACCACCCTCGTCTACAGCCTCCGGCTCACTATTCAAGCTTTCCCCTCGAATGGCCTCCAACACTTCCCTTACAATCTGGGCCCTTGCCTGAAGCCCCCTCCAGTCCTTGCTTATCTGCAGCCCTGGAGATGTTCACAGGGGGAACGTTATCATGCCTCGCCATGCCATCTCCCTTCACCGTCCTCTTCTTCAAAGTCAAGTCTCCGGACAGCGATGGACCATCCAACCCATCCAAACATGCCTCAAGCCAGGTCAGTCCTTTTTTTTTATTTTATTTATTTATCAAGTCTAGGATTACAAATACCTTTGAGCCTTGGCTCTTTTACAAAGGTTCCACGTCAGAGAAATACAAATTATGGAGGAGCATCAAGACAGACATTACAACAATGTGGACATTGCAAACAGAGTACAGATTAATACAATTCAAGGGTAGCATTGTAACAAGGTAGCCAGCGGCATTTGTCAGAGAAAATAGACAACAGATAAGAAGTGCCAGAGTCATAGGGAGAGGGAAGGGGGGAGAAGGAATGTAGGAAGGGTGGGGAGAGGGTGAAAAGTGCAGCATTGGGTATACCAAGATGTGAGGGTAGAATCCAGTGGGGGACCACTAGAGCAGGAAGGAAAGTGGAGAAACAAGGTTAAGTTGGGCAGTCACAGGAGCTGTTGGTAGTGAGATAGTCCCAGAGCCTAGTTTTAAACATACCAATTGTTGGGGCAGAGGAGATGGTGGGGCTGAGGCCATTGAACCAGAGTGGCACTCGATAAGCAAAAGAGCGTTGTCCCTGCGAAGTGTGACAGTGGGGGAATTTCAGTAGCTATAGCGTGGATCTCCTAAGGCACCATTTGTTAATTTGGTGTTGTAACAGAGTTGAGACCCCAGAAGGTGCAAGGCCAAGATAGATTTTTTTCACCATGGAGCAGGTGAGAAACTTTATGCGGTTTGATAGTTGGAGCCAGCCGGTCTGAGTGTACAGGTCACATGTGTAGGTGAGACGGTGAGCACCAGTGATGAGCCGACATGCTTTATTTAAGGCAGTTGAGAGGTGTCTAAGGGTTGTGGTTGTGGCCGAGCCATAAATGATGAGACCATAGTCTATTACAGAGATCACAGAGCTCAGGACTGCAACCTTCAAAGCTTCTGGCATGAGGTGTGGTCTGTGTTTGTAGAGGACACCAAGCCGTGTATTAGCAGCTCTAGCTACATTATCTACATGAAGTCCATAGGAGAGATTAGGGTCAAGCTGTATCCCTAAGTATTTGAAGGACCCCACCTGATCTAGAGTGTTCCCCTGGGTGGTGGAGATAGCCAAGTGGTGTAGCTTGTGTGGGTTATGAGAGCTGCAGAAGAGCATAGATTTGGTTTTCTTGTCATTGAGGACCAGTTTACAGTATGATTAAGAAACCGTCTCTCTACAGAACTGAAACCAAGTTGAAGGTTGTGTTGAAGAGTTGCAGGATCTTTGTGAGTGGAGAATACAACAGCATCATCGGCATACAGTATGATCTGCTCAGAGCAGTGGTAAGGGAGGGAGTTTAAGAAAAGTCTAAAAAGGAGGGGGCCCAGTATGGATCCCTGTGGGACACCCGAGCGAACAGGCAGGGTGTCAGAAAGAGCGTCCGCAATTTTTAATCTCTGCGACCGGTTTTCTAAGTAGCTTTTAAACCATAGAGAAGAGTCAGGTGATAGCCCGGCATTCAGTAGTTGGTGAATTAGTAGTCTATGGTGTACTGTATCGAAGGCCTTAGAGAGGTCGACTAAAACGGCCCCTGTTAGAAGGCCGTTGTCAAGGGATTTGTGCAAAGCTCCAGTGAACTCAAGAAGGGCTGTGGTGGTGCTGTGACCTTTCTGGAAGCCGTGTTGTTGTGGACAAGGTATATTGTATTTATCCAAGTGGTTGGTAAGTTGATCAGCCACGATGTGCTCCAGTGCCTTAGAGAGTGGGGGCAGTATGGAGATAGGGTGATAATTTGAGTGATTTGTCTTACCAACACTTTTATGGATGGGTGTCACGGTGGCTGTTTTCCATAGGTCCGGGAATTTTCCACAGCTGAGAGAGAGGTTTAGGATTTTTGTTAATGGATGAATTACCTCATCGAGGGTGAGCAACAGAAGCTTAAAGTCCATGGTGTCGCTACTAGATCTAGATTTAGAGATAGCTGCAGTAATATAGCGACGAGCTTCATTCAACCTTACTTCCCTGAAGTAGAAGAGGGGATGGTTAGATGGTTTCTTCCTGTAGAGCTGCCACACTTGTTCCTCAGTGGCCGCCTGTCTCTTGGCTGTAGGCATCTTCTGATGGGCAGCCATACCTACAACAACAACTAAAGTCCTCCCCATCCCCACACTCCATTAGTAAGATATATTATGGATAACCACATATTTGCTTGCTGCTTTTTGGGGGATGGGAGGGTAGAGCAGCCACCGGGAGTTAGCTTGATAACAAAGGATAGTACGACCAAGGCCCCAGGTCTGATGTGTGTCCCAGCTCACATCACACTGTGCTCAAATTTATGTCCCTGCCAGTATATGGACCACTGATTTCTAGTCTGCATACTATTTGGCCCAGGGCCTGGCCTGGGAAAGGTGTTCATGAACCAATTAGCATCCAGACCCCCAGAAACTCGATGGGAAGTTATGGTTGCTGGAGAAACCCTGCACTATCCTAACCAAAGGCAGTATATTTGCCCGCTGAACCACTAACTCAGCCTACCTTGCTGATGATCCCAACACCACTCTGACTGGTGGTGCCCTACAACAGAGTGACTGCTCTGCCCTATGAAATACTGAAAGGAGGGAGGGCACCATCCCACCGGCCAACTGGTGAGCCACATGGGGCAAGAGAACCCACGCCCTTGAACCAGAGTGAAAAGAAGGCTCCCCTGGGATTTGTCAGCTGTCTGCCATACTCAAGATGGCTGACGAGATTCTGACCCCAATGAGAGCACCGCCCCAATGCCCATAGGTCATCAGCCATCCCCAAGACGACCAACAACTTTCCACTCTCACAAAAACCTGACTACACTCCCATGAAACAGATAGAAGGAATGTGGGGGAAGTGCACTGTATGGCCGAGCCGGAGCTTCCACGCATTGTGGCCAGGACTGTGGTAGCCTATGCCGAAAGTGAACCACTGGATGGCAGATCTCTCAGCAGCACTGCAGGGGCTGCAGCAGAAAGCCCCAGACAGCCCGCTAACCTTGCCGAGCCAACAGGAATAGAAAGGGGGCTCACTGGAGGGTCCCGAGCCAGGAACTGCTATCCCCTCAGTATGCTCCTAGATGCTGCCTAGAAGAGTACTCCAGAGCACTCCCAGGATGGCTCTCTGAGCCAGCCAACTGGTAAGTGAGAGGGAAGGGGGGAAAGTAATTCTGGGAGGCTGCCCAGCTGGTCGAAGGAACCGACCAACTGCTTAATGTGGCTGCAGCCACACAAGAAGGATATCTGCTCATATGAGCACCGGGAGGCACTGAGAAGAAGGGGTCCGAGACACTACGGGAGCTGCGGTACCCCTGGCAGGGGGAAAGAATGGGAGGAAAAACCACATAATTAGGCAAAGCCCCCAAATCCACAAAGAACTGATTTGAGGAGGGCAAGCTCAGACAGTCTGCCCTCTCCACTAAAATCCTCTCCTCCTTGAAGAGGCTGACTAGGCCCTTACCTCGCACTGTGGATGGTCTTGTCATAGCTGATGCTGGATCCACTAGAAGGAGAAGAGAGCGGGAGATGTACAAAGGAAGCACATTAAATATCTCCCCTGTCGCCTCCCTCCAGCTGTGCCATCCCTCCCTAAGGGCGGCCTATTGGCGACCTCCTCCTGGGCGTTGCCAGGCCCAGTGTTCTCCCAAGAGGAAGCCCCCTTATCCTGACCAGGTCCAGGGAGAGGGGGACTCCAGGCAAATGGCCAGCTCCTGCAACTAGTTGGCAGCCGCTCTATTTCCATGCAATGTGTAGCTCACTTTTAATGCTGGATTTTATTTTGATCCCAGATAGTTTAATCTATGTACTGGAGCAAAGTGTGTTGTGTTTTTTGTTTTTTGGTGGTGTGTGTTTGGAGTGTATGTGTGTGTGTGTGGGGAGGGTGGGAGTTGCATACATTGGAAATGTATCAGAAAAAAAAAATATCACTCCAGTATATAGATTTAAATATCTGTGGTCCAAACAAAATCCAGAATTTTATAGTGAGGTACACACTAACTGGTAAAAGCAGAGGTTCTTTCAGCATATGGAGATTTTTGTTTTGTTTACTCAGAAGGCGATTGTTCATGGATGGCTCCCCAGTGGTGCACAAAAAAGGTTTCTGATATTCAAATGAAGTGCCTATTCTCAAAATAAATTAATTGTTGCTTTACAGACTGACTGCTTTGGGAAGCAAACCACTACCTTCTTGTTTTAGACAGGCAGAAGAGTGAGTGATGGAGCTGATTATCAAAAACAACAATCTTATGAAAACATAACAAAATGAGATTTAGAACCTCATTTTTAAGTTAATTATAAATAGACATGCAATATGACATGGGTGAGAGTGAGCTAGCTGAAATATCTCCACAAGCTTTCTATTGATCTTCTGATATCCCACGAGTGGGATAGCTAGAGTTCAGTGACAGCGAGTGGAGATATTTCTACTATCTCACTGCCGCCCATGCCATATTCGATTTATACAACAATTGTGGGTCTCTCTTTTTTCAGTTTTAAAGTTATTTGTTTGTTTCAAAAAGTGAAAAAAATTGGATTATGTGCTGCTTTTTGCTAATTATAAAAAACTAAAAGGTATCTGTAAATGAAACACCACTCATTTTGTAAATATTTTTGTGCTGAACGAATTTTGTGCTTACAGTACCATGCTCTCATTTTTCTTTTTAAAGTTATTCGCATTTGTTTGTTGAAAAAGTGAAAAGAAAATACATTTTTCGCTGTTTATTTGTTAATTATAAAAAAAAATAAAAGGTAGCCATAAATGAAACACCACTCAATTTGTAGATCTTTTTGTGCTTAACAACTTTCATGCTCACAGTACAATGATACAATTTTTCGTTTTAAAGTTATTTGCATTTGAGTACGGTTAGTACTGTTATGGAGGCCGAACATTCTGGATGAGTTCCGAACTTTTTGTGACATACCCAAAATATCCATTGTGACATACCCAGCTGTGAAGATAAATAAAGAATAATGGATGGGGACATGTGTGATATGAGAATTTAATTCACACCCGAGGTGTGGGATGCTACATAAACCCCGAAGGCAAAGCCTGAGGGGTTTATCAAAGCATCCCACATCGAGGGGTTGCATTAAATTCTCATATGCACACTTCCTCCATCTTTTATTTTATATAATTTGCTGGTGAGCAATTTTTTGCAAATCAAGTGCTGTGATCCTCCTCCCCCACACAGTCTCTGTCTGTCTCTCTCTACACACACACACAGTCTCTATCTTTCTTTCTCTACACATACACACACACACACACACACACACACACACTCTCCCTCTGTCATTCTCACAGTGGCACCTTTACTCTACTTCTCTGGGATACCAACTGCAGTAGCAGCTCCCCCCCAACACACACTAAATTCCCCAGCTGAGCTGTGCTGCACTCCACAGCCCCTCTGTCTCTTGCCCCACAGCACCCTCCTGCTCACTGTGCTCCCAGTTTAATTATTTTTTTTTAAATGTAAAACTATAATCATGATCACGATTAGGATCACGCTTACCTGTGTCAGGCAAACACATAGACTTTGACTTTGGTGGCAGATAAGGACAGCTTGGCCCACCCAGTCTGCCCATTTCCCTACCTATTGGATAAGCTGCAGATTCTAGTTAACCAACAGCCTACTTCCTGCAACCCCCCACTATAATTGCCTTATGTCTGTCCCATGCATGTTTGAATTCCCCCACTGTTTTAGACCCACAACCTCTCCTGGAAGGTGGTTCCATGTGTCCACCACTCTCTCCGTGAAAAAGAATTTCCTCACATTACCCCTGAGCCGTCCCCCCTCTAACTTTAAATTGTGCCCTCTTGTTCTTACACATCTCTTTTTCTGAAAGATGCTACCCTCCTGGACTTTGTTGATTCCTTGAGGTACTTAAAAGTTTCTATCATGTCCCCTGTCCCTCCTTTCATCAAGGGTATACATATTAAGCTTCTCTCGGTCTCTTCATATGGTTTCTGATGTAGACCCTGCACCATTTTAGTTGCCCTCCTCTGGACTGCTTCCATCCTGTCTATGTCCTTGCATAGATGAGGTCTCCAAAACTGCACGCAGTACTCCAGATGGGGTCTCACCAACTGTCTGTATAGAGGGATAACCACTTCTTTTTCTACTTGTGATGCCCCTCCCTATGCATCCCAGTATCCCCCTGGCTCTCCTTACTGACTTCTCACATTGCTTACCCACCTTTAGGTCATATGATATGACTACACCCAGATCCCTTTCCATTATTGTTGTCGTTAGTACCTCCCCTGCTGTTGTGTACTCTTCTCCTGGATTTTTATTTCCCAGGTGCATTGCTTTGCACTTCTTTGCATTGAATCTAAGTTGCCATATGTCTGACCATTCCTCCAACCTTGCCAAGTCCCTTCTCATCCTTTCTACCCCCCCTTGTGTATCAACTCTGTTACAGATCTTTGTGTCATCCATAAAGAGGCATACCTTTCCTTCCAGACCCTCCGCAATGTCACCTATAAAGACGTTAAAGAGGACTGGACCCAGTACTGAGCCCTGAGGTACTCCACTAGTAACCCCCCTTTCTTCAGAATGTGTTCCACTCACTATTACCTTCTGTGTACTGTTGTGCAGCCAGTTTGCTACCCAGGCTACCACCCTGGGACCCACTCCCAGGCTGACTAACTTGATTATTAATCTTTTGTGCGGGACTGTGTCAAATGCCTTGCTAAAGTCTAGGTAGGCCATATCCACAGCCCCCTCCCTGGTCTATTACTTTGGTCACCCAGTCAAAGAAATCTATTAGATTCGTCTGACATGACCTTCCTGCTGTGAATCCATGCTGCTTCGGGTCCTGTGCCCTGCTGGCCTCTAGGTACTGAACAATTCTTTCTTTCAGAAGTGATTCCATCATTTTCCCCACCATTGAGGTCAAACTTACAGGTCTGTAGTTTCCTGCTTCTGCCTTGCTCCCACTTTTGTGAAGGAAAATCACATCTGCCCTCCTCCAGTCCTCAGGTACCACCCCATCTTCCCATGATTTGTTAAAAAAGTGTAGTTAGTGGTGTCACTAGGTCCTCCCTTAGCTCTTTTAGGATTCTAGGGTGAATTCCATCAGGCCGCATTGCTTTGTCCACCTTGAGTTTTAGGAGTTCTTTCAGTACTCTTTCTTCTGTAAATGGACTGGTGTCAACCCCGCTATCCGGAGTGCTTCTACTGTTTGGTTTAGGTAACTCCTCCTCTTCTTCTTTTGTGAATACTGAGCAAAAGTATTCATTCAGTATCTCTGCCTTTTCACTGTCTCCCTCTGCCCACCTCCCCTCTCCTTTATTAATCTTCACTATCCCTCCCTTAACCTTTCTATGCTCCCTAATGTACCTATAAAAGGTTTTATCCCCCTTCTTAACTGAGTTGGCTGTCTTTTCCTTGGTTTGGGCCTTTGCTTTTCTGACTGCCTTTCCCGCTTCTTTCTGCTTTAATTGATACAGTTCCCTGTCGTGCTCCGTCTGTGATTCCTTATACTTTTTGAATGCAGCCTTTTTCTCCTTACCCTTCCCTGACACCTCTTTTGAGAGCCATAGTGTTTTTTTATTCCGCTTTGTTTTCTTTACTTGTTTCACACAAAGGCTTGTTGCCTCCATGATGGCAGTTTTTATTTTTCTCCATTGTTCTTCCACCCTCCTTTCTGGCCATTTGCTAATGCATTCCTCAGGTATTCACCCATTATGCCAAAGTCATCCCTTCTAAAGTCCAGTATCCTTGTCTTTGTATGGCTTGTCTCCATGGTTGTGTTTATTGTGAAGCACACTGTGCAGTGGTCACTTGTTCCCAGATGTCTACTGACTTCTAAGTTTGTGATCTCTCCATTTGAGAGTACCAGGTCTAATACTGCTCTCCCGAGTGGGTTCCACCACTAGCTGTCTAAGGCATGCTCCCTGTAGGGCATTGAGAATGACCCTGCTCTTGGATGTGGCTGCAGTCCATGTTGCCCAGTTAACATCTGGCATATTCAGGTCCCCCATCAACAGTATCTCCCCTTTTTCAGCCATTTTGAGAATGCCCGCTATCATTTTCTTGTCCATTTCTTTGTCCATTTCCTCTCCTTGCCACCGCTGTTGTGTGTTGCCCAAAGCTAGCGAGCTAGCGAACTGCAGGATCAACCAGATACTTAAAAAAAATTAGGGTCAACATAATAGATAAAAAAAGAATTATGGAAGGTGAGGATTTACCCGTGGTGGCTCCTCGCTAAGATACGGAGCCATCATGTTTTCGGAACTCTAAGCCCACCCACTCACAAAATGGGAGCCAATGAGGGAGTGCTCCCCTTTGATAGATGGCGCATGTGAATGTCGTAATAACCGACTGGTTATTATAGCAAATATCAACTCAGTGAGCCTATTGGACAAATTGCTCACCAGTAATTATAAAGTAATATCTCACATGTAGTCAGTGAGATATCTAATTTATCTTCCTGAAAAGAGGCAGCACACACATTGTATAAAATGTGCTTCATTCATGATTTTTCTCAGAAAGAGTATTATTACCTTGCAAGTCAAGTTCTGAAATTACCAGCAGTCCCTAAAATAAATGTTGATTTTACTGTGCTTCAAGCACAGTGCAATTGACAGCACACCATAGGTACCCAATCACAGCCAACCTCTTTTTGGATGACTGTTTAAATGAAAAAGGAAAAAAAGGCAGCCACTGTAATGTCACGATCAGTATGGCATCTGTACAGTGAACAAAGATTAAGCTGGTGGTGGACTCAAGCTGCATCTGTTAACTCAGCAAACTTTTTTTCCTACTGGAGAGCAGCCCACGTACAGCCATATTGTATCAGCACTACCCCCCCCCCCAAAAAAAAAATCTCTGGTAGCAGAACTGCTTCTATTTCCATACAATGTGTAGCTCACTTTTAATGCTGGATTTTGTTTGGATCCCAGATAGTTTAATCTATGTACTGGAGCAATGTGTGTGTGTGTGTGTGTGTGTGTGTGTGTGTGTGTGTGTGTCTGATACATTCGCAACATTCTGATCACTGTTTTAGTATTTACTTTTTGTTTTTTGCATATTTCACAATAATGCCTATAGAAAATTAATCAATACAGCCTCAAATTTAAAAGACAATGTTGCATTTGCTGTCATTAATAGTATGTGTTTCTTTCTTGCTTTGTGTGTGTGTGTGTGTGTGTGTGTGTGTTGTGCGCTTTGGAGTGTGTGGTTGGGGGTGGGTGGGTTGCATACATTGAAATGTATTAGAAAAAAATATTACTCCAGTATATAGATTTAAATATCTGGGATCCAAACAAAATCCAGAATTTACAGTGGGCTACATATTGACTGCTAAAAGAAGAGGTTCTTTCAGCACATGGAGATTTTTTTTTTGTTTACACAGAAGATTAACAAGACCAAACAGCTAGAATGTGGTTGCTGTGAATATAAAAAGCAGAGTGCCAACCCAACATTTAATTTAGGAGCTATTGTATAGAGGTTAAACTAGGGTGGGCAGACTGTTCCGCGGGAGAGCCGGGCCCCCAGATTAAACCTGCAATCCATGGATCTGGATAAATATGGACTTCATGATTGAAGTCCAGTTCTGGGTCTGTGGAGATGCCATTTCTGCATTTTTCTATTGCCTGTGAGATGCTGTCAGGACGTACAGGCAGCTAGCGGCATCCAATCAGGCAACAGAAGGTCACATGACACACTCACCAGTATATAAATCTGGAGAGTGCACCATGCAGCCCAGAAGGAGGAGGATCACAGCAGAAGAGACTAGAGAGAGGGAGACTGGAGAGAGACTAGAAGGTGAAGCACCAAAACACAAAAACAGTAAAGTTAGGGGAGGGAGCCGGCCTACCAGCGCAACAGTAGCACTACTGCTTGCTACACCGTTGACCCAGGTTTGGGAGCGAGCTCAGAAAGGTGGAGGGCTGGCGGGGGGGGGGCTTGAGCATCCGTAGGACAGCTCGCCTTCTCCAGGGGGCGCATCCAGGCTCAGCACTTGACTGGCCTCTGGCAGATGTCGGAGGCACAGCAAGTACAGAGCATACAGAGAGGGTTGGGGAGTGGTGGACCTCGGCAGAGATGCCTTAACATCAAGGCACATGCCACACCCCCAGAACAGGTGAAAATGATGCTGGAGTGCCGAGAGGAAGGAGCAGCAGTACAGACCCTAATTGTTCCTGCCTGCCTGACCACCGGAGGACCCGATGAAACTTGATTTGTCTCAGGGTGTATGGGCCCTACTTCATACCCACCTGGGAGGTACAGCCACGGCTCCATGGGGGTCCACTGTGGATTTCAGGTAAGGCAGTGAAGTGGGGTAGGTACATGCGCATCTCCCGAAGGAGCGGGGCTCCAGTGTGTGGGGGAGAATAAAGAGAAATTAACAAAAAAAAGTTAGGGGAGGGGGAGGGGATAGATTCACAATAGTGGAGGACGTGGGGTGAGTAAAGACATTTGTTTGATGATGGGAGGGAGGGAGCATTGGGAGTATGGGGGGGGCATGAATGTCACAGAAAATCCCAAATGAAACTTTTTCTCTGCCTCAGACAGTAGTAGCTGTGTGTACAAAAAGGGCAGGCTGGCTGCTGGAAAAAATCTGACTTGTGCTATTTCAGATCTAGAGAGGAGAGAGTACTGGTGGCAGTGGCCCAGAGATTACAGTTACAGAAGATCCCAAATAAAACTTTTTCTTGGCCTCATACAGTAGCTGTGTGTACAAAAAGTGCAGTCAGGCAAAATCTGACTTGTGCCATTCCAGATCCAGAGGAGAGAGTACTGGTGGCTCAGAGATTACAGTTACAGAAAATCTCAAATGAAAGTTGTTTTTTTTGGCAGTAGGGTGGCAAATTAAATTTTTGTGACATAAAGAGGGGAGAGGGAAAGAGACTGCAAGGTGGCCCACAATTAATGTGACAGTCCCAGAAATCCCAAATATTTTTTTTTCCTGGCTTCAGAGCGGCTGTGTGTATAGAGCAAGGGCAGTAGGGTGGCAAAATAAATCTTTGTGACATAAAGAGGGGAGAGGTTGTGGCTATGTATACAAACCAATCATGAATAACAATCATCATCACCACCTACATTCATATACGATTTCATGTATTAAAAAAATACTGTTCAAACAGCATACAAGTTAATGTGCCTGCCCTGTGCTGCTGGCTGTGGGTGGCCCAGGGGATAATCTGACTGTGAGTTGTAGCAGGCTGAGTGTTTACAGTACAACACAAGTAAAACACAAGCACTACACACTAGTGTCATCATCACTCAGTCCCCATTATTCCTTATTATCATTAGTTTCATAGTATATTGCATTACAAACTTACAAACATATAAGCATTAACCAACCCCTAGTGTGAGACTGTGATGCATGCAGCTAATGCACCAGATGTGTCTGCATCTCTAATTCAAATTCTGAGGCACACTTAACAGTTGCTGAATTTGGTCACTTTCACTTAACAGTAAGTATTATAGAAGCCAGTCCAGCAATCTTGGAAGGAAGTGGTGGTGGACTGCTGTGCTGTCGGTGTGTTGTGTACAGTCACGAGTCACAACAGTAACTTTGTACCTGGTCTGTGTGGGTGGGAGTCATCAGAAGGACATCACGTTTCATGTTAAAGGGATGTTTTGTTCCAAAATGGACCAAAGTGTTGATGAGGCACTTTCTAGTTCTCAAGTAGGCAGTGGCACTGCAAAAGACAGGAATTGGCCTAAAAAGGGAAGATGAAATCAAACCCCCAAAAGGGATTTTTTTTGCATCTAATAAGGATTTGTCTTCCAAGCCAATGCTTGAATCCAAAAAAGGTGAATGTCTTGGATCATCATCATCATCATCAGTCCCAATTAAAAAAAAAAAAGTTATGTAGTTAAAAAAACTAAAGACGTGGTGGATACCACCCTCAGAGGCACCCAACAGTATGGAACAATTGCATACTATGCTACTGTCAGTCCCTCATCCGATTCTTCTGAGGTTGAACCCGACGAGGATAATATTGATGATAATAAAGAAGATGAAGAGAATGCTCAGGCACCAGAAGGTTTACTGGAGGGGATGGAAATTGCAGGTGAGGAAGGAACAGACAGAAATGTTTCAGTTGTGAAGGGAAGGGAGCAGTGGGAATAAACCAGAACAGGCCCAGGACAAATCTGGGGGGGGGGCCCTGAAAAGATGACCGAGGTGTTATGCCTTCCTGGGAAAAAAACTAAAAAAAGATCATCTTTTGTTTGGTCATACTTCTCCATTAGTGCTTCCAATGAGTTGATAGCAATGTGAGCTATTTGTAAATGGCAAATCAGCAGGGGTAAAAAGAAAGGAGTATTGGGACCTTCAGCACTGAAAGGACACCTAGACATATATCATAACATTAGTGAGAAGGTCAGTTGTGAGTCACGAAGAGAAAGTGATAGTGATAGCTCACTACACTCGGGGGTAATGCCCATAGATGAAAGCAGTGGCAGCCCCCGCAGCACTACACCTCCACCACCACTTGCTGCCATTCGAAGGATTCCTCCGACTGTTACTGAAAGTGACCATGTGTTCAAAAGCCCTCCTTCAAGGAGACAGCTTACCATCTCAGAAACATATGAGCATAAGGCCAAATATGCCCCGACTCACCCTATTGCTGTTACAATAACGCCAAAAATTTCTGAAATGATAGCTATTGATTTGCTACCATATAACGTGGTTGAACAAATAGGATTCAGGTGGCTGCTTGAGTACCAAACCTCGATATAGTATACCATTACAGCAATACTTCTCGGCAACAGGGATTCCTGATCTTTACGATGTCATATGTAAAAAATTAAGACGCGGCTTGTGCAGTGCTGTTGGGATGGCGGTGCATCTCACAACAGATATCAGGACAAGCTGTCAGCCTGAACCCTTCATGTCTGTCATGGCCCATTGGGCATGTTTCAATAATTCACGTGGGTGTGGGGACAGTGAAGCACTGCAGTTTGCTCTTCTAAGAATGTTTTATTTTCCATCTGAAATATCTCATACAACATCAATGAAGAGCTCCAAAAACCAATACAACAATGGCTCACTTCACAGGGACTGTCAGTTGGCTTTACAGTTGTAGATAATGGGTCCAACATAAGGAAGGCCATGGAGGAGTGGGGCTTTGTTCACATCCGCTGCTTTGTGCATTGCTTAAATGTAATAGTTCACAGTTTTCCCAATGACGACAGTGAGATTAAGGCTGTTGTTAGCACTGGTAAAAGAGTTTAGGAAATTGGGGAGGGGTCTCAAGCAAGTAGCTACTTCTGTCACTTTCTCAGAAGTACTACCTGTGAGAGGCAAGGGAGAGCATAGGAGTGCATGCACCAGGAACTTTAACTTATGGTTGAAGAACTGGTGCTGTGAGGAAGGGTTTGGATTCATTGGTGACTGGGGACCTACCTGGAGGGATGGAGGTTTGTTCAAGCCTGACGGCCTGCATCCATCCTGGAGAGGAATCCAAGCACTCAATGATAAGTTTAAAATGCTACATTGACAGCATTTAAACTAGCAAAGGGGTGGCAGGCCAGCAAGGAGGGTACTACTTGCTCACCCCCCATAGCTAGCAGTGGAACCAGTGAACCAGAGGAGTGGCTATCTCTGCAAAGCAGTGTGCAAAAGATGGAGATTAGTGCCCAAGAGGTGGATAGGCAGAAAAGGGGCAAAATTCAGCAGAAGGGCAGACAGCAAGGAGAATCAGGGATAAAGGACAACGAAGGAAGGGGCTGGAGTAGAACAGTGAAACAGCCTAGGGAGGTCAAATCATGGAAAACCATGTGAGCAAATGCCAGGAGCCTTAGCAACAAGATGGAAGATCTGGAGGCTGTCATTGTGCAGTCAGACCTGGACATTGTTGCCATCACTGAAACCTGGTGTAATGATAATCACGACTGGGCGATGGCCATACCTGGCTACAACATATTCAGAAGAGACAGAACAGGCAGGAAGGGAGCAGGAGTGGCATTGTATGTGAAAAATGACATAAGGGCCACAGAGATCCAGGAGGAACAAAATTGGGGAGAGATACTGTGGGTTAAGCTGGAAAGGAAAATGGGAACAGCCATCTGCACAGGTGTGGTCTATAGACCACCAGCCCAGGAGGAAGAAACAGATAGGGAGCTGATGCTAGCCATCCAAAGGATGGCAGACAAGGACAAGGTAGTACTGGTTGGAGACTTCAATATTCCAGACGTGGACTGGAGCATCCCAGCAGCAGCATCAACTAGGAGCAGATTTATCCTGACTCCTTCAGGGTGCCTTCCTCAAGCAACTGGTCATGGAACCAACTCGGCAGAAGACAATACTGGACCTTGTGCTCACAAACAGGGACAGTGTGATGGGGGTAACAGTGGGGAGCACCTGGGAACAGTGACCACCAGTCATTGTGGTTTGAAATCACAGAAAGAGCAGAACAAACCATACAAAAACCCGTATCCTGGATTTTAGGGGGGCAGACTTTGGGAAAATGGGGAGATACTTGAAAGAGGCATTAAGGGGAATGGGACAGGAATCAGGGGTTGAGGAACAGTGGGCAGTATTTAAAATGGGGATTACAAGAACAACAGAATTATGCATTAAGCAGGTTAGCAAGAGGAAAAGGAAGAGGAGACCATTATGGTTTTCCAAAGAGGTAGCAAAGGAAGTGAAAGCCAAAAAGATTACATTCAGGCAATACAAAAAGACACAGGCAGAAGGGGATAGGGAGAAGTACCAGGAGAAGCAAAGGGAGGCAGGGAGGTCAGTAAGGGAAGCCAAAGCTCAGACAGAAGAACACATTGCAAAATCAGTGGGTAGAGGGGACAAAACCTTTTATAGGTACATAAGTGAAAAAAGAAAGACAAAGGGAGGGATAGTGAGACTGAAGGGGGAGGATGGGGGCCACGTGAAGGATGACAACAGTAAAGCTGACATATTGAAAAGGTATTTCTGCTCAGTCTTTACTGAGGAAGAGGAGGGTAATGGGTCTGAAGGGAGTACAAGGGTGAGAATGGTGCAGAAATGGACACAAGTCCCTTTACACGAGAAAGGGTCCTGAAGGAACTGGAAGTAATAAGAGTTGATAAAGCAATGGGGCCAGATGGGGTGCACCCCAGAGTCCTTAAAGAACTAAGAGAGGTGGTGGCTGAACCTCTGACTATCCTGTTTAGCCAATCACTGGAAACAGGGAGTACCCAAAGACTGGAGGATAGCAGATGTAGTCCCTTATACAAAGCGGGAACAAAGAGGAAGCAGGTAACTACAGACCAGTCAGCCTCACCTCGGTAGTGGGAAGATCATGAAAGCACTACTGAAGGAGAGATTGGTGGAACATCTGGTTGTCAATGGACTACAGGACCCAAGTCAGCATGGTTTCACCAGGGGGAGGTCATGTCAGACCAACCTCGTTGAATTTTTTGACTGGGTGACTAGGGAGGTGGATCAGGGAGGGCAGTGGACATGGCCTATCTGGACTTCAGCAAGGCCTTTGACACTGTGCCACATAGAAGACTATTACACAAACTGGGGAATATGGGTGTGGGCAGGACAGTAGTGTGGTGGGTAGGTAACTGGCTGGGTGGCAGGACACAGAGGGTGGTGGTAAATGGCTGTCACTCCACAGAGGGAAGAGTGACCAGTGGGGTACCACAGGGATCAGTGCTGGGACTGGTCCTATTCAACATCTTCATCAGTGACATTGCACAGAACCTAGAAGGCAGAATTTCACTGTTCGCTGATGACACAAAGCTCTGTAACAGAGTAGACACACCAGAGGGTGTAGACAGAATGAGAAGGGACCTGCAGAAACTTGAAGAATGGTCAGGGGTTTGGCAGTTGAAATTCAATGCAAAGAAGTGCAAGATAATGCATATGGGGCACAAAACCCTGGCACAATATATCAGTTGGGGTGAGGATATAACATGCACCAAGCAGGAAAGGGATCTTGGGGTTATCATCTCTGATGACCTCAAGGTAGGGAAACAGTGTGACAAGGCAGCAGGTAAAGCAAATAGGATGCTGGGATGTATAGGCAGGGCATCACCAGCAGGAAAAGGGAGGTCATAATTCCGCTATACAAGACACTAGTGAGGCCCCACCTGAGTACAGTGTACAGTTCTGGAGACCATACCTACGTAAGGCCATAGACAGGATAGAGAAGGTTCAGAGGGAGGGCAACAAAGATGGTGCATGGATTGCATCACAAGTCCTATGAAGACAGGTTGAAGGAACTGAACAAGTACTTCCTGGAGGAGAGGAGGGAGAGAGGGGATATGATAGAGACATACAAGTATCTCACAGGGAGGAACAGGGTGCAGGAATACACTATTTTTAAGTGAAAAAGATGTTCCAGGACTAGAGGGCATCGGATGAAGTTGGAGGGAGGACGATTCAGAGGAAACATGAGGAAGAATTTCTTCACAGAACGGGCTGTGGACAAGTGGAACACCCTGCCAGAGGAAGTGGTGGGGGCTGAAACAATCACGGAATTTAAGAATGCATGGGATAGACATAAAGGAATTCTGGAGGTCAGGGGTAAGGGGCAACAGACTTCTAGGAAAACATAAACTGAACTTACAAGCTCAAATGGGCAGACTGGGTGGGCCATAGGCCCTTATCTGCCGACACTGTCTATGTATCTATGTATCTATGTAATTTGCACTTATTTCAGTCACTCAAGCAAAGCCCATCACTTGTTTGAAAAAATACAGCAGTAGCACAGTTTACCTTTGCACCGATTGATCCAAGACATTTCTACTCGATGGAATTCGACCTTTTATATGTTCCAAAGTCTTCTGGAAAAAAAGAAAGCTGTCAGGCAGTACACCTTAGAAAATAAAATTGGTGATACAGACGTCTATCACTCCACCACAGTGGGCCATGCTGGAGTCTCTCACTGTACTGCTCCAACCATTTGAAGAAATCACCAGGGAGGTTAGTGCAAACACAGCAACTCTGAGTCAGGTGATACCTCCAATAAAAATGTTAAAATTCAGATTGAATCTGATTAGGGAAAAATTAAAGAAGCAAGATAGTTCCATGATCACACAGGCTGCCAGTGGCACTGACACATACAGGTTGCCCTTCAGAATACAAGAAGATCTAACGAGATGTATGATCAAAAAAGTTGAAGAAGATGGCAAACTATGTAAAATGCTTCATTCTGATTACTACATTAAGCAGCAATCTTGGAACCATGATACAAATCAAAGCAACTATTGAGTGATGCTGATGATGAGACTTGTTTCAAGAGAAACAAACAAGAAATAATTGATGAGGTGCATGCTGTCATGGAACAGAGTACAACAGCAGCACCACATTCAGAATCTTCTTCACAACACAGCAGCACAGCATCAGGTGGCCCATCGTCTACTGTTGCAGCATTTTCTCTCTCTTCCTCCTCACCACTGCAGTTGAATCTTCTTCTTCACCTCCAGCCAAGCATGATAGCACTGTCCCACAGTCACTTGATTCAGCTTCATGTCTCTGGAGTCACTTAGAAGATGTTATTGTAACATCTTCATCTGCCTCTTGTAACACAGCCTCAGCACAGACCATTGTTGAAATGTACCTGGCAGAGCCCAATATCAACTGGAATGCTGATCCATTGAAATACTGGAAATCCAAACAAAATATGTGGCCTGCTTTAGCAAACATTGCAATGAAATACATGAACTGTCTTCCGACTAGTGTCTGTTCGGAACGATTGTTCAGTTCAGCTGGTAACAAAATTACTGACACACGATCCCATTTGACATCAGAAAATGCTGAGCGCCTCACATTTCTCAAAGTTAATATTCCTCACTTTAATTTCAAATATGATACCTGAATAAAACATACAGTAACTGCTTCGAACAGGCCCTATGCACAAAGCACTTTCAAGAATTTGTGCCTGTGGTGAAAATCTTTTATGAATAGGGACTACTACATGAGGCTGCAATTAATTGCAACGAGTCAGGTCAGGACAGGCTAGGCCAGGCCACTATGTTCACATGAGCAGCCCAGAATAGAAAAAAAAATAATAACATCAGTGGGTTCAGAGTCCAAATATAGCAAGCAACTGCATTTCATGTCAGACTTATTTGGTGGTACCAGATACCACTATCTGATCTGTAAGGTAGGTACTACTGTCTACTACTACTACTACTTTTTGTCGTCATGAGTCACGTTTACGAGTCACGACAACTACCTGTCACTTTTTGTCCTTACTCCAGTCCTGCTTACTACTACTACTTGTCACTTTTTTTGCCCTCAAAGTGATCCTGACTACTGTTTTAATTTTTGTACAGTGCATGCATGGCTTAGCAGATGTCTGAAAGTTCAGAAACTGAATATTCTTTGCAAATTTCTCACGTCCCCAATATTTGGCTGCAAATACTTCACAGAAAAAAATGCTACTAAATTGAAAAATCATATAATTTCTTTATTGTTTGTGTGTGTGTTTGTGTGGTATGCTAGTCTGGTTACATCTCACTTACAGTAACTGGGCTGAGATTATTATATTACTATATTTTATTTTTGATACTTAAATTACTTGGCAGTGGCTTGCAGCAAGCAATTGTGGAACTAGAAAAGATGTCATTGTGTTGTGTTGTGTGTCATCAGGTCTTCAGGTGGCAGTGGCAAACTTTTTTATGACTGCACTGCACTTGACCAATGCGATGTGCGACTGGCTGCCTGCCTGGCTGGTGATCACGATGTCTTTCGTTTTACTTCTTTAAGGATTCAGCATCCATTCCTCAGCATGTTGATCAGATTCAGTAGAAGTAGTCGTAGTACTAGAAAACATTACCACCTCTTGGACCAGGTAGTGTACCATATACCACAGTACACTGGGGCATGCAAAGCAGTTGCATCATTCACATGGGTAGGTGGGTGGGCTGTCTTAGTGCTGCTCATTTGATCATTCATATCCATTTCTTTGGCTTGTTCGCTCTGACTGGAACATCCATCAAAATAATACCCACATACTGTAGCATCATTAATAAAAAAAGAAATCTTAGCTGCCGGGCAGTGCCTGCAGTGCTTGGTGGTGCTATGATATACTGTAGGTATTTACATCTGTCTGTCTGTCAGTCTCTCTCTCTCTCTCCATCTCTCCCAGCACACTCATGTCATGGGCCCGAGCATGATATGCCACCATTATAGACTAGCCATGAAGGGGCTAGTAGTGACAGACTATTTTTTTTTATTTAGCAGTTTTACTTCAGTTTTTATACAAATAATCCATTAAATGTGTCAACGTGACACAGTTGGGTAGCACATCCGCCTCTGGACTAGAAGGTCATGGGTTCTCGTCCCACACTGGGGTTAGACCTGCACCTAAAAATCTCTGGCATCTGAGTGCAGTATTGGAGGGTGCTGTACTGCTGGGGTGTGCTGTCCTTTGGATGAGACGTTAAACCGAGGTCCCTTCTGCCCATCCTGGTGTTGTCCTGGTGGGTGTCCAGTTGGTGGAAGTAAAAGAACCCAGGGCACTCTTTGCAAAGAGCAAGGAACATTCTTGGTGTCCTGGCCAACATTCCCCTTCCCATAAAACAGTTCATGCAATTATTCAGGCTGTGTGTGGGTGATGATGTGCGATATGGCCGCCACCACACATTCAGTCACTTCACTACCAGTCTAGCATTGCTTGTAAAGCGCTTTGGGATACTATGTAAGAAGAGCGCTATATAAATGCTGATTCTTCTTCTAAATTATTTCCTTTTGGCCTCTGTGTCAAATGTGAGTGACTTTGGCCACTTTTATGCATTTTTTCAAATGTTTTCAAATATTGGTCAATAAATCTGAACTAATCAGAACTAATCAGGATAAATCAGGACTTCACTGTGTTCTGGTTCTTATTTAATAAGGGTCAGAACTTAACCGAGTTCTCCTATCCCTAGGTTAAACACTACACAGAGTGCTTCACTTTTTGGCGCTGGCAAGGTGCAGAAATACTGTGAGTTATTCGAGAGTACTACTGTCAAAACTCGTTCTTGCTATTTCACTTCAGCAGTACTTAGTTCATGATGCATGCTAATTTTATGTTGTTATGAGGTTCAGATAGTGACCATATCGGAGCCCGGGATCAGAGCTGAATAGTACAGCAGCTGAACTGTGTGCTATTAGTTTTATATGGGATAAGTGGTTATCAGTGTTAAAATAAAGGCTGCCTTGTTCCTCCTACTGAGCAGCAGCTTAAGACCTACAGTATGAGACACATGTTGATCTGGCCTCCCTTGCATATTATCCACACTTTCTCACAGTAATTAATGAAACTAAAGCTAATCCCATGAAACTACTCTGCAAGCTGTCAAAAGGGATGGATATTTAATCTAAACTAGTTCTACTTCCCCAGTCATTTACAACATTGTGACTTTTTTTTAGATTATGTAAACTAAGATGAGAAAAAAAGGAAAAAGAGTGTTGGTCAGTAGTTCTTTCCCTCACCAGCTTATGTATAAACAAGCATTTGTCAATGCCGAATGTTGGTTGCTTGTTTAACGCTGGCAGTTCCGTGAGCTCCCTTTATACCCTGCAGTGTACCTCACCTGGTCCCATGGCCTTATGTACTTTCAAGGCAGCAACTTATTTCAGTAACACCTTTTTAAATCCCACCCTTCTATGCACCCAGCACCCTCAGTTGTTTTTTTTTCTGTTGAAAAAAAACTTTTAATGTGGACTGACAGAATCTGCCCGTCTCCACAGCTGGCCCCCATCTCATAAACTAATTTAAGTGAGTGACAACAGCACCAAGAATCAGAGTAATCCCCCAAAGGTAAGTGAGAGGCAGCAGCACCAAGAATATAGAGTAAGCCCCCAAATGTAAGCAAGAGGCAGCAGTGCCAACATTACATAGTATCCCCCCCGCAACAACACGCAGTGACCTGACTACTCTGTCCATCCAAGGCCCCCCCTGCACCCGCACCCGGTATCCAGCACCCAGCACCCAATTCTCCTTATTAGGAGAAGGCAATTGTCACCGCTGCCCACCAGTCCAGCACAGCACAACCCTCCCTCCTCTATGCTGAGCACCAGCTTCTAATGAATGCAACTGTGCTGCTTGTTGCTATAGTACAGCCAGCAGCTCACATTGCAAAAAAGTTCGTTAATGTATCAGTTAGGGTTTTTATTAGACTGCAAAAAGCTGGCAAATCCAGTGTTCTGGTTCCCACCCCTACCACCCTACCCCCCTCAGCTTCCACACACCAACAGGCATCAGGGTGTGCCATGTGTTCATCAGGCCCAACTCTCACCCCATTCCATGTGTAAGCAAGCTGACATAGTACAGTATAAGAGAATGGGGTGAGAGTTAGTCCTGATGACCCTATGGAACACTCCGACGCCTGTTGGTGTGTGGAGGGTGGGGGCTGGGGTGGTGGGATGGGAACCCTAACATTGAATTTCCCAGCTTTTGACAATTTAATAAAAACCCTAACTAACGCATTAATGTAGTTTTCTTGCAATGAATTTCCCTTCTTTTTGAGACAGTATAATAGTATCCTTATTTTACCGTGGGAGCGCAGGGTCTGAATTCCGAAAAGTTATGTATGTGCATTGAATAAATTCAATGGACACACATAACTTAGGCATTTTCAGGAACTTTTTTCATCAAATTTTCAACTTGACCTTTTGGGGACCACACATCATGAACATTGTCACTATCATTCCATTAAAAGTGGTCATGCTATTCTGTGCAACAGGTGTGAAAACATGTTTGGGTCAGGATGTGAAAAATGACATCTGTGTACTGTTCAGGAGGAGGTGTGAAAAATGGCAATGTTGAAAATCTGGAGCAAAAATATGAAAAATAGTCAAAGTTGCGTGAATGCATAGAACCTGCACAATGCATGCTCGTAATGTGGTCATTTTTTGGAATTATTTCACCAAATTGTCAACATGGGCTTTTTTAGACCTCCCTCATGAACACTGGCACTGTGATTTTGTTAATCCAGCCAGAAAGTTGATTACGCACAGCGGCCATGCCATTCTGCGCCACAGGTGCAAAAACACATTTTGGGCAGGACATGAAAAATGACAGCTATACTGTTCATGAGGAGGTGTGAAAAAATGGCAATGTTGAAAATCTGGAGTGAAAATATTAAAAATTGGTGAAGTTACAAGCGTACATTTAAACTGTGCAACGCACGCTCATAACGCAGTAATTTTGGGGACTTTTTGCACCACGTTTTTGACATGGAGTTCTTGAGACCCCAACTCATGAACACTGTCACTGTCATTTCATTAATTGGTACCAAAAGGTGATTCTGTGCAGCGACTGCAAAATCACCTTTCAGGACCAATTAACAAGATGACAGTGTCAGTGTTTATAAGATGGGGTCTGAAGAATCCTATGTTGAAAATTTGGGGTCAAAATTTCTAAAAATGGCTGAGATATCAAGATAAGTTAAAAGCCCCATTGACAGCCATTATATGGTTTACCTTGATTCCTTTAGTTCACGGTTCGCCTTTGAAGAGTGCAGACATGCCCGGTCCAGAGAAGATAGCAGCTGCCAACCTCCAGAGTGTATGTTAGGCAACAGACAGACACAGAGAGATGATGGATTCAGTCAGATCGGTATGACACCACTGGCACCAGGAACGTTTCTGATTCGGCTGTGCTACCTAGATCTCCTATTCACCAACTCAGTCACACTATACCCCACCAACAGTCAGTGGAATTACCATTCATTTTTACGGCTGCAATGGGCGGAGCTCTGCAGATGTTTTGCATGTACAACAGGGCTGGCGTCATGTTTTCTGTCTGTGGAACTGGCTGAAGGTGTAAATAGTCTCCTCCACCAGATCCTCCTTAGGGTCACTACCTGTTCTGATTTTCGCAGGACAGTCCTGATTTTGGCAGCTGTGTCCTGCAAAAAAACATGAAAAATACTAAATGTCCTGATTTTACAGTAGTAAAAATATTTTCTAACTTTCTACTGAATGTTCTAGAAAACTACAATAGCTTAACTAAAATACCTTAAAATGATAAGAAACAACAGAAGCAACTAAGAAACTACAATACTTAGCCTTAATTCTGATTATATAGAGAAAACAAGTCTGTTGCATCAGTCGAGGTTGGGTATTGTCCTGCGAAAAATCATATTTCAGTAAGAAATGTCCCACTTTGGGCTTCTTAAAAGGTGGTAACCCTAATCCTCCTCCAAGAAGCAATCCACCCATGTTGCCCTATGGACTGCAGCACTGCACTATTTCACAGTGAGTGTTTTTTTTTTAACAGTGGGCATTTTTTTTTAAAGACATTTCTGCATCCCCCTCCACTTGCATAGCAAGCAGATTCGGGATCCCTGCCCTTTCTGTCCCCTCCCACCCCACCCAGAACAGTGTAATTTGGGTTGGCAAGTAAGGATTCCAAAAAAATATCCAAGATCTGCCCAATTCATTATGGCGTTTCTGTCCCCTCCCTGCCCCCATCCAGAACAGTGTCTCCGGTCCCATTCCCCAGTCGTGAGAAGTTGCCAGACAGTGAGCGTGACAGGGGCGCTGAGAGCAACAACAAAAAAAGGTGGTGAACACAATTTTTTCAAAGTTTCATGTACTGTATGTCTCAATAACTTGCATGTTTTCTCAGAAACTTTTTGCATGTTTTTCAAGATTCTGATTTCTGCTGAGACACAAATCGGAACTCAAAACAAATGTCCTATGTTGCTGTTTCAGTTGAAGACTGAAGATTACAATGTTCCCTTTGGTTAGTAACATTTGTCAGATCTAACACCCTAGGATTGCTTTAAGTTGTGTTGTAGCTATGTAATAGGCTAAAACTAATACCAGTAATACACCTCTGATTTTGTAGTTTTGTTCTCAGTTTCACACTTCAAAAAGATGGAACCAGTTAAAGTGAGCAACTTTCATTTCATGCTTTTGTTCTTTGGAACACACAGAAACTCTTGTATTTCTTTATGAGAAAAGGTGACAGTGAGCCCTAGAATTTTATTTCAGTTAGCATTTCCTGTCAACTGGATTGAAAGGGCTATGAACGAGGCAGGAGTGCGGACTGCACTATTAAATTGCAGGAAGTGGTAACTGCACTTTGGATTATAAACCCATTGATCTGCCATCTTCGTGTCAATGTATTCCCAAAGGTGCTTCTAAGAGGTTGTAAAACAAGAGGAGGGGGACTGCAGATATGCCCATCTCACGCCCCTTCCCCATGAAATCAGCTTGTATCGGAAAGCTCCTTTGCCAGAACTATAAATAAAACTTTTAAATTGGTTGTACAATATTTGCTCATCATCCGAACAACCGTTTAGCCAAACCACAAAGGAAATTTTTTTTTTGTTTGTAATTTGGGGTCAAGTGTTGCTCAAGGTAAGAGGCAGTGATGGATTGATATTATTAACCTGGTCTTGATCTAGTCATATACAGAAGACAACATGGTCTTTAGTGACCCACCTGTTTGAGACCTAGGTGTGAATCCCTCCACATTCACTGTCTTGCCTGGCTAGCACAGTTCCCTTGATCTCATTGTGCTCCACCCCAGCTGTAACATCATACAACTGTAACCTACATTGATGTGGACAGGTTAGCCCAGTATTTATGAACATGAATTAGTGTTCTCCAAGAAAAGAATAGGAGAAAGCTGCCCATTTATGTTAATATTTATATATTTAGCTATTTTCTCAGGCAAAGCTGAGGTGTAAACCTTGTTTACAGCCGGTCCTTCCTCTGCCTGGTTGTATGGCTTGTGGGATCAAAGTACAAGCGGGCCGAATGACTTGCTCAATGCCTTACAGTAAAGCAGAGTCTGTTGATACTGAACCTCAGGAACTTCTGTTTATGCCTGCTTTTCTCTATTGCACAATGCTGTTATCATAATACTGTGCTAAGTATTGAGAGGTACTGTACAGTATGAAACCTTATGTGAGCTAGATTTTAAAAACCATATCTGTGCATTGCTGCACACATTTTTAGAGTCTGCCTAAATTCTGTAAGCACTATATTAGCCTTTGATTGATTAAGAAAGCATTTTGAAATGTGGATGCAGCATACCTCTCAACCTCTCAGTATTACTGCTTCTTGAAACCTTGCTAACTGACTGGTCTTTCAGTCTGATGAATATCAGTCTTGTTAGACTACATGATTCCTACATAAAATAAACTATCAGAACAGTACTAGGCTGAAACTGTGTCTAAACTGAATTGTGATTCATAGGTTTACAATTGTTTATAGATCTAAGATGCCTTTAATTAAAGTATTCTATATGCAATTGGACGCTTAAACCTTTTAGCATTATGAAGCAAAGAATGATAGTTAAGGTGATATCCTAACCCACTCCCAGCTAATGTAGCCTTTTGCAGTCTGTTTATCTCTGCAATGTGTTGATGAACTGACACCATTTCTAGACCATATCTGTAATGTTTGGCACATGAGAAAGTTGGACTCACTCAGTGAGCAGGCTGGGTTTCAAGTGATGACTGCATCTCCTAAGCTGTCGCTGGCACCATGACACAAATAACAGAATATAAATATATAAAAAAAGAAAATAGTAGTAGTATCCATCCAACTAGAAATGCTTGGACTTGTTATTTTGGCCTCCCAGTAGTCATAAATTTAGTGACCGTAATACTGAAATCCATTCACTTAATTTACTTAATTAATAAACTGAAAGAAATAACAACCTATTTTTGTTATGTGTCAAGGTGTTGCTTATCACAATATCGCTATGGAAGTCTCCTCCCGCAATGTCAATATTTAAGTACTCCATCCCAATCACCCTCTCACTTACATAAATGTACAACTTTACCAACTTGTGTTAAATTATATCCAGTCATAGAAATCTGAGAACCCCATAAAAAATTTTTTTTAAGTTCAAGTCTGTATGAGTTGATATGATAGTTGCTGTTATGATACCAGGTTGGCTTGGAGCTTAGTTTGTCATTCCTAAGTGGTGTCTGAAATGTCTAATAAAAAATATTGATTATTTTATTGCCTGGTTGAATAAATACTTCCACGTTTAACTTTAGTACTGTTCTAACCATAAGCCCAACAGGAGAGACAGAAGAGGAGAAAGTACAGATGGCACTTTCAAGTCTTCTTTTTGTTTTGGTGCCCCCAACTTGTAAGCACACTCAGAAGTGGCTAGAAAAATAAAAACAAAAACAAAAAATACTGGTTTAGAACAATTATAAATAATATATGTGGATTCATAATCTATTGATCAATTTAGAGGTGTGTGCGTGTGTATGTAGGTAGGCTTTCGCCTTTAAATACTATGTAAATCGGCAATGTACTGTATGTCTCAGTAACTCGTATGTTTTCTCAGAAACTTTTGGCACATTTTTCAAGATCCCAATGTCAGCTGAGACACAGATAGGACTCAAAACAAACATCCTATGTTGCTGTTTGAGTTGAAGACTAAAGATTATAATGTTCCCTTATCCCTGCTGTTTCTGTCCCTCTCCACCCCACCCAGAACAGTGTAATTTGGGTTGGCAAGTAAGGATTCCAAAAAATATCAAAGATCTGCCTAATTCATTATGATGTTTCTGTCCCGTTCCCACCCCCACCCAGAACAGTGTCTCCAGTCCCATTCCCCAGTTGTGAGAAGTTGCCAGACCAGATCGTTAGCTGAAAGCTGATTTTGCACAGCGACTACACCATTTGGCACCACAGGTGTGAAAACACATTTTGAACAGGATGTGAAAAATGACAGCTGTACTGTTCATGGGGAGGTGTAAAAAATGGCAATGTTGACAATCTGCAGTGAAAATATTAAAAAAACTGGTGAAGTCACGAATGTGCATAGAAACTGCGCAACACACACCCGTAATGTAATTAGTTTGGGGATTTTTTACAGCAGATTGTCAACACAGGCATTTTGGGACCTCTGCTCATGAACAGTGTCACTGTGATTTTCTTAATCTGTCCTGAACAGTGACTTCCCACAGTGACCACACATTTTAATTGGATTTCCTGAACATATTATAACTAAATACTAACTATAATCAGTACATTAGGAATATCCTGCATTTATATCCATAAAGGGCAAACAACTAATGCCTTAACATGTGTAGGGATCATGTACTTTAAGAACCACCAGTTCAGTGAAATACTTGTTCTTTTGGGGCTGGTCAATAAGCTTTTTTTCGGTTAGTTAGTCTATATTGTTTCCTGTTCCTTCCATTAAAATGTACACCTCCATATATTTTCCTAATAATGTGTATGCCTTCCTTAGAACAGCAACTAAAACAAATCTTACTACTTACAAATAATTGTGTTGTTTCTCCATACCTCCTTAACGATTCTACACAACTTTACTAACTTCATTATGCAGCTGTGGTGGATCTTACAGGCATTTATTTAAACTGTTCAGACTGTACTGTTCAAACTGTAAATAATAAGTGCAACTGGTTATTTACAGTTCGAACAGTAAAGTTTGAACAGTTAAAAAAAATAATGGTAATTACTTAGTGACGGACGGGGGACATGATTTTCAGTGAAAAAACACATATTTGCCATGAAGCTATACTAATTTTAAGACAAACATCCAACTAAGCATATCACTGAGACCTAAATACAGGTATTGTGCTGTCCTTACCATGCAGCAGTTGTGTAAAACACTCTTTTGTAAATTGTTAGAAAAACAAGATGGCTGATAGCATGAACAGTATTTTCTCTGAGCAGGACTAGTAAATTTACATTTCAAACAGTAAATTTCTAATCCCAGGTATTCTTCTATATTCCTAACACTCTGCAGTCAGCCTCCTAAGCACAGCTGCCTGGAGAAAATGGAAATACATGCTAATGGTAGAACCTATCATTGGCTCATGCCACTTATTCAAACTACTGCCCTTATCAGCTGCAACGTTCTACCAACGTATCAAATTTGTTTCTCCACCTGACAAGTCAAGACACCTCGGAGACTTCCCTCTCAGTCATTCCTTGTGTGGTTCATCACTGAACATAAGTAGTTTTTAATTATTATTCTTACTGCTGCCTTTAATTCTTACCATTAGTTTAGCATTATTTTAATGTTTTTTAGTGTATTTTCTCAGTTCCTTATGGTTCAGAATAATCGATAAGGAATCGGGTCTTAGTACCCTTTCCGGGGCTTTATTTACTTATCTCTGGTTTTTATTTAGCTTATTTTGGTACTTTATTTTAACAAATTGTTGTGTTTTATAACCGCTAACCCAGTTTCTGTGAACTGCTAACCTGGTTCATTATCGGAACTTTCATTGATTCCTGAACCGAACACATTTAAAAAAATAAAAAAAGAGTGGATTCTTTATTGTGGTTCTGTTTTTCTTCATCAGTTTGATGAGGGCAGCAAAACCAAAGAAAAAGACTGGACCCCCAGTGTTTAAAAACTGCCTTAAGTGTGGGGATGTTTTTGCAAAGGCAGACAAGCACAAATTATGTGTAGTCTGCCTGGGAAATGATCATTTTCAGCAGATCGTGATATCTGCAAATCATTTCCAGAAAACAGTTGATAAAGGCTGAAAAGACTCCAACAAAATTGAGAAGGGTGCCTTGGGTTCTGACCAACCGAAGTTCTGCAACTGTGAAGCCATGAACAACAATTGAAAGTACCAAGAGCCAATACAAATAAAAGGGATAACTTCTTCACTGTTAGAGCAGTGAAAGAATGGAATAAATTGCCACAGTATATAATTATGGCTTCTTCATTTGAATCCTTTACTTGGGATGGTATAAAATGTAACACACAACATACTCATGATGTCATGGGAGACATTCTTGATAGACGTAAGCCTTCTTATGTCTCTCTCAACTGAGTAAACCGAGTAAACCCACAGCCTCTAAGCCTATGGGTGAAACTGTAGTATTTACTTTGAGCACCCCTGACAAGAGTGAAACTGCTACCAGCAAAAGGATGGGTGATACAGCTGACTCTCCAGTTCCCACCAAAAAGACTAAAAAAAAACAAGCATATTGAACCCCTGGATGATAAACCAAAAGGAGTTTCATCTGGGCCTCACAGCCTGCCATCCTCAGAGGAAATTGCCCAGGCTATGAAGGTCATGCAGGCATTGCGGGGTTTTATATCTGCTCCAACCCTTGCAGACCAAAAGTATCAGCTGGACGGCAAGGGCTGAATTCCTCTTTATCACTCCGACCATCAGGGATAGTCCAGCAGGTAGCCTGTGAGAAGGAGAGGTGCCTTTAGCATCACACCCACCTGAGAAAGACTCTCACAAAATAGACAGCATGACCAAAAGGGATACCTGGTGGCTTCACTGGGAGTGAGACAGGCTAACTACCAAGCTTACTCAGCACAGTATCAAAATCACTGTGGCAGTCTGTATTGGTCATGGCAGAGAACGCCCTTCTCCCTCTCTGATGATTTGGCTGAGACAGCCAGATTTGGGCTGGAAGCAGCCAAGTATCAATTCCAAATGATAGCAGATACCAGTGATAATGCTGCCAGATAGATGGCACTTACCATAGCCCTTAGGAGGTTGGCATGGCTCAGGGCTACTAATCTTACACAGGACACCCAGGCCAAGGCTATGGATTTTCCTGTGGAGGATCACTTATTATTTGGCCAACAGACTGAAGTGTACATGAAGAAGGTGGATGAATATAAGGCCACCTATAAAAGCAATTCCTCAAAGGAGAGACTTTTTCCTCCTATATGCCTTACGGAAGGGGAGCAGAGGTAGGACAGCCTATAGTTGACCTTTTATCAGGCACAGGCTGTCCCCAATATCAACAATACCCACAGCAGACAGGGTATTTCAAGGGCAGAGGTAGAAGGGGTTCCAGGAGAGGATCCCAAACTACCCAGGCTCAACTTCATGTAAAACATAACCCCTGACTTAATGATCAAGGCCGCCTCCCCTCTACCAGTAGGAGGCAGGCTGGCTCACTATCTCCAGGCTTGAGAGTCCATTACCAGAGACAAGTGGGTCCTGGAGGTAGTGAGTCAGGGTCTGTCCCTAAGTTTCAAGTCCTTCCCTTCCTTGAGGACAGGGGTGTTCAAACCAGCTTCCCTCCTGGCGAAGAAACTCTTGGAGAAGGAGGTTCAAAGCCTTCTCCTGGTGAAAACAGTGGAATGTGTTCCACTCAGCAGAAGGGAAGGGGCTTCTATTCAAGATACTTCCTCACCAAATATAAAAATGGGGAGTGCGCATATTCTAGACTTCGGCCCCAAGGGTGTTTTACAAAGTGCCTGGAGTAGTGGTGGCACACCATAAGGTTAGGTGTATCAGTCTTCCCTTATCTCAATGACTGGCTGGTGGTGGAGGTTCACCCCAGCAGGTACAAGATCATTTAAAAGTAACACTGAGCTTGTTACAGTGTCTGGGATTCCTGGTAAATCAGGAGAAATCCATTCTCACTCATTACAGGTCCTGCATTTCATAGGAGCAGAACTGAACACAGTAAAGGGAAGAGCTTTCCTTCTTCAGGACAGGGTGCAAAGCATCCTGCAAATAGCTGCTTCATTCAAGCTGAATGGACCATGGTCAGCAAGACAGTTTCTGCAACTTCTGGGACATATGGATGCAGCAACAGGCACAGTCTTGGGAGCTGGGTTCCAAATGAGAGACTTACAGTTTTATCTCCGGGCACACTGGTGCCAAAGAAGAGACAATCTGTCAAAAGCAATTCCAGTAACAAAAACTTTGCTGCAAGCCCTCCAGTGGTGGAAGGAAGCAGACAACCTCAGGGAAGGGATATCTTTCCAAAGGGAAACCTCATCAGTCATTCTTACAACTGACGTCCCTCTGTTAGGGCGGGGTACTCACTTAGGGGGACACAACACTCATGAAACCTGGTCTATAACAGAGTCACTGCAGCATATAAATTTGCTGGAGTTAGGGCAGTGTTTTGGCCTTGAAGCATTCTCCCATCTGGTACAAGGGAAAGTGGTGCAAGTCAGGACAGACAATATCACAACAATGTACTATATAAACAAGCAAGGGTGGACAAGGTTAGACCCTCTATGCACAGAAATAATGAAGGTCTGGAGTCTGGTTTACTCACTGAAGGCCTCCTTATAGGCCATTCATGTGCCAGGGAAGGACAATACCTTAGCGGATGCCCTGAGCAGAATCAATCAGGCACACCACGAGTGGTCCATCAACAGGCAGGTGTTGGATTCAGTATGCAGGAGATGGGGACACCTGAGATAGATCTCTTTGCATCCCTAGAGAATCATCATCTGCCCCGCTTTGCTGCAGACCACCAGTCAAGGGTTCAATCCCACTGGATGCTCTGACACTGGACTGGTCAAGGAGAAGCCTATATGCTTTTCCTCCCTCCCTTCCCTCTCATTTTCAGAGTCCTGATTAAGCTCAGGTCACAACCTTCATCAATGATCTTGATAGCACCAGACTGGGCCAGACAGCCATGGTATCCCCTGCTACTCTCCATGTCTGTAGCCAAACCAATACACCTACCCAGGAGGCACAATCTGTTGACTTCTCACCAGGGCAAGATCCTGTATCCAAAGCTCAGGTCTCTCAGACTCAAGGCATGGCTCTTGAGGACTTAGACTATGCAAACTTAAATCTCTTTCAAAGTGTCTTGCATATCCTGAAGGGATATAGAAAGCCTTCAACTAAGAAAACCTATGCTTTAAAATGGAAGAGGTTTTCTGTTTGGTGTGGGTCCAAAGAGATTTCTCCCACCCTAGTGGAGATTCCAACTGTTCTGGATTATCTCACCCACCTACACTCCCAGGGACTGAAACATACATCCCTGAAAGTGCATCTAGCATCAATCTCTGTTTACATTTCTGCTGGGAGGGGTACCTCCCTGGCATCCGATCCTATTTTCAAAAAGTTCTTTAAATGCCTGTGCCACTTGCACCCACCTATTAGGGAACCAGTACCGGTATGGGACTTGAACATATGCATTGCTCAGCTCATGAGACCCCATTTTGAGCCTATGTCCTCAGCACATCAAAAATATGTTACCTGGAAAACTGTTTTTCTGGTTGCAGTTACTTCAGCTAGAAGAATTAATGAGTTTCAGGCTGTGTGTGTTGAGAAGGACTACCTTTCCTTCCACAATGACAAAGTGGTGCTGAGAACAAATAGAAAATTCCTCCCCAAGGTTGTTTCTGACTTTCACTTAAACCAGTCCACTACCCTACCAGTTTTCTTCACTGAACATACTAGTTCAGGTGAGCGCAGACTCCATAGTCTGGATGTCAAAAGGGCATTAAGTTACTACATGACCCACACCAGGGATCATTGACATAACAAACAACAGTTATTCCTGACTTACGGGGATATAAGTTAGGGCACTTAAGCTTCAAAGAGGTCAGTCTCTTGCTGGATAGTCCAATGCATTCAGTTTTGCTATTCAAAAGTTGGTAAGGAACCCCCAGCATCGTTGAGGGCCCACTCAACTAGGGCACAGCTGCTACCATAGCAGCACACAGAGATTTTCCATTAATGGAAATTTGTGAAGCAGCTACCTGGAGGACAGTACACACTTTCACTAAGCACTATAACCTGGACACCCAGTCCAGAAGTGATGCCAGGTTTGGCATGGCAGTCCTGCAGATCCTCTTCCCAAAGTAGGTTATGTGCCCACCTCCAAAGGTACTGCTTTGAAGTCTGAAGAGAGTGTTAGGAATATAGAAGAACACCTGGGGTTAGAAGGAAAAATTACTCACCATAGTAATCTTGTTTCTTCCAAGGTAGTCTATATTCACAACTCTCCCACCCTGCCTTCCCTTCCAGAACTAGAGCCTCTGCACCCCTGAGTATTTTAATATAAAGTCCCAAACACTGGCATGCATAATTTTACCTCTAGTGGAACAATGTTATTCCCTTCTTTTTCCAGGTGATTCTAGCATTCAGTGGGGTTTGGGTTACAATGATATTTATATTTTTTTGCTGTCATGGACAGTTTAGCTTTGTTGTAGATAGATAAATAAATAGATACAGTCACAGTTTAGGTTGCCTTGTGGGCACCTCAGAAATCTGATACGTTGGTGGAATGTTACAGCTGATAAGGGCAGCAGTTTGAAAAAGTGGCATGAGCCAATGGTAGGTTCTATCATTAGCATATAGTTCCATTTTCCCCGGGCAGCTCTGCTTAGGAGGCTGACTGTAGAGAGTTATGAATATAGAAGAATAACTTGGAAGAAACAAGATTACTATGGTGAGTAATTTTTTTCTTACTGTTCAAACTGTTTTCATTCATATACTGGCGAAACAGTGAAAAAAGTACAGCGAAGACAATTACAATGACAAATGTGAGAATGTCGCTGTAATGGTCCCGCTGTATGCTGACACCAGTTTTGCTAGTGTTTCTCCCACAGTCAAATCAACTCCACCTCAGAGTGATTTTCCAATGGCGACTCTTTGACAGTCAAAGTTTCGCCTGTCGATGTTGGGGATTTTGACAACTTGGTTGTCGAAGCATTGACATGCAACCATTTTCATTTACCTGCCTGTCTTGCAGCTATCACAGAAATTGTTATAATTCAAAATGGTAATACATTTTTATACCAAACCTTCCAAAGGCACACCCTTGGCACACACTCCATCATCCATAAAAATTACAGAAGAATTTTTTAGTCCATATGGGCTGTAGAAGATGGCAAAAATCCCATGTTAACCTATGGGGAGAAAAAACATACATTTTTTGTTTATCACCACTTTATATCTCAAAAACCATACTAGAAACCGCCATGAAACTTTCCAAATCTTGTGCCACTGGCAGAATGACTGTGCATGCCAAATTTGGGGCTATTTTGTCAAAAAAATGCCAAAGTTATTAAGGTGCAAAAATTGGGATTTAACATTGAAGTGCTGTACAAACCCTAACTATAGGGGCATGACCACACCCCTATAATATATATATTTATGCAATAGGTGTGGACATACATACTATGTGATAAATCTGTGTATCTGAGCTACTGTGTGTATAAATGTGAAATCTCACATTTATACACATAAGGTGAGATATTCAATAGGGTTGTGCATGGCGCATCAGGGTTGTGCCATACTCAACCCTAGAGTAATACTTGGCGATATTCAAAGGCATGTTACTTGCTTTAACTCCGTTACGCAGGGGTGCACCAGTAATGTATCGCGCACAAGTGTGGGGGCATGCTCATGAGATGCGGCACATCCCGTATTCAGCCCGGATGTGTGGCACATCTGCTGGCACTTATCTGCCTTGCGCCACTCAGGGGGTGCAATGTTGAGCAAAGCAAAACCAGGAGCAAATCTTGGCCACCCACAGGTGAGCTGACATATTGCAAGGCACAACACAGTAGTCGCCTGCTGTGGGTGGCCACTCAACCACCCAGGACACAGTCCACACGCCCCCTGCCCAGGGAACGATGTGCTCCCCCGCCCGATCGCGGGCATAAGAGTCATATCTCCCTGGTTGTCCAGTGGACTGATCACCATTGTCTGAACTTGAGCTTGTGTTAAAACTCCCTGGTGGTCCAGTGGAAACCCTCCCCCAGTGCCTGATTGTGGGCGGAATGACCATAGGACACCCTGGTGGTCCCCAGGAACCCCTCTCCCACCCGCCCTGGGTCCCCCACCACCCTGCAGCCCCCATCAGCAGCAGGTGGCAGTTTCCACCACAAGCCACCTGGCCGTCTGCTGACTGACGGCGTACAGTAAGACTGTACGCCTGTTAGTCCCTAGTGGGCCAATGGGCATGCAGACCATACTGTACTACACAGTCCCAACCGTGAATGAACAATTCAGAACTGTGTAGTACAGTATGGTCTGCACACCTATTGGCCCACACAGTGGACCAATAGAGACAACCCTACTGTACGCTGTCAGTAGGTGGGCGGCCAGGTGGCTTGCGGGCAGGGAGCTGCTACCCGCCGCTGATGGGGGGTGCAGGTGGTGGAGACTCAGTGGGTGGATGGGGAGGGGGGTTATCCACTGCACCACCAGGTAGTCATAACACAAGCCACATTCGACCAATGGGGATCAGTCCACTGGACCACTAGGGAGATATTATGCCCACGATTGGGTGATGGGGTTTGGTCCACTGGATCACCAGGGTTTAACATTACAGGTGCCTGCGCTCGGGCGAATGGCAGTGGGGCCTGCCGAGGGGCTGGAGTGCATCAGTCCCCGATGGCTGCAGCCTGGCAGGGCACCAGGTGCAAGTCGCTGGGGATCAGTGCACCACATGCAAATGGGGCCATAATGACATACAAATGGCCCCATTTGTGCCTTGCATGTATAATGGACTCATTTGCATGCCCAGTGCTGAATATCGCATTTGATGCACCTAGAGCAACCGCACTTGCGCTGGTGCATCCCCCTGCTCTCCTCCTGCCTCTTGTGCTGGCGCAGTGCCACTGCACCGTGTGCAGTGCGTGCACACTCAGTGCCATTTTCAATGGTGCTGAGCCATGGTGCAACACTGTTGAATATCGCCTGGTCCATACCCTGGCTCATCCCAGTTGCGCTGTGCCCAGGCTTTCACCCCTGCTTGGTGCAGTCTGAATATCCCACCCCATAGTAGACACACCATCACAGATTTATACACATGATAGACACATCATACCATAGTCATGCCTCCCGTCTGCCCACTTGCATGCCTCCCCCCTGGCACTGCTTACCTCAGACCACACACTACAGGTTGTTTCTAGTTAACTCCTACTACATTCCCTTATAAACTGTGTCTAGTGTTCACATAATGAGTAGCAAAAAAAAATTACAGAGCTAAATTGAATTATGGTACTTGTCAGAGCAGCTAATTTTTTCTGACTATCATGGCTGCTCTGTCCTTCCCAATGCAAAGTGCCTGAGCTGCTGACTCCCCAGACAACTGGTCTGGTGCCCAAATCAATTTTTTTTTTTAAAGCACCCTTCCCACCATCCACAACCCAAACAGAAGAGAGCAGCTTACCCAAAAACAAAGCAACCACTGCTCCCTCCAGCAATGCTTCATTTTCCTCTTGTCTTGTCTCCAAACAGCAGCTGCACTTACTCACTGACACTGCCTTCCAAATGGCTGCACACAAAGTTCATGGCTCCCCCTGCCCACAGTGTTTCAACTTTTAATAAGCAACTGTATCTCTTCTCTCATAAACAGGCTCACAAAAAACAGTTCTATGACAAAAAACACCTTTGCAATGACTTTCCACGCTCTCTCTCTCTCTCTCTCTCTCTCTCTCTCATATCTTCTCTCTTCATAGGCAGCAGCACTCACTGTAATTCTCGTGGCTATCTCACAAGTTTCCCATCACAATGGAACGCTGCTGAAACAGCAGGAAACAAAAATACAATCCACAAAATAATTTCCTCATTTAATCTTCATCGGGGCATCAGAAACTAATCCTTTCAGACCACAAACCCATTAAACAAATAAAGCCTCAGATGGCTCATGTCCTTGGTGTTCTTGCTAAAAAGTGCCACCATCTTGCATTTATTTTTCTTGAAAAAATGTATTTCCACCAATATGGAACCACGTTAGGAGCATCAGTCGGTCAGGGTGTTGGAGTGTCTACAGTGACCACCTAGCAACTACTATGCTTGGCGGACATATACTATGAAAACTGTTAAAACTCCCTTTACATTTCCATTTTTAAAAGAAAATTAAAAAAATCTAAAACAAAAGTAACTGCACTATCACAAAGCATCCCTATTGCATAAATGAAATATATGATGGGGAGCTTGTGTGATACATGATTTATCTGCACTCTGGCAGTTTGACCTCGGGCACATCACTCATGGCTTATACCACTCGTGAGGTTACCCGAGGTCAAACTGCCCTTGTGCAGATAAATCATGTATCGCAAAGCTCCCCATCACATATCCCATATATAGCTATATCTGTATATCTATCTATCTCTCTATCTATCAACCCTAACTGATACATTAATTGGATTTTTTTGCCATGAATTTCCCTTCTTTTTGAGAAGGAAGACTATAAATAGTGAATAGAATGCGGTGGTGGGAGCACAGGCCCTTCAGGTCCCATACTTCCACCACGTGGTGTCTGTGACATAGTAATGGTAACTGTAATGCAAATGCAAGTGCTAATGGTTATGCACATGGTGATGCAAATGTAAATGGTAACACAAACATTAATAGAAACGCAAGCGCAAAGTGACACCAAAGCGAACAGTGAAGCAAACGGAAATGCAAACACGTACAGAAACGTTACTGGTAACATGCACGGTCATGGTACTGCTATTGTAAATGCAAATGTTAACTGTTACAGCAACAATAACGCCAAAGGGAACAGAAATGGAAAGGCAAACGCAAGCACGTACGGAAAAACAAAACATAATGCGCACGGTCATGGTACCACAATTGGAAATGCAAATGGTAATGCTAACAGCTAAAATAACGCCAAAGGAAACAGAAATGGAAATGTGAATGCAAGCGCGTACAGAAACGCAAACCGTTATGTGCATGGTCACGGTACTGCAATTTTAAATGCAAATGGTAATGGTAACAGCAACAATAATGCCAAAGGAAACAGAAACACAAACGCAAGCACGTACGGAAACAAAACCCGTAATGCATACGGTCACAGTACTGCAATTGTAAATGCTAATGGTCATGGTAACAGCAGCAATAATGTCAAAGGAAACAGAAACAGAAATGCAAATGCAAGTACATACTGAAACGCTAACCGTAATGCATACGGTCACGGTACCGCAATTGGAAACACAAATGGTAACAGTAACAACAACGATAATGCCAAAGGAAACAGAAACGCAAATGCGTATGGAAATGCAAACTGCAATGTGCATGGGCATGGGAACGCAATTGGAAATGCAAATGGTAACGGTAATAACAATGATGACGCAAAATGAAAGACAAACGCAAAGGAAGGGCGCCCACAAAAGCAAATAGTAATGCGCACGATGACACAAAGTGAAACACAAACAGAAACAGTACTGTAGACACAAATGGTAAGAGCAATGCAAGTGCAAACAGAAACGCAAAGGATAACACACACGGTGGTGTACACGGGAATGCTAACGCAAACGGGTATGGAAACACAAGTGGAAATGCTATGTGTAACAGTAACTGGAGTGCACACCCTGGTTTTCCCCAACAGCTGCATAGAGAAACACAGTGAGTACAAAGAATGTAAGCATAATAATGGGTCTCGGAGCAAAAAATGAGGAGTTGGAATACTAAATTGCTTATATCTCAGGAACCGTACGACATAGAAAACAAAAAATTCATATGAATTATGACTTTCCTGGCTAGTTTTGTGCTTAGCTGCCAATTGGGGGGGCTAAGTGTTTTTCAGATGAAAAGTCCGTATCTCGCACCGTTTCTGAGATACATAGATACATAGATACATAGACAGTGTCGGCAGATAAGGGTCTATGGCCCACCCAGTCTGCCCATTTGAGCTTGTAAGTTCAGTTTGTTTTCCTAGAAGTCTGTTGCCCCTTACCCCTGACCTCCAGAATTCCTTTATGTTTATCCATAGCATTCTTAAATTCCGTGATTGTTTCAGCCCCCACCACTTCCTTTGGCAGGGTGTTCCACTTGTCCACCACCCGTTCTGTGAAGAAATTCTTTCTCATGTTTCTCTGAATCGTCCTCCCTCCAACTTCATCCTATGCCCTCTAGTCCTGGAACATCTTTTTCGCTTAAAAATAGTGTTTTCCTGCACCCTGTTCCTCCCTGTAAGATACTTGTATGTCTCTATCATATCCCCTCTCTCCCTCCTCTCCTCCAGGGAGTACATGTTCAGTTCCTTCAACCTGTCTTCATAGAACTTGTGATGCAATCCATGCACCATCTTTGTTGCCCTCCTCTGAACCTTCTCTACCCTGTCTATGTCCTTACGTAGGTATGGTCTCCAGAACTGTACACTGTACTCCAGGTGGGGCCTCACTAGTGTCTTGTACAGCGGAATTATGACCTCCCTTTTCCTGCTGGTGTTTTCCCTGCCTATACATCCCAGCATCCTATTTGCTTTACCTGCTGCTTTGTCGCACTGTTTCCCTACCTTGAGGTCATCAGAGATGATAACCCCAAGATCCCTTTCCCGCTTGGTGCATGCTGTATCCTCACCCCCCAACTGATATATTGTGCCAGGGTGTTTGTGCCCCATATGCATTATCTTGCACTTCTTTGCATTGAATTTCAACTGCCAAACCCCTGACCATTCTTCAAGTTTCTGCAGGTCCTTCTCATTCTGTCTACACCTTCTGGTGTGTCTACTCTGTTACAGAGCTTTGTGTCATCAGCAACAGTGAAATTCTGCCTTCTAGGTCCTGCGCAATGTCACTGATGAAGATGTTGAATAGGACTGGTCCCAGCACTGATCCCTGTGGTACCCCACTGGTCACTCTTCCCTCTGTGGAGTGACAGTGACAGCCATTTACCACCACCTTCTGTGTCCTGCCACCCAGCCTGTTACCTACCTACCACACTACTGTCCTGCCCACACCCATATTCCTCAGTTTGTGTAATAGTCTTCTATGTGGCACAGTGTCAAAGGCCTTGCTGAAGTCCAGATAGGCCATGTCCACTGCCCTCCCCTGATCCACGTCCCTAGTCACCCAGTCAAAAAATTCAACAAGGTTGGTCTGACATGACCTCCCTCTGGTGAAACCATGCTGTCTTGGGTCCTGTAGTCCATTGACAACCAGATGTTCCACCAATCTCTCCTTCAGTAGTGCTTCCATGATCTTCCCCACTACCGAGGTGAGGCTGACTGGTCTGTAGTTCCCTGCTTCCTCTTTGTTACCACTTTTGTATAAGGGGACTACATCTGCTGTCCTCCAGTCTTTGGGTACTTCCCCTGTTTCCAGTGATCAGCTAAACAGGATAGCCAGAGGTTCAGCCACCACCTCTCTTAGTTCTTTAAGGACCCTGGGTGATCCCCATCTGGCCCCATTGCTTTATCAACTCTTATTACTTCCAGTTCCTTCAGGACCCTTTCTCGTGTAAAGGGACTTGTGTCCATTTCTGCACCATTCTCACCCCTTGTACTCCCTTCAGACCCATTACCCTCCTCTTCCTCAGTAAAGACTGAGCAGAAATACCTGTTCAAAATGTCAGCTTTACTGTTGTCATCCTCCACGTGGCCCCATCCTCCCCCTTCAGTCTCACTATCCCTCCCTTTGTCTTTCTTTTTTCACTTATGTACCTGTAAAAGGTTTTGTCCCTGTACCCACTGATTTTGCAATGTGTCTCTCTGTCTGAGCTTTGGCTTCCTTACTGACCTCCCTGCCTCCCTTTGCTTCTCCTGGTACTTCTCCCATCCCTTCTGCCTGTGTCTTTTGTATTGCCTGAATGCAATCTTTTGGCTTTCACTTTCTTTGCTACCTCTTTGGAAAACCATAATGGTCTCCTCTTCCTTTTCCTCTTGCTAACCTGCTTAATGCATAACTCTGTTGTTCTTGTAATCCCCATTTTAAATACTGCCCACTGTTCCTCAACCCCTGATTCCTGTCCCATTCCCTAATGCCTCTTTCAAGTATCTCCCCATTTTTCCAAAGTCTGCCCCTAAAATCCAGGATATGTGTTTTTGTGTGGTTTGTTCTGCTCTTTCTGTGATTTCAAACCACAATGACTGGTGGTCACTGTTTCCAGGTGCTCCCCACTGTTACCCCCATCACACTGTCCCTGTTTGTGAGCACAAGGTCCAGTATTGCCTTCTGCCGAGTTGGTTCCATGACCAGTTGCTTGAGGAAGGCACCTGAAGGAAGTCCAGGATAAATCTGCTCCTAGTTGATGCTGCTGCTGGGATGCTCCAGTCCACGTGGGAATATTGAAGTCTCCAACCAGTACTACTCACTCTTGTCTGCCATCCTTTGGATGGCTAGCATCAGCTCCCTATCTGCTTCTTCCTCTGGGCTGGTGGTCTATAGACCACACCTGTGCGGATGGCTGTCCCCATTTTCCTTTCCAGCTTAACCACAGTATCTCTCCCCATTTTGTTCCTTCTGGATCTCTGTGGCCTCTTATGTCATTTTTCACATACAGTGCCACCTCCTCCCTTCCTGCCTGCTCTGTCTCTTCTGAATATGTTGTAGCCAGGTATGGTCATCTCCCAGTCATGGTTATCATTACACCAGGTTTCAGTGATGGCCACAATGTCCAGGTCTGACTGTACCATGACAGCCTCCAGATCTTCCATCTTGTTGCTAAGGCTCCTGGAATTTGCACACATGGCTTTCCATGATTTGACCTCCCTAGACTGTTTCACTGTTCTACTCCAGCCCCTTCCTTGGTACAGGCCCCGAAAGGAGTGGCAGACACCACAATGTTAATCTATGGGAAAAGGCATCAACTTCAGAGCACCGTAACTTTCCATCCATGCAATGGTTTGTCACAAGTCCACATTTGGCCGATGGGGATCAGTCCACTGGACCACCAGGGAGATATTACTCTTATGCCCGTGATTGGGTGATCGGGTTTGGTCACATCTGCGGGATGTTGACTTTCTTCCCTCCAAATTTCAGCCCAAAAGATCAAACCGTTGTTTTGTAACAGGGTGGCAAAGAATTCCTGTTATTTTGGGCATAGTGTTGCAAAATAGTGTCACAAATCACAACACTTTTGCAAATGAAATCATGAAAGTGTTGTGGGTGCGACACTACTTTGTGACACTACTTTTTCCAAAAATGTCAAAAACATATTTCTGGGGTGTTTAACCCCCCAAAAAAGACATGGCTAGCATCCTCAGTTCCAACTAGGTGAACACAAAACGAACTGTGTCCTTAGATGGTCCAAAATTTCAATACCAAGCATTTCTGTGATCAGTAATTGAAAAAAATGGCTGACTCACGACACTACAGGGGTCATTTGCAACCCTAAAAACTGCATTTGAGACACTGTTGATCTTTTCATTAACTTTTCCCATTGACTATAATGGGAAAATTGTTTTTGAATAACTTTGAACGTTAAATATTTTTTCACGAAATCTTCAAAAGGCACATCGAGGACCCTGACACAGGTTCTCCTGAATTTTCAGACCAGTCGCATAAACTGTGCGACTTGTGAGCATGAGCAAGAATCACGTGAAAAATTGCATGCACAAATGTAAACTCAATAACTCCGCAGATGTATATCTGATCTGATGCAGTTGGCAGATACTAAGATCTATGGTTACCTGCCAAATTTCAGGCAAATCTGTTGAACAGTGGCAAAGTTATTAAGGTGCAAAGTTTCCCCATTTAACCTTAAATGGGGTACTCAACCCTAACTATGGTAGCACTCCCGTGCTACCATAATATATATTTATAAAATGGGTAGGGAAATTGCAGCAATATCATTAGATGAACAGCATCACATGACCATGCATATATCAGAGCGTGACCGCACACCTGCAGTTTAACCCCCCCAAAACAATTTTGACATTTTATAAGATAGAGAAACTACTCTGAGGTGTGCGGTCGCACTCTGATATATGCACGCCTTGGGTGGTTGATGCACTCGGCCTGTGGCCTTGTGTGTGTATCAGAGCGCAACTGCACACCTCAGAGTGGTTTATCTATTACATATATATATATATATATATCTTGCAAAAAACTTTGTTAATGCATCAGTTAGGGTTAAAGCAACAAAAGTAGGGAAATGCAGCATTAGGGTTTTCAACCTTAACACCCCCACACCCTTCACAGATGAAAAGGCATTGGGGACATCAACCCTAATGCTCACCCCATTCCATTAGAAAATAAGCTGGGTGGGTGCAGCATAGGAGAATGGGGTGAGCATTAGGGTTGTCAACCCCAATGCCACCCTGATGCCTCTTCTTGTGTGAAGAGTGAGGGGGGTGTTAGGGTTAGGGTTAGAAACCCTATTGCCACATTTCCCCACTTTTGTTACTTTAACCCTAACTGTTGCATTAATGAAGTGTTTTGCAAAATTTCCTTACTTTTTGAGATAGTGTAATCATATCCTAATGTGCTTGTCGGAGCGCAGGGCCTGGACCTTCACAAATGCGTATATGTACTTACCTGTGGAAGCGCAGGGCACTTGGGTTCGGTGGGGCCCATTTGTAGGCCAAGAGTGATACAATTGTCATCATTGCCATGTTATTACTCCACCTGATGTACCCAGTGGTGAAAAAAATTCAAATCCCCACTGAAATGTAATTCTATGCAACTGCAATTCCATTTCTGAGCTGCAGGTGTGTAGACTCATTGCAGCCAGGATTTCAAAAATGACAGTTGTGGCATACATTTGGTGGGGTAATAAGAATTATATGTTCCAAATTTGTGGTCAAAATATTTTAAATTGACAAAGTTATGAGAGTGTGTTGCACAATTCCAACAAGCTATCATAATGCCACCATTTTTTGACATTTTGACTCCAACTTTTTAACATGACCTTTTGGGGACCCCACCTCATGAACAATATGACTGTCATTATGCAAATCCTGCCTGAAAGGTGAATTCACCACCTACCGCAAAATCACTTTTTGGGTGAGAGTTACATAATGGCAGTTTTTTTTTCATAAGGTAGGGTCCCCAAAAGGCCATGTTGAAAATTTGAGGTCAAAATCTCAAAAGGCAGCAAAGTTATGGACCAAAGTTATCCTTTTTTGTGAGATGTTGCAATCCCTTTTTGTGATGTGAAAAAGGATTATGACATCTCATGAAAAAGGAGTTACCCAGTCAAAACAGTATTAGGGACTTCACATGCCAGATGGCCCTTTCACCAGACAAATTCTTTTTTTGTTAGGTGTCAAAATCCTTTTTTGCATTATGAAAAAGGATTATGACATCTCACAAAAAAGGATTACTGGCAGGGCCATCTGATCGGAGAAGTCCAAATCTTTTCTCACATCACAAAAAAGGATTATGTCATCTCACAAAAAAAGAATTTGCTGTTGAAAAAGGATTTGGTCATCTCACAAAAAAGGATTCAAGAAAGTCATCCTTTTTCATGAGCAGTCCTAATCCTTTTTTGTCAGCAAATTCCTTTTTTGTGAAATATCCTAATCCTTTTTCGTGATGCAAAAAAGGATTAGGACTTCTCTGACCAGATGGCCCTGCCAGTATTCCTTTCTCACCAGACAGATTTCTTTTTCGTGAGGTGTCAAAATCCTTTTTCACATCAGAAAAAAGGATTATGACATCTCACAAAAAAGGATTACTGGCAGGGCTATCTGGTCAGAGAAGTCCTAATCTTTATTCACATCACAAAAAAGGATTATGTTATCTCATGAAAAAGGAATTTGCTGGAGAAAAAGGATTTGGTCATCTCATGAACAAGGGTTTAAGAAAGTTATCCTTTTTCATGAGATGTCCTAATCATTTTTTGTGATGAGAAAAATAATTTTAACACCTCATGAAAAAGGAATGGAAGCGAGTCACGAAAAGGATTTTAAAACATAAAAATAAGCATTCTGAGGCCACATAAAATGTAAATTAAGGCAAATAACACTAAAGGATGTTGTGATGAACAATATACATATTTGGATGTCTGCAGAAGACATCTCTGGGCAGAGTTATAACAGTTTGTTTGGGCTAAAAAAACAAACAAGATGGCAGATGACAAAAGGAATTTTTTCTCATGTAAAAGGATTCTAAGGATCCTTTTTCATGAGCTGTCAAAATCCTTTTTCATCAGACCAGAATCCTTTTTCGTTCCATGCAGCTAACCAAAAGACTGAGCTGAGCATGCTCAGAACTCAAAATTTCAAAATTTTATAACTTTGGAACGGATTCATATTTTTTTTATTAAAGTAGTGCCACACATTTGCAGCAGTTTTTCATGAAAAGTGCTGCACATTTGTGGCAGTTATTGAGCAACAGTGCTGTTAGTTGTGCGAAAAGTGCCGCAATTTGCGGCAGTTTTGCAAAAGAAGTGTCGCAACTGCCGAACACAAAAAACATATTTCCAGCCACTATTTAAAACAAAATAATGCCAGGATCATGTTCCTTGGGCCCCAATTACATAAACACAACTTTTGGTGTTTACCAAGGGGCAGACAATTTTGAATTATATCATTTTTTCAGTGTCGCTAACTGAAAACAAGATGGCGGCAGCAGGCCACTATGGCACCCATTTGTGACTGTAAAAAGTCCGTTCATGGAAGCAGAAAATGTTTTTGCATGGCACATATATTTTTTCCTCACAGACTATAATGGGAAACTGTAAAGTTTAATAACTTTTGAACGGATCAATATTTTTTCACCAACCCTTCAAAAGGCACATCAGTGACTCAGACCCTATATACCTTAACAATTTTAGACCAGACCTCCAAACCATTTAAGACTTATGGATGAGCAAAAAATGTGCACCTAATTGGTAAATCTCAAACTTTTTGGCACTCCGCAGCTCTGCAATCACAACACTGACTGGAAAGAAACTTGTCACATCTAGAGATCTATGGTACCAGACAGCACATGAAAAATTTTGGGCACATCGGTCTCACAGTTCCAAAATTATTGAAGTGCAAAATTTCTGGTTTAACATAGAAGTGGCCGGGCAACACTTACTATAGTGGCACTACTGTGCCACTATTATATATATACTGTATAGCAGTTAGTATTAGCACCTGATATATTTAGCATGACAACTCTGGTTGTACATATTAGCACCTAATAAATAGTGCTCAGTGCTTACTGCTGGATTACAGTTAGCATGGCAGATTATATTAGCGGTTCTTTGCTTTCAGCTAATATAGCTAATATAAATGGAAATATTATTTTATATATATATATATCTATATATGATATGCAATGGAAGCAAGTGTAATAAATGATTTAGCTGCAAAATACAGTTGGACCTCAGGTAACCTCACGAGTGGCATAGTCACAAGTGAGGTGTGTCTGAGTCAAACCGTTTCAGTAGATAAAACATTTAATACAAAGAGTTTTCCATTGCATATTCCATTTTGCAATTCTTTTGGTTTTGCTTTTGTAGGGGGCATTTGTTAGTCAAAAAAATGAATAAAAATTTGATTTCCTGCCATTTATTGCTGATTACAGAAACTCTAAAAGGAATCTAGAAATGAAACACCTCTCATTTTGTAGACAGTTTTATGCTGAACAACTTTTGTGCTCAAAGTACCATACTATGATTTTTTGTTTTTAAGTTATTTGCATTTGTTTGATGAAAAAGTGCACATAAATGGAATTTTCTGCTGTTTTTTTGCTAATTATGAAAAAAATAAAAAAGTATCCATAATGAAACACCACTCATTTTGTAGATATTTCTGTATTGAATAAACTTTGTGCTCACAATACCATGCTATCATTTTTCATTTTAAAGTTATTTACATTTGTTTGCTGACAAAATGAAACAAAAATAATTTTTGCTGTTTTTTTGCTAATTATCAAAAAATCTAAAAGGTATCAGTAAATGAAACACTACTCATTTTGTAGATATTTCTGTGCTAAACACCTTTCATGCTCACAGTACCATGCTACCATTTTTCATTTTAAAGTTATTCACATTTGAATATGGTTAGTACTGGTACTGAGGCCGAACATTCTAAATGACTTAAGCACTGTCTAGATAAATGGCTGATGACATAAGCACTAGATGGATAAATGGCTGATGACATAAGCACTGTATACATAAATTAAATTTATGTACACAGTTACTCAGATAAACAGATTTATCACACTCTGTTTATCTCTACCTCTATGGTGTGTGTATATCTATATATATAATGCTGGAAAAGTGTAGTGTATAAGGATATATACATACACACCAAAATTTGGGAATACATGGAGTAAATAAATCATGTTATTTTTGGATAAATATTTATTTTCTCTTAGAATATGTTATTTCCACTGAGAATCTGGAAATGGAAATCTGAGAACAATGGGTTAAATAGAGGGTTTGCAATGGAAAGAAGGTCAAAAACAAGGTAAAACAATGTTAAAAGCATTACACATGGTGTGGTATGTATCAAATACCTAATAATTTGCAGTAGAATAACACATCTATCTCCACACATGAGTGGTAAGGTCTTTATTTCTAACTTGTGGCTTCCCAATCTTGAGTTGTGGGTCTTATCACTTACTAGCGGAGATAAATGTGTTATTCCACTTTAATCCATTATATAGTGTATGATGGAATGCGGTTGTGTATGGAAATCCATACACCGCAAAAAGTTGTTCTACTGCAGTAGTGACGTCCTCACTAACGCAGAACGACTTTTTGTTCTGTGTTAGTGAGGACGTCATAATACAAGGGACTACAGCAGGCATTGTGATTCATCACCTGCTTTGTGAGAGTGGCGCTTGAGTGTGCTGGGCAGTGGCAGTTGTGAATCGAGGGCGTCAGCAGAACTGACTAAAACTGTGGAAAAGTGAGTGGTTTTTTTTTTTTTCAGTCACCATACCCTATAAAGAACAATGTATGGTTTCCCATACACTACTCAGCTATTCTTTCACCTCGTAGATACAATACTGACTTGGAGACCTCTCGAGCTTCGCTCTTGAGGTCATCAGTTGGCATTGTATCCACTCGGTGGAAGAATAGCTTTGTAGTGTATGGTTACCCATACACTATCCTGTAAGTATTCCCTGTATGTAAGTGCTTGAGAGTGGAACAAAAAAGAGAGAGAAATTAAATGCTGGAAAAGTGTAGTGTAAAAGGATACAATTTAAAGAGAGTCAAATGCAGTAATAAACCATAATCTTGAATGGAATCTGTGTTCTGTGCTTCAGATTAGGAGGGAAAGGTGGTGCATTGCCTCCTGGGCTAACAGAAGATAGAGTACTTACTAGGGTACATGTTTTGGATAGGAAAGTGGGAGGGATGCCAGACATTATTGTCCATCTGAGGATGAAGGATCTGGCAGGGAAGCACTTGGAAGTGGTGACAGCTAGCTTCAGGATGTGAGATTTCAGGCTTACCTGGTACTGTAACCTTTTAAATAATTAAGGACGTAGCAAACTCAACCTTGGCTAGTTCACTGTGGTTTAAATACATTTATTTTACATTTTTCTTAAATTTTATAGGAGTGCTGTGGGAGTGTGGCTAGCATCAGAATCAAACAAAATTCAGCGCTCCCCCCAAATGCTACTCAAAGGAGCCTGCAATCATTTTTTTTAAACTTGTAAATTGTATTCAATTTGATAGACAAGGTAATACAAGGTCATACATGGGACATCAATATATCAATGCAAGAGTACATTAACATAGACAAAGATAATACATAAAGTGCTTGCTGTCATCCTAATAAAACATGTCTCCTATTCTCTTTTACAGAGATCTAGTTGAAACAAATCCCATGGTTCTGTTGGTGGGCCATTACCATAAAGTTCTCAAGCAAGCTTTCGTGTTTGGAAAAACATATTGTGGTGCATATATGTCCATTTAAAGCACACAATTGAGATTTTCAAATTAAAAAGAATACTTTGAAAACCTTAGTATGCCCAATGATAACATGGTTTCAGTATTTTCACTAATACTGAGCAAAGAACATGTTAACAATAAAAAGAATCAAATAAAGAACAGATCAGAAAATAACAATTGCATTCCACTGTGTTGTGTGTCTGTTTTTTCTATGGTATTAAAGTTGGAAGATTTAAATGTAAGTGGGTTAAGGACCAAATTGAGCCTCTGGCATAAATATGATATCTAACATAGCATCTGCTCCAAAACTGGAATTCCCTCTGTGTCTTCCCTATAATGGTAATATGGGAGCCACCATGAGTTATCTTTATCTAGCTGTAAATAAAGTCTAACTATTATGACTTCCATAGTGTGAATACACAGGATATTTTGGGACCATTGCCTAAGGGTGTTTTTATTCCCAGTAAGTTAGTTTCGTGTAAGCACTTTAAGTGCTGCAACAATAAGAATATAACAAATATTTCTCAGCAGCTGTAGAGATTCCCTCTAGTGCCAGTCCCAGCTCCAAATGTTCGAAATTCAGAGGGGATCGCATGTGAAAAATGATAGTCACCACATCCTGAACATCACTCCAGAACTTGGTTAGTGCTGGACATGTCTGATATGTATGGGTATGGGTACTCACTCCCCCACATTTCTTCCAACATTGATTCAAGGGACAAGTGGCATAATGCTTGGAAATGACAGGAGTAATGAAATATCGTGTACTGGCCTTCCAACGAAATTCTCTCCAAGATGGAGACCCTGTCGTTTTACACATTTTCCTCCGAATTTCGGACCAGTCCTGGTCAGTAAGTTCATACTCCAATTCCTCTTCACATTTATTCTGAATTTTCTGTACCGCTAACTGACTGTCCCCTTCTATTAGTAAGGCAAAAAATATGGGAGATAAAATGTTTACTGTTCACCTGTTTTCCAGCTTTCCAAACAAATGTATGCACTGAATGTGTTTAAAAAAGGCAGTATGGGGAATCTGGAATTCCTGTTGTAAAGCTGTGAAGGTTTTAATAGTGTCCTCCCCTTCTGTTAACTGGGAGATGTATAATAAACCCTTCTTCATCCAGTGCTGTAGGGAGTTATCCCAACTGGATACAGGGAAGTCAGGCAGGTATTGCAGTGGTGTATACTGACAAACCAGAGTGGGACTCTCCCACCATTGTCTAACACCTAGCAAAATTTTTAGAGTGCGTTTGGTCCAGGGTTTGGTAAGTTTGCGAAGATCTGGGTGCAGAATCACCCAGAGGAGAACCTGCAAAGAAAGTTCTGGGTGAGTTGTCCCCTCCAAGGCTATCCTTCCAGCTTTGTTTTTAGAGGCCAAAATTGAAACCAGTGGTAGCAGTTGTGCTGCTTTATAATACTTGGGAAAATCTGGGAGTCCCCAACTTTCCCTGCATTTAGATTCAGTGTGGATAGTCCCAGTCCAAATAAACTCTGAAAGCTTTTTCCGAAGGTCTTTCCAGTCCACAGGGGGTACAGGCAGTCGCAGCGTAGAGAACAGAAACAGATATCTAGGAAGGATGTTCATTTTGGTAGTCTTGATTATATCTAAGAAAGAAAGAGGATGAGCCCCCCAGTGAAACAAATCCACATATACCTGTTGTTTTAAGGTACCATAATTAAATTTATAAAGGTTTGAAAGATCTGTGGAAATCTGTATGCCTAAATATCTCACTTTACCTTTCACCCACTTAAAGGGAAGATTGCTTTTTAAGTTTGAGGATATGGGGCCCTGAATTGTAAAGATTTTGGATTGATCATGGTTTATTTTGAAGCCTGAAAGTTCCCCACAAGATTTAAGCAGTTGTAATAGGGGAGGGAATGACTGCTCCGGGTCTTCTATATATAGCAAAGTGTCATCCGCCTAGAGTGAAATTTTATTCACCACCTGTCGGATCGACACACCACGTATCTCTGCTGACTCCTGAATGGCCATTGCCAGGGGTTCAATTCTCAGAGCAAACAACAGGGGGACAGAGGGCACCCCTGCTGAGTTCCTCATTCGATATTAAAAGGGGCAGAAAAAGTACCATTGCCACAAACTCTAGCTTTAGGGTGCTGGTAAATCAACAAGACCCATTCTAAGAAATTCCCCCCCAAGGCCCACATGCTCCAAGACTGTCATTAAATATGCCCAGTTTAGGTGATCAAACACCTTTTCCACATCTAGAAAAATTGCCAGTGCAGGTTTGGAGAAGGAAGGCATGGGGTGAGAATATTCAATAATTTACGAACATTGTCTGACAGATGTTTGTGCGGGATGAAACCCTGTTTGATCTGGATGTGTGAGGTATTCAATGTCTCGCTGTGGATGGCGGGCTAGAATCTTAGCTAAGATTTTAAAATCCTGATTAAGAAGAGAAATGGGATGGAAGGCTTCACATTTAGTTGGGCTTTTCCTGGTTTGGGGATACCTGAGATGATTGCCTCAGTCCAAGTTTCTGGAATCTTCCCTTCCTGCAAGCAGGAGTTGTATACATCCATCAGGATAGGGGCCAGCACTTCCTTGAACTGTTTGAAAAATTCAGCACTAAAGCCATCTGGGTCAGGTGCTTTGCCTGTTTTCAGCCCTTAAATAACCATTCCAACTTCTGGTTCTCTTAACTGGGAGGCCCGATTTCTCTGTAATCTCCCTAAGCAATTTCAGGAGGGGGAGCCCTTCTAAAAAGGTTTTAGTATGGTCAGCCACCATAACTGGGTCTTGGATGTCCCAGTAAGTGGAGGTATAGTATTGGTTAAATTGGGAAGCAATCTCTTTAGACAAAGTCCAAACCTTAACAGGAATGTTCCCATCCACTATTCTAGGAATATATCTAAAAGCCTGTTTCTTAGGGAGTCTCAATGCTAACAATTTAGTGGCCTGACCTCCCACCTTATGATACTTCTGATTTGAATAACAGAGTAATCCCTCTGCCCTCTTATTCTCCAGTTTTTGTAAATCCACCTGAGCCTGTGTTAGATCCCGCAAGATATTAACCACCCCTGGATGTATTTTATGGGCCCTTTTTAACATAGTTATTTTCTCTGTTAGCCTTTTGTATGTAAGTTGGGATAATTTTTTCTGAGCGGAGGCATAACTAATAATTTCCCCTGGCACTACCGCTTTAAGGATTTCCCATTTTAATAAGTGGAGCATTCATCCGACCCCATCCCCCCATGGTGTTAAGATCCTTGATACTTTGAATGATCTGTGCTTTGAACTGTTTGTCATTCAGGACGGATACATTCAGTCTCCAAAATGTTTGCCTTTCCTGACCTCCTATGTCTAAGCATAGGAAGCTAGAAGCATGGTCTGACAAAGTTATGGTATGAATATTCCAGGCTAATATGGTAGACATAGAAGTGGTTTGGGTAAAAAAGAAGTCAATATGGGAATAGGAGCAGTGGGAATAGGAGCAGTGGGAATAGGAGAGTGGGAATAGGAGCAGTGGGAATAGGAGAGTGGGAATAGGAGCAGTGGGAATAGGAGCAGTGGGATGGAGAATAGAAGGAGTAGTCCCTCTCCCCCCATGCTGCTCCCTCCAGATATCTGTACAACCTGATTCCTCCATAAGGGTCTTCAGTATCAAATTCATCCCACTATTGGGCCCCTTCTGTCCTGATGATCTATCCAGCTTAGGATTGGGGACATAATTAAAATCAGCACCCAAAATGATTTGTTTAGGGGGTAGGGATGTCAGGTTGTAAAATAAGGGCAAGTGTTAACCAATACGTCACACAATAATGTTGCTCTAGCAAAATCCCCACAAGCATAAGATGAAAAAAGTATTTCAGCCCACCCCTCCCCATATAAATCATGCCTTTCTTCCAAAAGCCTTTGTCCCTTCGCATATCAGGGAAGCTAGTCCATGCTGTCTACCAGCCCTCTGGGAGCCAATTTTGACTGCAGGCCAATCTGTTCTGGTCCTCCGGTCTCCAATGCTGGCATTTCTCCCTGAAAGACTGCCAATAATTCCCACTGCCATCCTCCCCTGAAATCCTGGAGCGGCAGGTCCCCGATATAAACTGAGCTCCTGAAAATAAAAACACAGGAAGTCCTGTAAATGTAGAGACCTGGGGAAGTCCTTCAGATAGTCCCCATAGAAACGACTGAATCTAACTGCCATTTAAATCCAGTACCAGGGCCTGGTTAAACCATACCCATACCCATATCAATTCATCTGCTCCCACCACAACTCCACCAACAATGCCCCCCTTCCCCCACCCTTTATCAGGCCACTAGTACCCAAGTTAGCATTACTGAAGTAGCATAGGGTACAGTACTAGGTAACATCAGGAGGCAGTATAGCACAGTGGTCTAAGGCTCTGAGCTGCAAATCTGGTGACATCCAGCAGACCAGACCTGGGTTTGAATCCCACAGCTTCCACCTGCATACTGTGTGACCCTGAGCAAGTCACTTAACCTCCTTGTGCTCCCAGGTCACTCCTGTAAAAAAGCTTTCAGCTTAGTGTGCTATACCTGGTTAAACAACTAAATAAAATAAAATAAATAAAACATGCAATTCAAACAATTCAGTTACAGCCTTAAAGCACTAGCGATATTGGCAGTCTGTACTCTTATAAAGTAAAAGGTTCAGTCAGAGCCTGTTGGAAGCAAGAAAAGGAAAGGAATGACCTCTATCTCCTCATTTTAGAAAAGCAGTGTTGCTAAATTCAGGAAAAGTTGGTTTCAGTCACCTTTCTGGATGTGACGAGGAGGTCTGGGTAGAGTCTTAAGGAGGCTTACTGGTGTCTGTCTTTTTGAGCAGTTTGGAAAAGTCTGGGGCCAGTTGCTGTGGGAAGGTGCTGGGTGGACCTCTTTTCTTCCCTCTGGAAACTATACCTCAAGCACCCTGTAGCAGCATTGCCTCCAGTGCTTCCAATTCAAGGTCAGGTATCAGGATTTGCCAGTCCTTCAAAAGGTGGCCCGCTTTGAGCAAGGTAGAAAACAACTTTGGTCCAGATTCCAAATAGATCTTCAGTTTAGTTGGAAAATTCAGTAGTGCCTTAAGACCTTTCTTATCTCATATTTCTTTGGTGATCGCCCTGACCCACTGTAATTGTGCTTGGAGTGTGGTAGAACAATCATGGTTGAAGTAGATGGGAGCACTGTTACAGTTCATGTCCTTGTGCTGCCAAGCTTCCGACAAGATGTATTCCTTAGCCTTGTAGTACACTATTCTAATCACCCATGAGTGGGGTCTTGCATTAGGGTCTGATGGCTTGGGGCCAAGTGACCTGTGTGCCCTGTCCATCTCCAAGGGCAAGTCATATGGTAGAAATGATGTGGTTTTCAGAAGGTGCTGGGTGAAGTCCACGCTGGAATCAAAACCTTCCTCCCCTCCCTCTGGCACTCTGTGCATATGAAAATTATTGCACCAGGCATGAATTTCAGCATCTTCCAGTCTATTATGGAGGTCCTGGTCTTGATGCAGAGATATAGAAGCACCTTATTCTGTGTGTCTTGTAAATCTACCATTTCTGCCATCTTGGAGGTATTAACCGAAACTCTTTTATCTATACTTTTCAAATCTTTCTTAGGTCGGCTATAGATGAATCTATGCCATTTACAGTCCGCAATATTTTTTTGTAGAGTTTTCTCGGATTGAGTAGGGAAAAGCTCCTCCTCTAGGTCTGGTTCTGCTGAAAATTCTGAAAGAGACCTGCAGTGTGGTGTAGAGGCCACCAGCCCTTCCATGGTGGTGTCCAGCATCAGTTGCTTTAAGTTTGGAGGATTAGACAAAGTTTTGTTGCCCCTGGCTCGGGGAAGTTTGACTGTCATTGTACATCTGCAAATCCACTGAAAATGAGTGAGAAATACACAGATGAGCAGAGGATGAAGGTGGATTGAGGGATCGGAGCTCAGAGCTGTAGAGATGAAGCCTCCACTACAATGGTTACATTACCGGAAGTCCACCTGCAGTCATTTTCTTACACTTTTTCTTCATCTCTAATCTTAAAATGGAGTTCTTGGTCTTATCATTTGGTCAAACCATGATTAATCTGACCACTGACAGCAAGGTGACTTCTCATAGATCAGGTCCCTAAGTCTTTCAATTTTAACATGTCAGTGTGAGGTGTGGTACCACTATTTTCTCTAGTTGTCTTATGTGGAAACCACACTAAGGCTTTATTTGCTAAAACAGAGTGCTGGTCAATAAAGAAACCTCAGAAGAATTCACAGTGCACAGGCAGGAGGAGGCAGGGAAGCTCAAAAACTTCTAAATTACCACTTGGTTTAAGGAATGGTGCATAGGTCTTGGTGAAGCTTATTTTCTGCCATTGGAATCCCAGTGATGTCATAATTTTGTTTCCACAAAATTTCTGTAAAAATGTTGCTGCCATTCTGCCAAGGCTGGGTAGGGTGGCAATCTGGTAGCATTCATAGGAGGCTGTGTAGTAGAAGTGTAGTGGTGCCAAAAATCAGGTCAGTACCTTGAGTGAAGAACCATGAAGAATAGTCATGGACATCACTGTGTACTAGTCTGTCTTCTTGTAATATGCCAGCTAACCACTAGCTCTCACTGACTAAATAACTTGTGGAAGCATATGTATGTGCAGCATTGTTTCTGTACAATGAAACCTGATGACTCTTTAACAGTCCTGTAGATGGGGATCACATGATGACTTGATCGGGGGTAAGAGCATTTTTTCTCCGAGCACCGATCTCTGCTTCATTTAACTCTAATAGTTTCTTGGAAAGGTGACTACCTCTTCAAAAACAAAGCTGATCTATTTGCTACTTAGACATTATAATAACTGAAATTCTGACTTTTGAAATTAAAATGGATATTGAAATGGAAAAACCCCTATGAAACACACTCTGCCACCAACATCAGACAGAGCAGGCAGATCCAAACAGGCTAAGCATGCCCCAGTGAAACAAGATACTTCAATTGCCAATACAATTACCTTAACTGAAGAACATTTTTTGCAAGAACTAAGTCCAATCAAAGAAGCAATACTTAAGCTTCTGGATGACACCAAGGCAATCAGAGCTAAAACAAAAGAATTTTCTAGAAGGATAGGGAGTAAGAATTTCTTTGATGGAGGACTGGTAGGACAGAACAGAGCTCAGGCTTCCAGCACTGAGACATAAGGTGGCTAAACTTGAACCAAAATTGGAAGATTTAGAAGGAAGAAGTAGGTGTAATAATTTAGTTGTGTACAGGTTGCCTGAAGCATCCAAAGGTTCAAACCCAGTTCATTTCACCCAAATTATATATGAGAATCTGGTGGGCTCATCACCTAATGGGCACATTTATGTTATCAAGTGTGCTCATAGAGCTCTGAGACCTATGCCAAAAAAGGTGAACAGCCAAGACCCTTTATTATGAAATTCCTGAACTTTCTGGATAGACAACATGTTTGGAACAAAACTAGAATGGCACAGAATTTGTGCTGGGATGGAAAGAAAATCCAAATCACCCAGGATCTATCACAAGCAGTCAGAGTCTGCAGGAAGGAGTTCGCACTGATAATGGCTAAGCTTATCACTGCAGGAATTAAATTCAAGATGTTGTATCCTGCCAAACTTACTGTAAACAAAGATAACAAAATGTTCTTCTCCTTTGAATCTCTGGAGCAGACTAGAAAACCACTCATGGATCTTTTTCCAGGCTTATTCAAATCAGGTTGAACTGATTGCTCCATTATAACTTGCAAGATGTGCTCTTTCATATGCTATGCATGTATGTTTTGTTTTTTTGCATTTATACATTGCTGCTTTTACACTCTGGTCTTATAAATGCTCTATTCAGCATAGTTTACAATGTGCTGAATGGACATGTTCTTACTGAAAAACTGAGAATGTTGGAGATATATGTTTTTTTCATTTTGAAAAATGCTCTGATTGAAACAGAAGGTGAAGGGAGCACCTTTTTTGTTTAGTTTTGATCTAATTACGAATTTAGATTTGGTTGAAGTGTAAAGGTAACTTTTCCTACTATTGTGCTAATCCAGACATGTGTAGTATATATATATATATATATATATATATATATATATTTATATATTTATACAGTATATAGCAAATAATCTCAGTAAGTTCATTTTGCATACTAAAAAGATGTTCCTCTATGTTATTTTAGAGTCAGGACATGTGAATATATGGAGTGCTCCATTTGATTTAGCTTTAACCCCTCAGCTATGGGTGAACATTCTGGCCTGCATTGCTTTTTAAATTCATTTACTTTATCAGATATTAATGTTGATGAAATATGCAGACACAAGGTAGGGGCTTCTAATTTTAATTTTGACTATTACAATGGAAATTGGGTAACTATTATCTTGACTTTGGGAGGGGGGCAGGATTCAAACCGATAGACTTAATACATAAATATAAGAGGGAAAAGGCTATCCTGATTATGGTCTATGTCTAATTCAGTTCCATATATTTGAAAGGAACACATTGTTAATATCATGGAGATAGCTAGGTGAATATGCGTTTTGTTCTGATCTGTATTTGATTTAGCCTCAAAAGGTCATAGTGTATTTCTCAGCTTTAAATACAGATCTCTGATTCTGATTTCCTTTTAAGGTGCCACAGTTACATATTGTAAGAGGCTACATCTTAAGACTTTCTTTACAGCTCAATTAATATTTAGGTGCCCTAGCTCCATTAGACCTCCAATATGTTTGGGAACATAGATGATACTCTTTCCTTTTTTTTTCTTTTTTATATAAAAGAATAATTAATTATGACTGACATTAGCTTTCCATTCTATGGGACACTAATTCAAACCTATGCCCTCACAAAGAGTTTTACCATCTGTCTGTTTTAGTAATTAAAATAATACCCCACATACAGAGGTACTTGGATATAGTATTCTCCTGCACTGAATTGTAATAGACTTTACTTTACATATTATTTATATTTTGCTTGCAAGATGTCAAATGAAGAGTACCTATTTAATTTTAACACAAGGAGGTTATACTATACAGTTATCTTTATTTGTATTTTATAGTTTATGAAGTAGGGGCTGGAGATAAGGTGAGAACATTGGGAGGGACTCATCACATTCAAAATGGAGGAGGTAGGTAAGGTTTTAGGACCGGGACTGAGATATTAGGAGTTTTTGTTGTTCTGATTTTAAGGCTTTTGCTTAAAAATTTAGACATGGGAGGTCTGAAGGCCATCCCTTCTACAATTCACTTTAATATTGTAGTGCTGATGCTTTATATTCTTAAGTGTGATATGATGTTCTGTATACACAACAGTATTATACAGGATGACCAATATTTTGAAATACTCATCCTGGAATGTAAGAGGGACTCAATCTAAAATAAAAAGGTTGCACATTCTGAAGCATGTATCATTTTTAAATTGTAATATTTATTTTTTATAAGAGACTCATATCTTGTCAACTGAGATTACCTTCTAAAGAATGCTGGACTATCATCTGGTATTTGGGGATAGAACTCTACCTTAAAAAAGGATTTGCTATTCTGATAAATAAGAAGTTTAACTTTAATCACAATATGAATGTTCTTTTAGGTTCTATTTATGGACCAAACTCAGAATCTGCAGCCCTTTTAAGGAGATTGGTTAAAGTTTTGGCACCATTTTGTTCATACAAAATAATTTTAGGGGGGACTAGAATATTCCTTTGAACCCTAGCCTTGATAAATCTAACTCAACAGGGATAAAGCAGAATTCAGATAATAGAGTTTTAAGTGAATTTTTGGAATTATATGAGTTGATAGATCCTTGGGGAACATTGAACCCAAACCTTAGGACATATTATTTCTTCTTGCCTGTACACAATTCTTTTTCAAGACTAGACTACTTCCTAATTAGTAAATCACTTTTACCTAATATTATTGACACTCAGATAATGGCGAGAATGATTTAGGATCATTCTCTGATATAGCTAAAACACAATTTTGTCTCAACTTCCATTAGGCAATCTATATGGCAATTAAATAACTAACTTCTTAGGGATAGCTTCATTATAAGGCATATTACTCAGTAAATTAATAATTTCTTAGAAGACAATATGAAGTCAATGGATAAAATAGATATTATCTGGTCAGCATGAAAATGCTATCTTAGGGAGAATTTATTAGAATATTGTTGAAACGAAAAAAACAAAAACAGGCCAAATTAGATTATGGACTCAAAAGACTAGAATATTTAGAAAATCAATTTATTAATTGTCACTTAGAAAGTATATCCCAAGAATTACAAGAATGTAAAGACCAATATGAGGCTCTAATGAAGGAAAAGGCTGAATTCTATATTATGAGAACAAAAGCAAAATATACTGATGTGGGTGAAAAACCTAGTAGACTTCTTGCCAGTAAACTTAAAAATCTTGATGTCTCTAAAAATATTGTTTCTATTCTTTCAGAGAAAGATGGTTTAACTAAAACCGATCCGAAAGAGATTCTGTCAGAATGTGTAGCTTTTTATAAGAACATATATGGCTCCATTTCCAATTCTCCTTCCCTGACTGAGATTAATAATCACTTAAGCAACTTTAATTGTCCCCAAATAAATCTTCAACAGACACAAGATTTACTTAAACCTATTACTATTCAGGAGATATTGGAGGCTATCAATAACTTAAAGCCTAACAAGTCACCTGGACCTGATGGCCTTTCATCTGACTTCTATAAAGTCTTTAAGGAAATACTAGGACCTATCTTGCAAGCTTTTTCCACATACATTTTAAAATTTGGGTTTAAGAATCATACGTTACTAGAAGCCTTAATAATACTACTGCCAAAACCTGATAAGTCAAAAGAAAAGGTAGGCAATTACTATCCTATTTCACTTATAAACTATGATATTAAAATATTGACATCAATATATGCTTCTGTCCATATCAGAAAATTATTTTATATTTTCTCTACCTCAAGGGACTTCAGATCCCCTGTGGCTCTGGTGTATCTGGATGTGGAGAAGGACTTTGACAGAGATAATATATTTTTTCTTATGGTAACGCTTTAGAAAGGCGGCTTTCTGAGCCAGTTTACTGATTGGCTACAAGTTCATTACTCTCATCCCACAGCAACAATTTTTTTGTAATGGCTTATTTTCCTCCCCATTTTGATTGTTTTGCAGAACACGCCAAGGCTTTCCATCATCCCCCATCCTACTTAACTTCTATCTTGAACCTCTCCTATATTTTTTGAATAATAACCCCTGCATTTAAAGTTTGAAGATAGGCCCCTTTCACCTGAAACTCTCAGCATACGCTGATGATATACTTTTGCATGTCTCCAATATTTTAGATTCATTAAAGGCTTCCTTGGAAATGATACAAGAGTTTAGCACATTTTCTAACTACAATTTAAATAAAGAGAAAGCAATAGTCATGCCTCTAAATGGTAGCTTATTTAAAGAAGACATTTTGAAGCTCGGTTTACTTAGGGCACCGAACCACATTAAATATCTGGGATTCTATCTTTCACAAGATGATACTCAGTTAATTAATCTAAATCTTAACAACTTAATTAATAAAATAAAGCAATATATTAATAAATGATAACTACTCTCTCTTTCATTATGGGAAAGGGTAAGTATTCTAAAAATGGACATTTTTTCTAGACTCTTCCATCCTCTAAATATGTTAAATCTATTTCTCCCACTAAAATGGTTTTCTTCTTTACAAGGTATAATAAGTGAGTTGTTATGGGGAGGGGGGATGGCTAGATTTGTCTTAAATTAACACTACCCAAATCCCAGGGAGGCTTTAAGATACCAAATGTTATTCTTTACTACATGACTGCCCACATTAATAAGTATCTCAAATGGATTTCTCAAGACTCAAAGTCATCCAACTATAAGACAATCTGGCTACATATAGAACTGTATCTTTTTAAACAAGTTAAACTTTCTCCCTTAGTCACGCTATATATGAAAACGTCTAACTTACCCCATTATTGAAAAATTCAGCAATAGCAATTTTCTCTAAAGTGCATAACCAAGTAGGCAAATTTACCAATTTAATTTTGTCTGATGCTATAATCAACCTCTTATTAATAACTACAATTTCAAACTAAATGGAAAAGTCCTTACAAGCTCATGGTTCCCTGAAGCCAAAGCTTTAACTGTGGCTTCCTTATTGAAAGATGGTATTCTTTTACCCTTGAGTGAAATTCTGGTCAAACTGAACATTAGTAAAAAAATGCATTGTAAATCTTTTTTCATTAAAAATTGCCATTGTTTCACATTTTGGCCGATTTCTCTGGCTTAAAGATTACCATGATGTTTTACATAGGCTCATATATGCTAGGAGTAATCCACATCCTATAACTGCTAATATCGATACAATTTTACTTTCCATCAAATTCTATGATACTCCAGTTCAACCATCTTACTGGATTCAGGAATTGGACAACAGTCCTCAGGATTGGACAAATATTTGGGAAAACATTTATACATACATCCCATTAGATAAGTTGAGACTGTTGCAATTAAAAATTGTACATAATGCCTATATGACACTGTGTAAACTATTTAGCAGTGGCATACTGATGTTGGACAAGTGTTCCTGATCCGATTTAGACACTGGCACACTCAGTCACAATTTATGGAACTGTCCACTGGCTCAGCTATTATGGAAAGACATAAAAAAGAAAGTTACAGATAAATTAAACTTAAAAAATGCATTTAAAATGGAGGGATGTATCACTGGGAACCACAATAAACTACCCTATACATCTGATAAAGCCATGTTGGCTATAATTACGATAACTACTAAACAGACTATCTTGAAGCATTGTCTAGATAAAGATATTCCTATATTTAAGGAATGGTCTTCAAACATTTTACACAGTTTACAACTTGGTAAATGAATTGCTAGTCTCAATAATAACCTTCATAATTATGAAAGGCTTTTGGGTAAACTTTATAGCTTACTACTTTCATAAATTCTGAGAGTGAGCTCACATATTCATATCTATACCCTTGGAAATCCTTATGTCCATTATTATATAGATAATTTCTTGCTTTCTTGCTTATTATTTCATTCCTCCAGTGGCTTTAGCATTAACTTATGTCTTTAATCTTTATGTCTCTAGTGTTAGTATATCAGAGGAATATTCATATGCATTTGTTTGCCTTTTTAATAATTTATTGGTATAGATGCACAAGACTATTTAGTGTTTATGTGTGTTTATTCCTGCATTATCCCACCCTTTTTGATAGGAAAAAAGATTGAAGTGTTTATACTTATTAGAGATTGGCCTTCTTGTATGGGATAGGAGGGGGGTGGGTGGTAAATATTTATTTTTTGGTGCCTGTTTTTTGTTGAATTTACATAAATTTATATACTTTTTACAGTTTTCATATTTTATTTTCTGTATTTTGTATTATGTGTTTTGTACTATGTATTCTTTATTGATAATAAATAAAAAACGGAAAACAAAAACCAAAAATCCTGTAGATTACAAGATATATTTTCAGCATTTATTATCACCCATGAAGATAACTCTCTATCTCTCTGTCTGACTCTCTCTCTCTATATATATATATATATATATATATATATATATATATATATATATGGGTGTGGTTGCACCCCTATAATTAGGTTGAGTAGGCAGTTTAATGTTAAACCCCACATTTTGCACTTTGATACCTTCACAATTGTTCAATGGATTTGCATGAAATTTGGAATACGCAATCTAGGATTTGTGGTTTTCGTGCAGCGAAGCACCAAAAAATAAATTTTTCCCTTTTTCTGGTAAATGCCAGGGTCATTTTTCGAGATTGCGCTGTGTGCACACTGTTTGGAATCTTGGCCTGAAGTTTTCATGGTAGTAAGAGGTTATCATAAGGAACAATCCAGCACTGGTTTGGTGAAAAAATATGAATCTATTCCAAAGTTATTAAATTTTGCAATTTTGGGTTCTGAGCATGCTCAGTTCTGTCTTTGGGATAGATGCACAGTTTCGATGAGGGATTCCTCCTCGTGAGTGGCTCACAAACAGGGATTGTGAAAAGATTTGGAAATCTCACAAAATTCCTTTTCATGAGGTATCCCTGTTTGGTCAGCTGCCATTTTGTTTTGTCCTTTGTGAGGGAAAAAATCAAAACCTTTGAACTTGCCCAGGGACTTTTTTTCCAAAACCAAGGCATGCAGTTTGGCAAGAGATGTCCTGTGCCCGCCCATGCCTTTGGTTGTGTATTTATTTAAAAAATGGCACTTTTAAAAATGATAAATCCCTCTTCATGATCTCTTTTTGCCAGTCGATCCCTTTTCATGAGGATCAGCTGGTGAAAAAGGATCACGAAGAAGGATTTTAAATTTTAAAATGATCATTTTTGTAAACAAATACACAAAACCAAAGGCATGGTGGGGGTACAGGACGTCCCCCTAAGCCAAACCCATGCCTTGGTTTCATGTATATATATATATATATATATTAATTTTAGTGGCTACTTACCACATCTCCCTGGTGTCCAGTGGTACCCCCACCCTCCATTACCCCAGTTATTATTGGTGGCAGTGGGTATGTTTCTGTTCCCCATTATTTTTTTTCTCCTGTAAAAAGTAGAAAACCATCTCTCATTGTCTTTTGCATCTGTTTGCCCTGGAAATAAGAAAACCATCCATCGCTGATTTAGCCCATACCCCCTCAACTCCCCACTGTGCACCCAGCTCCCCACACCCCCTGACATCCCCCAGACCATCACTCACCTGAGGAGGCCCTTGGTTCAACACCTGCTCCTGCGATCGAAGACACATCTTGCTGTTGGAACTTGCGACTACAATTAGAACTAAGGTAAATGCAGTGCTATGTATTTCAATGAGGGGGTCATCTTTTGGCTATAACTCAGTCATTTTTTAACATTGTTGCCCCAAATTTTCAACATGATCTTTTGGGTACCCCACCTCCTGAACAATATAACTGTCATTAGGCAACTCTTGCCAGAAAGGTGATTTTGAGGTGAGTTGGTAGAATCACCTTTCCAGTGGGATTTATGTAATGACAGTCACATTGTTCATAAGGTGAGGTCATAAGAAGGCTATGTTGAAAATTTGGGGTCAAAATTTAGAAAAAATGGGTGTGTTATGGGCATTTGGTGCAATATCACTATGCACGCTCGTAACTTAGTAGATTTTCAATATTTTCAACATACTGTTCTTATTACCCCACATCATGTGTGTCACAGCTGTCATTTTTCAAATCCTGTCCAAAATGTGATTTCACACTTGTGGCATAGATTGATGTTACAATTGTGCAGAATTATGTTTTGGCAGGGTTTTGAAAATTTTGTATGCTGGGTACATGTGGTGAGGTTATAAAAAGGCTATGTTGAAAATCTGGGCTCAGATAAAGGTAGTGTTATATTGTCTCAATGGAGAGATAGGAGTGCAGGGTCCAAAGGAGCCTGCACTCCCACCGTAATATGTGGATACTGTTGTACTATGTTGATGGGGTGATGAGACCCTGTGCATACCTCCATAACATAAGGATACTGTTGTACTATTTCGATGGAGGGATGGGAGTGCAGGGTCCAAAGATCCCTCTGCTCCCTCTGTAACATGTGGATACCGCTATACTATGTCAATGGAGGGATGTGAATGCAGGGTCCAAAGGACCCTGCGCTCCTGACAATTAAATAAGGATGCTATTATACTATCTCAAAAAGTAAGGAAATAATTGCAAAAACTTCATTAATGCATCAGTTAGGTTGAAGAGACAACAGTAGGAAATGAGATGTTAGGGTTGAGCTCACAACACCTCCCACTCATCACACTAGCCCACCCCACACTATTTTTCCACAGACCAACAAGAGTTAGTGTGCCTGGGGGTCATCATGCTTAACTCTCACCCCATTCCATGTGTAAGAAAGTTGACATGGTACAATATTGGAGAATGGGGTGAGAGTTAGGGCTGGCATCCCCAAGGCACACCCAATGTGTGTTGGTCTGTGTTGGGTTGGTGTGGTCTGGGCTGCTGGGGTTGGGTAGGAAGGTGTGTGTCTTAGGGGCTCAATCCTAATGTTTCATGTCCCTACTTTTGTCACTTCAACCCTAACTGATGCATTAACAAAGTTTTTTGCAAAAATATATATATCACACCAGCGGTGAATACATTGGGTAAATAAATCATGTTATTGTTGGATAAATATTTATTTTCACTTAGAACAAAATTAATTTAACTTAGAGCATGATTTATTTCAATTAGAACATGTTATTTCCACTTAGAATCTGGAAATAGAACACAGGACAATGGGCCAGACAGAGAACTGCCAATGGAAAGATAGGCAGTTTTAAGCTAAAATAAGGTAAAGCACTAGTAAAAGTATTACAAATTGTGTGGTATATATCAAGTAGAAGTATATGGATATTTGCAGTCATGATGGAACATGATGCTGGGCATCACTGTCACAGAAATGTTGTATAGTTGTGATGCTAGTGCAGGTAAGGTGATTTGCCTGCCTGCAGTACAAGTTTAATGAATGTGATCAATAGCCAGCCCAAGATGGACTTATGTTCTGCAGAGAGGGAGAGGGTATGATCATGTCGCTGGAAAGGGAAGTCAAGGTTATTTGAACTATAGGATAAATGAGGTAGCTAGAGCAGGGGTAACCACTGGCAGGAGTTAGATCCATGTGTTAACCAAGGGAATGGCAGCTGGGCTGAGTAGCAAAAGAAAAGTAGCTAACCAGCACGTGTTAGAAAGCATACAGGGACAATTGTTACTTGAAAGCAGGACATATGAAAATCACACTCTGCAAAATTGACTGGTCTAACCACCAAATACACTTGGAAGTCCAGAACTGAGGGGAATTCACAGAGGTATGGTGGGAGAAGAAAATGACTGGGGAATCAAGAAGGAGAAATTCTGGCTGGTCCACAGAGTCCATTTGATCAAACTCAGAGAAAAAAGCAGGGGGTTAAAAATAGTCATACAGAAAGCACAGGAATGCAAACAGATTAGCACAGCTACAGTAAATGGATTCAGTGGTGATTAGAATTTTGTGAAAGTTAAATTCTACAAGTGAAATTTAGCAACATTACTTATTACGCATCCATGAATATTTGAGCAAATTTTGCCAGTTAGTAATTTCTGAAGTTTTTGCAATGAATTTTAACCTACTAAACCACATTTATCCAGCTTTACTAGATTCCATGGCCTATTTGCATTAGGTATGCATGCCAAATTTTGGGTGTATAACTGCAACAGCAGTGGAGCTACAACCCTCCAAATATTTTGAACATTTTTGCATTTTTTTTACCTCCCCCTCCCTCTCCCACACCAACCCCATTCTGCCTGGCAAACCCCAGTCCCATCATCCAACAAACCTAGGACTTCTCCCATCTGCTGCTTCCTACCACCATGGGTGAGCAGGTGCCTAAGGAGGTGGTGTGGGGCCTGCAGATTTGCCTGAATCATCCTGTTGGTGGCAATGTTTTTTTTTCTCTGTTTTTCTCCCTGACCTGATCTGGAATGCATGCTATCATGTGCATGTATTGCATTAAGATGCAGCATACCTCTGTGTCTGCTCCCAACCAACTAGGTACATGACCGCTGCTGTGCAACCTAGTCCCTGCTAGCTGATAGCCAAGCAGTGGTACACGCTGCCCCCCCCCCCGAAGGGGGAGAGCTGTGAATGGGCACTCAATCCTTCCTTACCCGGCCGGCCCCCAAGAGTTCCTGGCGTGCTCCTGAACCTGGGTCACAGGAGTGGCAGAAGGTAAGGAGTCCAGCTTCTCAGCCCACCTCACCACTGGGCTGGTGCAATTTTCACACAAGTTAACAAATAATTCAATTGTAAAATTTTGAATTCCTGTTAGTTAGAATTTGCTTAACCAACTGCCTCACTATTTGGCTGTTTCTAAGATTCTTTCAAGAAAATATACATATGTATATTTTCAATTATCTAGCTCTAAAGATGGTTGAGTTAAAAGCACAGAAATATTTTCAGAATTATTCACAAAGATAATAAATTGTCAGAATTTGAGCCCCTATAAGTTCCACACCCCTTATCCAAACGCCACGAAACTTAACATCCTTTTAGGCTCCTTACACAAAATAAGCATGTCACATTTCAGGTCTCTAGTAAAAATGACTGGAGCTATTACCAGTTAAAGAACTGTGAAACATTTTGCAACATTTCATGCAATTTAGTGAAATTCGTGAAATTTAATGAAAATTCCATGAAAATGTAACTAGCTAATTTAATCCAGCCCTAATAGTGTGCCACAGAGTGGTTTCACTTTCTGGGAGGCTGGTGTGCTTTTTGACGTGATAACGATCTACCTAAACTGGATGGCCTTCATCCTACTAGGGAGGGGACAAAGGTATTGGGACAGAGGTTTGAAGGATATATTTTTGGGTATTTCAACTAGCAGGGGGAGGCTGGGGCTAGGGACATCTGCAAAGAGAACACTCTCAACTAGTGAGGGCAATAAGGGGCCAAAAGGTAATATAGATAGGAATGGTGAAAGAGGCATAAATCAGAGGCTATGGACCACATCAGGTGGGAATTAAAAAAGGTAAAATAATGCTGTTAATGAATACAGTATGTCCTTTTAGTGACTGGGGAAAGGGTAGGAGACAGGGGTCCTGGAGGGTGGTCTGTCTGAATGCCAGAAAACTTAGGAACAAAATGTGTGAGCTCCAGTTGCTGGCGGTAGAGGCTGAAATGGACTTGTTAGCCATAACAGAAACTTGGGCAACATAAAACAATGATTGGGACCTTGCAGTACTAAATTACTCACTCTACAGAAGGAATAGACAAAAAGGCAGTGGAGGAGGTAGCATTGCACATTAGGGAAGGTATGTTGTCTACAGAAGAAAATACTCTGGTGGGTGGCATGAAACAGAGGCAGTTTAGTTGCAACTAACAACTTAAGGGGTAAGAAGATTAGGGTCAGAGTGGTATACAGACCACTGCACCAAAAGGAGGAAGAAGACAGAGAAGTTGGGTAGGATATCGGGGAGCATCAGCAAAGGGGCAGTGTTTCTGATGGGTGGCTTAAGTATGTTAGATGTGGACTGGAAAATCTCTGCAGCTAGTAGTACAAGAAGTCAAGTGCTGGTGGATGTGATGAAAGACCGTTTTCTCTTGTAGTGGGCAAGGGATCTGAGCAGAGGGTTGACCACACTTGATCTGCTTCTGTCAAACACTGACATAATGTAGTCCAAGAGGTAGATGGAAGAGGACCACTGGGGTCTAGTGACCACAGCACGGTGTGGTTCAACATAACCACAGGAACACATCACTTCCATTCTAAAACTGTGGTCCTGGGCTTAAGAGTGGCAGACTTCAGCAAGACTGGGGAAGTGCACAGGTCCATCAGTGTCATGGCGGGGCTTCTGCTTATAACACCAGTGACCTGGTTCGGGAATGAGCTTAGGTCATTTGAGGGTTGGCAGGAGGAGAGGGACTTCTAAAAGTCTCAGATGATGCTTTCTGTCTCTGGAGAGGGAGGCTGCCTAGCTCCATGCTTGCCCTGCCACCTGGATGACCTCAGATGGAGGTATAGCTACAGTAGGAGTGGTGAGGGTTGGAGCGGATGCTCACCAGCTCCACATTACACCTCAGAAGTGCATGCATCTGTGTTTATTGGTACACTTGTGTGCGAGCACCCCAACCTGTGTGACAAATGGGGAAATATTCCCTGCTGCCACAGTATGATGCCCAATACACTTAGGCCCTGTGCAACTGACTATACCCCTTGCTACCCATTCAGGTCTCTGAAAAGGGGGGATCTGCTCCCTTCTAGCCCCACTTCATTGAGGGGGGTAAGCTGGAGGGCTGGAAGGTATGGGCCACAGATGGGTGAAGGGGCTGGGTAGATGCCTGTGTAGATGTGTAGAAGCACAGGATGGAAAATGTGCAAATAAAAAAAAATGGTGGAAATGCTGACAGATTAGTTAGTAGGGGCAGAGGGAAAGTAATGGGCAAAGGTCATATGGGATGTCCTAAAGAACAATATAGCAATGGTGACAGCATCATGCAAGAGCAAGGTTGAAAATAACAAAAAGCACAGAAACCTGATTTGGTTTTTCAGAGGGGTAGGAGTGGCACTAAAGGCAAAAAGGGGAGCATTTCAAAAATACAACAGAGCAAGGCCAACTAGGAGGAATTACTGAAAATGCTGAAAGAAGCCAGAATAAAAGTAAGAAAAAGTAAAGCACAGAAGGAACTGAGAATAGATGAGGAGGTCAACTGGGGAAAGAAAACCTTGATGTGCATTAGGGAGAAAAAAGAAGAAAGAGACATGGGTGAAAGAGGATGGGGAAAAAGGTTAATATGCTAAATGATTACTTTTGTTTATTATTCCCGAGGGGGGGGGGAGGTTGGCCACTACTATAGTGTAGAGTGTAGGTCAAAGAAAGGGTGGGGGTGAGAGGACCAGAGTTAGGACTAGTCTTGCAAGAAATGGGTGTTCATGGGCCTAAAACTCTAAATGTGGACATAGCACATGCTCCTGATGGGCTGTACCCCAGAGTGCTACATAAGGCGGGGAACACACTTGTAGCACTGTTCAGAATTCTGTTTAAGTTTTACATGGTAATAAGGAAGTTCAGGAGGGAGTCAGAAACAATGTTCCTCATAGCACCAGACTGGGCCAGGCAGAGCCCTCTTCTGCAAACCTTCTATCAACCTGTCACTGAGACATAGCCTGCTAATACTGTCTCAGGGCAGGATAACATTCCCATACCTCAGAATCCTACACATCAGGGCATGGTTCTTGAAGAGCTAGAGTTTTCCAGACTAAACTTAGATGAAGTAATGAAAGTGTTGAAGGTTTCTAAAAAAAAACACCAACAAGGAAAACATATGCTTCAAAATGGCAGATAATTTCATTCTGCTGTGCTCCCAGACAGATAAGCCTGTGCAGGCAGGCATGCCAACAGTTCTCAACTACCTGTTTTGCCAACAATCCCTGGGCCTGAGGCCCTCAACCTGGAAGGTACATTTGGTAACAGTTTCAGCTTACACGTCAGCTGGCAAAGAAAAGTCCATGGCCTCTCACTCCATTTTCAAAAGTGTTTTTTAAAGTTCTTAATCACCTGTACCCTCATTTTGAGGGATCATGTCCTCCTGTGACCTAAATGTGTATATTGCTCAACTTATAGAGCTCCATTTGAGCCTATGGTCACTGCTGCACTAAAATATATCACTTGAAAAACAGTATTGCTAATGGCCATGACATCTGTATCTGAAACATGATGGGATGATCATAGCAGCTGGTGTAAGGAAATAAGAGGTTTTAATTTTTATTCCAACAATAGAAACAACAAATGAGGGAGTGGGGTCTGCATCTATGTAAGCAACAACATAATTTGTCACCAGATATTTCCATCCATGGACATGGGTTGTAACGTAGAAAGTGTCTGGATTCAAATTCAGTTTGAGAATAGACCAAAGATCCTATTTGGAAATTTTTACAGGCCACCAAACTCGAACACAGAATATAACACCTCACTATATAAGGGAAATAAGTTGCACTTCAGAAGCAGGGAATACCATAATAGTTGGCAACTTTAATTTTCCAAGAATCAATTGGCATAATCTATCTGGATCATTGAACTGAGAATGTGACTTCCTGAATTTATTAGCTAGCCAGGGCCTCCACCAATGGATAACCTCCCCAACCAGAGGGAATAACATACTGGATCTCATCCTTACTAACATTGAAGGCAATCTATCAGATATAAACATACTCTGTCCCCCAGGTGGTAGTGACCACAACTCAAACCAGTGCTGCTTAACATCTTGTAGAACCAAATCACGTGGCACACAATTTATTAGTGATTTTAGTAAAGCTAACTTTAATAGCATGAGACAAGTTATTACATCTATAGATTGGGATTTCATGACATTCAACCTCTCTGTAGAAGAAACCTGGACCTTTCTTAAAAATACCATAGTGGAACTTGAAAACAAATTTGTACGTCAAAACAAGAAATATAACAAAAGGGATAAGGTTCCAGTATGGCTCACTAGTGCAATTAAACATCAAATAATTACAGTAGAAAGGAAAACGCATACAAAAAAACTCAAAAGGAACAACTGCCTAGTGACTAAAAGTCATTATAAATCTGAACTAAAAAAATTAAAACATGATTAGAAAAGAGAAGAGTAAAACTGAATTCAAAATCGCCCACACCAAGGGCAACAATAAAGCAGTCTTCTCCTACGTTAACAGCCATAAAAATGAACCAAAACAAGTAGGCCCAATCAGTGTGAATGGACCAATAATAAAGGACAATAAAACTGCTGCAAACTTTTTCAATTAGTTCTTTTGTTCAGTGTTCAATGAAGGGGCACAGGTTTCTGAACAACTATATATCACTGACAACAGCAATACCTATTTTACAAGAGGGGAAATTGAGTCCTCTATTGGAAAACTCGGGGTAAATAGCTGTCCTGGACCTGACAACATCCATTCATGACTTCTGTTAGAACTGTCAGCAGCATTATCACTCCCACTATCAATTGTTTTGAGCAGGTCTTTGGAACCAGGTGAGGAGCCATTTGACTGGAGAGCAGCAATTGCCATTCCAGTACACAAGAAGGGAAATAAAGGGGTTGTAAACAACTATAGATCTAGTAGCTTAACATCCCTCTGCTACAAAATTATGGAAAGACTCATTAAAGATAGAACTGAAACAGAGGTTCAGTCCAAAGAGTTGAGTGACCAACACCAACTTGGATTTAGCAGCGGTCGTCCTTGCACAACCAATTTAGTTACCTTTTACAATACTGATAGCTCCAGTCTGGATAACAACTTTCTGGTTGATGTCATAATGCTAGACTTCACCAAAGCTTTTGGCGCAGTCCCGCACAGTGAATTTATAGCTAAACTTATACATATGGGCCAGATATTCAAAAGGGTTGCGCATGGCGCAACAGTGTTGCGCCATGCTCAACCCACTGATGCACCCTGGCGTGATATTCAAAAGGGGAAAGTGCACGGCACAAATCCTGATGCGCTGGAGCGCATCAGTGATGTATGCAGGTGCAGGTGGGGGGGGCATGCCCATGCATACTCTGCACAGCCCGATATTCAGCCGGGGATGTGCGGAGCCATGCATGCACAACCCCTACCTGCGCCGGCACAAAGTTTAGCAAAAAAAAAAGGAGGAAGGGCTGGCCACCCACAGGTGAGCTGCCATATTGCAGGGCGCCAACACGGCAGCTGCCACCTGTGGGTGGCTACCCGAAGCTCCGCCAACCTCCGTAGACGCCACCCCCCCATGCCCAATTGCGGGCATCAGTATAAAAAGATAAACCCAAATCCCTGGTCATGCAGTGGACCTGACTGCCTGATCTTGGGCTGTATTAGAAATAAAGAAAGCGCTATCCCTGGTGGTCCAATGGACCGCTGCCTGATCGTGGGCTGAAGTAGAATTGAAGAAACCCATCATCCCTGGTGGTCAAGTGGACCCCTCCCCACCTTCCCACTGATCCCCACCGCCCGCCTCCCCCTCGCCGGTCAGTGGTGGGTGGCAGCACCCACCCGCCTGCTGCCCGCTGCCCACCAACTGACACCGTCCGGTAGGGCTGTATGCCCATTGGTCCACAGCGTGAGCCAAGGGGTGTGCAGCCCATACCGTACTACACATTCCAGATATGTGAATGGGATGGACCACCAGGGATGATGGGTTTCTTTCAATTCTACTTCAGCCCGCGATCGGGCAGTCAGGTCCACTGGACCACCAGGGATAGTGGTGTATTTTATTTTAATTCAACCCACAATCTGGCTGTGGAGCACATTGCCGTGCTGCAGGGGGTGTCGGTCCCCTATGGCTGCTGCCTGGCAGGGCGCCAGACACAAGTCATCGGGGATTGGCGCACATGCATGCAAATGGGGCTGTAATGACATGTAAATGGCCCCATGTGTGCCTTGCATACATTATGGCCCCATTTGCATGTCAACTTTTGAATATCGTGGTTGCTGTGCCTTGCGCAATGGAACTTGCGCTAGCGCATCCCCATGCTCCACTCTGGCCACTGGTGCTGGTGCAGTGCCACTGTGCTATGCACACTGTGGGTGGCTAGGGTGCGGTATTCAATGCTGCTGAGCCATGGCGCAGCTCCGTTGAATATCGCCCAGTCCATGCCCCTGCGCAGACAAGCTGCACTGCGCCCAGGCTTGCACCACAGCCTGGCGCAGTTTGAATATCTAGGCTTCAACCTCCATCTAGTTAGGTGGATTAAAAACTGGTTGAAAGACAGAACACAAAGAATGTGGGTCAATGGAGATCTATCAAAGTGTGGTGTGGTCAGTAGTGGGGTATCGCAGGGCTTGGTGCTTGGACAGACCCTATTTAATCTGTTTATTTCAGAAATAAATACTAACATCACCAATTCTCTTTCCAAGTTTACTGATGACACAAATCTGGGGGGAGAGGTAGATTCACTGTATAAGTATTTGACGATGGTGCAGGACTTAAAAATCATTGAAAATTGGACTAAAACTAATAAGATGAAACTCAACCATGAGAAGTGTGTAGTGCTCCATTTTGGTAAAAAGAACCCATCATATACGTAAACTATCAATAATAGATTTTGAAGTCAGTTGAAAAAGAATGAGACCTAGGAATAACAGTCAACAAGAGATTAATGGAGTCAGATCACTGCATAAATGTGTTCCAGCCAGCTAACAGAATCTTGAACTGTGTCAAACGCACTTTTGTTAATAGAAATGAGCACTGCATTATTTCCCTATACAGGACTTATATCTATCCCCATCAAGACTCCTGTTCACCCTTTTGGAACCCCTACTTAAAACAAGATGGAAAAAGGTTCAGTGCAGAGCACAAAAATTATTCCAAATCTTAAACATCTTAATTACCCAGATAGATTTCACACTACAGATCTGGTTAGTCTAGAGAACAGGAGAAAGAGGGGGACTTATTACAATTGTACAAGATCCTGCAGTGTGCAGATTTAAAATCACAGTATGGCAGCCATTTCAATAATCGCACACCCAATTTAAGAAGTCATAATAGACAACTGATAGTCCCTCAGGTTAATTCATGCGAAAGAGACAACTACTTCACCATCAGGGTTATGAAGGCCTGGAACAAGCTGCCACGGAGATGTAGTCAAGGCAGCTAACTTCAATATGTTTAAATCAAGCTTTGACAAATTTCTCAACTGCACTACAAGTCAGAACTAATCTACCAACCAAGGTGTTGGACACATTCCAGATGGGCATATGCCTTCTTATGTCTGAACCTAACTGAGTAAACCGAGAAGTGTGAGTGAGCTCCAAGTGCTCTGCACAGATCCAAACTGTATCATTCTTCATAGGGACTAGATCGTACTGAGGACTAATGGGAACTTCCCCTTTGAGATGTGCGAAATTAGAAAATTTCGTCGCGCAAAATATTTTGCGAAATTCACCCGTTTTGTGAACATTTCCACAGAAGTGAAATTTGGAATTTTGCCTGCGTAATGCAAAATTTCACCTATGAAATTTATAATTTCACCTGTTTAATGAGAAATTTCACCTGCGGAAGGTGAAATTTCACCCACGGAAGGTGAAATTCTCCTTTCACTGATGAAATTTTGCTTCTTTAATGACAAAATGTTGCATGTAGCAGGCGACATTCCACATTTCTCACCCTGCGAAATTGCCGATTTTGCAGGAATTTCATTGCAAAATATAATTTTGCAACATCTAAAGGTGGTATCTGCATTCCACCTGAATCAGTCAATTGCCCTTCCTGTGTATTTTTTTTATTGAGAAATTCAACACAGGGAAACAAAAGCTCCTCTGCCTGGATGTCAAGAGGGCATTAAGTTACTACTTGGACCATACAAAGAATGGCAGGTCAAGTAGTACTCAGCTTTTTGTCACTTATGGTGAATCAGGAAAGGCAAATCAGCATCCAGGAGAACCTTTTCTAGATGGATAGTCTCCTTCATACAGTTCTGTTATGAGAAAGCTGGCAAAATTGCCCCTCAGTGGCCTTAGGGCACACTTTACGAGAGGCACCTCCTCATCTGTAGGAACAACAATGGATATCCACCTGCAAGAAATTTGCAGAGCAGCTGCCTGGAAGACAGTACACACCTTCACAAAGCATTACTGTCTGGAGACACAGTTCAGAAGAGATGCCAGCTTTGGCACTACTGTCTTGCAGTACTGCTATAGAGTCTGCACTTTGTGAATTTATACTGATGGATTCCTGGGGTTTGAAGGAAAAAACTACTCACTGTGGTAATGTTATTTCTTCTTAAAGGATCCATCAGTAGTATTCACAATCTCTTCCCCTGCTTCCCCTGCAGAATGTGGAAGCAGGTTCACACAAGAATCAGTTTTTTTTTTCCTTTTGGCTTGAGCATTTCTTTGTTACACTGCCTTTACAATTGTTGCTAAGTGGTCTAATTACAATAGTTTTTCTCCATCTATATTTTCTGTTTTGCCTTATCTAATTTCTATGTTTCAAAATTTTTGAAAATTAAACTTTTTTTTTCTTGGTAGCCATTTAGCTAGTTTAGTGGTCACAGCTCCCTCTAGCATTATAAATAAATCTGACATTTGGAGGCAGGGTGGAGTGTGACCACAGAGCAGAGTCTGAACTTAGTTCAAATTCTAAGTTCCATAATTAGCGTAAGTCCCATTTCTGGGGGCAGCTCATTCTTGTGGACTGATTGCACTGAGTGCATACTATTGATGGATCCCTTAAGAAGAAACAACATTACTACAGTTAGTATTTTTTTCTTCTCACCCTACAATGCTTTAAAAGTGTCCTGTATCTTGTTCCTTCCCAATCAGTAATTACATACTGCATAAAATGTGTGTTTTTACCCTATATTGTCTTTTTGATGCCCCATACCCTGTCAGCATCCCATGAGGTCACTTAAAAAAGATTTAGTCTACCTTCCTGGGTTACCAAACAAAAAATAAATATTACACTTTGTATGTATTATTTTGACTATCTGTGTATGCTACTACTTTTCCTTCCCTACTTGATTGAAATTTGCAGTGACAGAAGCCAGATTAGGATAATTGTTTTAAACAATGGGGATGGGGGAAATCTAGGACCACTGTCTGCCATCTGACTGCATTGCTGCATGGGGAAGTCCCCTGCTACTTCAGCCACTCATATCAGTATAAGCCATTCTGGTGCGCAGTGACATTGACCTTGGCAGAAAAAACAGGCCTTGAACAAACTCAAGTGAAAAAGAAAACATTTTGATAATGTGGCTTGTCAGACGTAGCAGTCTGAAAACATTAAAACCATTGATAATCTAATGTGAGTGGAAGCTAATCTCTGAAGAATTTATTTCATCCTACACATCTCTGAAGGTTTATGTAAGACACTGCTAACTGTAAAATAAACACTGAGCTGTGTTCCTGTTAGCAACAAACAAACAAACAAAAAGAACTTAAAGATGTGGAGAAAAATCCTGAAGCAACATATTGTGTACAAACCAAAGTATTACTTAAGAGTCTGGTTACAACTACACATAGTTTTAGACAATAGACTAACAGCAAAAACCACAGCTCAACAAGGTTCACATAGGCAAAGCAGTCACTGACTGTCTGATGAACTTGTAAATCGCACAATCTTGTTTATCCATGTTTTGTTATTTGAAAACCAGCCATTGTACTGTCACAACTTTCATTTTTTTGTGCATGAGATTTTCCATCTGTACTTCTGTGCTCTTTTGTTGTATGGTATATTTATTTATTTAGTTAGTTTTTGTTAACCGGGTAGGTGCACTAGCCATGAAATGACTATTTTCAAGGACAACCCAGGAGAGTACAATAATCAAAGACAGGTACACAGCATGAGTACAATGAAATTACAGTAGTATAGGTCAAAACAGTCAGTAGTAATACGAACATACGAAATTTGCCAGCAGATAAAGGCCTAGAGGTCTATCAAGTCTGCTCGAATGTGCAGCTAGCACCCCTTATTCTGCAGCTGCCCCTTCCTTCCATCCTTCCCCTTCATTGACCCTCCCCTTGTCCTGTCCCATCCCTTTTGAAGCAGTCCACTATTCTACTGGATACCACTTCTGCAGGTAATGCATTCCACCCAGCCACCACCCTCTGTGTAAAAAAGTGTCTCCTTATCTCCCTCTTGAACCTTCCTCCCTCCAGTCTCATATCATGGCCCCTGGTGTCCCTCCCCTCCCTTACTTTGAACAGCCTCTCTGTACCTGTTTTGTTTATTCCTTTCATGTACTTAAAGGTTTCAATCATGTCCCCTCTGTCCCTGCTCTCCTCCAGTGAGTACATGTTCAACTCCCTTAGCCTCCTCTCGTATGATAAGTCACCCAGCCCCTTGATCATCTTTGTCACCCTGCACTGCAACCCCTCCAGTAACTTAATGTCCCTCTTCAGATACGGGCACCAGTACTGCACTCAGTACTCCAGGTGCGGTCTAACTAATGACCTATACAGTGGCAGAATCACCTCCTCCCTCCTCAAGGATATACCCCTTGCAATACAACCCAGCATTTTGTTGGCCTTTGCAGCTGCCTTCCTACATTGTGCTGAGTTGTTCATTGACCCTGTAATGAGCACCCCCAGATCCTTCTCCTCCTCTGTCTGGACCAGCTGCACTCCCCCCAGCTGGTAGCTCCTCCTTGGGTTCTTCATCCCAAAACGCAGCTCCTTGCACTTTTTGGCATTAAACCCCTGTTGCCAGGTGTCTGACCAGGTTTCAAGCTTTGCCAGAACATCCTGCAACCCCTGCCATCCCCCTAGGTCATCCACCACCACTTATACTTGGTATCATCAGTAAACAGACTGATCTTGCTCTTGACGTCCAATGATATGTCTGCAATGAATATCCCAAACAACACTGGTCCCAACACAGAGCCCTGTAGAATACTGCTCGTCACTACCCTTGGGTGTGAGCGCCCCACCCACCACCACCCTCTGTTGCCTTCCCCGAAGCCAGTTCCCTACCCATCTCACCAGCTTTGCACCTGCCCCTGTGCCTACTAACTTACTTCCTAGCCTTCCATGTGGCACCAAGTCGAATGCCTTACTGAAGTCCAGATACAGGACATCCACTGCATGGCTCCTGTCCAGTTGCCTAGTTACCCAGTCATAGAACTCCACCAGGTTGGTTTGGCAGGATCTGCCCTGTATGAAGCCATGCTGTCTGCTGTCCTGTAGTCCTTTAACCTCTGGAGGCCACCCAGCTTCTCCTTCAGGATAGTCTCCATTAGCTTACCCACGATGGATGTGAGCCTCACTGGTCTGTAGTTTTCTGGTTCATCCTTGGGGCCACTCTTGTGGAGGGGCACCACATGAGCCATCCTCCAGTCCTGAGGTACACACCCAGAATGTAGTGAGGCATTAAATAGGTCTGCCAAAGGTTCTGCAAGGACCTCTGCCAGCTCCTTCACTACCCTGGGGTGGATTCCATCTGGGCCTGGTGCCTTATCCACCCTCAGTGCCTTCAAACCCTCCCAAACTCTGCCGTCCATGATTTACCCATCTGTCACCCTATCTCCCCCTGTTTCTGCCATTTCTCCCCCCTTGGGTGTCACCCCCCTCTTCTCTTTAGTAAATACTGAGCAGAAGTACTCATTCAGTGCTTCTGTCTTATCACACCCTGCTTCCACCCAACCCCCCTCCTTCCTAATCCTTACTATGGGGTCCTTATAGCTCCTTTTCTCCCTGATGTACCTAAAGAAGTCCTTCTCCCCCTTCTTAATACCTTGTGCCAGCCTGAGTTCTGTAGATGCCTTGGATCCTTATACTGCCCTTGTCACCTCCTTCGATTCCATCAAGTACTCCTCCTTGTCCTCCCCTTTCCCTATTTTCTGGTACTTCCTAAAGGCAGCTCTTTTCCTCATTACCTTTTCCATGACCTCCTTGCTCAATCAGCTCGGTTTCTTAACCCTAGCCTTCTTGCTCTGGGCCTAGTAGCAGGTTTTGGCTGCCTCCACTATCCCCAGCTTTATCAGCTCCCACCTCTGGTTAGTGTCCATACTAGATTGAATTCTGGCCAGGTACCCTTTTACCACTTCCCCCATCCTCCCAAACTCAGCCCTCCTGAAGTCCAGAAAGCTTGTGCTAGATTCCACTCCTTCCTTGCCCATGCAGCCAGGGCAATAACAATCAATGAAATTTGCATAGAATTTTTAGGCATAAAACCCACACAGTGAAGGAGGAGATACCACAGCATAGCAGCAAAGAAATATTGTTCACATTAGTCACAACAATGAAGGTTCAAACAGGCAGCGAAACAAGGCAAGGGCAAATTCCTGACTGGGCAGGATGCATTATCACAGCCTCTGAGACAAGACTCAGGTGGCGGGTGGGTGGGTGGGTGGGGGTAGATTAGCCCTCAAGGAGATAGCAAGGGTAAGAAGCGCTATGTGGTAAGGAGGTAAAAGTTAGGCCGGGAAGCATCTGGCAGGTGAGTGGATTAAGGAGGATTAAAACAAGTGCAGAGATCAGCAAGGGATAGATGTAGGTACAGCTCCTTTTTGAAGCTACCATGGGATCCTGAGAGTTGAAGTGCTTAGGGGAGAGTGTTACAGAGCTTAGGGGCAGAGTGATTGAAGCCAACAGAGTCTTTTGATGTTTTACATCTAGGTACATTCAGCAGGAATTTATCTACTGAGCACAGTCCATAGGAGAAGGTTTGAGGTAATAGCAATGTTGTGAGTGCTGAATGGTGTCTGGTTTCTGAGTATAGAGTCAATCAGGGAGCCCAGAGAGTATTGACGGCAAGCTGAGAGGTATAACCAGCCCAGGTCCCTGTACAGTTGGCAGTGGTGCTTAAGCCATGGTGACAAGGAGGCATTTTGACAGATATTATTTTAAGTGACATCCCACTTATGAAGGATGGTTTTATGTGTGGCAGCAAAGGTCGGCATGCCGTAGGTGAGGGCAGGGAGTAATATGCCTCTGGCAATAGCAAGTTTAGCAGAGGGAGTTAGCATGAAACTGGACTTGTAAGCAACCCCCAGATTAGCATTCACTGCCTTGCAGGCAGATTGTATATGTAAGCTGAAGTCCAGGGATTGGTTTAGAAGAATTCCCAGGTATTTAAAAGATATAACACATTCTGTTTGTGTGCCACTGTGGTCTTGCACCAACAGGGGAGTTTGATATGTCCTAAGTTTAGGGGCTGATCCAAGTAACATTGCTTGGGTTTTCTTAACATTAAGTACAAGCTTATGTGCAGAAAGCCAGTTTTGGACATTAGTGAAATCTGAAGAAAGGGTTGTATTTATGCTGGCGACCTTATCAGAGCTTGAATGGAGTACAAGATCATCTACAGAGAGAATAGATGAGCATGAAAGAAAAATCTCATCTATGTTATTGATAAAAAGTGAGAAAAGAAGAGGTCCCAGAATAAAGCCCTGTGGGACCCCAATATTAATGGTAGCACCATCACATAAAGAGAAGTTGAATTTCATAATTTGAGTTCTATTTAATAGATAGCTTACATACCAGGTGACAACTGGAGGTGAAAAGCTCAGATTGCAAAGAGTGGAGAGGAGCAGGGGGTGATCAACAAGATCAAAGGCCTTTGCAAGGTCTATAAAAACTGCCCATCAGCTGGCCAGCATCCATACTGGTAAGCACATTGGTAGTGAATTTGAGAAGCGCCGTAGAGGTACTGTGACCTTTATGGAAGCCATGTTGAGTGTTAGAGAGAAGGCTGCACTTTGTGAGGTAGTCAGTGGTTTGATTTGCAACAAGTTTTTCCAGAATTTTACTTAGGACTGATAGGATGGCTATAGGCCTGTAGTTAGTAATCTCCTTGGGAATCACCTTTTTTTAAAGACAGGCGTTACACAAGCAATCTTCCAGAGGTCAGGAACTTGGCCATTAGAGAGAGACAAGGTGAAAATTCTAGCCAGAGGGGAGGCTATGTATGGTGCTGCTAGTTTCAGGAGCCAAGGCTGAAGTGTATCTGATCCAGAGCTAGTGTTGTCAGAGATAGTACATAATAGTTTTTAGACCTCAGTCCTTGAGATTGCCTTGAAGTAGAACGGGATTTTAGACATTTGTCAGGAAGGATAGCGGGGGTAGTGGACTGTGTTGATGTTAAAAGCAGAGAGGCTGCCTGAGGAGATGGGAAGGCAGAGGTATTTTACTTATTTTTATTTCTTCATTCGGACTTAACCTTTGAGCAAAATGTTCTTTTCAAAGGTTCCATGTCTTGACAGGAGGACAATACAGAAAGGAAGTTGCAGAGTATGGGTGCACAAGTACAGAGACAAAAATACAAGAAATAACAGCAATTGGTCTATTTACAATTGTAAGCTATCTCATATAGAGGTACATATTGCAGTTAGTACAGGCGAGGGTACATGGTGAGTGCTGTGGGTTTAAGAACTAATTTAGCAGGAGGTAAAGCAGCCAAGGAGGCATTGTCGTTATTTCATATAAAGTCAGGAGGAGAGACTCAAATAGGTTTCACACCCTGTATGTTAATGCAGCCAAGAGGTGGCTTTGTCATTAATTCAAGTCAAGGGTGGGGGGTAATTTTCTGTTCAGGACTGACCTAGTAGGAACATACTAGACAGCAATGTGAGGAGAACCGTGCACAGAATAAGCTAGGGGAAGACAGGTGCTTTGAGACAATCACATTTGTGACGGGCCAATGGCAGGGGAGGGACTTAAAACAGAGTGCTGAGTTAAGGGCAGTAGATAGAAGGCTCATCGACAGGCTGTGGCTATGGAAGGCTCAAGTTCGAGGGCTGGCAAGTAGTAGTAGGAAGTAGGAGTTTAAACTCAGGGTTACTGGGCAGTAGGGTGGCAAATCAGAGAATACATCCTAGGAGCAGGCTGACTCCAAGCTAGCAGGTGTTAGTGCTACAGGTTAACTGCAGCTACATACCTCAGCCCTGGCAAGGTGATGTCTTAGTTCCATCTTGAACACAGGGAGGCTGTTAATGAGTAAAAGGCATGCTGGGATGTTATTTAGCCAAGAAGGAACCCTGTATGCGAAGGACTGTTGGCTAAGCGCTGTTTTTCTTAAGGGGATAGCAAGTGGGTTGCGAGTCTGCCCTCTAGTGTGGTAGCTGGATCTACCTCACTAGAGCAGTTCTTTGAAGGCCAATGGAGCTTTACCTAGGAGAGATTTCATACCAAGCAAGCATGTTTGGTATTTGATTCTGTTGGCAAGACTGAGCCAGTTAGTGCGCTCTTAGAGGGAGCAGGTGTGTAGGAGATTATCAGCCCCTAGAGCCAGCCTGCAGGCCTTGTTGAGGGCCGTGCTTACTTGTTTTAGTGCAGTGTCTGATGCCAACCCATCGATCAAGAGTCTGTAGTCAAAAAAAAAAAAAAAAAGACAAGATGGAAGAGGAGACTGCCAACCTGAGTGACTCGGGAGTTAGGTACTGTCTGTGCCTGTAGAGAACTCCAAGTTTCGTGTTCACTGTCTTGACAACTTGATTGATGTGCTGCACGTACGAGAGGGTGTCATCAATGATCACGCCCAAGTATTTCAAAGAGTTGACCTGCTTGAGTGGAGCAGCCTTGTTGTTAGTAATAGTAAGGGACAGAAAAGACCTCTTGTGCTGGTGAGTGGTTATCAGCATCATCTTCGGTCTTTTGTAATTGGCAGCAATTTCTGAGAGCTGAACCATTCTTCCAAGCTGCAAAATGAGTACTGCAAATTATTCTGTAGGTGCTGAAGCTGGGCACTACTACTAAGGATGACAGCATCATCTGCATACAAAATAATCTTGCTATTGCAGGCTCTGAAGCCTGTTGATGAGCAGGCTAAAGAGGAGGGGTCCATGTAGACCCTTGTGGGACACCCAGTAATATATCCCTAGACGAGAGATAGCTGTCCCAATTTTTACACTCTGTGCTCTTCCGGATAGGTAATCCTGGAACAGAGGATGGCTTCAGAGGCTAGCCGAGGTGCTGAAACTGGTCAAGCAAGATGTGATGGTTGACCGTATCAAAGGCTTTGGTGAGATCTATGATGATAGATCCCACCAGGCTGCCCCATCCAAGACCTTGTGAACGTAATCTGTGAATTCAACTAAGGTCATAGCTGTGCTATGGCACTGATGGAATCCATGCTGTTGTGGGCACAGTGACTGTACTTCTGAAGGTATTCCATGACCTGGTCAGCCACGCTCTTTCAAGTGCCTTAGAGGGGGGGAGAGGATAGATATTGGTCTATAGTTAGCAGTGCAAGACCGGTCCCCACTTTTTAGGAAAGGGGTGACTAGAGCTACCTTCCAGGAATTTTGCCAGGGTGAGAAACTTGTTAAAGATCTTGGCGATGGGAATCATCAACTCGTCCAAGGCAACTTCCACACAATTTCATGTCGAGTGAGTCACTCAAGTCTGGTTTTACCCAGCACCTTAGTAATGTAGGTCCTAGCTTCCTTGGTTGTGACACGCTTGAAGTAAAAATTTGGATGGGTCAAATTATCTCGGGCTTTGGGCGGGTGTTGTGGGGGTTCAAGGTAGCTGGGCGGGAGGATAGAACTGAGGTCAGAGAAGGCCACATTGAAGGCTTCAGCAATTGTGTGTAGATCTAGGGTAGGGGTGCCATGGTGCATGGAGGGGTGCCTTCTAGCTTCCCTGCCCAGCAGCTCCTTAATGTCATCCCAGAATTGCTTCCCATTGCCCCAGTTATATTCCAATTGCTCCTTGTAGTAAGTCACCTTGGGTTGCCTAGCAAGAGCAGTACACTTGTTCCTGGCTGCCCGATACTTTTGGAAGTCAGATTGGTTGCCAATAGGTATACTGAGACAGGTCCAAGAACATTTGATTGAAGGAATTAGCAATGGTGTTGGAGTCACTGTAATGTACTCCATTTAATACCTTGCCACTAGGGGTAGTTGACTGGGAAGCACTGAGAAAGGTCTTGACATGGGCCCAGAGTTTCCTAGGGTCCCCAGCAGAGCCTAGTAGCAATTCTTTACAATAGACACTCTTAGCTGTTCTGACCTGTTTTTTACAGAAGTTACGTAGGGTTCTGTAGGTAGCATAGTCAGACTGCAGCCCCAAAGCTTTGTACTTTTTCCAGCATTTGTCCCTATAGCATAGATGTTTCAGCAAGTCTTTGAGAAGCCATCTCATTTGTTTACCCCTCACCCTCCATGTCACCTTGGGGGCATGCTTGTTCTGAATGGTCAGGAATTAATTAAGGAAGATACTTAGTGCAGAATCATCATTATGGGAAAGGTAGATACCAGACTAGTTAATCCTTGAGGCATCTGATGGAAAGCCTCAATATCCAGGTTGGTGAAATTTGTCAAGGTGACATAATGCAGTGGAGGGATGGAGCAGCCTCAGGATTCCAGATGCAGAAGACAGTGGAATGATCAGTAAGCAAATCTGCCAAGATGCCTGCTTGGTGTAAATTATCTAGACAGTTTACCAGTACCCAGTCACTAAGGGTAGAGGGATTTTAGTGAAGGAGTAACTCTGGTAGGCTCAGTTAACAGCTGGTGAAGGTTGTAATGTTGTACCAGAGAGAACAGCATGCTATGAGCAGTCCCTAGCAAATTTTATTCAAGGTCACCCAGTATAATGACCTCATTATGTCTGGAGTGCAAAAGAGGCCTGATCAAATAATTCCTGAAGTCCTACAGTGCCCCCATTTGGCAGATTGTAGGCGCAGACAATGTGGAGTTTCTTGGCTTCCAGGGTGAGAGTATCATGAAGGAACTCACAGGTGAAGGATGTTGAGGATGGGGTGGCCGTGATATTTAGATGATCTTTATAGAACATGGAAACTCCTCAACCACACTTTGAGGAGAACCTATCCCTATGGATAAGGGAGTAGTTAGGAAGCATAGCAAGTCAGGGATAGTTGGATTTAGCCACATTTCAGACAAACAGAGTATGTCAGGCTTGTAGACACTGACCCAAGCCTCAAAATCAGTGAAATTGCAGGACAGGCTTCTGATGTTCATATAGGCAATGATGAGCCCTTTGCTAGAAATTGTGAAGATGTCAGCTGGGGAGAAGAGGGCAGATGGACCCAGGTTCATTTCAACATCCCCTGCAAGAAGGATGGCTAAGATGGTGAGGAACCATAGTTTTTGATAGCAAAACAGTAAAGGAACTGCGTGACTCAGCAGACAGTTTTTAAGTGTGGTCACTGCATAAAAGGTACAGTCCTTAGAGAATAGGAGGTGCTTAAAAGCAAGCATAGGTTGAGATGCAGTAATTAGGTTAGAGAAACTGAAAACGGCATGTAGGGTGTTCGAAGAACTTGAGGGATAGGATCCTGGGAAAGTTATAACAACCCGGTTAAGGCATAGTAAGAGTAGCAGTAATAGAAGCATCTCGAACATGTGACGAAGAGCCATGCTTACACAGGTGAGTGTAATTATCACACAGAGGGCTAGGCAGAGGAGCAAAGGTAGCCAAAGAGGAATTATGATATAGCTATAGAAATTTAGGCAGAGAGCTGAAACACAGGTACCAGCCAATCCCAGAGAGTCACCTGAAGCCTAGACCAATCAGCAATCAGGCACCATAAGTTCAAAATCCTTGGTTGGCTGACAGGCAGTTTTGGCACGGGACGTACCTGTGGAGCAACGTTTTGCGGCTGAACCAGTGAGGTGGTACAAGGCTCCTATCCGGTGTGGCAGGCTTGGTCTGCAGCTTTTGTTTCTGTTTCTGTTTCTGTTTCTGACCCTGCTCCACCAGCGTGGAAGGGGAGCAGGGGGCAGGCATTCAAGTCTTGTGGCCTTAGAGGGTGAGCATGGTTTAGCACAAGAAACAAGCAGAAACACCCTGGGGATGGTCCTCAGAAAGAGAGGTGCCCCAGGTCCACTGGAGCAAATATAAGGTGTTGCCCCTTTAACAGGAGAGACAGCTGTTGTAGCCCTCTAGTGGCTTTGTATTAGGGCTAGCAGTGCGGTGCCGCAACTTCTGATGAAATGGAGCCGCGCACCTTCCGCCATGTTTAGGAAGCAAAGACTTTTAAAAATTAGCTTTCTGTAAGTAGAAATATTTAAAAAATGGCTTTCATGGCTAGAAAGCTAAATCGGGGGCTAAAGCTTTCGGGGGTGGGTCTTCTTAGATTATCAGAGTTTTCCATTAACAATTATTTATGAAGTGGATACCAGTTGCCACAGCAGATGTTTGCAAAGTGCATGAGGGTAGGTGAAAAAGAAGTACAAGCAAAGCGGCAAGTCAGTGATAAAGAACATCAGTTTTTTAAAGTGAGGATTTTGGGACATAGTCAAAGAAGTATCCACACCACCAAGTAAGAGAAACATCAAGTATTGAGCAAGTCTGAGGTGCAAATCTAATGGTATGAGGGACTTGTTCTCCTAAAGAAAACCAATCTTTGGAGGAATAGACTTCAATAAAATGTTGTTTGAGCACATCACCAAGAGTGGAGGTATCCAACCAGTAACCAAGGTATTTATATGAATTAAGATCTTCTAAGTTAATCCCACCAGCAGTTAATAAGGATAGTCCAACTCTCCAGCTAGATGAGATAATCTAGTCAAGAGCCACAAATCATTACCTTAGTCCTTTGGGCATGTAAAGAGGTTCAGAATATCAAAAAGACTGAAGGTAAGAAAAACTGTCTTGCAGAACTATACTGAATGAGTCTATGGATCAGGAAGAGTAATAAATTACAATGTCATTGGTGGACAGATGGTGATGTCGGCCCCCCCCATAGGAGCACCCACCTTTTTAGCAGACAGCAAGAAAAGAACAGGAGCAAGGACCCAGCCTAGAGGGACTTCCTTACAGACAGAAAGAGGGACAGAAACCTGATCAAGGAGGGACACCATGTGGGAGTGACCATCCAAGAAACTACAGCATGAAACCAGTTCCAAGGTCTGGTCTCCAAGCCCGGAACATCCAATGTATCCTGTAAGTGACCATAATCTATGTAAGCAATAATACCCAACAGGGTGGGTGGTATTTGGCAATATCGGACCACCCAGGGGTGTTGCAAGGTCTGACACCTCAGGCGGAATGCCTTATAGGCTATGGAAGGTATAGTATTGCCCAATACCACCCACCCTGGAGGTTATTATTGCACTTATAAAATGGGTATCTGTGTAAATATAAATCAAGTATTAGAATAGTAAAAAAATTACTTTAAAAATGAACAGCATGCATAGGAAAAAAGCAGGTAAAGTAGTCCTTCCCTTGTGTACTGCTCTAGCTGCTGTTACCCCTCTCCAAATGCACATTAACACAGAGCCATTCTTTGTACTGATCCCCCACAATTACTTCTACTGATCGCCCCCCACCACCTGCAGAACAAAGGTTTTCTTGTAATTTCTACCAACCCAGTAGACACAGAAGCAGCTTTGCTGTATATATTCATTCATTTTAGGAAGCTGATTACTGCAGTCTTCACTGTCAGAAGGCGGTTAGCTGGAGGATGAGGGTGCAAGAGTGCAAATAGATCTCCGAGAATTGAACTGCCGAAATTGGCATGTTTTGCTCTCTCGCTGCCCATCCCACCAATGAGATTTAACAGCACCCATATAGAAAAAACAAACAAACAAGTAAAACATTTACCAATATGCCAGCTTCCCTCTCACTCGACAGAAAAAAATAACATTGATGCAATGAATGTGAGTTTGGTTGAGCAGTATCGGGCACGCGGCCACATATATAATGGTGTTATGGTTTGAGAGACTTTTTAACTTGTTTTCTGCAGTGAAAACATTTTATTCCAGAGTAATTTCTGGTTGGGTTGCGGGGAAAGTCACAGTTTCAGGTTGAGGTTTTGTTGGGTAGGGGCACGTTGGACTTGTTCGCTCGCTTAGCGAGCAGAAAACAAAATGGCTGTTGTAAAGTTTTCTAACAATCTACGGGCACACTAATTTCTGTAATAGGGCAGGCTGATGCAGGGACTAGTTATTCACTGGTCTCTGTTGCCTAATACCCACCTGGATAGAGTGTGCTCTGAGCCAATCAGAGAGCAGGGTTTTGCTAACCCATTTTCTGAAGTGGCAAACAATTTACAGTGGCAAAGGCATGGGACAAGTGCACAGAGATGGCCCTGGTAAATTGGCCATTAACTGTTGCAAGATTCATGTCATCTAAGACCTTTGACTTTGTAGTGGTGATTGAAAGAGACTGTCTAAAGCCAGACTGCCATCCATTAGGCTAAGCCTGGTATTTACAAATAGCAAACAACTGTCCAAAAGCTAAGTGTTCAAAAAGCTCAGCAGGTTCTGGGAGGAGAAAAATTTTATATAAATGATAAAGCCATCCACAGGGTCACCTTTATGAACTGTTTTAACTCGTTAATGTCCAACCTGCTGGACAAGTATCAGTTAAGATTTAAAAATGAAATAGCTTAATAGGACAAAAATTTAGAATGTAGCATAGTCCAATAATATTGTTCCAGGCCAATTTGACCAGTCTTGGACTTGGTTTTGAATTTTAATAATCTCTCATGAAAATCAACTCACTTAATTACCCTAAAGCTGAATTTACAGTCCAATTACTCTTCAAACCATTACATTTGTTATAAAGGGGATTAGTAGGGCCCAGACTGAGCTAACGGGTTTGTTTTTGTAATCTATCCAAACCACACACAAACTCCAAAGCCTCTATCCCAGTGCAATGAATCATGGGTGTGCAAATCCTTGTGCAAGAGAGGCTAAAAAGACTTCGCCAGAACAGGTATTGCCTTTAAACAGGTTTGTGCAGCTGATCCAGGATAGACTAAGAATGTCAAACCACAGACATATGTTTTGTCCTGCTTGGACTCCTCAGTGTAGTGTGGTCATTGTCTGGGTCAGATATCAAGTCATAACCTACAGATATGTAGAACTCTTGGTGTGAGCATACCAAAAAGGCAGAGTACATGAAGGGTAGTACTGGGGATCTGTAAAAGGATGCTAGAAGAGATGAAATATACACATTGATTGTTTTTTTTTTTGCATCTCTCCAACCCACCCACATACTCTGAAGCCTAATTCCCAGCAAAAGAGATAAGACATCACACTCTGAGTTTGTCGGGCTTGATTTTCAGATTTGTTACTAGAAAAAATAACATGCTGGTTAAGAAGAAGGGCAGTTTTCTTAAGCTATCAGGAGGATCATGGTCCAGAAACAATTGAGAAAGTACCATGAAGCATCTGTATCTAATTCTATACCTTTTCAAGGGAAGGGGATAACTGGAAACATATAACAATTCAGAGACATAAGGTAGGTGGAACCAGTATCATGGTAAAGAATATCCAGATATATCATGATATATCACAGGAAAAAAATGTGGGAATCCAAGCTAGGTATGTAAGCTAAGCAATGCTGAACTGGAAATCATGCCACTGGGATTCTAATTGTTTCTGGTACATTGTTGTGGGGAAGCTCAAAAATAGAGGGAACACTGACTTACACAATTCCATCACCATTGAGAAGGGAATATCTGTTGTTTCAAACAACATGAAGTCTTGCTATATTATGACAGTAGCAGTTTGATCCAGCTCTAGAACTGCTCCGGAGGTGAAATGGTTAATACCATTCCAAAATAGAACTTTGAGCACGAGCTCTAAGAAGCAGCTCTATCTGTGTAATTTCAAACCTGAACTGTCAGATTCTTTACTCCGCCTCAGTGAACAGTCGCTCCGGAGATTTCTCCTACTGCTCGGTTCATTTCTCGGTTTAAACAGTGTTTTCTCGGTCCGATTCAACCGAGAATAGTTTTATTTTAACCACAAAACCGTTCGGTTCAAGCTCTGTCTGTGGTAATCGTAAGTAATTAAAAGGTTTTGTCTGTGTGGAACTTGTAAGTTTATCGGTTCGGTTTTGAACGATCAGCTGGAATTTAAAACTTCGTTAATTTTAAAGTTTAACATTTTAGAGTGCGGTTCCCGTTCTTATCGGTTCTAAAAAACGGTTTATTACGTTTTTTCCAATATCCGTGACACGGTTGAGGAACCGATAAGGGTGTCTTGCCTAGCACTGCCGTTTGAGCAAGTTTTCTGGTTGACTGGCATTATGTCAGCAAACCCAAAAGAAAAACTGGGCCCACTGGGTTTCAACACTGTGATGTCTGTGGGAAGCCTTTGCCAAGGCTGACCCACACACCACATGTGTCTATTGTCTGGGGTTTGACCACCTCCAGTCAGGCTGCCAGATATGTAAAATTTCCTGCAGCCACCCTGGAAAGAGATTGGGCAGGGTCAGGAGACGAGAGGCAAAAGTCCGCTGACCGGATGGCCAGCCGGTTCGGTGCCAACCGAACCGGAGGAGTAGCCTCTGACCAGGGCGAGACTTCTCGGGCAAAAGAAAAGCTGGTTCTGAGGAACCAGTTCCAGTAAAGAAAACAAGAAAGTCAGCAGGTTTGGAGTCAAAATCCTTCTCCAACTGCTGCAGAGATAAAAAAGCCATACAAATTGTCCAGTCACTGTCTCAGGGTCTGTCCGAACCGCCACTATCTGGCAAAGGTCGGTTCGTCCGGTTCAGTGGTTCAGGAATATGATGTTGAGGGTTTTATGAACCAGAGGAGGGGAGGATGATTATGAACAGTATGAATGTGGCTGGGAAGGTCTGGGTGTGCCCATTGAACGGACATTTCCCCAGACAGACCTTTAGAATCTCCCCTATGCTGTCTGAGTCCCCATCTCATTTTATGTTTTACAAAAGTTGCTGAAACCCTCCAGCTTCCCTTGGAAGAAGCTGTGGATGAGCAAGAGGAGCCTGATTTTGTAGAAATGATGGATATTCAGAGTCTAGGAGATTGTCTATTCCTTTGCATAAGTCTTTTAGGAAGCAAACAATAAAAATTTTAAAAGCTCTAATTCTGTGCCTCCTGTAGATAAGAAGATGGACAGAAGGTACACATTGTCAGGTCCTGATACAGAATTCCTTTCTCAGCAATGCAGTCATGTTGAGTAGTTCAGGCTGCAGCCTGTGATAAAGCTAATAGTCCCTGGCTTCACATCCTCCTGACAAGGATTCCAGGAAGATTGATGCCATGGCGAAAAAACAGTATATGGCAGCCTCTCTGGGACTCAGGCAAGCAAATTATATGGCTTATGTAGCTAGGTATCAGAAATCTAGATGGGATACTGTTATGGAATTAGCCAAGCAAGCCATGGCCAGCTGGCTAGCGAACTAGAACAGGTGGCTGCTGATGGCATTGAGACTTCTAAGGTACAGTTTCATGCTGCTGTGGATGTTAATGATGTTTCTCTAGGGTCATGGCCACATCTGTAGCTTTTCAGTAGGTTGGCTTGGCTCAGTTGTACTAGCCTGTCACAGGATACCCAGACTAAGGCTATGGATTTTCCTGTGGTGGGAAATTCTCTGTTTGGGGAGCAGACAGAGAATTACATGAAAAGATGGATGAATATAGGACTACTTACAAAAGTGCCCAAGCTAAGGAGCAGCAAGCCACTCCCCAGAGGCATACCCCCAGGGGTAGGGGTAGGCCTTTTCACAGGCCTTTTTATCAGACTCAGGCCTCCTCTGCCTATGCTCAGAGGGGCTTCTTCAGAGGCAGAGGCAGATGAGGGGTGGGCAGGCCTGCTCCCACCCCTTAGCCTAAAGCACCTGCTAAGCAGGCACCCTGATGGGGTGCCCAGGGCTGATTCTCCTTTAGCGGTAGGGGGCAGGCTGGCTTACTTCAGTCAGAACTGGGCTTCTTTAACCTCAGACAAGTGGGTTCTGGAAGTAGTAAGCCAGGGTCTGGTTCTCAGCTTCAAAAAGTTTCCCAAGTTGAGAACCAGATTTTTTCTACCTGCAAGTGCTTCAGAGACTCTTGCTCTAGAAGCAGAGGTCTCAACCCTGTTGGCTCTCAGAGCAGTGGAAAGGGTTCCTCCCCTGCACCAGGGCAGGGGTCTGTATTCCAGATACTTCCTTACCCCAAAAAAGACAGGAGAATGGCGGCCCATATTAGACCTCAGATATCTGAACAAGCATCTTTTGAAACCAAAATGGTAACTCTGGCAATGATTTTACCCTCCCTAAGGCCAGGGGACTGGTTAGCCTCCCTGGACCTCAAGGATGCCTATTTCCATGTCCTAATCAGAAGCTCCCATCGAAAGTATCTCAGATTCGAACTACCCTCAGGTCATTACCAGTTCAGAGCAATGCCCTTCGGCCTCACCTCTGCCCCAAGGGTATTCACAAAGTGTCTGGCAGTGGCAGTGGCCCACTTAAGGAGGCAAAGGATTGCTGTTTTCCCTATCTAGATGATTGGCTCATTGTAGGCCAGTCCCCAGAACAGGTAAAATCTCACCTGCAAGTCACCCAGCAGCTTCTCACCTCCCTTGGCTTTCTGCTAAATCTGCCAAAGTCGGTTCTGGAACCAGTCCAGGTACTCACCTTTATAGGGGCAGAGTTGGACACAAAGCTAGCCAGAGCTTTTCTTCCCTTAGAAAGGGTGACGAATTTAGTGGCTCTGGCCTCCTCCTTCACTCTGCAGGTCTCTTGACCAGCAAGACACTTTCTGCAGCTCCTGGGGCACATGGCTGCATCCACAGCTGTTGTGCAGGGAGCAAGATTTCAGATGAGAGACATCTGTTTCACTTGAGAACCTATTGGTCTCAGAGGAGAGACCCCCTTTCCAAGTTGGTCCCAGTGACTCGAACCTTGATCCAGGCCCTCCAGTGGTGGCAGGATCAGAGCAATTTATGATTGGGGGTTCCCTTCATTTCCCCTGCTCACAATTTGACTCTCACTACAGATGCTTCCCTTCTGGGTTGGGGAGCCCACATGGGCGATCTTTCCACTCAGGGAGTGTGGTCCCCCCAGGAATCTCTACTCCACGTAAATTTGCTGGAACTCAGAGCTGACTTTTTAGCTCTTCAAGCATTTTCTGCATCTGTCCACAACAAGGTGATACAAGTCAGAACAGACAACACCACAACAATGTGGTACATCAACAAACAGGGGGGCACTCGGTCTTCGGCCTTGTGCACCGAGGCAATGAAGTTGTAGTCTCTGGCCTATTCCCTGAACACTTCCCTCATAGCAGTTCATCTTCCAGGGAAGGACAATGTCCTAGCAGATGTTCTCAGCAGGATTTCCCAGGGCCATCACGAATGGTCCCTGGATCCTCAAGTGCTGGGGATAGTCTTTGCCAGATGGGGCACCCCTCAGATAGATCTTTTTGCAGCCCCAGACAATCACCAACTTCCTCTGCTCTGCTCTGTTGCAGGCCTCCAGTGCTGGGATCAGTCCCCCTGGATGCCCTTCTCCTGGATTGGGCGGGGAAGTTTCTTTATGCTTCCCCCCCTTCCCTCTCCTATTCAAAGTATTAGTCAAAATCAGATCTCAGCCTTGCAGGGTGATTCTGATTGCCCCGGATTGGGCCAGGCAGCCCTGGTACCCACTCCTTCTGTCACTGACAATCCATCTTCCCTTTGCCTCCCCAGAAATCACAACCTATTAACTTGTGCCCAGTGAAGGGTTTGGTATCCGACCTCAATCCCTCAACCTCAAGGCCTGGCTCTTGAGGAGTTAGAGTTGCTGATTTCACCTCTCTCAGGGTGTTCTTGAAATCCTAAAGGCTTCCAGAAAGCCTTCCACTAGGGTTACTTATAGTTCTAAATGGAAAGGTTTTCCATTTGGTGTGCTGGGAAAATGTTTCCCCAGAATCTGCTGATTTGCCCATTGTATTAGATTACATGGTCCATCTTAATTCCTTGGGTCTCAGACCAGCTACCCTGAGAGTCCATTTGGCAGCTGTATCTGCTTTTGTTTCAGCAGGAACGTCATCCCTCTTTCCACTCACCCTGTGTTTTCCAAGTTTTTTAAGGGATTACTCCATACTAATCCACCCTTTGAGAACCGGCCCCTGCCTGGGACACTTAATGTTTGTATTGCCCAGTTAATGCAACCCCTTTGAACCCTGTTTTCTGCAGAGCTTAAGTATCTAACTTGGAAAACTGTTTTTCTGTGGCTATCACTTCTGCTAGACATAAGTGAGTTGCAAGCCTTGTCAGTAGAAACTGACTTTATTTCTTTCCACAGGGATAAGGTAGTCCTTAGCACTAATAGGAAGTTTTACTTAAGGTGGTTTCAGATTTCATCTTAACTAATCTATCCCTTCCAGTATTTTTCACTGATCATCTCTTCTGGTGAGAGGAGGTTGCACAGCCTGGATGTTAAGAGGCTCTTAGTTACTATATAGAGTGTACCAAAGGTCACAGGTTCGAATCCCTCCAACTTTTCTTCACCTATGGTGAAGTTGGGAAAGGCAAACCTGCCACTAAGAGATCAATTGCCAGGTGGATTGTCTCTTGTATCCAATTTTGTTATCAGAAACTGGGCAGAGATCCCCTCTGGCTTGAGGGCTCACTGTACCAGGGTACAGCTGCGTCTCTAGCTGCTGCCAGAGACATCCCTATATTAGAGAATGCCAGGCTGCTACTTGGAAAATGGTACACTTTCACCAAGCATTACTCCCTGGATGTCCAGGCCAGGAGAGATGCTCGGTTTACACAGCAGCTGTTCTTCAGAGCCTATTCCCTAAGTAGGTTCTGCCCCTCCTCCATGGAGGTACTGCTGTGTAGTCTGCTACTGTCATAATATAGCAAGACTTCTGTTGTTTGAAGAAAAATTACTCACCTTAGTAATGTTGTTTCTTCTAATGGAGTCTTGCTATATTATGACCTCCCCCCCAGCCTGCCCCTCTCAGAACTTCTACTTGGGTGGGTTGAGAAACCTAGCGTGGGCACCATTTTGTGCCCTTTTAGCATTTCTCCCCCTTTGGGGGTTTGGGGTGTGTTTTATTATACTGTTGTTTTATTCTCATGTTGTTAGAATTGTATTAGTAGTTCTGGTCCCCTGACTTGAGTCTTGGGTGTTGGGACCAGCAATAGTTCATTGGTATTTAGGTAGCCATTTGGCTAGTGTAGGTTACAGCTTCCACACAGACCTTAGTGAGTTTTTGCTCGTAAAGATCTGATAGTTCAGGTTTGAAATTACACAGATAGAGCTGCTTCTTAGAGCTCGTGCTCAAAGTTCTATTTTGGAATGGTATTAACCATTTCACCTCGGAGCAGTTCTAGAGCTGGATCAAACTGCTACTGTCATAATATAGCAAGACTCCATTAGAAGAAACAACATTACTAAGGTGAGTAATTTTTTCTTCCTTCAGATTGGAGCATTATGGGATCAGATAGGCAACCAAGAGCATTGTTCTTTTTAGGACTGCAGTGGGCATAGCCCTGCAAACCTTGTATGATCACTGAGAAAAAGGACTCTGCATTCCTTCTAAATGAGCAACATGTTGACTGCATCACAGTTGCCTCTGCATCTGTGAAGTAGTCTACCCATGTTATCCTGATGACTGCAGCACTCCACTATGTCACAGTGCCGGCAGTCATGGTGGAACCTGCACACTCTGTGATGTCCAAGATGGCCACTACACTGTACTGCACATGTGCTAGCAGTCACACATGCACAGTAGCATATAGTGGCCATCTTGGTCATGGCAGAGTTGACTGTGTTCTGGCCGTGACTGTCAGCACTTATTTATATATTTTTTATATTATAGCATTTCCCTACCCACCCCCTCCCTCTCAGGACCCACAACCCCAACCCTCCTCCCAGAAATGACACTAGGGGTGCCTCAGTCCCCCAGTGTTGCAATTGGCCAGCAGCAACATAACTGTGACTGGGGTGCCCAACCCCCAGTGTCTTGATTGGGGATCATCAGTCTTTTTCTGGCACTGGGGTGCCCAATCCATTGGTGTTGTGATGGGGATCATCGGTCTTTTATTTTTCACCTGTAAAAAATGGTCCATTGATGTCCTCCCATATAACTGTGACACTTGAGGGCCCAATCCCTCAGTGTCGTAACTGGGGATTGTTGGTCTCTTTCTTTTTCAACTGTAAAACAAAATGGTCCATCATGTCTTTGCAGCCGTTCCTTATCCCCACCTGACCATCCCACTGAGCATCCACCCCCCACACACACCCCAAGCCCTTACTTACCCATTGGGGTCCAACACTGTAATCCTCTCTGGACCACAGACACGTCTTCACTCTTCAAAGCCAGACTGCAAACTGAAGACACAGGTATGCAGTTCAATGTATTTCAATGGAGTTTTGAAATTAGTGCCATAACTTGGTCATTTTTACATATTTTTGGCCCAACAATGAACAATGTCACTGTCGTTAGGCAAATCTGTCCTGAAAGGTGATTTTTGGGGTCCCTGCATGAAATCACATTTCAGGCAGGAGTTGAAAATTTTCTCTGCCCTTGTTCATGTGGAGGGGTCATAAGAAGGCTATGTTGAAAATTTGGTGTAAAAATATTGAAAAACAACAAGGGTTATGAGCCTTCATTGAATTTTGCAAATGCAGGCTCATAACTTTGGTATTTCTCAATATTTTTACCCCAAATTTATAACCTAGCCATATCTTTACTGCACCTCATGACCGTGACAGCTGTCATTTTTCAAATCCTGTCCAAACTATTTTTTACACTCGAAGGTGATTTCACAGTCCCTGCACAAAAATCACCTTTCGGTCAGAGTTGAAACTTTTCTCTGCCCTTGTTAATGAGGTGCCATCTTAAGAAGGCTATGTTGGAAATTTGATGCAAAAACATTTAAAAACAAAAAATGTATGCGCCTACTTTGATTTTTGCGAACACAGGCTCGTAAGTTTGGTAATATTCAATATTTTTACCCCAAATTGTCAACATAACCATTTCTTTACAGCACCTCATAAATGTGACTGCTGTCCTTTTTCAACTGCTGCCCAAAATGTGTTTTTGAATCCTGAAAGTTGATTTCGCAGTCCCGGCAAAAAAACACCTTTAAGCCAGGAGTTGAATATTTTGTCTGCCCGTCTTCATGAGGCTGGGTCATAACAAGGATATGTTTAACATTTGGTGTAAAACTATTACAAACCAACACACTTATGAGCCTGTGTTGCATTTTTCAAATGAACACTTGTAACTTTGGTAATTTACAATATTTTTATCCCAAATTTCTCAGCTTCAGCACTATCACCTCTGGCCAGAGTCTGTGTGTAGAGGCACTGAACTTTAAAAGAATAACATTAAATGGTGTGCAATACCAATGGGGAGCAAACATGCAGCCAAAGAATTATATTTAAAATTCATGAATCTGGGTCTGACTGTCATTCAGATAACTGCAGGCCTGTCTTGGTTCTATCAACACTATCATTTCTGGAAACGCTAATACATAATCTGATAATGATGAACCTTCTAGACAACAGGATTCTTGTGGAGGCACAATTACAATTTAGACACAACCATTCAACTATTACTGCTCTGCTGAAGGTAGTTAATGGTATGCCACTCACACCGGATAATCGCTACATTGTTGGTGCAGCCTTCATCGACCTCACTAAAGCATTCAATGCTGTCAGTTACTATATTTTAGTCTCCTAACAATGGTAACTAGGATTATCTCACAATGCTGTGGCATGATTTAAGGACCACTTGTCAGAGATATCGCAGGTTGCAAAAATCAGTGGTACTGCCATATCTCCTAAACTGCTAAGCCTTGGAGTTTCCCATTTTAAGGTTTCTGATTTACAGCCCATTGATCAAGGGAGTAATAGAGATCTCTGGAGGCTCCAAAAAGCAACATCTACCTCTATACCCCCTTACGCTCTGGAAAGGGGCGGGCAAGATGGTAGCTGTGCTGGGCTGCAGTCAGCAGCAGTTCTGATGGAGCTACTGCTTTTGCCTTCAAATTGTTTTAGAACCTATCTTGCTGACATTTTTCAGGAGATTTAAGCTGACTTTTAACTTTTTATTTTGTTATTTTAGCTAAGATAAGTATAAGGATATAGTGTTAGGCAGGACAGAAAACAGTGAGGTAGATTAGGAGGATAGTATTTTATTTTTAGTCAGGGTTGGAAATGCTTCATGGTGTGAACTCGCAGTATTTGTGAAGTGTAATTTAAGAGCTCTGTCTTACCTGTCAGTAACTACGGTGCCGCCAAGAGGTCTGTGTGAACTCGAAAGGTGCCATGGAGGTTGAGTGTGGCTAGTTGTCATTCAGAGGATCCTGCAGCTTTCCTGGAAGTCAGAGGAAGAAGTGACCAGGAGTGACTGAGCTGGCTGAAGGGGCAGTGGGAGGCAATGGGAGATAACTGACGTGGTGCAAAGGTAAATGCTTTGCTGCCTCTTGGGATGACCCTATTTGTCTGCTGCAGTCTTATCTAAGTCCTGGAGTCAAGTATTGAAGTGTCGGGTTTGAGAGCAGTGGCCTCCTATGACCCAAACCTTTCTGTGGACACACGTAGCTGTTCTTGGGACCACTTGAAAGGTTCTCCTACAGCCTTGCCTGAACTGGTGTACAAGTTCATTGTCCACCCTGATCTGACAGTCTGGTTCATCTGTAAGCCCAGTGGAGGCGATGACTTTGTCGTAGGATCGGTAGAGTCATTGTCGAACTGCTATCTGTTCCCACTCGTGAGAGGAGTGGAAAATGATTTTGGCTCAGTTCATGGATTTTAACTGTATGAATCAATCTGTACTGTGGCTCTAGCAAATAGTTTAATATTCGCTTTGGAAACTGGCAGTCTGAGTGCATTCCATTCTACCTTGAAACTTTGGGCTGGTTGAATCCCGGCTTGGTTATCTGGACTTGGACTCTTGCTGGTTTCACTTGGTTTTCGTTTGGTATCCATTCTCACAACACATTGCATTTCATTGAAACTCTCCCCATTTCTTTTGTTCAGGATTTTATTGGGGGTTTTGGGAGGAGGGGGACTTTTTTGTTATGGGTTTTTGCATTTTGTTGGTGTAGAGGGTATTGTTTCTTGGGGGTCAGGTCTATTGGGTTTGCTTGGAGTGTATTTAAATATTGTTTTTTTTGTTTTTTTATTTATTAAATTTTGGATTATTACCTTTGAGCCAGAGGCTCTTTTACATAGTTTCCATGTCAGGTACAATTACAGATAAAAGCAATATTAAGGCAAGAAACAAAATACGGCAAAATGGCACAGACCAATGAAAGTTACAAAAGTGGTGTTCTGAACAAAGGCAATGACAAACTGTTATCACTATTATATAACCATAAGAAAGATAGTTGCGGCTGTCAGGCGTTGTCAGTCATAAGTGCAAGAGAGGGGAAAAGGCAGTTGGCCAAGAGGTAGGGCTGGAGTGGAGGAGGAGGAAGGAAACTATGTCAGGACAGCAAGTGTCTGATAACTAAGGCATGGGACAGAACTGAGTAGAAGGGATGGAGGTTCAGCAGAAGTTTGAAATTAGGAGGCTAGGATAGCTAGAGGGACATGGAGGTCAGCAGGGGTGAGAAGGGAAGGAAATACTTATTGCAGATGGTAAAAGAAGAATGGTTATGGGGGAGCAGCCAGGGGACAAGAGGGAGTGAAGCAGGGGAGAGGGGGTGAGGGATGGAGAAAAGAGGGGCTGAGGTTATGGGAAGTGAGGGTATGGGGAGGGGGGAACAGGAAGGGGAGCAGAGGTAAGCTGAGGTAGGCGGCGGACTATAGGAATAGTCCTCAGAGTTAGGAGAAGCACAAAGCTCTTGCCACACGGGACTCTCAAAGATTACATTTAAATAAGCCCAGAGAGGATGCGTTTGTGATTTCACAATGCAGTGAGTTAAACCATTTGGGGGCTCTGGCTGTGAACGAGCACTGTCCTTGTGTAGTCTGACAATGAGGGACCTGAAGAGTGGAGTAGTCAGTACTTCTAGTGCGACGAGTTGCAGGAGGGGCTGAGGAGGTTCTGCACTCCCAGGGATAGGAGACCAAGGGAGGCCTTTTTTACCATAAGTCAGGTTTGGTAGAGTAGTCTACCCTGTAGCTGTAGCCAATTATCCTGCTCATAAAGGTCACAGGTGTGGGTCTGAGGGGCAGCTCCAGTGGAAGCCTGCAGGCCTTATTCAAGGCAGTTGAAATATGAGTAAGGGCAGTATTGGTAGCTGACTCATAGATCACTAGCCTCTAGTATATAATTGCGATGATCAAACTTTGGATAGCTTGCTTGAGGGCTTCAGCTGTAAGACAATGCTTTTGCTTATAGAGGATGCCAATGCGGGAGTTCACAGATCTGGCAACGTAGTCAATATGACTAGAAAAGGATGAGGAGCTATCCAATGTCACACCAAGGTACTTAAAAGTTTGGGTCAGCTCAAGAGAGGTGCCTGACCAATTATGGACTGTCAACTGTTTGGATTTATGTTTATTGTGCTAGCCATGGAAAAGCATTTTTTTTTTTTTTTGTAGTTGAGCGCAGGTTTCTGTCTGCTGAACCATTCCTCCACTTCTGCAAAACTTTCCTGGAGCTGTCTCTCTAGAGGGCTGGGTCAGAGTTCTTAGTGAAATTACCTCATCGCTGCATACAGGAGAATTTATTCTGAACAGTGGGCAGGAGTTTGTTGAGAAAAATGCTAAAGAGTAACGGTCCCAAGCTAGATCCTTGGGGAACACCAGAACGGACAGGAAGCTTAGTCGAGAGTGAGTTACCTAGCTTAATTTGCCACGAGCGATCCAAGAGGTAGCTATTAAACCATCTTAGGGTGTCAGTTGATAGTCCTAGATCAGCAAGTTGTTGAAGCAATAATGGATGATTGACCGTATCAAATACCTTGGTCAGGTCAATATAGGTGGCGCCAATGAAAAGGCCTTGGTCCAAAACTTGGTGGATGTAGCCAGTGAATTCCAGAAGCGCAGTAGTAGTGCTGTGCCTTTCTAAATCTGTGCTGCTGGGGCACTGTAGGCTGTATTTCTCCATGCATTCTAGCAGTTGGTCGGCAACAATTCTTTGAGGTCTTTAGATAAGGGGGTGATGGATATGGGCCTGTAATTACCATGCTGTGCCCTATCTCTGCTTTTGTGGATAGGGGTCACCTGGGCTGACTTCCATTTGTGAGGGAATTGAGAGAGCATAAGGGACTTGCTGATAATCCTAGTAAGAGGGGATAGGATAACATCAAAAGTAAGGGCGATGCGTTTAAGGTCAATTGAATCCCCACTTATTCTGGTCATACTGAACACTTTAAAGATGTATTTTTTTGGCCACACTTTCAGTAACAGCCTTAAAGCAGAAAGGAGGATGCACATGCTCTGTGACTGGCAGTGAACCTGGAGGTGGGTTCAAAGAAGTTTGGTGGTAGGACATGGCTGAGATCTGTAAAAGCAGAGTTGAAAGTGTTGGCGATAGTTGTAGGGTCGAGGGTAATGTTGCCATCTATATTGAGCATTGAAGGCAGTGATCTAGTATCTTTCCCAGTAATTTCTTTACGATTGTTCCAAAATTTCTTACTGTCTTTCCAGTCGGTGACTAGGGCATTTCTATAGAAGGTGACTTTTGCTAGGTGAATAGCCCTGGTGCAGGCATTACTAGCAGTCTTGTAAGCCTGAATATCAGCACTCTGCCAGTAGGCCTTGCATGATACCAAAGTTGGTGCCGCAATTTCATTTGTTATGGAGGTCAAACGTAATCCATGGATAGTCAGTTCCCTAATTTTCCATTTTTTATAAGGGCATGAATGTCACAGGCTGCATTAAAATTTGAGATGAAGAATTTGAGGCAGTGTCCACGTCCCCCGCTGAGTTGATATGAGACCAGCCTTGTTATTGCAGGAGTGTTTTTAATGGTTGTAAGTGCCCTCTGGTAAGCACCCTGCTATAGACGGTTTTATGTGGGGGTATTTATGTATTTGTTTGACCATTGACACAGTATGGGAGAATCATCACTTATGGTATCTGGAAGAACTTCAGTAGGTGTGATATGGTCAGGATGTTTAGTGAGAGTAGTGTACTGGTCCCTGTTCTGTAGTTAGTCCTGGTGGGCGACTGAACCAGTTGTGTGAAGTTAGCTGCAGAGAAGACATACTTGAAGTTGCTTGCATTTGGCAAGAGCCAGTTTACGTTAAAATCTCCAAGCATTATGACCTCTGAGTTGTGTTTTAAGTTATGAATGCAGTTCAGTATTGAGTTTGACTTCAGGGTGCTGACTTGGGAATGTATACCAAAGCTATCATCGAGGTCTTGCTGTGGGCCCCAAGTAGTAGCTTGATAGCAAGGAACTATATCTCAGTTCCAAGACTAGGTAGGGTCAGGGCATGTCCCATTAAGGTCTCTTTCAAATAAATGATGCAGCCACTACCTTTTTTAGTAAGTCTATCCTGCCGGAAAACTGAGTACCCTGGAACAACAATAGCATTATCTGGGATCGTGGGAGACAACCACGTCTCTATCACTGATAGGACATTGGGATTATGTTGGGAGACCCAGACAGTGAGTGCATCTAGTTTCCTAAGTAGGCTGCAGATGTTGATGCTGGCAAGGGTGAGGGTCCCAGTTTTGCATTTGGCACTGTGGCTGTCCTGAGGCGGACCAGGATTAGTGGATATTTCCAGAAATCAGGAGAAATAGTAGTAGTAGTAGTAGCATTTGAGAAATTGTTTGAGGTACTTCTATGTAGCTGATGTCCCTTTTTTCCCAAAGGGTGTATGCAGGACTTATGCTGTACTGAGCAGATAGTAGAGAGAAGCAATAGCATGCTGTGAAGGGTGGGTGTGCATTTCCATGGGCTTGGGAGTAACCATGGGGGAGATGGAGAAGACTCCGTGCATGGAGTCACTACTGGTTACAGTCCCATAGTTACACAGATTGTAGTTTTCAGGGAACGAAGACTGTATGGGGGATGTGTACTTACTGGTAGAGTTAAGGGATGATGAGAGTAAGAGCAGGGTAAGGAGGAAAGACAAAGGAGGAAGGCTGTCATGTTGGCCGATGGAGTGAACCCCAGGAATTATTTAGAGCACAATAGTAGATAGTAAGCAGAAGCAGGCTAGGGTGGCCAGGTAAGAGCTTGAGACACAGGGCAGATGATAAACAGGACTGCCAAGAATGGCAGTGCAGCGTGCTTGGCAGAATCTTGGACTCGCTAAGCCATGGGGCAGATGGGCAGTGGGACTGGTGAGGATGGCCAAAGAATAAGCATCAGGACCAGTAAGGGGACCAAGAGAGCAAAGGAAGAGCAGAAGGAGTAGCAACAGAGCATTTAATAGAGGTTGGGTAGGGTGGGGAGGCGGAAAAAATATAATACAAATAAGACAGTAGCAAACTGTAAAATTCTCTTGAAAAGATGGGCTGGACAGTCAAGCTGGAGACCTTGAAATTCAGAGGAGACAGAGCAGCCAATAGCAGTTCAGTGGCAGGGAGTTGCAGTCAATATACAAGCAGGATGAGATAAGCAGGAGCCAATCGCGTGGAGACCACTGTAGGTTGAAAAGCACTTTGCAGGTGGGCTTAGAGTTCAGCAGAGCAAGGAACTGAGCCACAGCCACTAGGGTGGCCTGGGTAGTCCATGAGGTAGCTTCACCTGAAAGTGGGAGAGGCAGAGGTTGAGGCCCTTCTTATTTTCAAGAGCTGTTTAGCTTAAGCAGTATGAGTGACTGGGGTAAACACAATAGGAGTGTCTAGGGACAGACAAAGGATTGAAAGGAGAGGAGCGGTTAAATGACAGTGAGGGGTTGGAAGGAGATTACAGGGGGTGCTTGGCTAAGTGGCGCCAAGGGAGTAGAAATAATGGGAGAGTTGGGGAGGGTGATAGACTGTTTCAGTGCAGAGGTTAGACACATGAGCGCTGGTTGAGGGGGAGAGGAACAAGGCAATGTATGTGCTCTACCAGTGAAAAGTCTCAAGTGCCAGGAGGGAAACACAAGGTTTGGACAGGTCACAGAGGGGAAAAGCTATGAGGGAAGCAGTCTGAAAGAAGGCAGCGGAGAGAAAGGCTTAGGTAGAAGAAAAGCAGGCGGTATTAGTTCTAACTCACAGTATTTATACAGGCTAGCAAAAACTCTAAGGTAGTAATCAACAATAATGCAGGCAACATCACAGGATTAACTGAGCAGTAAAAAATATAATACAAATAAGACAGTAGCTAACTGTAAAAGTCCCTTAACAAAGCGTCATTGAGAGCCAGCTGGAGATCTTGAAATTCAGAGGGAGACAGCAGCAGCTAAGCAGTTCAGCAGCAGGAGTTGCAGCCAATAGACAAACAGGACAAGAAGAGCAGGAGCCAATTGGGTCGGAGACCACTGTAGGCCAAAAAGCATACCTTGCTGGTGGGCTTGGAGAGCGCAGTGGTCAGCAAGGAACTGAGCCGCTGCTGCAACGGTGGCCTGGGTAGTCCGGGAGGGTAGCTTCACCTTGCAGGTGGGCTTGTAGAGCACAGTGGCCGGTGAGGAACTGAGCTGAGGCCACTAGTGCAGCCTGGGTAGTCTGGGAGGGTAGCTTCACCTTGCAGGTGGGCTTGTAGAGCACAGCGGCCGGCGAGAAACAAAGCCTCAGCTGCTAGGGTGGCCCGCTGGCCTGGGTAGTCCGGGATGGTAGCTTCACCTTGCAGGTGGGCTTAGAGAATGCAGCAGTTGGTGAGGAACTGAGCCATGGCTGCTAGCATGGCCTGGGTAGTCCAGGAGGGTATTTTCACCTGAAAGAGGGAGCTAGTTTAGTTTTGGGGGCTTTACTTGTTTAGTGGTTGGGGGGAGCTATTTAGCTAAGGCTGCCCTTGCACTTTTCAATCCAGTGTATTCTGGTTTTCCTGGGGACTTAACTTGCCAGAACAAAGATGTATTGGTGTCCGAGCCCTGTTAGAATTACCTATGCTGCCACTCAGCTCTGTGACCTTCACCCCTTCACTGACCTTCCAGTTTCTGCCACTGCAGCTAGGTGCTGCAGGGAGGTCGAGATTGTTAGGAGGTGAGTGGTTTGTCAAGGGCAGAGGGCAGCTGAGGAGGGGGTGGTGAACAGAATTGAGATTGTCTGGTCCAGGAGATGCCCTGGGTATAAACAGAGCCTAGGGAGAGGACAGACATGTTTGGTCTCTGTACCCAGAGTTCCCACTGGACCGAGTAGGCAGGTAGCTAGAGGACTGGCCATGTCCTCTAATCCTTTTTGGGCAGTGCTATGCAATGCCAGGTTGATAGGGAACAAGACCAGCCAGGTGCACTTGTTAATAATGTGCAGTTCATGCACAGTGGTATTTTTGCAGACTTGCTTTCCTCTGTTGATCTGGCCTGCATCACAGAAACCTGGCTGGGTGGTGATGCTGGCCCAATTCTGAGGCCGCCTCCCACTGGGTATTCCATAGTGCACTGCCCGAGGAAGGGTTGCAGGGGTGGGGAGTGGCCATTGTCTTTTGATCCCACCTGGGCTTCACGGTGCACTCAGTTGGTGACACCCAATCTTTTTAGTGTGTTGCTGTGCATCGGGGTGCAGGTTGCAGGATTCTCCTCATCAACCACCCTCCCGGGGCAGGAGGATAATTCCTGCAGGAGGTGGCAGACTTCATCATCGACCAGTTGCTGGAGTCTCCCAGGTGCTTAATCTTGGGGGACTTCAATGCCTGGATCGATGACAAATCCCCGCATTTTGGTTATGACCTCCTCTAGCTGATGTCTTCACTGGCCTGTCACAAGCTGTTGCTTCTGCAACCCACCAGCATGGCCACACACTTGCTCTGGTATTCCAGCTGGATCTTGAGGTTGATAACCTCAAGACTGATCAGTTCTCTTGGTCTGATCACTGTGCTGTAGAGGTCATGTTTGGGGCCCCCTGCTTGTCTCTTCCCTGTGGAGATGGTCAGCTATCACCCTAAGGGCTTGTACCCAGAGGGACTGTTGGCACTAGCTGACCTATCTAGGGTTGATGCGGCATGTGCAATTGGCTCCAGAGAGGCAGTGGCCACCTATAATAGGGTGGCCCTGAAGCTGTGGATGGCTTTAGCCAGCCTGTATATGACCCAGATCTTCTCACTTGAGATCCCCCTGGTTTGATGGGGATCTCAATGCAATGAAGGTCAAGGGTCAGAAGTTGGATAGTTTCTGGTGGAAGACCCGGCTGGAAGCTGACAGGCTGTTCCTGCATGCTCACTATGCTAAGTACCAGGCAGCAAATTCCCATAAGAAGGCAGAGTTCCTGTCCAGGGAAATTGCCGTGGGGAGAAACAGAACCCAGCTTTTTCGGCCTGTTGACAGGCTTTTACACCATGCCTGCCTATAGCTGAAAAAAGCGTCTTCCACTTTATGCGAGGAGTTTGCTCCATTTTTCTCCAGCAGAATGTTGGCCATCTGGTCAGGGATTCCACCAGGAACGCATTCACCTCACAGTGGTTGGGCCAAGGGGTTCTGAGGTACTCCACCTGTATGGGAGAAGTTTAGGCCAGTGGAGGTGTCTAAAGTGACTTAGGTGATTTTAGAGCTGAAGCACACTTTTTGTCAACTGGACTGGCCCTGACGTGTTTCTTAATGGGATGTGCTGAGGCTGTTGGCCAGTTGTTTGTCAGGATTGCCAGGTGCTCAGTGGTGGAGGGGGTCTTTCCAGCAGCTCTGAAAGAAGTATTGATGAAGCTCCTCCTTAAGAAATCTTCCCTCGACCCAGATGTCCTGGCAAATTACCATGTTATCTCCAACCTACCCTTTTTGGGCAAGGTTGTTGAGAAGTTAGTGGCACAGCAGCTCGAGGATTGCCTGGTGTCCTCAGACATCTATGAGCCATTTCAGTCAGGTTTTCAGGCCAGGCGTAGCACAGAAACAGCTGTAGAGAGGGTGCATGATGATCTGTTCAGGGCTAAAAATAGAGGAGACAGGCAGTTCTTGTGCTCCTCGATCTCTCCTCAGCTTTGACACTGTTGATAGGGTCATGCTTCTTGATCAGCTTTGTGAGTTTTGTGGACTTGCAAGGACTGTCATCAGGTGGTTTGAGTCCTACCTCTAACAGGGTGCAGCGGTGGGGATGGGGAACTCTCCTCCTCCTTCCCAATGTCTCCGTTGTGTGGAGTGCCACAGGGCTTGATCTTGTCACTGATGTTGTTCACAGTGTATATGCTGCCCCTGGGTGAGATCATTTGACTGTACAGTGTAGAGTTTCACTGCTGTGCAGATGATACCCAGCTGTATCTGTCTTTTGACCCGGAATTGGGAGCTGTTGACGTGCTGAACAACTGTTTGGCTAAAACCAATGATTGGATGGCTTCCGGCTGGCTTAGACTAAACCCAGCCAAGACCGAGGTACTGGTGATCAAGCCTGGTTGTGGACATGATGGATTGACACCTGGGGCCAAACAGGTCTTGTCCTGGGATCAACTCCATTGGACTTCCCGAGGTGTGAAATCTGGGCATGATCCTTGTTTGCAGACTGACCTTTGAAGATCCGATGTCATCTGTTGTCAGTAGCGGTTTTTACCACTTGCAGAACATTGCCCAGATTAAGCTCCTTGTTCCACCTGAGGGCCTGCTGACATGAGTGCATGCCTTTGTGACCTCTAGGCTTGACTACTGTAACTCTCTGTACTTTGGGGGTCACAGGAGGGACCCTTCACAGACTGCAGCTAGTGCAGAATGCAGCAGCCTGGTAGCTGATGGTCCTTTCAAGGTCCAGTCATGTGACCCGATTCTGCACATCCTGCACTAACTGGCCATCAGGTGGAGGTCCTTTTCAAGGTGGGTCTTCTCACCTTTAAGGCCCTATACAGCCTGGGCCCTGGTTACCTGTCAGAGCTCCTGACACCAATGACCTGTTCTTGTTCCCTCCACTCCTCTTCAAGAGCCTCCTGGATGTTCCCAGGGTTCAGCTCAGGACTTCAAGAAACTGTGCTTTCAGCATCTCTAGGCTGGCCCTGTGGAACTCACTACCATCTGCAGTCCAGGAGGCCTCTTGATTGAGTGTGTTAAGTGACGACTGAAGGCCCACCTCTTTGCCTTGGGCTTTGAAGATTGCTGATTCCATCTTTGTCCAGTCCCTGGGTGTGACATGCTGAAGCTTTTTTAACATGATTTCTTTTAAAGCTGTGTTTTATACTGATTGTGGGTATTTTTATTATTTTTATTTTTGTGTTTTAAGCCATGTCTCCTGTATTTATTCTTGTTTGGTGCCCAGAGCCTCTGAGATTGGACACCTTATAAATAAAATAGCCTTGCCTTGCCCTTGCCTATTCTGATGATATGTCAGCTATAGTAAGTCTTAATTTGTCATGGAGCTCAACATCTCACAACAGGTAGTCTTTAATGAAAGTCAGATATAGATGCACCCAATTGGCCTTCTCCTGCAGGGGGCCAAAACCAACATAAATGCTTTACACCACCAAATTGACACACAGCAGCCCCTTACACATCACACCTGCAATTGGATTACCCCTGGAAACTGATATAAATTTAAATTATCTCTGGGTGTTATTTGATCTGAAGCTATCTTTCCACACCCACATTATAAGGTCTGCCCAATATATGCATCTGAAACTTGGATAACTATACCACAATCATAACTAACTTGACATTAATACCATAAAGAAGGTACTCCATTTAATCACTCCTATCTGTTCTTGAATAAGGAAGTGAAGTCTGTAGGTCAGCTAACCCCACATTACTACATAAGATAGATGTGGCCTTCAACAGCATCTGTAGAGTTACCGTAAATTGTGACTAACTAATTGCTGTGTGCTGTATGACAGATGAAACATTCTACCACCCATTAGAAATCGGCTTTAAAAATCCTGAAATCTTATTGGCTGAGAACCCCTTCCAGTCATATATTCATTTCTTAATAATGTCCAGTAAAAAACAAGTCCCATTTGGCACTACCTATCATGCCACAGTATCCCTGTGCCCACGTTCCACTTCAAACCACCAAAGCCAACATTTTTCTTGAGGGCCCACTTGCATGCCCACTAGCCACTGGCAAATACATTTTACAACTGCCTCACAGTAAAATTTGGCTTACTCACTCAGCAGGATTTCACCAGCTTGTTTGGAGAAAAGCAAACACTGACAGAAAGTATGCCACCTGTGAAAAAACACAGCAAAACAGTAAGTGAACGGCATTTAAATTTAACTGCAGCTGACGTAAACAAAATTGAAGCCGACAGACAGGAAGATAACACCAGAAAACAAACACAGTGGGCTGTACAAGCATTTAGTGAGTGGTCATCCAGCAGAAAGATAATTATTAACATTAAAAGTGAGTCGCTGAAAACCTTAAACACTACCCAATGGCAATTTTATGCAGAAGTCAGAACCACAGCAGGGGATTGGGATTCCGTTTCCAGATCCGACTCCCGTGTGCCGTAATCAACAGATACTTAAATTCCCAGAAATTGGCCACAACATCTTTCTAATAATGGTACTGGCCTTTAAAACCTCTAACAATGTGCTGTCCTCAATCCTCAAATAGCTGAGAAAATAACAGAAAGACATCATCACTCACCACCTGCAATAATCCAAGACAAACTCCAAAACTATGAACTTCTGCTGCCCTCTTGCACAACACCGCACCTGGTCTTGTCAAGGTATAATTCAATATACAATTACATATGGCCAGGCATGGGTGAGAAGCAGGGTTCAACCTTAACATTGTTTTACTAGCCCTGGACCTAGTGCAAATTGGCCAGGGCTAGTGCAGCTAACCCTCTACTTGTCCGTCTTGACTAGTGCAGATTTTTCATGGCTGTTAATGAAGTTGAAAAAGTCCCTACTTTAGCAGGCTGCAGTCCTTTTGCTAATCTCCCTCAGTGTTGCAGGTGGTCTGGCATGATCAACAGCTCATTAAGGTTGCAATTATCTGGCAGTTCAAGAGGGGGATCCAACAAAAGACTCAATGTGAGTCGTTATCACTCAATTGCTAGGACAGTCAACTAGTGTGAATGCTGTGAACAAGGGTAGAATGGTTAAGGCACTTGCTTCCAGTTTGCTGAACTTGTCTTTGATTTGTCCCACAATATTAAGACCAGTGTGCCTCATTTCTAACCTTTGAGTGCCTGTATCCAACACTGCAGTGACAGAATGCTATCATGTATACACTGTCTGCCCAGCCAGGTGATCTGTCCAGTCTATACTTTCTCTAGATACCACTGCAGACTAGGCTCTGAAGTAGCCATCCACAGACCCATAGCTGCCATTACTAACTGGTGTAGGGGTTCACAGCTCCTCTTAATGGATCACATCAGTCAATGCCATCAATGCAGTACCACCCAGCATGCCATTTCATCCTAAAAATTCACTAAAAATACCACCAACAGCTTAATCTGGTTCAAGGTCAGTTGGCATTCATCTGTATCCCCCCTCCCCTGGGTCGTGCCTGAAAATAGGCAGAATTTGTCTAGTGCACTTACCCGGTCAACAAAAACTAACTAAATAAATAAATAAAAACAATGAGTTGGAGCATGTATGATTCAAAGAAAACCATATTAAAATATATCATTTGAAAGGTTAAAAAGGTATTCCTGGTGCATAGATCATCCTATATGGAAAGAGAGGTAGTACAGCATCATGCCTGTATACTGCTCCCCTTTGACTGATGAAAGGACACTGTTGTGAAAAATCTGTTTTTGTTAGGGCAGAGCATGTTAAATCAATATTATAATGTATGTTAGAATGCTGTTAACCTTAGGAAATCATCATTTCCTAAGGTTGTTAACCTATCGATGTGACTTAGATATGTTGTTAACCTATCGATCCTACGTCACATCGATAGGTTAACAACAGCTAGTGGTCTGCGCATGTGCGCGCTTTTTTTCCGACGGGGAACCGACTGAAGGGAAACCGACGGGGAAGGACTGAAGGGCTGCGGCGGTGACTTTTTAAAAAATGTAAGCCATTTAATTTTTGATAGTGGGACCATACACAATAAAAAATAATGTATGGTCCCTCTATCGGCAACCGGTCAATTTTAACCGTCTCGAGGTTTACATGGTCGCCCTGGCAACCTCTCGACTGTTAACTGACCGGTTAACAATAGAGGACCATACATTATCCTCTATTTTGTGCCTGGTATATATAAACAGATATGTCAAAGTTTCTTATGTCCCAAGCCCCCTGTGTTTGCTTAACTCTCTCCCAAAAAATCCTAGAATTTTCCCTGGCTCACTTTGCAGTGTAAGAAAACTTCCAGAAGTGCAGGTCTGGTTAACCACAGGGCGAGGGATGAGAGTGTCTTTCTCTGCCTGATTTTGTACATTGCCCTGCATGTCAGGGTGGGACTCGTGTGACATGCATGATGATGTTGGCTATTGTGTGTGCAGAGCTAGAACTGCCTGATTGAACATTTGCTATTATGGTATTCTCTGGATTGCCGGGGAGGAGGTGAAGAAAGAGGAAGCAAGGGGCACATGGTTAAAAAACAATGGGGATGCACACTGCGTGTGATTGGACTGCAGTCTTTTTTTTTTTTTTGCTGGGGCAGGAAGCAATGTGGGAGCAGGATAAATATGCAATAATCAGATTATTTCTTGGCTTGCATTTTTCCTGCATAACTGATCAAAATTGACAATTATTATTGTGTGCTAGTGCAACCATCTGCGGGCTAGTGCAATTTTTAGTCAACTTGTCCAGCTGGCTAGTGCAAAAAAAAAGTTAAGGTTGACCCCTGGTGAGAGGGCTTATGAGAACTAACACCATCATTTCTAGTCAAAATAGATGAAAACAGAAGCTACTGTACATAACTGTCAGCCACAACCCAGAGTCAAAAAATTATAAGAAAAAAACCCAAGAGCCAAACAAAAAAGCACACAGGTGTTACATCTATGAGCAGCTAGACCACCCACGATACCCTGTCAAATCTTATGTTAAATATATCAGCAAAATTCCACCAGCAGCCAAGTCATTTTGCCTTCATCACAGATGCATACCACAGGCATTCCTGAACAAAGTGACCATATGGTTCAATAACGAACCCACAGGGAAGAAGTTCCTCAGATCACTCATTGTAAAACTAAGTGCCAGCCCAGCTCAGCCAGTGATACACCACCCACAGCATTAGGGCAACAGCAGTCCAGCTGTTGTCCAGTGCAAAACCTGCTCAAGAGAAATCCCAAGTGTCACAGGACACTGATGTGAAGGCAAGCCCTGGCCAACTGCTGGACACCATCAGCCATTGACAGGAGCGGTGGTGCAGCATTCTGGGTGGGCAGTAGAAGACAAACAAAAGGAAGGACAGAACACCCTACAACATCAACAAGCAGTTCTGGTTCAGCAATGCCATCTACAGGATCCAACACAGCAACAACTTAAGCAGCACAAAATCCATTCAACCTAGTAAACTGCAGGTTTACTGCACCTGTGAACTTTATCAGTTACAGCCTAAAACAGTGGGCTTTTTTATTTTAAGTATCCTGAAAATGGCCCTTCACCTGTGGCATTGGGCCTCATTACACCTCCTGAACGGAACAGTATATCCCAGTACTTCCCACCCGGCCAGGTATTATTGCTTACATAGTAGAAGGGAACTCAAGCAGGTCCCTCAATCTACAAGGGTATGTATAGACTGTATCCAAAATATTTTGGCCATCTACATATGAAGGCAGCTCCTACATATCAGCTTAGATTTCTCTCCAAGCACCTCCTCATTATCCTTAGGTGGTATAAATCCTCTGACACAAGGCCTTGGCAGCTGCTCCTCCGTCAGCTGGAATTTGTTATCTGACACCATCAAAGGCTCAAGGACTATTAACATCTTCAATTGGGCTATGTACAGTCCTCTTCTCATGCCATGTACCTGCTGATCCGACTTATCCCTCATGCTTCTACCCTTGATCCATTCTGCACTACCCACTTTTTACAGCTTTTCACTTGTTTATTATTTCATAATTACAGGATCGTGCTTTTTCCTTAAGAGAAACCCAGTTATAATTTGCTGTTATAACCAGATGGTTATAATGGCAAACACATGATGGGTTTCCCTCTGACCATGCATGCGGCAGCCACCTGTCTTCCCTTGCTGAGCGCTGCCCTTGGACACTTTGCCACTACTTGCAGTTGGCAGTAAGAATATTTAAAAAGAAAACAAACTTGTCTCTAATCACTGCAGTTTTTGACTACTCCAGTAAACGTTTAACAGTTGATGAAATCATTTAAAAAAAGGGAAACATTTCACCAGCCACGGTTCGCACTTCACCTGACTGGACCGCAGCTGAACAGCAATGTATCTATTTTACATAATTGCTGTGGCGAAAAAATGCTCCCCAGAAATTATGTAAAATAAAGTCTAGGTAGGTGTGCAAAACTTAAATTTTACACACATAACCTCAGTGTGGGATGCCTGTATAAACCCCTCGAGCTTCACTCTTGGGGTTTATGTGGAATCCCACAGCTTGGGTGTGGAAAATTCTCAGTATAACTCCTACCCAGCCAGTATTCTATATTTACTCCATTCATTGACATTTATTGTATGTACTGTGCTGTCCACCAGGATCAAGTGCTCTGCATGAGATTTCAGTTTACTGTATGACAAATTTGAGTAATTACCTTTGGATTACACTGAGTTCCTGCAGTATGCTGCAAGATATCCCAGCACAAACTGCAATACTGTGTTTGATTCTGGAAGATGGCACTATGTGTATATGTGTACTGAATGTATAGTGTGTTTATATTTGTACTTACATTTGACATGAGCTGCATAACTTTATTTGCTAACTTGTAACTTCTCTGCTGCTGTAATGTCCCCCCAGACCCTCTTGGAAAATAGGTGCTGCACCTAAATGAGGCTGTTCTGGTGTGCAAAAATTCTAAATGAATAACATAAAACAAAACCTGCTTCTTGGAGTCCAAGGTTAATTGTATGGAATGAGTGTATAACATCACTTGTTTGTTTCACTGTTTAAATTACTGCAGACATGGCGAAGTTCAGAGTTTGCAGTAACAGCAGTTGAACAGTCCTTTGTAACTTTTATCCAGTCCTGAGTCCGTGATTCATGACCTATTCTTGTCTTCTGTTGAGGTTTTTAAATATCAGTTAAATAAGTAGAAAAGCATGTGCTTTGTACTGGCATAACTGCATGCATCAAGAGTGTTGGTAATTACCAAGAGCCCATAAAGTGATGCAGGTTTGTAGAGATCCACTGAACTGTAGCTTGTTTTCTGTCTAAGACTCAGTTTTTTGAAAGTGTAATATGACTCAAATATGTTTAAAAGTGAAGGAGTGGGCAGTGAACAGACTTGAGAACATTGAAAAATGTTATTTCCTTAAGATCAGCTGAGGGGGTTGGTGGTTCTCTTATCTGTGGGAGCAATGGCTTCCCCTGCAACAGCATGTCAAGAACTGGGCACTCAGCTGAAACCTCCCTCAAAGCTGATGCTACAAACCATATAGGCATTCTTCGTGGAGTTCCAGGAGAATTAAATAAAGTCCCCAGTTCTCTGGCAGATATTTCTCTATGATGTTCTCAGATAGAGGACAAAATGAAATCTTGTGAGAAATGTGTGGAGAACATGGAAAAGAATGTTGAATCGCTATCAGCAAGAATGTTAATGCTGGAGGGCACAGGTAATGCATCCTTATATGAACAGCTTACTAACATATCCAGATTTGAAAATGAAAATAACCTTGTTGCTGAAAACCTGAGGCTGATGGGACTTGCAGCAGCGATTCTGATAGCAGGACTGAAGTCAGAAGTGGACAGCCTACTTACCAGAGTATTCTCACTCAAGCCCCTTTGATCTTAGACTTATTATTCAGACCGCAATCTCGATCTGCTGAAGCTGGCAGCTCTGGGGCTAGATAATCTGCACTTTTCAAATGCTTGCTTCTCATAATCTTGTCCTGCAGCTTGCCAGACAGAAGAGGGGGCTCATGTATGAAGATCAGAGGCTGCATCTTTACCATGATTTCTGTCTGACACCCAGCATGGTAGGAAAACAATTTGGACAATTAAATTGGAGTATATTCCGACATGGGTAACTGCAAATTCTCTAATCACCTGCAAAACTGAAAATTATTTTTCAGGGTAAAGAAAATGTTTTCCTTGATGTGGATGCAAGTCGAGATTTTTACTAAAAGCATGCTGCTATCCCAACAGATCTGGATTCAGATCTGGAAGAAGATGTAGTCGATAGCACTTAGTGTGCTCTGATGAAATAACTGCTTGTCTCTGTGTTCTGACTTATAGCTTTATATACAAAGATCTCTATAGATTCAGACCTTGGGCTTTAGAAATATGGACTTTTTATACAGATATAACAGCCAGGATGCAATGTAGAAATGCTGCAGAATATCACAGAATGCTACAGTTTACTGCAGGGGCCAGTGTAAGTCAATGGCAATTAAGCCTTTTTATCATGCGATATTTTGTGACATGTCATTACTGCAAGTTAGTGCACTTCATCATGGCTGACTCCACTGTATATAAGCCCTTCCTGGTATCTTTTCTTATGATTTTTGTAATTTGGCCAGGTCTGGATAGGCTGTTAAGTTACTATTTAAACTTTACTTTTAGTTTGGGATGATATAGCTTGGAGCATGATATGGACAGCTGTTATTATACACTGACCTCAAACAATGTGCTGAATTGTTGATGTACCTTTAACGCTCAAAATATATAAAACATTTTTTATTTGTTTTTTTTGTGTGTAAATGACCCATCTATGTAATTTTCAAGATGACAGTTTTTGAATGTAATTTCATTTATTCTTTTTCTCTTTGAGTAAAATGATAAGTAAAACAATGAAATGCCATTACAGCAGCATACATTTGTAAAATTATGTATATTAAATTGTTATTTTTAAATGTACCATGATGCATCTACTTTAATCTCCAAATTCTCCTTGCTTGAGCTGCATTGTGTTCTGTAAATTTCTGTATAGTGTAACTTGTAATTCTGCACGTTATTCTTTGCTGTTCCATGCCTACTCCTATTACCTTGAGTGATGTTTTGTTGTGTATATCAGTGCTATTGTACTGTTTCTCCATTGTACCACCTCCTCTAAGACACCCTCTGAAATGAGCTATTTTGTCTTACTAGGCCTTTCCCTGAAATTAGATAGATGGACAGACAGACAGACAGAGAAATAAGTGAGTGAATGACTGAATGAATGAATGAATGAATGAATAAGTGAATGAAAGAACGACTGAATGAGTGAATGAATGAAGTACACCCTGGAGTGTCTTATTTTGATGATAAAATGGGTCTTTAAAAAAAACCTGCCACAAATGTATTTAAATACAATATTTTAATAAATGTTTCTTCACATAACATTCCACTAAAAAAGTCTGTCCCTTGATTATCCTCCAATTGCCGTTATCTTCAAAGCCTACAAAAGGATAGTGTTCCTTTCTCCCTTTCAGCTGCTGACATCCTTCCCTGCCCTTTAAAAGATTCCCAATCCTCTCCCAATTGAGAAAAAAACCCTAATCTCCCCTCTAGTTGATAAAATTTCCATCCCCCCAGTTGCTGACACTCTCATCTCATGTTGAGAAAATGCTCAACCTTCCCAAGCTACTGAATCAGAAGTAATTAATTTTAATTCAAAGGTACAACCCTTGGTCAGAGTCTTTGCTTATATTCATTCATTCGAAATTGATCTAACTGGCATAACCCCATGAGATCAGCATCTTATTTTCATAGGGGTCCCATGGAGGAAAGCAGCAGTCAATAAGTTAACATAGTCCACCAAGAATAGTTACATACAAGAAAAAATATGCACAGGAATGAAAAACTGTACAGGTAAGTATATCCAAACAGTAATCAAAGCAAGCTAACAAAGTGGGGTCACAGCAAATAAAGAGCTCAAGCATTGTTATGCAACATGGTCATGGTTTGGGAGATAGAGATTCTGAACCAAAACATATACAGGAGTTCTAAGATAGCTGCAAATAGTGGGCTTGAACACTTGCAAGTTCAAGTTCAAGTTTATTGCAAGCTAGGAACATTCCTCAGATGAAGAGAGATTTGTTCCCAGTGCCTGGTGCTATAGATACAAAGACCTTTGTACCAAATTCACACTTCATCCTGGGAATTGAGAAGGTAAGTGCTGCAGTTGAATGGAGTGAGCAGGCACTGCTTGATTGTGTGAGGGGGACTAGGAGATCAGGAGCTTTTCCTTGTGCACAGTTGTACAACAAAGAAAGTCAGTGGTAGTCATGTCTGCTTGAGGAACTTGTCCAGTTAAGTTGGTCATACAGCAGACAATGATGGGCATCCCATCTGCAAGAGAGGATGAACCTGCACAACTTGTTGTACAAATGATCCATGGGCAGCAGAGTGTGTTTTTTTTTTTTTTTGCACATCGGTATTGATGTCTTCATAGTCATTGGAAGGGAGCAGGAAGTGGGAGACTACCTGCTTCTTCATGTCAGCACTGAGGCAGCATTTAGACCCGCAAAGAAGTTGAGCTTGACCCTGCGTTTGATAAGATATGATTAATGTGTCTACTTTCTCTAAGTGATACATCAAGCCAGATTCCTAGATATTTGAATACATTGACATACTGATTCCTAGCTCTCTGAATACGTTGATTTGCTGAATGGTGTTGCCATCTGATGTTATGATTGCAAGGGGATCAGCTGAATGAGTTGGCAAGTTCTGTGATCCAAACACCATAGACTTAGGTTTAGTGGCTTTAAGGATAAAGTAGTTGTTGATAAACCAGAGGAGACTGTGATGAAATCAACTTAAGAGTACAGAATTAAACTCAGACGTTGTTGTATTGTAGTAGATTATAGTGTCATCTGCATACATATTTCATTGATATCTTCCACTGTGCTTTTGGAGATCATTAACAAAAATGGAGAACAGCAGAGGGCCATGGATTGAGCCTTGGGGAACTCTGAGATTTAAGTCAGCAAGGTTAAACTTGTGTTGAGAGCCCTTAAAATGATACTATTCATGCTTCTGCTCTGTTCTGGCAATGTCGAACTGAACCCAGGCCCCCTCTACCTATCTCTGCTCCTTGTGACCGTATCAACCTAAAAGGTCTAAGTATCCTCCATATTAATGTGTGTAGCCTCCTAACTAAGTTAGATGCCATTCAGGCTTGGATTACACACACCAAACCCAACATCCTGGTGGTTTCTGAACCTGGCTCATGCCCAGTACCCTGGACTCTGAGGTCATCTTACCTGAATACAATATATTTCGTGCAGACAGATGGACTAGAGGTGGGTGGGTGGGGGAGTTGCCATCTACATATTGGAAAAATATAACGTTTCTATTACCAATACCTTATCATTGCCAAAAGAGTTTGAAAGCCTCATGATCAAAGCCCATCTCTCAACCACCTTGGCCTTGCACATCATAGGTTGCTACAGACCTCCCTCTGCAGGGCTCAACTGTTAAGTCACCTCTCCCACTCTGTTAATGTGCTGCAGTCAGAAGTCATAATCCTGGGTAACTGTAACCTGGACTAGCTTTTGGATGCCTCCAAACACTTAAAAACTCTATGTGACTCATTCGGACTTACTCAAATTGTCTCAGAAGTGACCATCCAAATAAAAAGAACCCAAATAAAAGCTCCCTACTAGACATTATTCTAGTAAACAAGCGCACCTCTTCTCTCATTCTGGTGTCTTCTTCACTGATCTCAGTGACCTCTGCTTTATTGCTTGCATAAGAGCTGCACCTAAGCCTATTTCTAATTCCAGGTTCACAGTCAGGAGATGTTTACATAATTTAGTGCCAAGCCTTCCTTTCAGACTTACAAAACTCCTTGCTATGGCAGGACTTCTACCTAGCCAAGACAGTAGAGACAGCATACGAGACCTTCCATACTATTGTCTGTGGAGCTATTGATAGACATGCCCTCTTGATCAAAGCACATACCAAGAAAAGACTCTCCCTTGGTTTATACATCAACTGAAGTCAGCTTTGCTCAACAGGGACAAGCTCTGGAAGAAAGTGTGTAAATCAAAGCTTCAGTTGGATTGGGCTGATTTTAGGGTAGCCAGAAACCTCTGCACAAAGCTTGTCAGAAACACTAAGACTAACTACTTCCAGTCAACTCTGGACTCCTCCACCAAGGACCCTGCCAAATTCTGGCAAACTCTTAGAGATATTCAAGGACATGCTTCATCAGGTTCTCTCCCTACCAAGATCTTATACGAAAGATCCCTCATTACTGAGAAGGCAGAAATCCTTGACTGCTTTAATAATCATTTTATTACTGCAGGTATGGCCTTTGACATTTCACCTGCAAATAACCTACGTAACCAGTTCTTATCACAAGGACCAGCAAGCCCTCCCCCTGTCCACAGTACTCCTGTCATTGGTTTCTCCTTCCAGCTGGTAACTTACAAGGAAGTGGATGACCTGCTCCTTCAGCTGGATGCCAGAAAAAGTGCAGGAGTGGACCTCATTGGCCCTTTTTTCCTAAAGCTCGGTCACCAAGTGCTGGCAGCTCCATTAACGCACCTCTTTAATATGTCGCTCAGCTTGGGTAAACTCCCTTCTGTCTGGAAGACTGCCCAAGTTTTATCACTCTTCAAATCAGGAGACCCCAGAGACTCAAATAACTTCAGGCCAATCTCCTTACTCCCCACCCTATCAAAACTTCTGGAGAAATTAGTGAATTGCCAACTTAGAAAATACATTGATGCCTCAAATCTACTAAACCCTGTGCAATCAGGCTTTAGGCCATGTCATAGCACAATCACAGCTCTGGCTAAAATCACAAACAACTGGCAGAGAGCCCTTGACTTAAAGAATTATGTATGTGTGGTATTCCTCGACTTAAACAAGGCCTACAATACCTTCGACCATGCATTGCTCTTAGTTACTCTCTGCAACATTGGTCTGGATGCACCTTCCCTAAAATGGTTCTCATGCTACCTGGCAGAGTGGATGCAACAAGTAACAGCAGTAGGAGATTTCTCCAGTGTAAAACAGTTTAGCAGAGGTGTACCTCAAGGCTCCATCTTGGGGCCCTTACTTTTCCCACTTTATATTAACAACATCGACCATGGAATCAAACTTTCCAGTGTACATCTCTTTGTGGACGACACGGTTCTTTACACTGCCAGGCCTTCTCCCAAAAGTGCCTGCTTGGACATGCAAGCAGAGTTCCTTACACTGCAACAAAACCTCCTGAGTCAAAGCCCTATTGAATGCCAAAAGACCAAAGCTATGCTCTTATCCCCAATGACCAAGTCCATGAACTCCTTAAGCATGACAATATTCACACTATCACCACCCTTTGGCGAGTCACTTGACTATGTGACCAAGTTCAAGTACCTAGGTATGTGGATTGACAACAGACTTTCTTTTGCTGATCATATAGATGAGCTCTCAAAAAAACTTATACAGAGGCTTGGACTTTTTAGAATCAAGCATCTGCTTACCCAAGGGGCCAGAAAAAGCTTAGTACAAACCACGTTCCAAGCTATCTTGGACTATGCAGACTTCCTGTATGGCCAAGTTCCAAAAACCACCCTATCTAAGCTTGACACCCTTTATCATAGGGCCTTACATTTCATCTCGGGCGCGACATATAATACCCATCACTGTGCACTCTATTCCATGGTAGGATGGACCTCACTTACATTCAGGAGGCAAAGGAATGCTATACTATGGACCTATAGATCTATATCCAAGATGCTACCCTCCTACATTTCTGACTGTCTGCCTTCCTACACCTTATGAAACTATGCCTTGAGAAGCCGTTCATACATCTGTCTAGCTGTGCCTAAAGTCTTTTCCCATTTCGGCAGAGCCCCTTCAGCTATGTGCTGCCCAGCTGTGGAACAACATCCAGAAATCCATAAACTGGTGCATCCTATTGGTTTTGCAGAATTCAGGTCACTCTATTTGAGATATTTCTTGGAGCTTTGTCAATCCTTCCCTGTCACTAAACTGTAGCCATACATTGCTATTCTTACAGTCAACCTCTACACTTTCTATCCTCTTGTTAGAGTTACCCTAAGCCATGTTCCTGGATTCATCTTTGCTTTCTACTTGCTGCTGAGCTGCTAGCTTGCATTGTCACTAGCATCAACTCTGCTCTTCTAGAGCTATCAGTGTCTGAAATCACTGATTCAGCACATTGGTGCTGACTTTATTACCTCTCTGCTGTACTGTTCACTGGGATGAGGCTTCACCTTAAGACCGGGCCTCATTGATTATCCTTGTACCTTGTTTTTATTGCTATGTATTGTATTACTATGCCCATTTGTGCTACATGTTCTGTTGTGCTACTGTATTATTTATTCTGTACCTTCCAGGCCCTCCTTGAAAATGAGCTTGCTCAATGGAGTTTCACCTGGCTAAATAAAGATTGATTGATTGATTGATTGATTGATTGATTGAAGGTCTGAATTAATGCCTTTTATGGATACTAGTTTGGCATGGTTACTCAGCCACCATTTGATGTCTGGTTGGTTGAGACCTAGTGTCTGGAGATTGAGCAGGAGTATTGTATGATCTACCAAATCAAATGCCTATGAGAAGTTCTATGAAGATGGCTTCAGAGAGGAAACCATTATCCATGGCTATGTGGAAATCATGTTGATTTTGAGAATTATGGCTATGGTACAGTGCCCTTTTTTGACACCAGACTGCATGGTAGAGAACAGATTGTGTAGACTGAAATGCTCATTCAGCTGTGAGTAAATGCACTTTTGACAGCCTTGGAGAGGGCAGAATAGGCTGAAATGGGTCCGTATTGATTCTGTTTTTGTTCAGCCCCTCCTTTGTAGAGTGGCACATCTCTAGCACATTTCCAGACAGTAGGCATCTTACCCAAAGTGAGGGAGAATTTTAGCAGCATGGTAATTGGGGTGCAGATATGATGTAATGCAAGCCCTCTCTCAGTGTTTACAGTTTTTAAGGATCCCTCCCAAATTGGATCTAGGACAGCCTATTGTTCTTAATCCCAACATTAAGTTGGGCAACTCGATGATTGTTCCTGACTGGCTCCCTCATATTAAAAGTACTAGTCTGGATCAGTATTATGATCAGGGTTCCCTTCTCTCGTCATCTGACATCCTTGCCAAATTTGGTATTCCCAATGGCAGTGTTTTTAAAATATATCAATTAAGGCACCTCATTGCTGAGAAGTTTGGTACTCAGTTTAGGGAATCCATGGTTCAACCCTTCCTGTCTCGCATTTTTACTCTTGCTTCTAAACCACACTCTATCTCGGCAATATACTCCTTTTTACTGGACTATAAGTTTCCCAAGCCTACCGTGGGATCTAGTGTCTGGTCCTCTCTACTTCCCGATGTTACCTTGAATTGGTCCCAGGTTTGGAGTGATCTGCATAGATACCATACTCAGGACAGGCTTAAACTTACCCAATATTATATTTTGAATAATATGTATTACATGCCTAGGAAACTTTTCCGGCTCAATAGATTAGCTCTTTCCCAGTGTACCAGATGTTCGCAGGAGGAAGGGAATCCCCTCCATATTTTCTGGTACTGTACTAAAGTAGCCCCGCTCTGGTCGGCCATCCAAGCCAATTTGGACCCCCTATTGGGCCTTACCACTTTTTTCACTCCTGAAATATGCATTTTAGGGGACTATAGTGCTATAGACTGTGCTGAACGTCGATATCATATCGCTCTTGTGTCTGGTGCGGTTAAGAGATTAGTTCTTAGACACTGGACCGACCAACTGTCCCTGACCTACCCGGAATGGTTGACAGAGCTCTCGGCTTGTCTTAATGTTGAAAGGCTAGCTCCCAGTGTGCGGTACCGCATGGACTTATTTCAGAAGAGGTGGGGTAAATTATATGCTCTTTATTTACACCGATGACCTCTTGGCATTCCCTTTGGTGCCCAAGGAAGCTTCTTCCTTGTTCCCTTTTATATCTGTATCCTTTGCTCTTTTAAGAGTGGTTCTCCCTGTGGAATATTTGTAACAATATTAGTATTTTTTCAGTTATGTAGTTATCTGGCACACTTGGGTTGGGAGGGGGTGGGGGTGGAGGGTGGTAGGAGGGATGGGGTGGGAGGGGTTGCGGGTGGGTGGGTGTGGTGGTGGGTTTTTCTTTTCTTCTTACTTTGTACCAGGTGTAGACAACTGGTTTATTTCACCCTATGTAAATGTTGTTTTCTCATTTTGAAAATTTAATAAACTTGAATTTCAAAAAAAAAAAAATGATGTAATGCAAAGTGGAGACGCTTTGGGTCAAAGAAGTCATCAACAGCACTCTTGTTTGGGCTGAGGCTCTTTAGTGCTTGGAGGACCTGTGCTGTAATGATTTGGAAGAAGTTAAAGTGTGGCAGATCATGAAGGACAGGCTCAGGGCTGCTTGATGGGAGACCAACCATGGATGTCACCACAGAGTTCTGGAGCTTGGCAGAGATCCTGAGGTTAGTGAAGTGGACATTAATGGCTTTCACAGCATCTGGAAGAAAGGCAACAGGGTCTTCAGAGGGGTTCTGGATTTGTAGCCCCTGACCAGAATTTTCTAGAGTGATGTTTGTTTTCCTACCAGTAGTTGTGGTAGTAGTCCACTTTTGCTTTAGTTACTGCTGATTTACTTAGATTCTAAATTTCTGTAATACTACCTGCCATTGTGGGAACTGGTCTTTCTAAATCTTGCCCATGCAGTATCTTTTTGTGAGAACAATTCAATAATTTCCTTAGAGATCCAGGGTAATGGTGTCCTCTTACCATGTATGTTCTGACTGGGACATGCTTGTTGCTGACATTAAGAAATTTACTGGCAAATCATCCCCAGGCATCAGCTACTGAGAGAATAAGATTAGTATTTCTCATTCTATGACAGACAAGTCTGTTTAGAAGTCCTGTAGTATGAATTGCCTGTACAAGCAAGCTGTGATCATTTTCAGTAGACATTTTTTGCTACAAATTTTCCAGACACAGAAGGTGATGGAATGATCACTGAAGCAGTGTGAAAATACATTAGCAGTTGAGATTTTATCAGGGCAGTTAACAAGAATCCATTCTAGAAGGCTGTGGTTGCTGGTGGCATGGTTGAGTCTCATGGATTTTGTGATCATTTGAGAGAGGTTTAAATTGGAAAGAGTATGTGTGTATTTGGATGAGTCCTTTCCCAACCAGTTGAGTTTTGTTTTTATTCTGTGGTAGCTGGTTATGGTCCACTACACAAACATTTCAGGGAATGTGCCTCTTATTTATAGGACAGAGCATGTCGCCCTGTCCTATAAATAAGAGGCACGCTGCCTGCCTGTACATATGGTGGCCAGCTAAGGAAGTGTGAGGAGCCGTGGTTGGTCGTCAGTATGATCCTGCAGCACCGCGGATAATGCTGAGGTGAGTTGGGGGAGTGCACAGTGCCATGAGGGAGGAACCACTGCACACTAAGAAGGCTTTTTGTACTTCTGGGCTGGCTATGAGAGGGAGGAGGGGACCACTGGCACCATGGAGTCTCTTGTTGTCATGGAGAGGCTAGCACTAGAGGGGACCATTAGCATCAGGGAGAATTATTTATACATTAGGGCTGGTGACCAGAGGGAGGAACCACTAGCAGCAGGGATATTATGTTATACAGAATGGGCTGGTGATCAGAGGGAGGAACCATTAGCATCAGGGAGAAGTATTTATACATTAGGGCTGGTGACCAGAGGGGAGGAACCACTAGCAGCAAGGATATTATTTTATACAGAATGGGCTGGTGATCAGCAGGGTGTGCCAGGAACCACAGGGGGTGGTTGTGCTCCCCCAACAGCCAACAGGCTAGGTGGCTGTATTACCTCTGGCAACCACTAGGGTTGCCCAGAGTTAAGTTGGGTTTTTTTTTGGTGGTATTTGCACTGCACAAAAGGCCCACACTAAACCCTTTTGTGCAGCTCAAAACCACTGAATATAGGGTAGCGCAGCTATTCATGGCCATGCCTCTCCCCTTGCCAACATGCATACATTATGTTTTGTGCTGGCACTAACCCTCTTTGCCCATGCAACAGCCTCTTTTTGAATATAGGGATCCAGTGCAAACCCCAGTTTGCAAGGGCAAAGACCCGTTAGCACCCATGCACACTTTTGAATATTGGCCCCTGATGTTAATGTGGAATAACCTCAGATCTTTACATGCAGTAGGAATGGCAGAGCCACATGGGGCAACATACACTGGGTTTGAAAGGGTAGATTAGGGCCAGGGTTCCTCTCACTCTCACCACATTATAAGAGAAAATAGACCAAGCTCAATTTTAGGGGCCTTGTACTGAGCAAGTGTCTGCAGCTCTTGTGTGTCATTAAATACCTGCATAAAGAATGCAGACAGCTGTCCACCATACACAAATGAGACAGCCAGTCTAAAATGTCTTTGGGACCTCTGTGCGTGGGGTGGGGTGGGGCAGGGTTGGTGACATAGCAAGTGTTAGTAGGGGCTGAAGAACAGGTTAAGGGAGCTAAGTGTAATTGCAGGAGAACATGACAAATGGGACAAAATAAGGGGCTATTAGTTTTGAGACAGCTCTATGTGTAGTGAGAGTACAATGGTACTTAGTACTGAGTTCAAGGAACAGTGCACTATTGTGAGAAAAGAAATTAGATACAGAAGATGACCCAATGCTAAAAGGCTAACATGTATATAATAATTCTGACAGTAACTTTTTAACTAATTGATTTCATCTTTTTTTTTCTTTATAGGAACATATGTTTGGGAAGAACTACTATATCAAATGTGTGAACTATCAAAGTAAAAACTCTGGACTTTAATATATTTTATGCTTTTTTGTGTTTTTTCATATGTTTAACATGTTTAACATGGGAGAGGAACCACCCCAGGGTGCAAATTAGTAAAGGAAGTAGGGTGGTAGAAATGGAGGAGGGGGGGCAGAAACATTAGAAAAGAGGAGGAAGGCAAAAGGAAAAGGGAGGGTAACAAGCAGAGTGCTAACAAAATCTGGAAGGCCATGTGTGCAAATGCTGGAAGTCTAGGAAATAAGATTTCATACCTAGAGGACATCATGGCAGAGACCGACCTGGATATTGTGGTCATTACTGAATCATGGTGCACTGAAAACTATAACTGGGACATGGCCATACCAGGATATACTCTATTCAGGAAAGAGAATGGGTAGAAAAGGAAGGGATGTGGTGCTTTATGTGAAGGAAAGCATAAAAGTGACAGAGATACAGGGACTATGGGGAGGACAGAAGTACTACGAGTTACTCTGGAGTTGGGGAAAGAAGTGGAATGAATGTATGAATTGTGGATTATTATATTAAATTTCAGGAAAAAAAATCCACAGAACTGATCACTGTCAGTGGTCAGTTCTGCTGACTTTTTTCCACAGTTTAATACATTAATCCACTGAATCCAGCTCTATGTAGAATAACATTCCCAGTGTCTAATGTGTCTATGTGCTCTATGTGTTCTTCAATTGCACCTAGTTTTGCTCATAATATGCTCTACATAGACAATTTGTCTATGTGGAGCATATTATGAGGGCAGAACTGAATGCAAATTGAAGGAACGTGGTGGGAGAGCACATATGAGCTATTGTAAATTGCAACATAGAATATGCCATGGCTGCCCGATAGTACACTCCAGCAATGCAACAAAGCTTGGATGAAAATTCAAGGGCACTGAAAAGGTTTGGGTGGGTCCATGGGAGGGGGGGATCAGGAATTTAATCTGGCAAAGTGGGAAGCATTCTGGATTTTCAAGCTTCAGGATATTTACAGATCAAGTTTAAATGATAAAACTGAGGTACTGCACTATATTTAATGTATAAAATGACCATACATTTTTATATCTAAGTGCTGTGTTTATTATTGAGCCAAAATATGTCTCTAATGCATCAATGACTTTTCCAATATCATATTTGAAAATCAGTTCAATTTCAGACATTACCAGATTGATCATAATGTTTTAATATGCTTAGGGTATTTAATTATATAGGTAGAAATGTATGTATTATTATACTTTCTCTAGTTTTTTTGCTTTTTGTGATTTATGAGAACTGACAAATTCATTATATGTATTGTCTTTGGGTGTGTATCACTTTGAGTTTTTTTTTTGTATATAAGGTGTACCATGAGGGGACAGTAATTAGCTCTTGACAAAGTGCGCAAGCATAAAACATTGAGCCTTTAGCCCTGGCAGTGTGTTTTTTTTATCATTTTACTGGCACTTTGCGTCACTTTAATAAAGACTTGGACACAGTTTTGTCATCTTTGAACCTTTGATGAGCGATGATTACCAGTTTCATAAAAATGTTTGTCCATGAAAAGATTTTTTTTGTAATTTGAATCTCAAAACAAATGAGGTTTTCACAGTATACCTAGAGTTAAGGGTGGCTGCCATGGTAATCTTATTTATAGTATACATAATTTATACCATGCAAAAAATATGAAAAATAGTGAACTAAATTTAGCTTTTATGTGGGACTTGTGAAATAAGCCGTAATAAAACGGAGATGCATTTTTACTTTAAACTGAAGGACTTGGGTTTACGTTCTGTTAGTAGAAAATTTTATTTTTACTGTACTTTCTGATTAATGAAATGCCATTCAAAATATAAAATATAAACTATTCACAAACCAGAAATTAAACAACACACTGCTATAGTCATTCTGTCATCAAAGCCAGTACTGATTTGGAAAACAATTCTGTTCAATAATAATCAGCCTGAAAAACTGATTTTTGGCAAACAAATGGTGTTACTAAATGTTTCTCTTTCATGCCACACGTCCAACCCATAACATTACCATAGAAGTTGTGTATGCTTTCATAGTAACCAAAGTAGAGTCAGGGTCAGAAAGGCCAAGTCTGAACTTTACTCAGGCAGACTCCTAGCCCATGCAAACAATCCAAAATCTTAGGATGGTGACGATAACCTAATAAATGTAACCAAACACCCCAGCCAAAGTGGGATTATAACTGACATGACACAAGCTGCTGACATAGTCAGTGTACACTTACATATAAATAACTTTTGTCCAACTAACTAGGCCCTATCAGCTTGGAGCACATCAAATCTCTCTCCACCAATAGGTCATGACACTCAAAGGAACTGTATGATAGAGAATACTACTGCTGTGTGGAATTTTCAAATCCAATGCAAGGGAATTCTGTAGTATTTCAAGGTTCCACCTAATTCTGTGGAATTCTGTCACTAGAAGAATTCTGAAATGTTGAAAGCGGAATGGTTTTCGTGGCTTGGTAATCTATGGTTTACCTAAACTCCCAGGTAAATTTTCCCCAATTGGCAGAAAATTATTCCACCATTTACATAATCTGTGGGAAGTTATTCCACAGTTTACATAGAAATGCTTTTAAGAATTTCACAGAATTCAAAAAGAAATTCCAAAAAACATTTCAAAAGCAGAACTGCCATTCTGCAAGCTATACAGCTCTGTCGAACATAGAGTTACAATCTGCTGGATTCAGTCAGTAACATCATGGCCAAAATATCACAGAAACAACACTGCAGATGCAATATCATGGACCTAAATACTGTGAGGCACAAAATAAAGCCAAGGAACAATGCCACCAGGTAAAAATGCCACACACTGAAAAGCCATGCAAAGCAACAGTGTAGCGGTGTATGGATGCATGTGTGGGGGTGGGGACTGAGCTGGAGTATCTGCTGCCAGTGACCGATACTGGGACCCTGAGCACAGAAGCACACAGGAAGTAGTACAATGCCCCACCCAGGGCAGTGGAACAGGGCAGGCACTGATGCTATGCAAGAAATTTGCATAGGAGACAACAGAGGGGACATGGTGGAGGATGTCGCCCTCCAGAACAGAGGATGCTGAACGTACTGGTTGCTCTGGGCATGGGCCAGCAAGAGGAGGCTACAGCTGCACCTGCAGCCCACAGGACAGGGCTGAGAGGTGCAGGTGGTATGGGGGGAATACAAATGACACAAGAATGGCACTGGGTCCCCTGCACTGTTCCCTACCCATGCACCCCTGTGCTGTTCTCATACATGGATGCCTGCTGCTGTGCTTTGCTGTTCGGTGTCTCCATGCAGCGGGTAGTGTTTTGCTGCCAGCGCGTTCTCTGGCACACACTATGTCCCATGATGTTACGTGCTACTGACATTGTGGGTAGCGATGTTATTGCCACTTTATTTTTGTCAGTGGTATTTTGTCCCATGATGTTACTGGCTGGATCCCAATCTGCTAGCTATACTGACTTTTCAAGTATTAACCCATGAAAAGGGGGAAGGCTTACTGACTCCTTGCTCCAAAAACTGTGAGTAGAACTGATAGCTGAATGGATCCCCTTCCTTTCTAACCTGTGCCTGTAAACTGCTGAGCTTTAGTTGTCTGTCAATAGGCGGTATTCCCAGTTCACAAAGGTAAAACTAAACATGAAACTACAAACAAAGGAAGGAAAGCTGGTGGCTTCCAAATACCATTATGTAACAGTTTTGATCCTCTATTGGATTTGAATGTTGAAAATGGTACTGGAAATATCTCTACTGTGGAAAATACTACTACAGCCCATGGTACATCACTGATGGCTTACCCCACAGATCAGTCTGGTATAAAGTTGGGGCCTCGTCTCATAGCAATAATAATTCACCTGAACTGTCAGCTCTGCTAAGTTTTCCTAGACCAATAAAATGTAATAACTTTCTTGAACAATCCTATATGGAAGTGGAAAGAGCCCAAAACTGCTCTAAACAAATCTTTGTTTTGGATGATTCAATGATTTAAAATCTGGATAGACAAATTTATGATATAAATAAAGCTACTTGCACCTTGTCTTGTTTCCGGGTGCACAAATACAAGACATCACTAGGATGACTAGACAAATTTTGATAAATAGTGGTGATGACACCTGGTAATGTACACACTGGAACTAATAATATTAGAAATCAAAGTGTACAGCAGATTAAGGAGTCATATGTAGGATTAACAAACATACTATCAGATATTGGTGTCAATACTGTTTTATTGGAAATATTGCCAGTGCCCAGTGCTGACCATTACATAGAAGCTAAAATAAAACAAGTAAATAATTGGCTATGAGGTTGGTGTCTAAAACAAAATCTTATGTGCCTGATGCATTGGGAACAATTTGATAATAATTGGAAATACTATTCTAGAAATGGCCTACACCTAAATAAAAGAGGCTCCGAATTATTGGGCAAAGCATCAATGCACAGATTGACTCTTTTTTAAACTAAAAATGGGGGGGTGGGTCCAAAAGTAATCATGTAATATCAACTGATAACAATTACCTATGAAAGTACAATGTCCAAGGATTTCAATGTACCTACTAATCATCACAAACAAAATTCAATAATGCAAAACTTAAAGCTTAAAATATTGCTACTAAATGTTAGAAGCCTTCCTAATAAAATAGATGAACTTCAAATTGTATTGAATACCCAGAATATAGATATATGTGGGGTAACGGAAACATGGTTTACCGATGAACAATCGGGTCAAGACATTCAAGGCTGTACTGTATTTAAAAAGAATCACATCGTCTCCAGAGGAGGTGGAGCAGCTATATATATTATGAACTGCATCGACTGTGAAGAAGTAAATATTGATACTCCAGCCCCTAATGGTATTGAGATTATATGGCTCAAAGTCAAATATGAATCTAACCCTATGATGTTAGGTCTCTGTTATCGCCCACCATCCTTAGATTCCAATAAAAAGTCTTCCTTTTTGGATTATCTACAAAATATTAATCATTTGGATAATATTGTACTAATGGGAGATTTTAACTTTCCTGGAATAAAATTGGATACTTTAGAGGGCTCTAATTATCAGGAAATTAAATTTCTTGAAACTATAATATAATTGGGCATAGATCAGTTGGTACATGAAGTTACAAGACAGGATAATATCCTAGATTTAATTTTCACTAACATCAGTGATCAGGTTGAACCTCCAACTATAGTGGAACCTTTAGGAGACAGTGATCATTGCGTGGTACTTTGGTCTATTAATTATTACAAGCTAGATACCAAGGGTTGGATACTCAACGGGGTTGCAATGGCGCAACACACTGATGCACCTTGGCATGATATTCAAAAAAGGATTTTTGTGCCATGCAGGTTCCAATGCTCCGGGTGCACCAGTAATGTATGTGACGCAAGTGCGGGGGGCGTGCCCATGCATATTCCGCATATCCCAATATTCAGCCTGGGATGTGCGGTGCATATGCTGGTGCAGCCCCTACTTGCACTGCACACTGATGCTCAAAGTTGAGCCTAAAAGAAATAGGAGCAAGGGCTGGCCACCCACAGGTGAGCTGCCATACTGCAGGGCTCAACACGGCAGCTGCCAGCTGTGGGTGGCCACCCGAGCTCCAGAGCCAGGGTCTGTCAGCTTCGTGCCCCCTCACGCCCGATCGAGGGCATTGTAATGGAATTGATATCCCTGGTGGTCCAGTGGACTGCCTCCAACCTAACCGCAGGCATAACTATAAGAAAGCAACACATCCCATATCCCTTGGTTCCAGTGACCACTTCAGCTCAGTTGTGGCAGACAATAACACATTGGTGGTCCAGTTTCACCCGCCCACTGAGTTTATTATTCTCCGCCTCAAAGCAGGAGTGTGAGATGCCCCAGCCACTCACCGGACTGATCAGGACAGTACGGTTAGCACCATTGGTCCACAGTGGGTTGAAGGGCATGCAGATTGTACCGCGTTACACAGTTCTCGATATGTGAATGGATCCATTCACATATCTGGACTTTGTAGTGTGGTTCAGTCTGCAATGCCCACTGGCCCTCGCTGTGACCAATGGATATACAGCCATACTGTACGCAGTCAGTTGGCGGGTGGCTGGGAGGCTTGCGGATGGGGAGCTGCCACCTGACGCTAACTGGGGGGGCCGGGTAGCGGGGCTCGGTGGGCGGCTGGGGGGGTACCGCTGGACCACCAGGGATATTAGAAAATGTTTATTTATAGTTATGCCCTCAATCAGACTGGAAGCGGTCCACTGGACCACCAGGGATATGGGACATGTAGTTTATTATGCCTATGCCCGCGATTGGGAACTGGGGCACGGTGCCATGCTGTGCAGGAGGTGTCAGTTCTCAACGGCTGCAGCCTGGCAGGGTCCCAGGCACAAGTTGCCAGGAATCGGTGCACCTGCATGCAAATGAGGCCATAATGAAATGCTAATGGCCCCAGTTGTGCCTTGCATACATTATGGTCACATTTGAATATCCACTGCCGTATATCATGGTTCCTGCACCTAGCACAACTGCACTTGTGCTGGCACATCCCCCTGCTCCTCCCTTGCCACTTTTGCAGTGCCATTGCACCATGTGGGAGGCCATGTTGCCATATTCAATGGTGCTGAGCCATGGTGCAACACCATTGAATATCGCCCAGCACAATCCCTGGCACATCCCAGTTGTGCTGCACCCAGGCTTGCATCCCTGCCTGGCGCACACTGAATATCCTTCCTCAAGGGTGTAACAAAAATGAGAAATTTTGATAGAGCAAATTATGGGGCAATAAAAGCTTATTTGACAGATTGGATTTGGAAACAAGAGCTAAATAATCTCACAGTAGATAAAAAATGGATTAAAATCAAAGAGAAAATTGATTTTTGTTTTGGGTTCCTGAGAGAATAAAATATAAAAATCAGAGGAGACTTCCATTATGGTATTCTACAGGAATTAGTAGAGTTGTTAGAGCAAAGAAAAAGGCCTATAATAAATACAGAAAACACAGGACAGAGTTAAACTGGAATAAATGTAAACGAAAAGCTAATAAAACTAAATCTGCAATCAGGAAAGCAAAAAGATTTGTAATATAAACTGGCAACTGTACAAAAAGAAACTAAAAATGCTTTTTTAACTATACTGGATGCTTGAAACGTAATGCCTGTAAGGTTGGACCATTACAAATAAATGACAATCTGGTATCTGAAGAACAGCTAATGGCCCATGAATTCAGCCAGTATTGTTCTAGCATTTTTAAAACAAAAGAACCAGTAGATAACATAGTTTGTGGCTTACAGGACTCGTGTGGAATTTACTGAGGCAGAAACGTATTTGGCCATTAATTCCTTTAAATCCTCCCCAGCAGCCGGACCAGACAATATCCTTTTTACTTTTTTGAAAGAAATCTCATATGAGATAGTTGGTGTTCTCACTTTATTATTTAATGAATCAATTGCAAAAGGTGTAGTCTTAAAGGAATGGAAAGAAGCTTTGGTAATCCCTATTCTAAGGGAGGTACTAAACAGAATATGAAACACTATACACCAATCAGTCTGACATCTTGTATAGGTAAAGTTATGGAGAAACTCTTATCACAAAAATAAGTATGCACATAATGAGTTACGGACAGACAGATATAACTCAATGTGGATTTTCTTCAGGTAGATCTTGCCACAACAATCTAATTAACTTTTTTGAGCCTGTTAGCGAAGCATTGGATGCTGGTTTTCCAGTAGATGTCATCTTTCTGGACTATGAAAAAGCCTTCGACTCGGTGTCTCATAAAATCCTGATTGAATGTCTAGTTAATATGAAGCTTCAAAAAAATATTATAATGTGGATTTCATCTTGGTTGACAGACGGACAGCAACAAGTCAGCATTAGGGGATATAAGTCCTCCTGGGTGAGATACTAGAGGGTACCTCAGGGTTCAGTGTTGGGCCTTTTCTGTTTAATATTCTGATTTCTAGTATAACTACCTCACAGGAGTTTGGCTAAATAAATTTGTGGATGATGCCAAAATAGGCTGTATTGTTAATGACATTACTTGACACATAGCCTACAGGATCATTTGAATAAAACTTGACCTGGGCTAATGTGAATAAATTTATCTTTAATCTTCCAAAATGTAAAGTGATGCACTTTGGTAAAAAATAACAGATTGATAGATTACTTTATGAACAATACCCCATTAAGTAAGGTTACCTCTGAGAAGGATTTGGGAGTCTATATTACAAATAATCTGAAATTTTCTGAACATGTAAATGAAACAGTTGAAAAATGCCATAGATTAATTAACTGTATTTTGAAAAATGTTAAGAGTTGGGAGCCAGAAGTGTTAATACCCTTATATAGCAGTATAGTTAGATCTCATGTTGATTATTGCTCGTCCTTTTGTGCTCCAACATTAGTTCAGGATAAGTTGTCCATAGAAAATGTTCAGTGGAGATTTACAAGACATATTATTAACTTAAATTCACATTGATATGAAAACAGACTAAGAAATCTGAGTCTTTTCTTCCTTGGAATATCGTTCAGTAAGAGGTGACTTATGTCTAATTTACAAAGCAACAAAGATGGCCTTATTTGAGACTATATGTATAGATTGGCATCCCTCCGTAAGCAATACTCGATCTCACAAATTAAAGTTAAGAGCAAATATAAACAAGACTGTTAAAAGAAATTGTTTCTTCACACAGAGAATAGTTCCAACTTGGAATTCCCTGCCACAGGAAGTGGTACAAAGTGCTAACTTGCTGAAATTTAAACAGAATGTATATCTATACATGGGGGATTTCAAATATAAATGCCACCCAGACTAAGGGTGGCAAGCTCATAATGGGCTAGTGCCTCGAACTCGCACTCACCTATGAACCTATGACATGAGCAGTGAGCTGCTGGCTAATTGTAAGTCTCTCCACTGCTGCCAAAAGTCTTGAAAATGAATCCATAAACAAACCAGTAACCACATTTGGAAGATAAAGCAAAGTTAAAGAAAGTATTTAAAATGTATCTTCTTAATTTGTTTATTTCAGCTTTTCTTCTTTATAAAAGAAAATATAGAAAATGACTTAAACTTTGCATGTTTCAAGAGGGCCTAGTCACGTGCCATATAATATAAACATGCATACATGGCAGTCAGGACTCACACTCTCCATTTTGAGCCATGCAATGCAGTGAGTAGTGAGGCATGAGTGATCAGTGTTGTTTTCAGAGCCCATAGAGTAACCAGAACTGAATCGCCTGGTATTTTTTTTTCCTGTGAAGGATAATAAGTAAGTAAGCTTTTCATTGACTCTTTTTTTGGATGGGGAAAAGCACAAGTTAAATAAAATTATAATCTTTAAGACGAGAGCCCCTATTAATTTCCTTAAACTTACGTTTTCCAGGGAATGCTGTCTGCCTGCAGAAAGAGAGGCCCAGATTTGGTTTTAGGCTACAATCCCAGGGAGAGATGGCGGAGCAGCACTTCTTTTGATATTTTAAAAGAACAGCGAAAGGGAAAAAGTAGGTAGAGATCTCCAACCCCCACACACACATTTTAAAAGCAAAGCAAGTTTATTTATTTTAGTTGAAGTCTGAATAGGTTTACAAATCACTGTTTTTTTTTATCTGCTTTTCTAGTGGCAACGTGGAAGCTGGAAGTGTGGGCCCGAGGCCAAATCACAGGCAGATTTTTTACCAAAAGGAGACCGAAGGAGCGTTGGCAGTTTCTGAGCTTGAAATAGAAGAAAGGACATGAACAAGTATAATTCAAGAGCTTTTTAAAGCAATCTGGGCTCTTAAGTTGTATAAACTTGTTAATCCTTGTAGTCATACCAGAATTAGAATTGTCATTTTAGAACTGTAATTTGCACAGAGGGTATGAAAGTGTGAAGTTGTTGGTGCAATAATTTTTCTTTTTAAAACCATTGAATATAATATATGGATTAGTAGTGCACACCTGCTCTTATTATTGCCTGATTTGCACATGATTTTTACTTGTCATAGTTTTGAGACTGAATAAGCGATCCTGAATTTATGGCTATTTTTTGTTGGTGCTGTTATTCAATTAATGGAAATATCACACTTATAGGATTTTTTTTATTGTCTTGCCTATCTGTACTACTACTAGAATGAAGGATAAAATAGCAATGGTTCTAAGAAATAAAAATAAGGTCACAGAACAAGAGAGAAGAAAGACATAAGAAAAAAATGAAAAAAAGGTCCACTATAATGCCAGTGAATAATAAAAAAATCACAGAATATACTAGTTGTTCCAACAAGGAAACTTTGGGGGTACAACTAACCTCCTCACCCATTTTGGAGGACAGGGGAAGGGATTTAAGAGAGGATCACTTTAAAAAAAAGCAAAGTATTACAGTCTCCGGTACCAGAAGTACTCAGCCAGTCAGCCCCTCCTAAAATAGACCTTAGTATGAGTGCCATTATACAGCATGGTGACAATACTGACTATATTAGTGAAGAAGGGGAAAATCACCCCTCCCTAAGGATTATAAGGAATTTTTAACTCCATACTTAATAAAACATAGGAAATTAGACCCCCCTTCCAGAAGTCAGGAGGGAACATGCCTATGGTCAAAGCAAGAGCTAGAAACACGGTCAGGGGAAGAACCAATAGAGAGGATTTGTTCCCACTTTTTAGAGTTAAAGTATACCTTTGAGAAAGAACTCAATGTTGTAAAAGCAGCCTTTATCTAAAATAATTTTCTCTTAAAAGAAATTCTATCAGCATTAAGAGAAGGAAATAAAAAGGAACTAATGAAAGACAAAACTAATTCTATTAAAGATCTACCACCTGAAGGAAATACATAAAAATGCATGAATGGAACACTGAGCAGAAAAGAATATAGAAGCAGAAAATAAAGAGACTGAATATAGGGTAAACATAAACAAGAATCAAAAAGAATTCAAAGCAACCACAATTGCAATACAGGAGAAGGATATAGTGGAAACCAAATAAGTAGTGGCTGGACTAAAAAAGAAAGGGGAGATAGAAAAGGGGACTTTTGAGCAGACAAAGAATACATGCCCAATTGCCAGCCAAAGAGATAGAAGGAAGGAGGATAGTGAATCGAGGACTGAAAACTTGCAAAAAAAGAAATGGGCAAGCAACACAAAGTGAACTCTAGAAAAGAAGTAAGTGATAAGAACAAGGAAACAAGGATGTACCCAGGGAAACAGGTGGAAAAGAAATTAGATACAATATTCATAAAAGGTATCCCCATGGCTAGAAGAGAAACCCCTTTCCTTATTAAAATCACAGGGTGGGATTTTCAGACTGCACCAGGCTTTGGCGCAAGCCGGGCACACAGTACAACTTCGCTGCGCAGGGGCATTGACAGGGTGATATTCAACGGAGCTGCGCCATGGCACAGCACTGTTGAATATACTCCTGGTTACCATTAGCACATGGCGCAGTGGTACTGCGCCAGTGCAAGTGGCCAGAGTGGAGCGGGGGATGCGCAAGCGCAAGTGCCGTTGCGCTAGGCGCAACCACCGCAATATTCAAAAGTGCATATGCAAATAATGTATGCAAGGTGCAAATGGGGCCATTTGCATGTCATTATGGCCCCATTTGCATGCAGGTGTGCCGATCCCCAGTGACTTGCGCCTGGCACCCTGCCAGGCTGCAGCCATCGGGGACCAACGCCCCCTGCACATTGTGTCAAAGTGCCCCAATGCCCGATCATGGGCATGTGCAAATGTTAAAACACATCCAATATTCCTGGTGGTCCAGTGGACCACTTGCAGCCCAATCGCGGGCATACTTAGTAATAATATTAGTCCTATATCCCTCGTGGTCCAGTGGACCACTCGCAGCCCAATCACGGGCATATGTTGTAGAATATGTAGTCCTATATCCCTGGTGGTCCAGTGGACCACTCACAGCCCGATCGCAGGTTGTCAGTAAAAAATAATGCCACACCAATCCAACCCTGGTGGTCTAGTGGTTAAAATAATTGTGATTGGAATAAAGGTGGTATCATGACCTTGACGTCCATGAAAAAAACACATAAAAATCCTCTTATTGTTCAGAAAAATCACTGCCTTATATCTGTTTTGAGTGTGGAACATACTTTAAATCTGTGTATAGTGAACATGTATCTGGAACCTACAAGTCTATCCAAATGATTCTACAAGGATTAGAGGATATGAAAAGGACCTGATGTTACTAAGCAATAAGTTTAGTGTTATGATAATACTGGGTATGGGAGATTTAAATGCCCAAACTGGATGCCATTTATACTTGGGAGAAAAGCAACAGATTGGAGAAGAAATTGACCAAGCATTAGATATAAGAGACAGAAGTTCTTCTGATAAGGTGGTAAATAGTAGTAGTAGGATTAAATTAAACTGGTTATGCAATAATACCCTACATCTGCTAAATGGTCGTGTTAAAGATTACCTCAATGGTGACTTTACCTTTTATTCTGCAGTATCAGGAAAAGGCTCAAATTTAAAGATTACACATTTATTGATACCTTCCACTGGCACCTAACTGATTCTTTTAAAGTGAGTTGAAATTGTGCTAGTGACCATTTATATATTGTATTGCAACTAAATGGGAAAGTGATAGAAATGGATACAACAAGTGCAGGGAGATCATTTTATCTACAATGAGAAAAATCGAATGGAACTCTCTGCTACATGATAAAATAGTAGGTCTGCAAGACAGTGAGGAAGTACTGAGGAGGCAGTATAGCACAGTGTTTTAAGACTCTGAGCTGCAAATCTGGTGACATCCAGCAGACTGGACCTGGGTTTGAATCCCCCAGCTTCCACTTGCATACTGTGTGACCCTGAGCAAGTCACTTAACTTCCCTGTGCTCCCAGGTTGCTCCTGTAAAAAAGCTTTCAGCTTAGTGCGCTACTCCTGGTTAAACAACTAAATAAAAAATAAAAAAATGTACGATCTCTGCTTTCAGATATAGGAGGGGCAGGGATTGACAGACAATTTTAAAATACTCCTAGATGATATTATTCAGTGGTCTCATAATCAGAAACCTAATATAGGGAAAATCTATGGCAGAGATAAACTCTGGTTTGATAAAAATGTAAAAGGTAAAATCAGATATTAATAAAGCAGGGAGATTAGCAATAAAAAATCCAGAATTGTTATTATTTAAGGGTAGCAGCATTAAAAAGGAATATAGGGACATTATAAAAGACAAAAAGACAACATCAATCTCATATGTAGAAAATTGCAAGATGCAATAATGTCATTGCAGACATATCATGGGACATCAAGAGCAAGATCAGTCTGTTTGCTGATGATACCAAGGTAGGCGCGGTGGTGGATGACCTAAGGGGAAGGCAGAGGTTGTAGGATGATCTGGCAAAGCTTGAAACCTGGTCAGACACTTGGCAACTGGGGTTTAATGCCAAAAAGTGCAAGGTGCTGCATTTTGGGATGAAGAACCCAAGGAGGAGTTACCAGCTGGGGGGAGTGCAGCTAGCCCAGACAGAGGAAGAGAAGGATCTGGGTGTGCTCATTACAGGGTCAATGAACAACTCAGCACAATGTAGGAAGGCAGCTGCAAAGGCCAACAAAATGCTGGGTTGTATTGCAAGGGTATATCCTCGAGGAGGGAGGAGGTGATTCTGCCACTGTATAGGTCATTAGTTAGACCACACCTGAGTACTGTGTGCAGTACTGGCGCCTCTGATCTGAAGAGGGACATTAAGTTACTGGAGGGGTGCAGCGCAGGACAACACAGATGATCAAGGGGCTGGGGGACTTATCATATGAGAGGAGGTTGAAGGAGATGAATATATACTCACTGGAGGAGAGGAGGGATGGGGTGACATGCTTGAAACCTTTAAATACATGAAAGGAATAAACAAGACTGCTACAGAGGGGCTATTCAAAGTAAGGGAGGGGAGGGCCACCAGGGGCCATGATATGAGACTGGAGGGAGGAAGGTTCAGGAGGGAGATGAGGAGGAGACACTTTTTTACAGAGAGGATGGTGGCTGGGTGGAATGCAGAGGAGGGCAACTAAAATGGTGCAGGGTCTGCACCGGAAGACATATGAAGAGAGACTTAAGGAGCTTAATATGTATAGCTTCGAGGAAAGGAGGGAGAGGGGACATGATAGAAACTTAAGTACCTCAAGGGAATCAACAAAGTCCAAGAGGGTAGCACTTTCAAAAAAAGGGTGCAGAACAAGGGCACAATTTGAAGATAGAGGGCGGCTCAGAAGTAATTTAAGGAAGTATTTTTCACAGAGGGTTGTGGATGCATGGAACGGCCCGGAGGAGGTTGTGGAGTCAAAAATAGTGGTGGAATTCAAGCATGCATGGGACAGTCATAAGGCAATTCTAGGGGGTGGGGGTAGGAAGAAGTAGGTTGCTGGTTAACTAGGATCTGCAGCTTATCCATTAGGTAGGGAAATGGGCAGACTGGGTGGGCCAAGCGGTCCTTATCTGCCATCAAATTCCATGTTTCTATGAAGCGGTATCCAGTAGAACAGTGGACTGCTTCAAAAGGGGATGGGACAGGACAAGGGGGACGGTTAATGAAGGGGAAGGGTGGAAGGGAGGGGCAGCTGCAGGATAAGGGGTGCTAGCTGCCCATTCTAGCAGACATGATAGACTTCTAGGCCTTTATCTGTTGGCAAATTCTCAGATGTCTGCACAGAAAGATAATAGACAATTTTGGATCCTTATCGCATATGGAGAAGCAAAAATAGCCAGTAATACTGAGGCCATAATTCCAGCAAATAGATGGGTTGAATTCTACAGTAAACTTTATGGAGAACAGTTGACTTCTCAAATAGAGACCTAAAACCAGTGGTCACAGAAATGGAGGTTACACTGCAAAATAGAAATCAGAATGTATTAACATTGGAAGAAATAAAGAGACAAAAGTAAAAGAATAATAAATCATCCAGAATTGATGGTCTACCAGCAGAAACTTTTAAAGTAAACATCAATTGGTGGGCCAAGTTTTTGTTTATTGTCTTTCTGTACATAATAACAAACAATAAGTTTCCCTAAGAATGGTTAATAACAGAGATTGTGCCTATATTCAAATAAGAAGATAGAGCAATGCCTGAGAATTACAGACCAATTTGTTTGATCTGTATATCTGCAAAAATCTTTTCTAAGGTGTTACCAGAAAGACTTTTAGATTGGATGGAAATAAAAGGTGTGTTATCAGAGGATCAGTTTGTATTTAGGAAAAACAGAGATACAATAGATAATATATTCATACTGGATTATCTGGCAAATAAACAAATTAAACTGAGGAAAAGGGGCTTCTATGGATGCTTCCTTGATCTAAAGAAAGCATTTGATAATGTTAGTCATGAGACAATATGGAAATTTATTTTTTTTTCACTCATTTTTTTCTCCTGCTGGCTGCTGGTCTGAACCCCTTGCCTATGCTTCTCTCTTGATCTCTGGCCACCATCTAGTCTGCCCCTAGCTTCTTAGGGCCCTCACCTTCTCTCTCTCTCTCTCTCTCTGTGGCTTTCCCCCTGCAGTGGGGTGATGAGGATCCACAAACTCTCCCGCTAGGTCCACCCGTTGGACAGCCATCAAGCCGTCATGACCTAGGATACAATTTTTCCCATTTTTCCTTGTGCCCTGGGGGGGGGTATGGCGTGCAATGATGCCAGTGACATGGTCGCACACGGTCCTGTACACACCTTGTCAAGCGTCTGCTGTGCTTCCACCCCATATAACTGTGGTTCCATGTCACTGACCCCCAGCCTCCACTAGGGGTCAGGCGTGCACCAGCCGCAGGTTCCCTTCCTCCCCGGAGATGGAGAGCAGTCCATCAGATGCTCAATCTATCTCCTCCCTTCTGATCCAGGAGACCCATGTTCTCCCGAACACAAGTTGCAGCAAGGTGCGAGGTGTGGCATCCAGCACCTCAACCTCAGCACCACCGGACCAGGCACTGTGGAAAATTTTAGTAGCCTGGGAATTGACTCTAAACTTCTGGACTTAATCATTACTCTGCATACCAATACACTAGCATTAGGTACACAAGGAATGGAAAGCTTACACAAAATATTGGTCAATAGAGGAGTTAAACATGGCTGTTTACTGGCCCAGCCTTGTTTTATATATATATATATATATATATATATATAGATATATATATATATCTATATATATATATATATATATATATATATATATATATATATATAAATTATTCCTGGAAGTAAACTGTGAAAAATCCAAAATAATTAAGATTGGGAAAGTCTGTAAAAAAAGATGCATATAGATACTAAAAGATGTTAAGTTTTAAGAAGTGTAAGAATACAACTATCTAGGTGGAATAATAAATAATAAATTAAAATGGCAAGAACATAGAGAACACAATAACAGTAAAGGGAGACAAAATTGTATTGGGGCTCAATAGCTTTGGAAAATCCTTTGCTGACAATTCTTTTTATGCAATGAAAGAAGCATATGTTGCAAAAGCAAAATCGGTTATGTTATTTACAGCAGAAATATGGGGTATAAGGAGAAAGTTTCAACATTAGAAACAATTCAAAATGTATTCATAAGAAATAATCTGGGATTACCAGTGGCAGTGTCAGGTGCCTATCTAAGAGCAGAAATGAATATAATGTCTCTGGTCCTGTTTGCTAAAATCAGGTCTTTGAACTATTGGCAAAGACTAACAAAAAACCCTAATATTGCTCTTAGATATGCATGTTGGACAGAAGCAAAAATATATCATAGTGAAGGGATAAGATATGACTCTTGGTTTATTAAACTAGATGCTAAAGTAAGACAGAGTGGAATGAACTCACTATTCGATAACAGAACATTAATGGATATTGACTCTTATGTTGATCAAATAAAAACTAGATGGATTGCTAACGAAATTCAGAGAGATGCAGCAAAGATTGCTACCTCTACCATCTTTACACTGTACTAAACCATAAATTTGAGAGTTGGTAGTCAAGATTATTTGAAATGGTGTCGGGGGGGTGGAGCTAGCCAGTAAGCTGAACGGACGTGTATTAGTGGAGCTCTCTCGAGGCGTTTTCTATTCTGACTAAAATCTACACATATTTTATTTGATTAATATCCATAAGTCTTCATTTTGTTTGGATATCTGTTCTACTAATCATGAGACCAAAGAGATTTGATAAACAAATGGTCTCCCACTCCAAATCTGTGGAAGCGTGTATGTTTCCTAAGCAAGGCCTGGCTGCAGTGGCATCTAATCTGCCACAGAAGGATCTGGCAACAGACAAGATTTTTGCTATTCTCTAGAAAATCAAGGAAAAAGTTAATTTGACCAACAAATCCTTATCCATGATAGATCAGTGGGTTAAAAAGCTTAAGGAGGGGAGAGAGGAGTGCTCCAAGGCTCTTACAGATCTGAGCAGCCGACAGGAACAGTATGTCATGGCTCAGGCCAGGGATTCTAAATTCCTTGCTAACAAGGTGGAAACCCTGGAGAATCAGCTCTGAGCTGATAATCTCTGTGTTGTGGGGCTCCCCTTCAACATCGCTTATGCAGATTTAAAATCCGTTTTTGGCTCATTACTTACAGGATCGCTGGGACTTTCTTTTGAGTCTGTGCACATCAAAATGCATCTTTCGGTTGCTGGTTCATCAGTGCTCTGTGGAAGGAGGGGTGCAAACATCGATGGTGCTGGTTAAGCGGGATTCCTTGGAGGAGCATTTACTAGTGTTTGCCACTGCCAGAGATAAGCGAGAGATACAGTATGATGGGCATAAATCTCCATTTTCCTGATGTTGCATCGGTACACAATCTAAGCGTAAAGAACTCCTACAGCTGAATCAACGCCTGGGTGAGCATGGTATTTCTTCTAGTCTATTTTTCCTGCTCACCTTCATCTGACTTATGAGGGTAAACCATACATTTTTACAGAGGCGGATGCAGTCACTCACTTTTTGGACAGTTTACCATCCTGAGGAGATCAGACCTCTGATGAATTGGGTGACTTTGGGTTCCATAAATCCTGTGTTTCCATGTTAAATGGTACTGGGATCTTAGAGTCTAAGAGACAGTCTACATGAGGCTTTATGTGACTATAAGTTTTCACCTTTGCTGGCTACTAAATCTGGTTGTGTCCTAAAGGGGAGAGGGAGTATATGTTTTTTGTTATATGTTCTGTTGAGCAGGACTCAAATATTCTGGTGTTTATTACCTCCCTTGTTAATTGTAGGGCATTTACTTTCCTGGACTATCATTATTTTATCTTTGTTTAGTATGAGGGAGTTATTACATATACAGGGCTACACAAAATGTTTGTTAAACTGTTATTTTCCAAGATTAACCCACCAGTTGGGTAAAATGGGGGTATTTGGGATATATTTGTATTGAATTTATATGTAATGTTGCCAATATAATGTTAGTAAATTGAACTGTCTTTGGGGGATCTGCCCATCTGCTATCCCAGCTCCTCCAAGGGGGCTCAACTCATTTAATTTTTGTTATGGTTTAAGCTATACATAGGTGAGAGCAATTTCTAATGTTTGAGTGATGCCTGTTCCGCTAACTCTCAGTGATCTGACTATACATCCTGTATCATTCTATCCTTGATAATGGTTGTACATAACTTATGTATGTATATTGAAAATTTTAATAAACAAGAAGAAAAAAAGAAGATTATTTGATATGGTGTCAAAACTCCCTACATAGAAAAACTCTTGCCAGAATGAGATTTGATATACATTTGTATTATCGAGCACAAATGATACCGTAGGAAAAAATTAAAGAGCAAACGGAAGTGTAATTGTGATGAAAATTGTTATTTATGTAATATATGTGGGCAGATAAACAGTGGAATAAATTCATTTTTTCTCACTGCCAAGGGATAAATGATGGTTCTAATATTTATCCCACATCCTGCCATCAATAAAACCATTTATCTTACACCCTGCCATCAATCATCACCCCCTTCTGCTGGCACTACTTCCACTTAATTTCATTTTCTTTCTAACCTCCACACACACACACACATACACACACACACACACACGTGCACACTCTCTCATCCCTTCACCAGCTCATAGAAACATAGAAACATAGAATTTGACGGCAGATAAGGACCGCTTGGCTCACCCAGTCTGCCCATTTCCCTACCTACTGGATAAGCTGCAGATCCTAGTTAACCAGCAGCCTACTTCTTCTTACCCCCATCCCCCAGAATTGCCTTATGACTGTCCCATGCATGCTTGAATTCCACCACTGATTTTGACTCCACAACCTCCTCCGGAAGGCCATTCCATGCATCCACAACCCTCTCTGTGAAAAAATACTTCCTTAAATTACCTCTGAGCCACCTCCATCTTCAAATTGTGCCCTCTTGTTCTTGCACACTCTTTTTTGAAAGATGCTACCTCTTGACTTTGTTGTTTCCTTGAGGTACTTGAAAGTTTCTATCATGTCCCCCTCTCCTCCTTTCCTCGAGGCTATACATATTAAGCTCCTTAAGACTCTCTTCATATGTCTTCCGGTGCAGACCCTGCACCATTTTAGTTGCCCTCCTCTGGACAGCTTCCATCCTGTCTATGTCTTTGTGGAGATTGGGTCTCCAGAACTGCACACAGTACTCCAGATGGGGTCTCACCAGCTGTCTGTACAGAGGGATAATAACTTCCTTGTTTTCTACTGGTGATGCCTCTCCTATGCATCCCAGTAACCCCCAGCCCTTCTTGCTGCCCTCTCACATTGCTTGCCCACCTTTAGGTCATCTGATATGACTAACCCCAGGTCCCTTTCCATTTTTGTTGTTGTTAGTATCTCACCCCATTGTGTACTCTTCCCTGGGTTTTTGTTTCCCAGGTGCATTACCTTGCACTTCTTAGCATTGAATCTAAGCTGCCATACATTTGACCATTCCTCTAACCTTGCCAAGTCCCTTCTCATCCTTTCCACCCCACCTTGTGCATCAACTCTGTTGCAGATCTTTGTGTCATCTGCAAAGAGACATACTTTTCCTTCCTGTCCTTCTGCAATGTCGCTTATAAAGACATTGAAGAGGACCGGTCCTAATACTGAACCCTGCGGTACCCCACTAGTAACCCTCCTTTCTTCTGAGTGGACTCCATTTACTATTACTCTCTGTGTCCTATTCTCCAGCCAATTCTTTACCCAGGCTGTCATCTTGGGACCCACTCCCAGGCTGGCTAACTTGTATATTAATATTTTGTGTGGGACTGTGTCAAATGCCTTGCTAAAGTCTAGGTAGGCCATGTCCACAGCCCCTCCCTGATCTACTACTTTGGTCACCCAGTCAAAGAAATCTATCAGATTTGTCTGGCATGACCTTCCCGCTGTGAATCCATGCTGCCTAGTGTCCTGTGCCCCTCTGGCCTCTAGATACTCAACAACTCTTTCCTTCAGAAGTGATTCCATCATTTTCCCTATCACTGAGGTTAAACTAACAGGCCTGTAGTTTCCTGCTTCTGCCTTGCTCCCACTTTTGTGAAGGGGAATCACATCTGCCCTCCTCCAGTCCTCGAGTACCACCCCATTTTCCCATGATTTGTTAAAAAGGGTAGTCAGTGGTGTCACTAGTTCTACCCTTAGCTCTTTTAGAATTCTGGGATGAATCCCATCAGGCCCCATTGCCTTGTCCACCTTCAGTTTTAAGAGTTCTTTCAGAACCCTTTCTTCTGTAAATGGGCTGGTATCAACTTCTGTATCCAGCGTGTTACTACTGATGTTTTATGTACCTTCCCCTCTTCATTTGTAAATACTGAACAAAAATATTTGTTTAGTATCTCTGCCTTTTCACAGTCTCCTCTGCCCACCCTCCTCCCCTTATTAAGCCTCACTATCCTCCCTTGGTCTTCCTTTGCCCCTGATGTACCTATAAAAGGTTTTATCCCCTTCTTAACTGAGTTGGCTATCTTTTCCTCGGTTTGGGCCTTTGCTGTTCTGACTGCCTTCCCAGCCTCCTTTTGCTTTAACTGATACAGTTCTCTGTCCTGCTCCTTCTGCGATTCCTTGTACTTCCTGAATGCTTTCTTTTTCTCTTGAACCTTCACTGCCACTTCCTTTGAGAACCATAGTGGTTTCTTACATCGTTTTGTTTTGTTTATTTGCTTCACACAAAAGCTTGTTACCTCTGTGATGGCAGTTTTTATTATTCCCCATTGTTCTTCCACCCCTCTTCCTGCCCATTTGCTAGTGCATTCCTTAGGCACTCACCCATTTTGGCAAAGTCAGCCCTCCTAAAGTCCAGTACTTTTGTCTTTGTATGACTTGACTCTATTGCTGTGTTTATTGAGAACCATACTGTTCGATGGTCGCTAGTTCCCAGATGGCTACCCACTTCTACATCTGTGATCCTCTCTCCATCTCCATTTGAGAGAATCAAGTCTAATATTGCTCCCTCTTGAGTGGGCTCCAGTACTAGTTGTCTAAGGCATGCCCCCTGTAGGGCATCTGGAATAACTGCACTCTTCGAAGTGGCAGCTGCAACTGCACTCCAGTTAACATCTGGCATATTCAGATCACCCATCAGCAATATCTCCCCTTTTTCTGCCATTCTAAGTATACTTTCTATCATTTCCTGTCCATTTCCTCCCCTGAGAAGGGGTCTGTAACCCTGATCGTATTGTGGTGCCATTGCCTGTCTCAAATTTACCTACAGTGCTTCTTCTCCTCCTGTTTACCCTTTTGTTCTGTTGCTTTTATTCCTTCCCTTATGTAAAGAACTACTCCTCTTCCTCTTTACCCTCCCTGTCCCTCCTGTAGACAGTGTATCCTGGTATGTTTATGTCCCAGTCATGGTTTTGTGTGTACCATGTTTCTGTGACTGCCACGATATCCAGATGTTCCTCCTCCATCAAGGCCACTATTTCAGGAAGCTTGTTACCCAGACTACAGGCATTAGTACTCATTGCTCTCCATTTTTTGATGGCTTTACTTTCTGTTGCAGCATCCCCCACTGACCATACCAATTTATATATTAGCACTATAAAAAATCCATCACTTCAGCACCTCCACTTAATGCGCGCAACTGTTCTTTCCCTTTTAAAACAGATTCTTATTTGTCTTTTTTTTCCTTCATTCCTCCATGCTGCAACTAATCCTGTAGTTTGTGACCATCACACTTATTTCTCCCATCCCCCCAACCACATGCACCCACCAGAATGGATAACTGCTCCCTCCAAAACCACAGTCCGATCACTGACAACAACTTTTATTCAGCACTCACGGCCTCATAACAGATAAATTTACCTTCTCCTGAAGCCACTCCAAGTTTATTTAATCTCATCAGCATACCTTCTCCCCATGTGCGCCTCGCACACACCCCGCCTCCACTCCAGCCCTGAAATCATGTCCCATAACTACAACTTTCCACAAGAACAATATCTGTTTATTTAAAACATTTTATCGCCACTTCTCATCTAATTGTCTCTTCTTGTTCTTACATGTTTCCTGCCGCCTGCAGTGTTCACATCTCTCCTGGATCTCTCCACCAGCTTTTTCTGCTCCTTGTCATGGTCAGGAACAATTCCAAGTAAAACGCACACTTATAATACGTTTGATAAATACTCCTCCATACAGGATCAACCAGTTACTAACCACCATCTCTATGTTAAAATAAAATAAAATAAAAAGAACTGCCACAGTAAAACAATAGCGGCTCCTTGTTGCGAGAAATGAACCACCATCTTTTCAGAAATGTCTACTCCGCCCACAAATCACTAACAGCCACTAATAACACATGCTGCAGCTCTTCAACGTACACTCCATAGCAACCTTACATCCACCCCGCAATCTCTTCTGAAACATGCACTAACACACTGGGCACCAGAATATAATCCCTACTATTTCATCTCAAAAACACACAAAACCAAAATGAAATAAAAAACTGCACACAAAACATCCCTATTGCATAATCAAATATGTAATGTGGACATCAGAATACATGATTTATCCACATGAGCAGTTTGACCTCTGACACTCACTCATGGCTATGCCATTCATCAGATTACCTGAGGTCAAACTGATCTTGTGTGGATAAATCATGTGTTCCACTTGTCCCCATTGCATATCCCCTATTTATCTACTAGCCATCTATTATTATATTGCAAGCTGTTATCTGACCTTAGAACAAAATGGATTGACCCATTGACCTGCAATATTTCTTGTAGAAGAAAGGAGGGTATTGTACAAAAGTTTATTAAGGGTAATGACATGCTATATTCCTATGCTGCTATTCATTTTTACTTGGGAGAGTGCAATATTTTCTGATGAAAACAATGAATGTTTCTGATTTTAAATGAGTAGTTGTATCTGTGTACTCTGTAATTTTTTAAAAAGAGTTTGTATTTTTGAATACACACTTGTACTCTAAAATTTACTTATTTACTTACTTACCTAAACCCCAGGTAAATTTTTCCCAATTGTTAAAAAATTATTCCACCATTTACATTATCTGTGGGAAGTCATTCCATGGTTTACATAGAAATGCTTTTAAGAATTTACTGAGAATTCAAAAGAAATTCTGAAAAGCATTTCAAAAGCAGAACTGCCATTCTGCATGCAATACAGCTCTATCGAACATATCTTAGAGTTACAATCTGCTAGCCATACTGACTTTTCCAGTAGTAACCCATGAAAAGGGGGAAGGCTTACTGACTCCTTACTCCAGAAACTGTGAGCAGAACCTTTGTAACCTGTCCCTCTAAAGTCTAAACTGCTGAGCTGTAGCTGTCTGTTAGTAGGTGGGAATCCCAGCTCACAATGGTAAAGCTAAACATGATGTGAGCAGTGAGCTACTGGCTATTTGCAGTTCTCTCTCCACTGCTCCAAAAGTCTTGAAAAATGAATCCATAAACAAACCAGTAACCACATTTGGCAGACAAATTTTGCCCCCCACCAAATCAGGTTTTGGACCTTGGCATTAAAGTTACTGCAATGTTTCACTTTGCTGACAGATTTCTCATGAAGTTTGCACTCACAGAGTTTTTGCAAAGTCTAGTAACATTCTACAAAGAATGACTTTGAATATTCTGTGAGAAAGTCATGTTGTGGAAAAAAACCACAAAGTGCTACTTTCAGCAAGTACTCACTTCATGAAGAGTTATTTTCCACAAAGTAATTATTTCCTGAATGTAAACATTTGCAAAGTGAGGTCACTATGTGATGAATATTGTGTCAAGTGTACTGGCCACATGTCTCCTTTCCATACTTGGCACACCACTGCCATAGGATAACTAATAAATGTGATGAGAGCTGAATCCAGTGTGCTCTGTGTTGACATCCTGTAGATGTCCCACAAGTATAAGATCACATCCCTCTTTAAGGAGGTGAGTTATTCCAAACAAGGCTATGTTTCCATTTACTTCCAGTAAGTTGCTCTGAGTGGTCATATCTGCACAGAGCTCACAGGAGATGAGAACCTGAAAACACAAAATATAAGAGCAAAGGCTCTCTTTGAATACCAGCAGCTTATATGTTGTGAAACACAAGGGGTACATAAATGGGTCTGTTCCATTTCTATGTCAAAACTGAGTCATTCACATTTATTGTACTGTGTGTGTGTGTGTGTGTGTGTGTGTGTGTGTGTGTGTGTGTGTGTGTGTGTGTGTGTGTCAGAGGCTGAAGTCTTGGTATTGGTTTATGGAGTTAGATTTGCAAACCCCGCCTTTGAAGTTTGTGTTAGAGAACTGTACTGAGTCAGAGATTACAAAAATAAAATAACCAGCAACAATATGCTAAGGAGGTGAAGCTAACATCTGCAGGTTTATTGTAGTTTGGAAAAAGTAGCCTCTGGGTGTGGTCTTCATAGTCTGCTAAATGACACCATCTCACATAAAGACGTGAGTGAATGAAAATATATTGGCAGCAGTGTTAGTGTTCCAATTTGTGTCTTCTGTTCAGCATCAGAAATCTTCATCCTGAGCAGCACCATTGAACAAACGTAATCTTGCTTCAATTACCCACTGCTCTGTTTGCAAAATTTATAAAAACTGTAAGCTACTGTGCAAGAGGACATACAGTCGCATGCTTTATGTACTGCTTGTGAAGGTGAGCTTAAGGAAGGTGGTGCTGGTTCAAATGCAGATACTTCTTGGAATGTGAGGAACCACACTCACCACTCATACTGTCAGTTGTAGGACAATTACCAGGTTTTGGCTTGAACTTTATATAATCCATTAAAAGCAATTACAGGCTGTAACCTTATGCAGGTAGGAGACAGCAACAAGACCACTGTACATTTAGATTTTGAAAATCTTTGAATCAAAAAGAACAACAGTGTATTTTCAGATTGAGGAGTTGGAAAAATCTGGACTAAATGGAAAATTCAAATTAAGCCCATTTTGTGGCAGAGATAATGTAAATCCAAATATGTATATTTTACAGTTGAAGTGAATTTTATGTGACTTGCTATCTCTGGTGAGAATAATGAATAATGAGAATAATATAGGTCTTATTGTGACACTGCCAGGATGTCATGGCAAATACTGGGCTGAAAATATTCATTCACAAGTTTCCCTTCCCTCCCAACAACCTGATATGCTCTGTTTAGAAGTATGAACTATCAAATGTAACAATATTGCATGGATAATTCAAATCATTTTATTAGTTATTGGTGACTACTTTTAAATGTATTACAAGTGGCATTTATGCTGCTGTTTTCTGCTCTCTTTTCCTATAGGGTGGACAAACACTATTAAAGCAATGAATGAAATGGGACACATACTATTGCAGAATAATAGCGATGTTTCAGACATTTTAATATGATGGTTGTTGTGATGTTTCTACATATTTTTGTATACATTTTATGTATTTATATTGTCTGTATGTAAGATTAACAGCTGCTTGACATGATAAAAATGTTTTCATTTATTTGTACTTGATCTACCATTACATCATGATCTCATGAATTATGCATTTTTGACTTCAAAAGGGTACTGTTGGTGGGTCATAGTTACCTCTGACGAAGCCCTGAGGTGTGTGGAGTGAAACGAAGGTGCTCTTGTTGCTGTCTGTACTACCTGCATAAGGTTACATCCTGTAATTTGCGTTTAGTGGATGAAATAAAGGATTCAAGGCAAAATCCAGTAGTAATTGTGTTGCAACTGATGGTATGAGTAGCAAGCTTTTTGTTTTGCACAATGACTTATGTAATGCAGTGGATTAGCCTCACAGCCAGGGTCTGAGGAATGCCAGTGTAAATCTTTATATTTCCTAATGCAAGCTAGAAATGGGCAAAGCCAGGGTAGTTTTGTTTTCACCAGCTCAAGGTCTTTTGGGATTTGGTATTGGTTCTGGATCTGGTTCTGGTTCAGGGCCCATATAGTAAGGCAATTTTCTGTTTATACTGATCTAAAGTGCACTTGTTCTTATTTTACTATTTTGAGCAGTGGGGGGAGGTAGAGTCCTTGCTGCCAATGTCTCCAACCTCAGTGACAACATTCTATCAAACAATGCAGGTTCTGGGGTCCACAGGATACTGTCGCTCCCATATCAGGCACCCTTCTTTTTGGCATCCATTAGTCCTCTCATTCAACATTGTATGCTGATATCTAACAGCACACCAGGAATACCTGTGATGGTAACAACATATATCTATGAGGGCCATTCACCAGTCATACAACCAAAATATCACATGCTCTGTTACAAATTTGAAAAACACTATTTTTTGTATAAAACTACTATAACTAAGCCCTGGCACTTACCACAGCTCAGTTCCTGCCTTGCCCCAGCTCCCAGTACTGTTGGATCCCCTTTTTATCCCCACCCTTAAATTTTGGATCCACTGTATACTCTAATGTTACCTTACACAAACAGGACTTGTAATCAGTTTCTTTAACCACAGCCATGAGTAAACATGTGAAGGTTTCATTTGTAGATATAAAGTATCATGGACAACAGGTCGGCTCACAATGGGACCAGAACCAATTTGATTGTGTAAATGGTTCTTCTGCTGTACAAATATTGATTAATTTATTCAGGAAGCCTGTCTGGCGGCTGATCAGAGTAAGCATTTCTATTAATTGGTTAATAAGAAGGTACTGGCTCCAACTGACCATATCATCATCTTGATGAAATTGAGAGATTTAAAAGTTCCAGAACTTTTAGTAAGAGGTTACAAACTTCGTAAGTAATAATACCAACAATTAAAAAAATGGTTGGTGAAAAAATAGTTTTAAATAAGTTTTTAAAATAAAATAGTTCCTCCGCCTGCATTACAGTGATGGAGCTTTATCCTTCTTGATAAGCTAGTTCTAAAATGAAAAAAAAAAGAAGACTGGCAGTATGCACTAACCATCTCCACAACAAGAGTTCGTTTGTGGATTTGGATCTCCCCTTTCATTCGTGCATAAAGTGGGTAGATTTTGGAGTTTTTGATGTAGTTAAAAAAAATTCGGAATATCGGTGACAGGACGAGGGGCCAGCCGCACTGGAGAAACCCTTTAGGATCACCTTTCACTGCTGGAATCTTCAACACAAGCCTTTTTTTATTTAAATTCTTCCCTCCTTCTCCCGCCTGCAGTTCCGTTCCCAACTGAGCATGATGAACTTTGCCAGAAACAGCAGTTTGTTGACCCTGCCCTCCACCTACATCGGTAGAAAGGATAGAGGTAACGTTTGGGGAGGAGATGTCTAGCGATGATTGTACTGTGGAATTAAAAATATTGTAGGCTTTCCAATGATGGTTTAAAACCTATTACTTTGCTGTACTTTTTTGTAAAGAATGGCAGTGGATGTTGTGTATGTAGTTGGGATGGGGTCGGACACAAGTTCAGGGCTCCGTTGGATCTGACAGCAGTTTACATTCTTTTGGGTTGGAGAACTTTTCTTGTGGAAGCTACTGACTATGGGACTCAGCCTGGTACTGTTGCCTGCTATAGGATGTGTGCTGTTGGGTTACCACTTTACCTTGAAATGCCAGGTTTCCTGAGGGTGGAAGGATGTGGATCAGTTTTTATTCTGAACACCTACTTTAGGGTGACTGCAGGCAATTGCTATGTATCTGGATGTTGTTAACTTTTGGGGGATATGATATTGTTTTCTTTACTGAATTTAACATTTCTATGGATTTGGAAGACGAGGGGGTGGAGGCCGCAAACTCTCCCGCTATGCAGCGAGAGAAAAACATGGCAGCTTTTTTTTTTCAACGTTCTAATTGCATGCTGATCTTGGTGATGAGGTTTGTGGCATGCCTGGCACTTTGAATACCCGGGCTGTGTTGCCTGATAGACGCCCAGCTTGCCAGCGCTATCAGCCAATCAGAGCATGGGAATTCTCTGGCCCATTTTCTAATTTAGCACGATGGTGACAGAGGGTTCAAATTGCTGTAGAATGTCTCAATGGTTGAGCTTAAGAGGTGTAGCTCTGCACTTATCCAAGTTTGGTCCTATTTTATGTTTAGTGATGATAAACTGAGGCTCATGACTGAATGGATCAAATTTGTTGATAACATGATTTGTAACATGAAAAATAGATGAAAATGGAAAAAATACTCTGGATTATGAACTTAATTGGACCAATGGGAATAATATGAGCTTCAGACCTGTAAGATGAAAGCATTCTTTATCAATTCTGAAAGAAAATGAGGATTCCAGACATAGTTGGTATATGAAAATCATGATTAATGAGATTTTAATTCAGAAAGTCTAAGATGTTAAACTATTGGGGGCTGATTATGTTCAGTGATTTGAAATGGAACAAACATGCAGACACAATAATTACAATCAGTATATCTTATGATGTTTAAAAGGGTAGGTCTACATTCTTCTGACCTTTTCGTTGTTTATACCATAATATTAAGGTCATGGTTGGAGTTTGCATGTCAGATGTGGAATCCTGGGTTTTCTAAAGGTGATGAAAGGAGAACTGAGGGAATTCAAAATAGGACCATAAAAAGCATCTCTCCCCTTCATCATGTACTTTTATAAACAATGTTTCAACTATTGTGCTTCACTGGAGAATATAATTATCAGTTTTTTCTTTCCAAGGTTTATAACACATCTTGGTTAACTAAGAAGTGTGTGTAAAAACATTTGACTGTCCCCAACTGACAACATAATGCCTTTGTTTCTGACACCAGACTCAGGGTCGCTGGTTCTCCACAATACTTCGTCCTTATTTCCGCAGTAGAGCTCCCAGATGCCTGTAGTAATGTTTGTTTATTTCCGCAGTAGGGCTCCCAGACGCCTGTAGTAATGTTTGTTTATTTCTGCAGCATGAATTATTTGTGTCTGTGACAGAATGCAGTCCTGTTGTTTGCTTAAATATGATGTGATGTCAATGATGACATCACATGCTGAGCAGAGAGGAGGGGCTTCCGGATAGACAAGGTAGGAAGGAAAGCCAAGCACTGAAAAACTGTATAAAATGGGTAGATAAAAGCCACAACAATTCAGAAACATCACTGGCTGAAATGCATCACTTGCCCATTGATTAATGCAACACCACTTGATAAAATGCTTAGGACATGTATGGCTCTCTCTAACTAGCTGACTCTGCACCAGTTGCCTACACATTGGTTGGGAAATGCACCTTAATTAAAGGTAGCCAGTTTAGGCAGTGCATCTTGTATAAAAGCCAGTTCAGGATGGGACATATAAGAAAAAGGACCCAGCTGATGGGTGGTCAACTGCGACATTTGGTAGCTGGGCTTACTTCACAGCAGAGCTCTGATATGAACACCAAGAGACCCCCACTCCCATTGGAGACAAAAAAAGTAAGTAGCTGATTCTCTGTTTTAACTGATGTATGCTGCAAACAGACAAGATATCTCAGTTGTGGCACTGGCTTAGCTGGGGTCTACCTCCACACTTCCACTACCAGAGGCCCACTGGCTCAGGGATGTGGAGTGTGGTGGGGAATGGGGGGGGAGGTTAGCAGGTACAGCTACAAGTTTTTTTTTAACTTTCCTGTTTATCCCTCTCCTCACTGACAGGCCCCTTTCAGCCCTCATGGCTCCCCCAACTCCATTACCCACCATATCTGGGACTTAAACTGAGAGGCTGCTGTTCCTCCACAGGTTCTTCCCTGTGGCAGCACCATAGGTGGGTCCCCAGCCCCTCCAGAAGCTATGCTCAGTTAATGGTCCCTGTGCCCAGTAGGCAGTGTGGGGTCTGTGAGGCACCATGGGGCATCATCCTTTTTTTTTTTTTTAGCTTTTTATCAATATATTTTTATTGTTATTCAATAAATACAGGCAATAGAACTGAAAATAATCATGTGAACTAACATATACAGATAGTTGATTTCATAAAATACTTTAACTGTAGTTCAATGCAATTATACCTAAAATCTCTGATATGCTGTTGTATAACTTTCCAAGGTACAAATACTATACTACTCAGAAAACAAAGAAAAAAAGGTTAATTTGTTTAAAATCTAACTCAAGACATTTTTTTTGTTAGTCTTTGGTAACCGGGTAAGGCCCACTAGGCACAAGTGTCAGTTTTCAGGGGTGACCCTGGAGCACTGGGCGGTTAAGCGACTTGTTTAGAGTTACACAGTATGCAAGTGGAGACTGGGAGAATAAAACCCAGGTCTGGTCTACTGAATGTACCAAGCTTGTTACTCTAACCTCTAGGCCTACAGTTGTCAGTTAACTCTGTCTAATTCATATATATGACCTTTCTGAAAGAGTGAACAGCAACTTCCCTTACTACGGATTCTGTTGAGTATTTGCATAAAAACTTAATGCAGTTGATACTGAAATTATAAGATAGGTAACATGTAAATACATTACAGTAATTGAATGTATGTAAATCAGTGAGAGAGATTTAGTCACGTATATTCTTATGTAAATATGGATACCTTAGGAAAGAAAAAGAAAGACCCCCAGAGTAGTAAGAGGAGTAGAGAATGCAGAGGTATAACTACAGGATGCAAGATGTTTATTGAAATATTGTTAAGGAGCTAGGATGCATAAATTAAAAGTAACTGTAAGGAATGACAGGGACAACAGCCAACTTGTCCTTTACCAGGACAAGGTGAACTATATTGTCTATTTAAATAATTGCAGAGAGGGCATTATACACCATACCCCATTTCTTGTCAAATTTCTTAGCCTTCTCCTTTAAAGACATGGCTACTTTTTCTGTCCTGAGGATCTCCAATAGGCCACCCCCCCATTGTTGAATAGTAGGGATTTTATCTTCCAACCAGTATTTCAGGAGAACATGTCTCACAGCCACCCCAACTAAAGCTACTGTATATTTTTGTTCATAAGACCAGCATCTAGATTTATTAAAATGCCCTAAGATGCATGTGGTCACTTATATATGATTCTTGATTATAGGGAAGTCCTTGAAGAGACCTTCCACCACCCTCCAAAGGGACCAAACCATGGGGCACTCCCAGAACATATGAATCAGAGTACCATTGCCAGACCTGCATTTATGACATGTGGGAGAGGTGGAGAGTTCATTTCTAAATCTTTAGTAAGAGGTGTAATATAAATTATGAATTGTTTTGAACTGTATTAATCTCAAATTCACTGCAGAATTGCCTTAAAGGGTAAAGACCATATCCTCCCCAATGCCAGGTTTCTGTACATATGCCCAAGGCTTGGGAGTACCAACGTACCAACTCAGTAGCTGTTCCTATAACTTGTTCCACAAATAGGCTATACAATGAAGAACTAGACGAAGACAAGAATGTACAACCCAGTGGTGATTTGGTGTTGTCATTGACCCCTGACATGAGGTTGAGTTTGTTTTGAATCACATTTATGAAAGTGTCATAAAAGTTTCTGTCAAGGCCCATAATATTGTACCTGTCCACTAAGCCACTAAATGGTAAAAGTGTTCCCTTATCCAGGAGATCTCTGACCACACAGATACCTCTTTGTTACCAAGATCTGTTGTCAAATAAGATGCCATCCTGTGAGAGGTTTGGATTGTTCCAAATTGGCTGGGCCTTAGACTGATTAATGTTAAGTTTTAGGAGAAAGCCAATTTGCTTTATTTGCTTAAATGTACAGTATCTGACAATATTTTGTTGTTTACCAGCTTTGGAGATTTAGCATATAGTAAAGATTTTAAGTCTTCCCTGACTACCCATTATTTCTTTCTCAGTCTCCACCCACTCGGGCACATAGCTATCAAATGTTTTCTCTTGAAACCATTTTGCTAATTGTGCTGCCCTAGCTGCTAGGTAGTGTAGATATAAATCAGGGGCCTTTAACCCACCTGTATTTTAACACTGCTCATTTTAATGTAACCCCTCACCCCTGCCTTTTAAGCAAAGTGACAGGTGGCATGCTATTGAAGCTGACAGCAGTACCTGGTGGGGACTTGGTCTGGGAGGATGAGGTTATCGGCACAGGGAACCTAGGTTTGGCTACTCTGAACAGGGGACCCAAGTAAATCCGAACAGGAAGTAATAACTGTAATGTCCGAGCCAGGAATGGATTCTTCAGTGTGGCTTTTATTCACATCCAAGCTGAACAAACAAAGCATAGATGGACCCCCACGGGGCTACATTTCCTGATAATGCAGATTAAAGACTACAGAACACTTTATCACTATTTCCAGCCCTCAGGCTCTAAACCCACCAGGCACACAGCCCAGACTTGCACATAGCTTTGGATACACAGCCCGACTTGTACACTACTTGGGTTTTCCCCACTGGTCCGGCTCCCCTGCCGTCCACTTGATCCGCGGTCCATTTGAGGAATGAACCAATTATCCTGTTGTGGCCCCCCAAAGCACACTAGAGTCTTTGACCCTAGAGAGAATTTTACTTACAATCCCACATCTGGGTACTTCCCTCATCACTGGCCAAGTGCCTGAGGTAAAGTAGAAATCCACAGAAGAAATCCATAGAGGTGGACCTGGTCACTAAAGATGGGGGCCACCCACCTCCAGCTCCCACAGCCCAAACCCGGCCATTTCTCTGGAAACTGAACAATTCCTTTACTGAAAACTTTCAAATGTAGATTATGGGTAGACGTCTGTCACATCTCCTCTACATATCGTTTGCATCCCAACAAGCTCTGGACTTGAACCTACTTTTAATTTGCTTAGCCCATTACTCTAGGCTTCCCAATATTTAGTAGTTCAATCCCCACATTGTCATACAAGTCCCAGGGTGAAAAACATAGGCCCTTTTAGCAAGAGCAGACACTCATCCTCACGTTGCAGGTGACCCACAGGCGACTCACAAATCTTCTTGTTCTCCCAAATAAACTCTGGAACACATAGGCAGCTTCTCCTTTACGAGCAGAACTAGGTGGTTGCCCCAAGAATCTGCAGAAAACCCTTTCCTGCCCCCATCTCTGAAGGGAAGGGGCACTGAGACCTGAAAACAGCAGTCTCCACTACTTCAATTATCTTCTGTGTCTCTCTTTAAGGTGGAGACACACACCCTTTTACTTAAAGTAGCCCTCTGTCAGGGCTGAGGCTCCTAGATCCTAACTGAGCTGCTTTCTCAGCAAGTTCCCAACTTCACACTGAACTGACTCAAACTGACTGACTGAACTGATTTCAAAACCTCCCAATGTTCTATACCAGCTCCCTTGCTGCAGATTCCAATGTGGCTCATGCAGCTGTGATAGTTCTATTGGTGATGTCATCCCTCAGTCTCAGCTGAGACTGAGAACAGAGTGAGACAGTGTGAAACCCATTTAACCAGAGTTTCACAAGCTGCCTTCCCTGTCTACCACTAGATCTTACTGGGATTCTAGTAAGCCCGGGTAACAGGGGGGTTACATTAACATATGCCATTCGGTTTCCTTTTGAATCCCCCCCAAAATTTGGCAACCTGGGAAGATATACTCTGTATCCATTTCTTGATGAAACAACAGGATATCATCATGAAAAGGTATAATATTTTATTTTTATTTATTTTGTTTAAACATATGGTTACTGGGAAAAGCACACTTAGCTGGGGCTTGTTCCCAGGTGCGACCTGGAGGAGGGGGAGAGGGAACAGGTATACATACAGTTTGAGAGAGATGGACAGCTTGTAAATGCTATACATATAGATTAGTTTTGGTATACAAAGTAGTGGTGCAATGACATCTAGTACAGTACAATATTAGTACGTATTTACAGCAGCAAAAGACATTCAGCATTTTTTATACAGCAGTTTGTACATCTGTATTTCCGCAATTTACACATCGATACACAGAGTCCTTAGCTATGAAGACTAGGTGCGGCACTTGCTTGACAGGAATACATGGGGAGGGGGCAGTAGGCAAAGCTACTGTTTAATAGAATAGTGCAAGGAGGAGTTTCTGATGGGAAGGGAGAGTTTATTCCACTGGCAGAGGAGCTTATAAGAGAAGGCAGATTTACCAGCTGAGAAGGATGGCTGAGGCAGAGTGAAGGATCTGGTATCCCTGTGCCGCAGACCATAAGGGGAGTAGAAAACTGTGGAAATGCTCTCTGCAAGGTAGGAAAGTAGCAAGTTCAATCAGTATTTGGATATAAGACTGAGAGAGTGGATATAGCATCAATGGTAAAGTGGAGCTAAGCCTAGAGAGGTGTAAAGAGAGCAATGGTGAGTTCTGAGGGGGTAGTTTGTGGTGAAGCAGCAGAATGCATTCAGGATTGTGTCCAGTCTGGATAGGGTTGTTGCCAGGGCAGTACTGTAAACCACATCCACATAATCAAAGATGGGAGTGATAATTTTGGATAGGATTTCACATCTGCCAGGCAGTGGGAGAGAGTCTCTATTCCAGTAGAGCATACCTAGTTTGGGCAGTAATTTAGAGGTAATTGCTTCTACGTGGTTTGAGAAAGTCAAATGGGGTCCAGCCATATATCGAAGTATTTGTATTTTGTGACTGAGTCCAGCAGTGTCCCATCCAGTGAGGTGATGGGAGGGAGATGGAGGAGCTCTGTTTAGTTTTTGTACTGTACTCAATGACATAGACACTGTTTTAGAGGTGTTTACTTTCAGTTGGTTGTTCTTGAACCAGCACTGAATGTTTTGGTAATCATTCTGGAGGGTATCTTGAACATCAACTAGGACAGTACCAGATGTGGAGAGGATAGTGTCATTTGCATACATATGTATGCAGGAATTAGTGCAGGCAGAGGGCGGGTCAGTTCTGAATAGTAAAAATAGGATGGGGCAGAGAAGTGAACCTTGAGATACACCTGTGAGAATTTGGAGTAGGGGATGTGGAGTCAGCTACTCTAAATGATTGGAGCCTGTTGTATAAGTAGGATTGGAACTACTGAACTGTGACGGGGGCTAGTCCTGCTGTCACAAGTTTCACCAGGAGAAGGGGTGGGAGACAGAGTTGATGGCCTTTGCCAGATCTACAAACATGGCAGCTGTTAGATGGCCTTGGTTAGATGCAGTGTGGATGTGATTGGTGATATGCAGCAGTGAGGAGATTGTGAGTGTTGTTTCGGAATCCTGAGTGGTAGGGAAAGGAGTTTGGTAGTTGTGAGGTACTCTGTAAGCCTGGTTTGGACAAAGAGATTCTGTACTTTGGCAGGGCAAGGAGGAGATTGGCATGTAATTACTAGGCACTGAGGGTCACCCGCCTTTGTGAAGAAATTCATGCCAATTTCCAGTCTTTGCAGTACCATACCTGATGTGAATGAAAGGTTTAGGAGATGGGTTAGTGGCTTGGCAATTACTGGCGCCGATATAAGCAGGAGTTTTGGGCGGATCCTATCGGGACTGGACTTGGAGGTATTTAATGAGTGGAGGGCATTGAGGACCTCTTGTTCAGAGATGGGTGTGAATTAAAAAGTGTTGTTGGAGGTGTGTGGGGGTGTTCCTGTGATGGGTGGAGGGTGGTTATCTGGTAGGACAGAGGAGGTGAAAATTTATTTAGGTATCCGAGTGCTGATGGGGTCAGTGATAGGTTGGCCATTTTTCTTAAAAAGGCAAGAATCATTTCAGCTGTTTTTAAAGTTCTCATTCTCAAAATGATACGCATTCATCTAAATTATCAACACTTAACTGTACCTGAACATAAAGTGATATAACAAGTTATATTTGCATTGTCTTGTTTTTATGGGGAGCATTGTTACATTTCTCTTCATGAAACCAATAATTGTGAGTTTTAACTATGTCATGTTTTGTGCACAGAACTCTAAACAGGGTTCTGATAGGTCAGCAGCTCATAATTAGCATTCTGAGCACAAATTGTGACATAGTAAAAACTCTGTAAAAGTGAGCCCATGAAGTGAACTGTAACGGAATGCTGCCCATAAAAACACAACAATGCAAACTACAGTTTTACCTATCACTTTTTATTCAGGTTCAGTTAAATATAGATACTTTAGGAGAATGCATGTCGTTTCTGAGAATAAGAACTTTATAAACAACTGCCTATTAGCACAGATTTCCTGTCCCCTTTAAGGGCTGGGGTATTGGATTGAGCAGAGGGGTCAATAACGGAGTGCACTACTTTCTAGAAGGTGGATGGTTATGCATGGTGTAGTTGAGATCTGAAATATTCAGCTTTAGCTAGCGTTATGGCCTTGGTGCAGGTGTTGTGGAGGGAGTTATAGACTTGCCTGGCTTGTGGGGTAAGTTGAGATTTGAAAAAGGTCCAGGCTTTGTCATGGGCTTTACATTGGGCAAGGAGAGGTGCCGAGATCCAGGGGTGGTGGTGCTTTCCACCATCAATTTTTTCAGTGGGGCATGGGAGTCTCAAACATTTGTAAATATGTTCAGGAACTGGGTTAGGGCAGAGTCTACATCTGAGGCAGAATAGACCTGCTGCCAGTCAGCATGTCTAAGGTTATCCAGGAGTGAGCTGGTATCTAGTGCATTTAGAGGGCATATTTTTATGTATTACAGGGCTGATTTGGGCAGGTGGGTTTTCCTAGTGCAGTATGTAACACAATGGTCACTTAGAGCATTCACAAGTACACCTAATGAGGTCATTCTATGTGTGTGAGAGGAGGGGATATAGTCAATTAGTGAATGGTTTTGTGAGTGGGGGTTGTAGCGGGTGGGTTCAGTGATCAACTGGGTAAGACTGAGGGACTCAGTTTTGGAGATGTGGTCCTTGGTGGAGAGGGCAAGTCAGTCCATGTTGGAGTCACCCAGTAGTATCAGCTCCCTTTTGCTGCTAAAGGGGATATAGTGGCTAGACAGGAAATAAGTGAGTTTGCGGAGCTAGTCAGGGGTGAGGCATAGGTCACCCTATAAATATGGAGTGTGGCTGGGAGGGTGAGTGGTGTGAGGATAAGTTCATGGGAGCTTTGGCATGATTCTCTTTTGGTGGCCAAGCAGGATAGGGGCTGCTTTACATAGATCACCACTCCTCCGCCTCTCTTCCATGGTCTTGTCATAGCAGTATCTAGTCAGGAAGACTAAGTGAGGAGTCGGGGTCCTAGCGGATAGACAAATTTCTGTCAGGTATAGAATGTCAGGGTATGTTCTGTCATCCAGCATTTAACTTGATCTAGTTTAGTCAGGAGGCTTCTGATGTTCATGTGGGAGATGGAGAGGTCTTTGCAAGATTTTAGTGGCTGGGGTTTCAACTGTGGCCCGAGTTAGATTCAATGTCCCCAGCAAGGAGTAGGATGAGGAGGAGAAAACAATAGCTTGTAGCTCACTTCTCTTGATGGATAGGATGGCTTTATTTAGTTGTTTAACGAGGAGTAGCACACTAAGCTGAAAGCTTTTTTACAGGTGCGACCTGGGAGCGCAGGGAAGTTAAGTGACTTGCTCAGGGTCACACAGTATGCAAGTGGAAGCTGTGGGATTCAAACCCAGGTTTGGTCTGCTGGATGTCACCAGATTTGCAGCTCAGAGCCTTAAACCACTGACCTATACTGCCCCCCGCTTTAGAAGCGGTTCTGGCAGACCAGATTAGGGATACTTATGTTACCATTTGTGGGGGTAGGATACTGGTGCAAGCCAGGAGGGAGGGTGACAGAGTGGAGGATGGTGAGGCTGGGGGTTGATAGTAGGGGGGAGAGTGACAGTAGAATTGGGGGGTCTGGGTATTTGCATTTAGAGTTTAGGATTGTGAGAGCTGAGGTAAGGAGAAGATTCATTTTAATGGATTCTAACCATCCCACATCCCTAGTGGTAATTTATTCAATTTAAAAAGATCCCCTAACGTGCTAGCTTTTATTTCTGATGCATTTTAATGACTGTTTTGTGTATTGTATTAAAGATGTTGATTCCCAAGTATTCCAATTGGTCCTTGGCCCATGCAATTCCTAATGCAGTAATTTCCTCTTTAATACAAAATCTAGTCAATGCCAAAAAAGTTAGTTTTACTCATGTGCAGTTTATAACCTAACAGAATTCCAGTTTCCTGGATTATTTGTGTAATTATAGGTACTGTAACAGATGGTTTGGACACTATAAGTAGTATGCCCTCTGCGTATGCAGCTAGCAGGTGTTCACATTGGCTTGCTTTTATTCCCTTAACTCTTTTATCACCAGTAGACTTTCTAATCAGAGGGACTATTTGCAGGTTAAACAACAAGGAGGACGGGGGAAGCCTTGTCTGGTACCTCTGTGCACCTTAAAATAAGGGGATATTACTCCATTTGTTACCACTGCAGAACTGGGTTATGATACAGAATTCTAATCCAATTAATAAATGCTTTTGGGAACCCATACATGTCAAGAACCTCAAAAATATGTGACCATAATATCCGGTCAAATGCTTCTTTTCTATTTCTTTGCGTTTAATGAGACTGTCCTTCTGTTTTTGTAAGTTATGTTTCTTGAAAGTTGAAGCTTCACTTGTCAGAAAACCTCTTAGGAAACATTTAAGACAATCCCAGTTATTACCCCACGAGGTATCCTCCAGTTTATTTAAGGACAGGAATTCAATTATATTATCTTTAACCTTTGAGTATATTTCAGAACTGTCCAAAAGAAAATTATCAATTTTCTACCTTTAGTTCTGGTTGTTAATATTTGCCTGGAAGAATGCAACCACTGAACAGTGGCCAAAGACTACCTGACTTTCAATTGTGACTGTAATTATTCTGTTAGTAAGTTCCTTGGGGTATATATCTGGTCTATCCTGGAAATGGATTGGTTGCATTGTGACCAAAACGTATATTCTTTTAAATTGGTGACGTGCTCAACATGCATCTACTAGCATTAAATTATCAGTAAAGTCACTAAGGTCCTTGTGGTTCTAGCTCTATGTGACCTAAATACAGTTCTATCAAAAATGGAATCCAGTATACTATTCATGTCGCCTGCCAGTGAAATAGTGCCATCCAAAAATCCTTACATCTTAGTAAGGATTCTGTTGAAAAGATCATGGTAAGGGGCAGTAGGGCCATATACATTGAAGAAAGTAAAATATTCCTCCTGTAGTTTGCCATGCACTATTAGGAACTGGCCCATGGGATCATCCACCATACTGCATGGTGGGGAATTTAGGTTCCTCTTTATTAGGATTAGTGCCCTGGCTTTTTTATAGTTATCACCTGCACCAAACACTTGGCCTACCCACTCTCTCTGCATTAACAAGTAATGGTCCTTTTTCACATGTGTCTCCTGCATAAAAAAAAAAACAAACTCTGAGGCATTTAACTTTTTCAGGTATCTCAGAACAGAATATCTTTTAAGTTTCTGGTTCACGCCCTAACGCTCCATGTTACCAGTGTCATCTCATCAAGGAAAGTATTGCCATTAGTAAAGTTTTTCCAAGTAAAGTAATCATTGTATGTTTTAGAAATTACCCACCTTATCCAGTCATGACACTACAAATCCTCCCTGCCTTCATAAAGAATAGAAAGTGTAAAGAGAGTAAGAAAACTAATAATTGCATGAAAAAATCAGTATAGATTAAGTAACCATGTCTGTAAACCATGTAAACCTAAAAGTAATACAATAACTCCCTCAACGTAGTAATAGTCCATGAAGAATTTGGTTTGCACCCACAGAGCCTGAAATTGAAATGTAAAACCTAAACACAATAATTAGCTGATTAAAACCACCTGCTCAGTGTATTTCCTAATGGTTGAACATAGATACATAGATACATAGACAGTATCGGCAGATAAGGGCCTATGGCCCACCTAGTCTGCCCATTTGAGCTTGTAAGTTCAGTTTGTTTTCCTAGAAGTCTATTTCCTTACCCCTGACCTCTAGAATTCTTTATGTCTATCCCATGCATTCTTAAATCCTTGATTGTTTCAGCCCCACCACTTCCTCTGGCAGGGTGTTCCACTTGTCCACCACCCGTTCTGTGAAGAAATTCTTTCTCATGTTTCCTCTGAATCGTCCCTCCTCCAACTTCATCCCATGCCCTCTAGTTCTGAAACATCTTTTTCGCTTAAAAATAGTGTTTTCCTGCACCCTGTTCCTCCCTGTAAGATACTTGTATGTCTCTATCATATCCCCTCTCTCCCTCCTCTCCTCCAGGGAGTACATGTTCAGTTCCTTCAACCTGTCTTCATAGGACTTGTAATGCAATCCATGCACCATCTTTGTACATACCGGAATGATCTCCCTTCCTCCCTCTCTAGTGACAGTCTGCTAGACAGATTTCCAAGGCATTACATAGCAAACAAAAAAAAAGATCCCAGTAACTTTTTTTTACAACTATATTATTTCTAGATACTAATACTATCTTCACATTAAAGCCGGTCAGAATTTCTGCTTAGCTTACTAAATATCAAGAAGCAGTTTCATTGTGAGTTTGAACTAAAAATGAGGCAGAAACAGGTTCCTTACCATTGGCAACCTTTTTCCTAGCCTCTGCTTCCAATCCATAAGAATTCCACTGAGCTGCCTTCTTAGTGGCTGAGCAATTACAAAAATGAAAAAGCAGTAAGTTAAATCAACCAGAGTGACCTATGTGTATGCGTACAACCGATGTTATCTTATTGAAACTGACAGCATTATACAGAGAGTGGCCATTTATTAGTATTATACCTATTTAAAACCCTCACCATGATGTTTTTCTTTCAGAGTGGATGCCATATTTACCCAGCATGCAGTGTGGAGGATCAGAGGTCAGTGTGTGCTCTTGAAAACTTGTGAAAGTTGATGTAGTATTTACATATCAGCTCTGCGTGAGCTAGATTCGAACCTACAGGATGGCCATTAACAATGGAACATCACTGGATTTAAGAGGTAAGAAAAAAATGGGCAAAATTAAAATAAAATGGTGCAAATGTATTCCTGCTATCCGGTATCTCCTTACCATGACTTTATACCAAAGTTACTGGGGTTGATGTAACTGTGTTCCACTCCCCCCCCCACCTGGAAGCCACAAAAGATCACCATTGTGACAAATGGTTGTATTGTAACACAGATCCATCTGTGAATAAATATTGACTGGAGCATTTACACATTGCCCTCTCCCAATTCCTTGCAGCAAAGTGTTGTGTGCCACAGACAGCCACAATGCTTTAATACTTAATTTAAGCTGATACCCATGTTTGCTACTCAATGACTCTAGTGTGCTCAGTACACTACTTATCGGGGCAGCCGATAAGGCATTATTACTGCATCCTCAGAGAGCTTGATCCAATTGGTCTCCTATTGAGTGTATAAATACGCCTACCCCAGGTGCATAGCAATACAAGGGACACTGAGCCACTCTTGGTCAGGGATAAGCAGATCCAATATCGGAAGGCCAAGTTATCTGAACGTGAAGAAAAATACAGTAGCTGTGAGCATCAGACCATAACTCTGGCTACCCAGGCTCTTCATTGCTTGTGGTATGCAAGTTCCCAGACACTTTAAATATTTAATTTTATATATATATATATATATATATATATATATCTTGTGTTGGTGGCAGTCCGAGGGACCAGGCAAGTAGAAGCACAGCCCCAGCTTGACTCAAATAAACAGAGATGCCCAGCACCAAGCAAGCACACCCATAGTAACCAACCCACCCCAAAAAAAGCCAACAGCATTGATTACCAAATCGGACTCACTCTGCCTCTCCCTGCTTAAAACTGGGCATCATCCTGCCATCAGCGTGTTTCCACTGTTCAGGATACCAACCCATGAACTGTCTGTGAGGTGGCAGTCTGATGTTCACATGTTGTGTGAACATCCACCATCACTGAGCATCCCCCACCTGCAACTGCCGCCTGATCCACGCCACTACCTAAGGTCATTAGGGTGGTGGTGTTGCTGTGGTGCAGTCTGCTCACCCTCCCAGAGAACAGCATCTGCTAGGACTCTTAACTGTCCTCCCTGGCTGCCCCAGAGTGACCCACTTGTTTCAGAACCTGGGTCACTGGCATGGTGGCAGATGAGGCATGAATGCTTCTGCCTCCATACCACTGGGCCGATCCACCACAAGGGGTTTGACTAATCTCAAAGAATTCAGACAGCAAATTTCTTGCACCCCTGTAGGAGGTTCAGGTACCTGACTCCATGAGGGGACTCTGAGTCAGTTGGAGGAAATGGGCAGGATGACTTGGTGGCACCTGGGTTGGGGGGAGTGAACAGGAGGAAGTCAGCAAGGGAGTCTTAGTGATGTAGACTCAATGATTAGGGATCAAAGAGGGTTGAGGGTGGGGGAGAAAGTGAGTGAAATGGTTAGATGCCTTCCTGGTGCATCAGCCATCAGGGATATAGACAGGATAGGGAGGATGGTAGAGAAAGGGAGTGGGAGCTGAAGGTGCTGGTACATGTGGGTAACAATGATCTCTAAACCAGCTTTGTAGAGACAGTGAAATAAAACTTGATGAGTCTGAGGGACAGATTGAAGGTACACTTGGTTTCCCTGGCCTTTTCCGAGGTCCTCTCTGTGTGGACTAGGGGGAATGGGAATGATAGAGTAAGTCAGGAAGGAAGAGATTGAGGAGTTTAATTGGTGATTGAAGGGATGGTGTCAAGACTAAGATGAGGGGTGCACTTTTGAGGACTGTGGGGGCTTCTGGGACAGGAGGCTCTTCAAGGGTGATGGCCTTCACCTGTTGAGACAGGGGACCAGTGTTCAGAGGCAGAAGTCTAACATTTACATTGGACATTTCAACTGACTGTGAGGGAGACAGTGGTCAAGGGAATTAATGAGAAGGGTAAGCAGGTGCCTAACCTAGCTAGGGCTCCCCCTGAACAGGGGACTAGTAGCAGCAGGATGGGTAAAAGTAAAGTTGAAGTTCAAATTAGGCTTGGGAAGAAGCTCAATTAATTTGCAGCTGAACTAATTGAACCCTGGTGGGGCTATTCAATAGCTCAGTTCAGACAGGGGTAGTTCGGAAAAGACTGGAGGGTAGCAGATGTAGTCCTGCTCCATGAGAAGGGATAAGGACCAAACAGGTAACTGCAGACCTGTCAGTCTTACCTCTATTGTGGGTAAACAGATGGAGACACTAGTCAAAGAGGACCTCATGAACTATCAGGAAAAGCAATGGACTCCAAGGTAGTAAACAACATGGGTTCATTGCAGGGATGTCTTTCAGACCAACCTGATAGTGTTCTTTGAATGGGTAATGAGGGTAGTGGTTAAGGGCTATACTGTGGAGTACCTCTACTTTGATTTCAACAAGGCTTTCAATTTGGTGCTTTACAGAAGGTGGCTAAAGAAATTAGAGGATCTGGGTACACAGCCAAAGATGCAGTTAGATGGGTGAGAAACTGGTTGGAAGGGAGACAACAGAGGGCTGTGGTTAACAGAGTCAAATCAGAAGGCAGGGAGGTCATCTGTGCAGTGCCACAGGGATCGATCCTGAGTCCAGTCCTTTTCAATATGATTATCAGTGATATGGGAGAAGGAATCCAGAGCAAGATGTGTTTCTTTGCAGATGACACTAAGCTTTGTGGCAGGGTAGGCAGTGAAGAGGAGGTTAGGGAGTTGCAGAGAGACCTGCAAAGGCTAGACAGGGGGTCAGAGGTTTGGCAGTTGAAATTCAGTGCCAAAAAGTGCAGGGTAATGCATATGAGGAACAAAAACACAAGGACTGAGAACTGGATGGTAGAGTTAAGCTGCGCACGACTTCCGAGGAAAGAGACTTAGAGGTCCTCCTCATTGACTCCCTAAAACAATTAAACCAGTGCAGCAAAGCTTACATTAAGGCAAACAGGATGCTTGGGTGTACAGGACAGGGTACTGACAGCAGAAAGAAGGAGATGTTACTACCTCTCTGTAGCTCACTGACGAGGCCCCACATGGAGTACTGTGCCCAGTTCTGGAGTCCTCTCCTAAGGAAAGATAAGGACAGGCTGGATGCAGTGCAACATGGGATGACTAAAATAATTCAGGGCCAGCAAGGTAGATCTTATGTACACTAGTTTGGGTCAAGGCACTGAACATGTACTTGCTGGAGGACAGACAAGAGAGGGGAGATATGATAGAGACCTTCAAGTTCCTGAAAGGAATGAAACATAGAAGCATAGAAAAAGAGAATTTGACAGCAGATGGGGACCAAAGATCCATCTAGTCTGCCGTGAGCCCTATCCTCCTCTAGGATTTCTGTGAGACAATCCCCTAGGGTCTGTCCCAAGCTGCTTTGAATTTCCCTGCTGTTTTGGAGTCAATGACTCTACCTGGTAGACCATTCCATGAATCAGCCACCCTCTCTATGAAGAAAAACTTTTGCATGTTGCCCCTGAATCTTCTTCCCCTCAATTTCATCTCATGTCCTCTTGTTCTACTGGTGCTATTGAAACATAGAAACATAGACTTTGATGGCAGATGAGGATCACTTGGACCACCCAGTCTGCCCATTTCCCTACCTATTGGATAAGCTTCAGATTCTAGTTAACCAACAGCCTACTTCCTGCAACCCCCCACTATAATTGCCTTATGTCTGTCCCATGCATGTTTGAATTCCCCCACTGTTTTAGACCCCACAACCTCTCCAGGAAGGCGGTTCCATGCGTCCACCACTCTCTCCGTGAAAAAGAATTTCCTCACGTTACCCCTGAGCCGTCCCCCCTCTAACTTTAAATTGTGCCCCCTTGTTCTTACACATCTCTTTTTCTGAAAGATGCTACCCTCCTGGACTTTGTTGATTCCCTTGAGGTACTTAAAAGTTTCTATCATGTCCCCCTGTCCTTCCTTTCTCAAGGGTATACATATTAAGCTCTCTCAGTCTCTCTTCATATGTTTTCTGATGTAGACCCTGCACCATTTTAGTTGCCCTCCTCTGGACTGCTTCCATCCTATGTCCTTGCGTAGATGAGGTCTCTAAAACTGCACGCAGTACTCCAGATGGGGTCTCACCAACTGTCTGTACAGAGGGATAACCACTTCTCTTTTTCTACTTGTGATGCCCCTCCCTATGCATCCCAGTATCCCCCTGGCTCTCCTTACTGACTTCTCACATTGCTTACCCACCTTTAGGTCATCTGATATGACTACACCCAGATTCCTTTCCATTATTGTTTTCGTTAGTACCTCCCCTGCTATTGTATACTCTTCTCCTTGATTTTTATTTCCCAGGTACATTACTTTGCACTTCTTTGCATTGAATCTAAGTTGCCATATGTCTGACCATTCCTCCAACCTTGCCAATTCCTTCTCATCCTTTACCTTTCCTTCCTGACCCTCTGCAATGTCACCTATAAAGACATTAAAGAGGACTGGACCCAGTACTGAGCCCTGAGGTACTCCACTGGTAACCCTTTCTTTAGAATGTGTTCCATTCACTATTACCTTCTGTGTCCTGTTGTGCAGCCAGTTTGCAACCCAGGCTACCACCCTGGGACCCATTCCCAGGCTGGCTAACTTGATTATTAATCTTTTGTGCAGGACTGTGTCAAATGCCTTGCTAAAGTCTAGGTAGACCATATCCACAGCCCCTTCCTGGTCTATTACTTTGGTCACCCAGTCAAAGAAATCGATTAGATTCATCTGACATGACCTTCCTGCTGTGAATCCATGCTGATTTGGGTACTGTGCCATGCTGGCCTCTAGGTACTCAACAATTCTTTATTTCAGAAGTAATTCCATAATTTTCCCCACCACTGAGGTCAAACTAATAGGTCTATAGTTTCCTGCTTCTACCTTGCTCCCACTTTTGTGATGGGGAATCACATCTGCTCTCCTCCAGTCCTCAGGTACCACCCCATCTTCCCATGATTTGTTAAAAGTGTGGTTAGTGGTGTCACTAGGTTCTCCTTAGCTCTTTTAGGATTCTAGGGTGAACTTTTTGAGTTCTGTAGCTTTGATCCTTCCTTATGTGAGAGCTACTCCACCTCCTCTTTACCCCTCCTGTCCCTTCTGTAGATTATGTACCTGGTATGTCGACATCCCAATCAAGGTTCTCCGTGTACCATGTTTCTGTGACTGCTACAATATCCAAGTGTTCCTCCTCCATCAGGGCTACTAGCTCTGGAAGCTTGTTTCAAGACTACAGGCATTGGTACTCATTGCCCTCCATTTAATGTTGGCTTTATCCTTTTACCCCATCCCTGCTCTTATTACCCTTGTCCATTTTCCATTTGCCCTGTCCTGCCCTCTGTCAAGTTCTGTACCTCAGTGTTTACCCTACTATCTGCCATGTTTTGTGGGGGAGACTTGAACTTTCCTGTTTCCTATCAGAACCTCCCCTTGGCTAGTTTAAAAGCTTGCCAAGAAAGCCTTTAAACCTGTCACCCTAGGGCATGATTCCCTTCCTGGACAGATGCAGACCATCATGCCAGTATAGACCTTCATCTCTCCAGGTGGACCCCAGTCCCAATGAAGTCAAAGCCCTGTGCTCTGCACCAGTTTTGCAACCATTCATTAAACTGCATGGTGTGCAGTACCCTAGCCTCACCCCTGCCATAGACTGGCAGCACCTCTGAGAAGGTTACCGTGCTTGCTACCTGTCTGAGGCCCCTCCCCAACTCCACAAATTCATCCTGCACTGCACTGATCTCATGCCTAGCTAGGTCATTTGTCCCGAGGTGGACAATTATATCTAGTTTCCTCTCCTGTGATGCTGCTTCTGCAATCCTGAGGATTCACTTCCTGTCCCTCCAAGCCATGGCACCAGGCAGGCTCCTTACTTCCCTCTCCTCTCCCTTCCCCAGGTCTACACCCTAACAATTGAGTCCCCTATCAGAAGCTGTTTCTTTCCTCTGTGGTGTCCCTTGCCACTCTTTTGTGGGTCTCCCTTGTGGATGTCACCAGCATTTTTCTTGGTCTCCAATGAGGGTGTCATCATAGAGGAACCTTGATTTGCCAGGCTGACATATGATTTGTGTAGAGGTGCAACTCGGGGGCTACGCCTCTGTTCCACCACCCTCACCCTCCCCAAACCTACTGTGGTCCATCTGCTATTCACACATGGCAACCTCTGAGGCAGTGGTTGTAGAACTGGTGCTCTTTGAGTAGGGGAGGCCTCCTTAGTCCTTGCCAGTTCAGCCTGGAGGTGGGAAACCTCCTGCCTCAGAGCTGACAGTTGCCTGCAAATAGGGTAGCAACGCAGATTCCAGAATGTCTCCCAGAAAATTGCTGCCCCACAGCCAGTGCATTGCACCACTCCCCACATGTCCCTCTTCCTTATAATATACAATGAGTAATATATAATTTTTTTTGTGTGTGTGTACTTACCCTGTATGCACTGTGTTGGGTAATTAAGAATATGATAGTTTTGCTCCAAGACCTGTTGAGGAAGTGATGTCAGAACCTTGGCTATAAAGGAAATGCCATACCTGGGGTGGGCAGGGTGAGGGGAAGGGTGGTGGCAGGCCACCACCACTGGTGACTGTTAGAAACAATCAAATACACCACTGCTCCACCACCCTGGTGAGTACTGCCCTTTATAGTAAGTCAACCAACACCACAATGTACTAGACCACTGCTCCTACACAAACCAATCTACTGAGTCCAGGGATAAAAACAAACTCACTGTTCAGCCAGCAGGACACTTCTAAAATATTGCACAAATATCCTTCCAAATCCATAAAGAGCTCCTGGGTGGAGACTCTGTTTATACCCTTCAGAAACTTGAATGTCTCAATCATGTCCCCCGTATCCCTACGTTGTTCCAGGGAGTACGTGTTGAGTTCCTGTAATCTGCTTTCATATGGCAACTTATGGAGACTGTGTATCAGTATTGTTGCCCTCCTCTATTACTGTCTCCAACCTATCTATGTTCTTCCTGAGATAAAGTCTCCAGAACAGGATGCAGTACTCAAGGTGGGGTCTTACCAGGGACCAGCACAATGGCAGGATCACCTTCTTTCTTCTACTTCTGATGCCCCCTTCCTGCTGACCTTCTTTGCTACCTTTTCGCATTGTCCGCCTACAAGGTAAGTGAACAAGGTAAGGTAAACTATGAGAAACTACCGTATCTAGTAGTGGATCAAGAAAATGGGAGCATGAGTATAAATTGATGGGGACAGATTCAAGAAGGAGAAAGTGTTGTTTTACAGAAAGGGTGGTGGAGTCATGGAACAATCTGTCAGCTGATGTGGGCGCCAAAACTATCAGTGATTTCGAACATGGCTGGGACAGAGCGAAGGGCTTTGTGGTTGCTCAGGGTGGAATCAGTAGGGCAGGGAGTATGGGGGTGGATAGTGTGAGTTAGAACCCTGTATGGATAATAGGTCCTGGGTTTGTTAGGGTTTATGGGCAGACTGGATGAACCAATGGTCTTTTTCTGCCACCATTGTCATGTTTCTACAGTGAAGCCCACTAGGATCAAGTGCAGTGTCACAGTTTCCCTGCATGACAAAAGGGATTAACTCCCATTGAAACTGCATTGTTCCCTGCAGAAACTCACTGCAGAATTTTGTAGAGTTGGGCTTGATCCTGGTGAGCTTCACTGTATGTTTCTATAAAGCAGCAGAACCCCTAATGAAAAAAGCCATTTAAAGTTTTCCAGGTATTCAACAGCTTGTAGAAGACGTGGAAAATATCAGCTGCAATGCCCACAACAACATGGGCTTAGGAATGGATATTGAACCACTACAGCCTTGCTAGAGTTCATGGGCTACATCTGTAACTTCTTTGACCAAGGTCATCTTGTTGGGCGGCATTCATTAATTTAACCAAAGCTTTTTGACATGGTAAATCATGCCTTTTGCTAGGCCAGCTTTCTGCCATTGATCTTTCCAATGATACCATAGCTTGGTTTCAAAGTTACCTACATAACTGTTTGCAGCAGTGAAGATAGGAAACGCCATCTCTGACAGCAGACCTGTCCGATCAGGAGTCCACAAGGGTCCATCCTGGACCTCTCTGTTTAATGTTTTCCTCAACAACCTCTCCTACTCCTGCCAGGGTCGCATCCTGTTATATGCAGATGATGCTGTTCTGTTCACCAGTGATTCTGATCCCAAGGTTCTTGAGAATCAGCATCAGAATAACTTATGGATGTAGAAAGATGGTTCAGTAATCACAAACTAATAATGAATTATAAAAGACAATAACTATGGTATTCTTCAGCCCCCAAAACAGGCATAGATCCTACCCTCTTTCTATCACTAATGTGGGTTCTCCCTTGGAGCTAGTTCAGCATTTTAAATACATGGGGGTTACGGTTGACAGTACCCTGTCTTATGTGCTCCACATTGATAATATTGCCAAGGCTATCAATACGAGTATAGGGCTGCTCTACAGGCACAAATATAATCTGACCTCAGAAGCACTTAAAATAATATACACAGCTTGGTGGTCTCACTCATTGACTACGGGCTACATATCTATGGGTCAGCCACAGATACATCCCTACGTTGCATCATTGTGGCACTAAACAAAGCCTGCCAGCTCCTAACTGGATCTCCATGACATACTCATACCTGTGACCTGTATGCTCAGGCCAATTGGCTACAGTTCAAAGGCAGACTTATGTACCAAACTTGTCTGCTGGCAAAAAAAATAAACCTAGGAATGGTGTCCCCTGGGGTTAAAGAGCTCCTCATCCCTTACGTCAACCCTCGATGCACAAGAAGCTCTGACAGCCAGGTTTTTAAAATCTCCCGATGTCATACCTCCTAAAGTCAAAGGTCATTTGCCAATCAAGCTCCTCTTTGGTTCAGTTCCCTTCACCTTGACATATCCACTGCTGTCACACAGGGCTCTTTTAAATGGAAACTTAGACAACATCTAGTTGCAAATGCTAGCTGTGACTGCTTTCAATGACTGGTCCCATTCAATGTCCTGCACTTAACCTGCTGACTATTGTCTCCCTACTGGTCCTCCCGGACCTATAGCACTTTATTGCCTCTCTCTCTCTCCCCCATTACCCACTCCCTTGCCCTTCCATGCCCACTTTTACATACATGACCTTATCTACCCTTCTCCACCCTTGACTAGGCCTCCCAGGCTGATCCTCTCTTTTCCCCTGTTGTAGTCTCTGTCTACAAATGTCCACCCTTTGACTGGGCCTCATGGACTAACTGTCTCTTCCCCCAGTGTAGGAGTCTCCTATGGTCTCTCAACTTCTGTATATGTACAGTACCTTGCACTGTGGCATACATTGTACAATGCTGCATTTTCAGGCTCTCGTTTGTTCTCCATGTTATGTGATTTATTTCTTGCTACGGTTTTGTACTATTTGAGTTGCTCATGTGTTAGCTGCCTACCAGCATTGTATGTTTCTCTGCTCGTCCTAACCTCTGAGGTGGAACCTATGTAAAGAGCTTTCAGCTCAAAGGTGTTAATCTGAGATTTTAATAAATAAAAAATTAAAATAAACAATCTGTAAGTGAGCAAGGGTTGAGCGGTTGGTTTTGTGTTTGTTTAATACTTGGGAAGGTATGGCTCTCTCAATTACCAGGCTCTTCCCCAGTTACCTACACATTGGTTGGGGATTGCTCCTTAATTAAAGGAAGCGAACTTAGGCAGTGCACCTTATATAAAAGAAGCCTATTCAGGCACTTACATTTTAGAATAGGGACCAAGCAGATGGCTGGTCCACTCTGACATATGGTAACAGAGCTTACTACACAGCACACCTCTGATGTGAACCCCAGTAAGTACAATAAGAAGCAAATTCAGGCAGAAAATATTAATATTTGAAAGATTTGCCATTGTGAGGAGGGTGAACTAAATTCTCTATTTTAACTGATGTGTGCCATAAAGTCTTCACACCCTTACATTTTACAATAGGGACCGAGATGATGGGGGTCCTCCGATTATTTGGTAGCTGGGTTTACAGTAGTTCAAAGCAGAGCTCTGATAAGACACCAAGAGACCCCCAACTCCCATTGGACATCAAATAAATAAGTAGCCAATTTAGGCAGAAAAAAATCTTATGATATTTGAAAGATTTGCAGTGGGGGTGTGCACTGAATTCTTTGGTTTAGTAAAGATGTAACACCCCAAATGAAAAAAACAAACAAACAAAAAAACCCAACATTTAATGTTTATGAATCAGCAGGGGTTGCGCTGCTAATTATGTGTTTGTTTAATGTTTAGGAGCCGTATGGCTCTCTCTATTAGCAGGCTCTTCACCAGTTACCTACACATTGACTGGGGACTGCATGTCAAGGAAAAACAATTTAAGCAGTGCACCGTATACAGTATAACAGACACCACTTCGGGCAGTTATATTTTAGGATAGGGAAACAGCGGTCCACCATGACATATAGTAGCTGGTCTGACTCCGCAAAGGAGCTCTGTTATGAACACCAAGAGACCTCTACTCCCATTTGAGACAAAATAAGTAAGTGAAAAATATTTGAAAGATTTGCCATGGAGGGAGGGTGTGCACTGAATTCTCTGTTTTAACCACCACATACTACCCTGCTGAACTATAGCCCACCTTAAAAAACCTTTGCACTAACAACACTCAATACCCCCTCCCCAAACCAAACCAATAAACAGTCACTGTTTGTCATGACTTTAAAGACGCACAGAGTAACTGTTTCAGCAAAACATCAAAACAAGTGATATACCAAACCCAGTTTCACAATGTTTGGACAACTCATAGTAAGTGACTGTGCTGATTACTAATTTGATGATAGATTGACATTCCAAGAAAAACAAAACAAAAGCTATCATGAAACTAACAAAGCACATCAAAGTGAAAGTCAGCATTTAAGAAAACAAAATTGCAGTTTATTTAAAGGAGTAGTAACAGACATTATTACTCTTCACTCCAGTTACTTTTACTTAACTTATTTAACATATTCTTGAAAAATAAAGTAGTTACTGTGCTGTACTATAATGAACTACTTTACTGAACTATTAAAGGGAAGGTCACGATAAATATTTTCTTTCCTTCAGCCAAAAACACTCATAAGACTTTCATTGTTTTTTTGCATTAATTCATGTTATAAGTGCATTAACCTGCAACAGGGCATGGGCATATCTGACAGTATTGCATGCCCAGGTGGTTATAAGAGCACTCGGCCTTTGGCCTTGTGCCTCACAACCACCTGGGACATGTATTAATGCCTCTTATAAAATGGGTCAGGGGTTTTCTTCATCCTGATTGGCTGAGAAGTACCTCTGGCTGTGTTCTTATCAGGGCACATTGTGCCAATCTGCACCTGTTCCCATCAGGACAGAGAACAACACAGATCAGTGTGCCAGCGTAACCTCTGTCCAGTAGTGGCCGAGCTAAACTCCCCCTACCAATGCTCTGAAACAGACTACAGTACCCAACTTGACTGCATTAACTTACCCACTAAAATAAACTAAAATACCTTTTAAGCAAATTTCTAACCTCTGCTGCCTCTAGGTCACAAAAAGCCACTAACGAAATACTGCTGCTTTAAAAGAAGAAAAGACACTTAGGATCTTCCGAGCATTGTCATGTGTGCTGCCTAGAAGCGGCTTTCATCAAGTTGCCTACAAAACAGTTGTTTTTTGAATGTATTTTGTTCTTAGGCATATTTTAAAAGAAACAGAAACAAGCATTTGTCAATGCCGAATGTTTGCTTGCTGGTATTGGCATTGGTAGTGCAGGAGTTAGAGAGATGCATAGTAGGAATGGCAGTAAAGTAGTGAACTAATGCCAACCCCCAACCCTACCCTGCAGAGACTGACAGGCATTGGGGTGTGCCTTTGGGTCAGCCATAACACTTACAACATTCCATCTCACCCCACCCTGCAGACAGTGACAGGTGTCACGGTGTGCCTTGGGGTCTTTGGCTCTTATGCTCACCCCATTCCATAAGAAAACAAGGTGAGATGAATGCAGTATAGGAGCATAGGGTGAATGTTAGGGCCAAAGACCCCAAGGCACACCTCAGTGCTGGTGAGTGGCTGCAGAGTGGGGGTGGAATGGCATGAGCATTACGGCCGAGAACCCCAAGCCACACCCTCGATGCCTGTCAGTCTGTACAGGGTGGGGCATTAATAGTTGAAAACTCTAACGCCCCAGGCGTTTGTTGGTATTTTCATTCAAAATTTTCAACATAGGCTTTTTGGGACCTCCCCTCATGAACAGTGGGTACTGAGATTTCATTAATCTGTTCCAAAGCTTGAATTCGCACAGCGACTGCACCATTCTGCACCACAGCTGCAAAAACACTTTTTGGGCAGGATGAAAAAAAATGACAGCTGTACTGTTCATAAGGAGGTGTGCAAAATGGGCAATGTTGAAAATTTTGAGTAGGAATATTACAGATTTGTAAAGTTACGAGTGTGTGTGGAAACTGCGCAATGCACGCTCGTAACATAGTCATTTTATGGACTTTTGTCTCCAAATTTTCAATATAGGTATTTTAGGACCTCTGCTCATGAACAGTGTCACTGTCATTTTCTTAATCTGTCCTGAACACTGATTTCCCACAATGACCTCGCTATTCTGCGCTGAAAGTGTGAAAACACATTTTGGCCAAGATGTGAAAAATGACAGGTGTACTGTTCATAAGGAGATGTGGAAAAATGGCAAAGTTGAAAATCTGGAGTGAAAATATTACCAATTTGTGACGTTCCATGTGTGCGTGGAACTGTGCAATGCTTGCTCGTGACTTGGTCATTTTTTGAATTTTTTCACCAATTTAAAATTATGCTTGAGAGCCCACTTCATGAATAGTAACATTGTCATTTCATTAATCAGTCCCAAAAGATGATTCTGTGCAGTGACCGCAAAATCACCTTTTGTGACTGAATAACGCCATGACAGTGACTGAATTCATGAGGAGGGGTCCCAAGAACCCCATGTTGAAAATTTGTGCCAAAAGTCAAAACAAAATGGCTGAGATATCCACATAAGTTGAAAAAACCCATTATGCCATTATGCAGCTTACCAGCATTTCTTCAGTTCGCTGTCAGCTTTGTAGAGTGCAGGCATGTTCCCGGTTCACCAAAGATCATCATGTCAGACTCCAGAGGTAAGTATAGAAAGGGGGTGTGTGGGAAGGTGGGGTGTGCAGAGGGTGTGTGCGGGTTGGGGGGAAGGGGCAAGGGACTCGATGAGGGACCATTTTCTTTTTTAACAGGAAAAAGACACCACTGGATGCTTTTGGCTCACTGGGGTGGGCTCCCAGCATGCCACTTGGATATTTGTTGGGGGGAGTGGAGCCAACGGGGATTGGGCTCTCCTGTCGGCTATACAGTGTGCTGGGGGGGAGCACATGAGCACGTTGGAGTAGGCTCCCAGCTTGCTACCTGGGTGTTTGTTGAGGGGGCACTGGAGCCAGTGGGGGATTGGGCACCCCCATCTGCCATACAGTGCAGGGGGGAGGTGCAGGTTGGGATTGGGCACCCTTGCACACAACAAATGGGGGTGCATCATGCCGATGGGGATTGGGCTACCCTGTTGGCAAATGAACTGGAGAGGGGGCTTGTAGACAGGGGGATTGGGCACCCCCGTTGGCTTTAACATGGACTGGGAGAGGCGGTGGCTGTCCGTCAGCTTCATGGGGACTGTGAGAGGCCAATGGAGAAGCCACCACCATGTTTCTCTGAAATGGGACACCAGACAATGCAGCTGTAACTGGCTGCTGCAGTCAGGGACTGCCCTGCAAACACAGCTGATTGTTTAATGATGGGGCACTCCCTGATTGCAGCAGCTAGTTTCTTTCAAGGTTGTGGCAAGCTACAGTACTGCTGTCATGGACAGCATGATTTTTCTATTGGTGCCACATAGACCAGCCCCAAAATGGGCTGCTGGCATTGGCAACAACTTGCTACTGAAGCAAGCTGCTGCAATATGTTTCTTGCACTTGCATGCAAGCAAACATAAAAAAGAGTAAACCTCAGGTCAGAGCCAGTGGCATCGCAGAGGTATGGAACCGTGGTGATCGGGAAGCCACTCACTTCAGAACATGAAGCTCATACCACTCAGTATAGTGGCTGGTAAGGGACACACTCACTCCACATTAATCCAGCAGCACACTTCGGTCATACAGAAAAATCAGCCTTGCAGACAGCAGAAGTATAGCAAGAAAAGCAATGGTTACTCCTATCTTTGAGAAGGGCAGTCCCTGAGAAATGTCAAATTACAGACCAATTAGTTTAACAAGCATACTGGGCAAGATATTTGAAGTAACACTCAAAACAAAACTGGAGGATAAGTCTAACAAAGAATTAACAGATCCCTCACAACATGGTTTTAAAAACCAAAATTCGTGCCTCACTAGTAACCTAGTATTCTATGAGAAAATAAGTAAGCTGCTAAACGATAACACACCCATGGACATCGTTTACTTAGATCTCTATAAGGCATTTGACAAGGTGCCCCATAAAACCCTTATTTAAAAAATTCATAAACTTGGAATAAACTGCATTATAGTCAAATGGGTGGAAGAATGGTTACAAGACCGCACACAGAGAGTCTGTATTAGGGAACATTAATCAATTATGGGTTCAGTGACCAGTGGTGTACCACAGGGTTCTGTCTTGGGGCCGGTTTTATTCTCTATTTTTGTAACAGATATGACAACTAACCTAAAGAACTGTGCTATAAAATTTGCTGATGACAAAAAGATGGTTTCCAAAGTCAAATCAGATGAGGTCATACAAAATATTACAAATTATTTGAAATCACTGGAAGAATGGGTACAACAAAATGATATGTTTTTCAACACTGACAAATGCGTAATTATGCACTTAGGAGAAGCAAATACCAAACACCAATATACACTAAATGGCAAGACATTGAACACTGTCAGTGATGAAAAGTATCTTGGAATAATTATTTCTTCAGACCTGTCATTCAGTAAACACTGTGGACAATTAATTAATAAGGCAAACAGAATAATAGGATGTATTAAGAGATCATTTGTATCCAGGAATAGGGACTGTATATTGCCTGCCTAGGTAACCTGTAGAGGTGGGGGCATGAAGAAGGGCGCCATCCATTATGGTGACTCCTTTCTGGCACAGTCCCTCAAAGTGATAATAGGGTGACCGGATGAGGCTGTGGGTGAATTGGGTGACAGGATGTCGCTATGCGTATGTCGTGGGGGGTGGGAGTGAGCACGGAGGTGTGAGCTGGGAGGGTGGAGAGGCTGTAGGGAGTGGCGCTGCAGAGGCTGGCTGAGCTGTGTTGTGGTGTTGGGGTTGGCAGAGTGGATGCAGTGGGAGGTAACAGGTTGGTCTGGGTGCTGGTGCAATTTTATTCGCCCGGCCAGAACATTTTCTCTTTCACTCCCCGACGTACACCCCTGGAGCTGAGAATCCAAGTAGGGGTGTGTGGGGCTAAGCCCCTGTGGTGTGTATAGAGCAGGTGTGTGGGGGTGTAGACCTATCGAAAAGCAGTAAAATAGTGTCCTGACACCGTTGTCCTGAGGTTGCTGTCGAGGCAAAATATTTTCAACACTCTGACTGAGTGATAATGGTAATCGCCTTTGGGCATTTGCCATTATCACATAAACCGCCCTCTATACAGCCTATGTTAGACCTCACTTAGATTATTGTTCACCACTTGAGCTCATCTCTGAAGAGGGATTAAATAGACTGGAGGGTTCAGAGAAGGGTCACAAAGATGATTGACACAATGCCCAATAAAAGTTATGATAATCGTTAGTGGAGCTGAACATGTATCCCTGGAGCTGCGAAGAACCAGGGTGACTTGCTCCTTATGTATAAAATATCTAGAGATAAGGAATTGATAACAGAAAGGGCATGACATTCAATACAAAGGAGTGCAACTTGAGAAGCCACAACTATCAACTACCATTAACCGATCCCAAAACTGAGAGCAGATGATTCTTTTTTCACAAAGAATAATTCAATTGTGGAATTCCTTCTAACCACATAGTAAACTCCAGAAGCCCTGAGACTTTCAAGAAAAATTTGGACATCCACTTGCTAAATAACCGTGACAAATTCAGCTTGCTGGAAGATGCACCTATATGGGCCAACCACCCTCTGTACATCTGTCCAACTTAGTATAATAACAACATCCAAAAACAAACAGAATTCGCTGTCTCTCTGTGTGTTTCTGGTGGGTGTGAAGAGGAACATTGCTCTCTCACAGTGAAAGCAGCCACTGTTTAGCTGCATGCTAAAGACACCATACCAAAAAATAATAATAATGTGTGCGTGTGGAGAGTTGGGGGTGGGGAGTGCAGGGAAACAGACAGACAGGCAGACAGGTATCATCGCTCTAAAAAAAAATAGACACCAATGCCTCTAATGACTTCTGATTAAACAGCTCCATTCCTACGCAATGACAAGGTCTACTTTTTCCTTTTTTCAACTGATATGATCATATTTTTTTTACTATTTTTATATACACTTTTTCTGTGTCTTTTTTAATTAACTACTTTACCAGGGGACCCATTTTATAAGTGAAATAAGACACTCCAATGTGTAGTTTATGGCCTGATAAGAACATTTCCCAGGTCCTAAAGGCACTCAGTGCAAGCACCTCATGCCTCATTACACACCTGTGGTGTGCTTTTATCAGGCAATAAACCACACTTCATTGTGTCTTATTCCTTATGTATACCCATGCTCTTTTGTGGGTTAAAGCATACTTATAACATGGGTTGGCTGAGCAAGAAGTTTAACTGGTCAGGGAGCACCCCATGACTATTGATTAAATGCACGTACCCACACACTTAGAGTAAAGCAACCCTCATCTCTGAGCCTGCCAGATCCTTTTATCTGGCCAGAATGTGAACAGTAAGTGGCGGCTATTTAATACCACACAGACAAAATCACAACACAGTAAGGCGAAGGATGAGAAAAACTTGTGAAAGTACAGCATGGGCTGTAAAAGTACTGGAGGACTGATTGAGTACAAATAATATGACTATTAATTACAAACAGATCTCCCCAGATAACTACTGTTTACCACATTTTCATATAAGGTACTGTTCTGAAGTTTATTTCTCAGAGAATGACAGAGCTACTGCATGACTCATATTATTAACATACCCATAATGCAGAGCTTGCAACTCATGGAAGTAATGTTCTTTTATTCTTTATTAGAAATTTGGAAAGTACCTTTGAGCACATGCTCTTTTACAAAGGTTCCACGTCAGGTTAATAGACATTAGCCACAATAAACATCATATGATCAGGTTAGGTACAAAGCTTACATAAGGTTACAGTGATACACTTACATAGCTTAGAAGGGGTTGCAGTGTTACAGAGTCATACTGTAACTATTACTATGGCTAAGTACAGCATCAGGAAGGAGAGGATAAAAGGTGTGGAAGCACTTAAGGAGGAAGGAGGAGGGGATGGGAAGGGGCAAGGGCAGCAGAAGAGGGCTGAGCAGTCACCTGAGCAGTTTTGTCAAGAGGAGAGAGGGAGTGGGTGCAGCAAGGGAGTGGGATCGCGGGATAGGGAGGGCACAGGTGGGAGGGGAGGCCGCAGTGAGGCTAGAGGGGTGGGGAGAGGTGACACCCCTAAGGGAAGAGTTCTCTAGCTATGCAAGGGAGGGGGGTGTAAGAGTTAACCAGAATGGGAGGCTGGGTAAGCAATGGAGGGAGCGGTCAGGAGCAGTTACATTTTGAGCTTGTGCTAAGGTGTTGCCTCAGACCAGTTTTGAAGTGGGAGAGGCTCATGGACATACGTAGGGGCCCAGGGATTTCGTTCAGCCATGGAGGGCCCTATAGGCAAAGGCATGTTGTCCAACAGCTGTTCTGCAAAATGGTGAGAATAGAGCTCCTTTGTGTATTACCTCAGGTTTCATATAGGGAGACAGCCAGGGGTAAGACGCAAGATACACAGGGGGGTGTTTTCCCATAAGTGCCTTCTTCCCAAGGAGGCAGGTTTGGAACTTGATCCTGCTCCCTAGTGGCAGTCCTGGGTTGGCATGTATGTTCCCAGATAGGAGCAATAGCATGAACATCACCTTCCTGGCTGAGAAGCTTATGCTTTTTTTTGTTTGGATCTTTCTCCTTCTGATTTTTTCTGATGAGAGCTGGGTAGCTGATGACAGTGCCAGTACTAGGGACAGGATTGCTATGGTGCCATGGTTAGGGGTGTCCATGGGTGGCCCCTGTCTTGTAGGAGGAATAGAGGAACTTGGTATATTTACTGCAGTTCCCTTGGTTGTCGTTAACAGACCAGCGGCTCCTAGGTATGGTTCTGGTAGCGGAGGTAGGGGTCCGAGTCTGACACAGGGGACAACTGTGACGAGGTAGGTCTAAGAGAGTAGAAATAGGGTCAAGCCCATTTTAGGGGAGGTACAGCTAGGTGAGAACTGTTATCAGTAGCTGGAAGTAATGGAGTGAGAGGGTGGCATTATCACTTTAAGGATCCGCAATTGAAATAGGGGCCGAATTGTAGGAGGGGAGCTGAGAGGAGGGGGTGGATGCTTGTAGGGTGCACTTTGGGAAGCTTTGCCTTAGGCAGGTTTTCAAACTGCAGATGCAGTTTGCTTGAGAGGAGCAGCCCGAAGGTACAGTGTAGTCATTGAGGAAAGAAGGGTAGAGGGACGAAATTAAATAGCAGGCGTGGAGGGATGGGAGTCAGAAAACAAAAGAGACAATGAACAGAATGGGAGGCATTGAAAATTAAACAAAGACAGAATAAGCAGGAGGTTCTGAAGCAAGTTGGGGTTGGGGAGGACACTGAAGTAGCCTCTATAGGAGAGAGCAGTAGCCTCTTACAGCTGTGAAGCAGCTCTGATTTATTCCGGGCACAAAGCTGAAAATTAAACAAAGAGAACAGGCAGGGAGATTGTGAAGCAACTTTGGGGGACACTGCAATAGCCTCTATAGGACAGAGAGGTCAAGGTTGCAGCCCACATACTTATAACTGCTCTAAGAGAGGGGCACAGAGCTCAGGGCAGATAGCATAACACTAGCTTAAAAACGCTATCAAACTATCAAAACTTAAATGTATTCTCATACATGGTAAAATCGAAGTAAAACAGATGTTGTAACATGTTTTATTGATTACTTTACTTTGGTGTCCTGTGTTTTGAACAGTAAAAAGAAGTATTAAAGTATTTACATAATTACAATATTAATAAACAACACTCTACTCATGTACTCCAGGAAGCAAATGAATCTGTGAGGAATAGTGTTACACGGTTATTCTTGTATTGATTACAAAATAGAGCAAATTTCCTAAACAACTGTGTAGTCAACAGCAAGCTTGCCATATGAGCTACTGTTCAGAAGTCTATTTCTCAGAGAATGGCAGAGCTACTGCATAACCCATATTATTTACATACCCATGATGCAGTGCTTGCAAGTCATAGAAGTAATGTATTTTCATACATGGTAAAAAGCAAATAAAACAGATGTTCTAACATGGTTTATTGATTACTTTAGGAAAGGAGAAGTGTTATGATGTTGTGTGTTTTGAACACAAAAAAGAAGTATTAAAGTATTTACATCATTACATATAGAATAATGCATGGGGAAGTGTGGTTTACGGGGATTTTATGCACACCCGAGGTGTGTGATGCCCCATAAACCCAAAAGGCTAAGTCCAAGGGCTTATATGCATCTTCCTCACACACTGAGGGTGTGTACAAACTCTCTTAAACACACTTTTCCCATATGTTTTATTTTTTATATTTACTGGTTTTAAAAACCTGCACTGTGTACTCTTGTGTTGTTTTTCTCCCACTATAAAAGTGCTGGATCCCAGTAGTAGGACTAGATGGCATGCTTACCTCTCAGCTTGAAGAAATTGCACCTTCAAAGCCCAGGAGCGCCCCGCTGCATCCTGCCAATCTTGTCCCTGGCCCGAAACGCTTACTTGCCCCTCGCCCACGTGGTTTGGAATGGGAAATAGGAGGCTGACACACATCAGGTGAAAGGTCATCCCTTGTTATTGCTCCTGTTTGCATATTTATTTAAAAAGAATTTAGGGCTTTTTGTTTTTAACCTTTGTGAGGTTCTAAGTGACCGTCGACAAGCATGTCTCTTACGTTGACTGTTTGAAAGCCTAGCACTAGTGGATGTCCAACATGAGGACAGCTTGTCCCTCGGCTTTTGCAGGTGATGCTCTGTTTTAATTCTGATCATGAGTTTATGGAGCTCGTAAACCATATGTGAATTACGGAGCTGTTGAGCCCTCGCTGGCAGTGAATAATCAATACTAACCAGTAAATATATTATAAATAAACAACACTTTACTCATATACTCCAGGAAGCAAGTGATTATGTTAGAAAAGTGTTATTCTGGTATTGATTAAAAATAGCACATTTCTCACAGAACTGTGTAGTCCACAGCAAGCTTACTATATGTGCTACTATTCAGAAGTTTATTTTCAGAGAATGACAGAGCTACTGCATAACCCATATTATTTACATACCCATAATGCAGTGCTTGCAAGTCATGGAAGCAATGTATTCTCATACATGGTCAAAAGCAAGTCATGGAAGCAATGTATTTTCATACATGGTCCAAAGCAAGTAAAACAGATGTTCTAACATGTTATTCATTACTTTAGGAAAGGAGATGTGTTACTTTGTTCTCCTGGGTTTTGAATAGTAAAAAGAAGGATTAAAGTATATACGTCATTACAATATAAATAATAAAAAAAAACACTCTATTCATATGCTCTAGGAAGCAATGAACTATTTTTTTCAGATGGACAGATACACAATAAAAATTGTGTTTTCCAGCCTTAAAATCACTCTTTCTGAGCATTAGTTGTGTCCTTCATGCAACCCATGCTATAAGCACAATAACCCACTCCAGGGTGTGGGTTATATGCATTTAATCCACACCTGGTGCTGTGAGGACACTTGGCCTGCGACATGCCTCTGATGCACCGCAGGAGTGGATTAAATGTCTGTAACCCCACATCCTGTCATGTGTTACTGCTAACTTATATGAATGAAAAAATCACCCAAAGTAACACATTCTGCAGCACTATATATATTTTATAGCATGATGCAAGTTCTGTTGGAAATTCCATGGCCATGAAATCACATGGTACCAGGGGTCTTGACCATAGTGCTCACCATGACAGCAGACTGTGATGTCACAAATAGAAATTGTGAGGTCAGTTTTGGACAGAGTGTTTCTGAATTTTAGTTATTTAGAATTTCTCCATGCTGAGATATCCACATTTAGGAAACGTGCCTAGTTTAAAAGAAGGTCCTGGGAAGGACAGTTACAGTAGCTTGTTGTTTCTAACAGTTTTTGGCAAACAAATGAAACATACACGTGTGCAAAACATAATAATAATAATAATAATACTTTATTTTTATCGTGTCTTTCAAAAAATCAAGGCGCTTTAACAATAAAAGATAAAACAGAGTATAATAAAACACAATTAAATACAGGTTGCCATAAAATTAATAACTTTAATAAAATCAGACAAGGTAGGCTTGGTGCCATAAATAGGGTTTTAAGGCCTGTTTAAATCCCTTCACGGTCATGCACTCCCGAAGCTGAAGGGGTAGAGAATTCCAAAGGGTTGGAGCCACGTACATGAATGCATGGGCCCCCAATGATTTTAAAGATACCCTTGGTATCTCTAGCAACCCCTCATCAGCTGAGCAGAGTGATCACCCGGGGCAATAAGGAGACAGAAGCTCTTTCAGGAAGTCTGGGCCCTGTCCCTGTAGGGCTTTGTAAGTCAGAAGTCTGACTTTAAAGGTGATCCGCCACTGAACCGGCAGCCAGTGCAGTTCGTGCAGCACCAGAGAGATGCGACAAGTCCAGGGAGTTCCCATCAACAGCTGGGCTGCAGTGTTCTGCACCAGCTGCAAGTGACGGATATCAACCCTGGGTAGCCCTAGACAGGGGAAGTTGCAATAATCAAGGTGTGAGGTCACAGAGGCATGGACCAACGTAGGAAGATCACCGGACGGAACTAGGTGCTTGACCCTGGAGATGTTCCTCAGATGATAGAAAGTGGAGTTGATGACTGATGACACCTGAAATCGCAGTGTCAGCCCATTGTCAAAATCACCCCCAGATCCCACACCTATTCAGAGGTAGGAAGCTGGGAACCTCCTGGAAAATTCCCAAAGGCAAACCTGCTCCTGACCCCTCTATGGTATCACGTCAAATCCACGCAAACATTTAGTCAAAAACATTTAGTCGAAAACAGCTGAGTGCAATAAACGTCACCGCAATAAACATTATGCCGCATGGAACATTATGTCACAAAATACGATGAAATAACTGGGTGAAACTCTGTAGGCAACTACTTCTACCCCTACCAAGTGGGTCACCGACCATCACCGACATACAGCTCCCTTGTACTGGGATCGGATAAGAAATGTGAGAGGAGATCGCCAGTGCTTTCATCGGTTAGAGACACTATGGAGTAAACTGCAAGGTAGGGGGGTTCCACACATAACAGCTAGTTAGTATACACTGGAACCTGCAAAATTACATGGGGAGGCCCTCTACCCTTATACTTGTGTCAAGAAAAGTATTTTAAAATATAGGGCAAGAATATCTATGAAAAGAAAAGGGCTACTGTAATTCTCCCAATCAGTCTGAACAAAGGCAGATGGTATTACACACTCCCGACTCACAAGAATAGCACACAGACACAATTACAAAAGTGCTTATTTCAGTGGAAAGTGCAAACTATAGCAATAATCCTGTGCAAGCATCAATGAAATGCCAATGTCTCATGACCTAATGTTTCATGTACCTGACAGTATGCTTCTTTACAAGGTAGTACTCACTGCTCATTGCCAATGCCAATATACAGTACTGTGATTGATTAAAGATACATTGCAACATCCAACCACAAGCATAAAACAGAACAGCTAGTTAATATACACTGAACTGTCATGTGTTGTAGAGTCTCTATGCGAAATTGTATGGAGCTTAATTCCTCATGCGGTAATTGACTGAGACTAAAGTTTTGCACTGAAAAGACATGGAACTCCTCTCATCCAGTGACCCGAGTCCACAAACATCACCTCAGTCTTTTCCGAGTTCAACTTCAGCCAGCTGGAATTCATTCAACCCTGGATTTCAGTGAGGCAGTTATTAAGTACGAGAGAGTTCTATCCTGGTTGGTGCAAAAACAGGTAGAGCTGGGTATCATCAACATAGCAGTGAAACCTCAGCCCATAGCATCTTACAATGTCTCTGAGGGCAGCATGTACACTGCAAACAGCATGGGGACAATACCTAACCCTGAGGGACCCCACATGACAGGGAGACTGGGTCGGAGGAATAAATCCCTACACCACCTTCTGAGTTCTGCCAGTGAGAAAAGATTTAAACCACCTGAGGACTGTACCAGACAGGCCACAGATGAACCTCAGGTGTTCTAGAAGAACCCATGGTCCACAGTGCCAAACGCTGATGAGAGATCAAGGACCAAGATGGCACCATTTTTCCAATCTCTTGCCATCAGAAGATCATTGTGCACCCGAACCAGCACAGTCTCAGTGCTATGCCTCTTTTGGAAACCGGATTGGAGAAGTTCATAGACGTCATGGATGATCAAATGGTTCTCCAGTTGTAGAGCCACTACTTTCTCAATCACCTTCCCCACAAAGGGGAGGTTAGAGATAAGTCTGTAGTTAGCAGGGCAGCCTGGATCCAGAGAAGCTTTTTTCAGGAGGGGTGTCACCACCGCCTCCTTCAGGAAGCCAGGAAACTCACTCAACTCAAGGGAGCACCAGACTATTCATGCTAAGACCAGGCAAATGATATCACAATAACCCATAATCAGGGTGATTAGGCCCAGGTCTAAACTACAGCCCGCAGGGCACATACCCTAGACAATCCACACAACATCGGTGAACTCTGGCCGGTCGAAGGTGCTCCAGAAAAAGTGAGGGACAGTGACTGAGCACCAATCTGTAGCAAATCCCATAGAGTGTGCTGGTTGGAGTCCCACCCTGATGTTGACCACCTTACCTACAAAGAATTGAGCGAGCTCATCACACTCCACTTGTGAAAAACACACTTCGAATCTGCAGGCAGGCCGGGTTGCACAGTCTGTCCACAGTTCAAAAGAGCTGAGCCGGTCAGTTCTGGGCAGTGGCAATCTCCCCAGATAGGAACTCTGCCTTTTTATGGGAGATTGTAAATTGATAGACTTGATAATGTTCCATCAGTCTAAGATGATTGGCCTCCAGGGTGGATTTCCACCAGCAATGCTCTAACCTTCATCCTAGTCGCCACATCTCCCTGGAAGTCCCATCAAACCAAGGGGACTGAGGATGAAGGGAGAGAGGATGAACATGGACAGGAGCAATAGCATCCAAAGCTGCAGAAATGGCCTTATTATAGGCCAATACCAAGGCTTCTGGACTACCACTTGCCCCAGGAAGCACCGATAGGTCAAGCACCACCTCCAGACCTTCAGAGCTTACATCTCGTAAAGAGCAGTATCTGGCCATCTCCACAGGGGTAGGCCTACGAAGGGGGAGCAGAAACTGAACCCCATGGTGTAGTGATCGGACCATCCAATAGGTTCCACCCCCAAGTCGAAGGCATCGATCCCCAGGAAGAACACTAGATCAAGAGAGTGACCGTGTTTGTGAGTGGCAGAGGTAACAATCTGTGTAAGGCCCAGAGATGTCATCAACTGGAGGAAGTGTTGTCCAAATTGCGAGAGTTCAATATTGACCCAGGTGTTGAAGTCACCCAGGACCATCAGCCTGGGTGACTCAAATGCCATGTCGATCATGAAGTCTGTTACTTCCTGAAGGAATTGCTTCTCATTCCTGGGTGGATGGTAGATGAGGGCGATCCTACAACCTATACCTGCTACTGAAGTACACTCAAATGACCCAGCCTCCTCAACTGGTATAGTCATGAGGCCCAGCTCAGTCTTGAAACAGATCACAACCCCCCCTCCTGAGGTCCAATCTCAGGCGGTGTATCACCGAGTATTCAGCTGGAATTGCAGCCTCTAACGTGGGGCAGCTTTCTCATCCAGCCAGGTTTTGGTGATGTGAGCCAGATCTTCTGTCCCAACAAGATCTGCTATGATTGCAGTCTTGTTTTTAATAGATCTGGCATTGTATAACACCGCCTGAGCCGGACGGGCTTCCGGTCCTAGAGTCCAGGACAACAGTTTGGTCAGCTTGAAGAGAAACTGGTCATAAGGTAAAAATAAAGTTCCTTAGAGTTGTAACTTAAATCAAAAGGTATGAAACAGATCAAACAAAAGTAGCAGATATCTTCAGCCCCTAAGGCCCCTTTCACAGCCTAAGGAGGCTAATGAAGTATGGGCACTCTCACTACCTGAGCCAGAATAAGGTCAATATCACAGATGATTTTTCAGCCCCCAGGCCCTCTCACTGCATGGGGAGTCTGAACAAAAACTGCCTTCCAGGAGGTGTATCAGCAAACAAATAATAAAATGAAAGGTCTGACTGTAAGCAGGCAGGATGGGTTTGAAACAGGAATCCTCTTCTCACAGTCTGTTTGGTGCAGGAGTGGGGACCCAAAAATCCCATACGGGGACCACGATTTAATTTACCTGCAACCCATGCCCTCCGCCAGCACCAACCCACCAGTTGGCCTCCCGGGAACCTGAGAGAACTGTCAGCCCGGTCCGCTGCCACCCAACTAAACCAAAGCCCAGTCTACCATTCAACCATGAGCCTCAACCACCAGACACCCCACAGGATTGGGACCACCTGCTAAGCTGCGCAGGATTGATCCAACCTCCTGTGCCTACCAGAAATGCTGCCACAGAACCTTCGGCAAATGACTCAGTCCACAGCTGAATCCAAAACCAGACAGTCTTCCCTTACACTGTGCCAGACACAGCTTATCGATTTCTCCCAACAATCCAACTGTTCTCTTCAAATTTTTCTTCCCTCGCAGCTTCTCAGTTCCAGTTCCTGGTCAACCCAGATCAGAACAGGACAGGACAAGCGGCAACATTAGCAGCAACTCGCCTCCAGTTAGTTTCAGGTAAGGAGCAAAAAGATGCTTGAAAGACAAAAAACAGAAGGCCAACATAAAACCTGTTCATTAGGGAGATAACAGGACCAAATCAAAATGGCCCCAGTGCACACTATGGAGTTGTTGAGAACGTTCCAGTATCGCTATAGAAAACCCTGTAAGTAACTCACTTTCAGTCCTTACTAATCTAACCAAGCATACAAAACTAGAGCAAAATGGCAGGGAGAGCAAAATAAGACAGAAATAAGGGAGAAATAAAACAAAATTGGGCAAAAATCACAGACTAGCTACAGAGCAGCTTACAGCACGCCCAGCCGGTGGCCATATTGTGTCCCCTGTGTGATATAAGACATTATTTATATATTTATAGGAACTGTTTTACAAAATTCTAGTAGAGGGACTTTTATACAGTTTATTTACTTGGGACATCCCAGATCACATGCAACATCTTGTTTTCAGTGGAGTTCTGCTTCTATCCATTTCTGCAGCTGGGTGGATTGCAATACTGAGATGTTAAGTGAGTTACACAAAGTTACATAGTGAGTATGTGGTCCTAACATAGTTTGAACCTCTAAATGCCTTGCTCCCAAGCTGGTGTTCTCACCACTATACCACACTACCTCTAATATAGGATTTATAGAATAGGGGATGAAAGAGAGTCTGGGGACACAGATGGGGCATGAGGCTAGCAAGGTAAGGTAGTAAGAGTGTGGAGGTTGGTACAGCAGCAAGGGGTGTTCAGGTGGGTGAAGACAGCATATTTGAAAGGTTTGATGTCAGAGCTTCATCACTTGCAAGAAGGGTATTCTAGATGTTATGTGCAGCTATTGCAAAGATCTTAGTTTCTATGATTTTGTGGGCTCTTGTTACTTGAAGGACTCCTAGATTGTGACCCTCGAGTGTATGTTTGGCTGTGGTTGAGTTTGAGGCTGCTAATGTACATTGGTGATTGCCCACTATACTTTTTGTTGACTGAGGTTGACCATCTGAGGATATGCTTCTTTTCAGGTGGGAGGTCAGGATTACTATATACAGTGACAGACAGTGATCTGTGCTTCTGTTCCAACCTAGCAATCCAGCATATTGTGTTGTATGTAGATGTAACTTTACTGTTCTTGGGGCCAGCTTATAGACTTTGTTGCCATGTTCCATACAGTAGGGACGTTATTATTCTCTTTATTAGGTGGCGCTGGTATTGAAAGCACACCAAATTTTGATGTGTTCTTCTAGTAATTGTTGCAATGCAGTCATTAAAACTTAGTTTCTGGTTTAGTTATAGACCTAGATATTTGAAAGACTGTACTGATTCTAGAGGTGGGCTTGAGTATGATTTGATCTACAAGGAGCGGAGGGAGATATCCTGTACAATGAAATGACATTGGCCTTGCTGTTGTTCAGGACAGTTTGCATGCATCCGTTACTGTGCCTTGTTAAAATTGTAATTTTTCAACAAGATGCTTGGAAGCTTCTGGCTTGCTGTAGGTGATAGTATCATCTGCATAAAGGTGACTTGTATTTTGACTGGAGCATACTGAAGGAAGGTCTTTAACAAAGAGGCTGAATAGTAGGGGAAGGGATTCTTAAACCAATCTGAAGGTGCAAAACCTTCCCTAGTGCCCAAAAGTCCTGTAGCTGGGGAAACAAGGAAAATTGCTCTGAGTGCTATACACAAAACTTCCATAGCTGTGGAAAAAATACATTACAGACTGTGGAAAAAAGTGCAGCTGTGGAAGTTCCTGAGGAAAAAAAGTCATTGATAAGTATGGCACATCCCCTTAAAGGCTATTCTCAGCCAGTGTTTTTCAGCAGTTGCAGAAAAAATGCTGCACACATGAGAGTAAGGTGTAACACTCCCGAGCAAATGCAGTGCCCCAACAATTGAAATACAATTATAGTGGAGGTCAGGCACAAGTAATAGCAAACCAGTGGGTGCATATCAGTGGCAGTCGTTACAACACTAGCACATATTGTCATTGAAAGGCAACAAACAACCACCAGGCCCAGTGCAGCCCATTAAGGAGCCCCACTGGCAGTAGAGGCTGAACAGCCTGCAATGAGTGCTACGGCAGCAGGCAAAAGAAACACTCCAGGGAGAGACACAACCATCGGTTACAGACAGCCACTGTAGTGCATAGTTTTGCTGGTACCAGTACGTGCTACAGTGGTCCCAGTTGAGGGAATAGGCTGGTCTCTCTGTGGCTACTTTCAGCTACATCTATGGCAAGACTGTCAAAGTCAGCTACTCCAGCTAATATGGATCACTGTTGTGCCTCCTAAGCCTTTTCCACAGCTGCGGATCCACAGTTGCCAATTTTTAGCACTTGCAGAATTTATGCAGCTGCTGAATTTCTGCAACTGCTGGTTTTTTTATGGATTTCCACACATGTGCAATTTTTCTTTCATAATATCCTGCAACAGCATTTCCGCAGTGCTGCAGTCCTTTTTCCTGCAGCTGCAGGATTTTTGTCTGTCTTTGTGAATCCAGCCCTAGCAGTCTAAGAATGTAGCCGTGAGAGACTCTGAGGTTGAAGTAGTTGGAGGAGAAGACTTTGTCATTGACCTTTACTTTTTGTGATCCAATGGTTAGGTAGGAATCTAGCAAGACTAATGCATTCTGAACTACTCCTAGTTTTTAACATTTTATGGAGGTGAATGAAGTGAGATTTACAGTATCCAAGGTCTTGATGAGGTCATGGAACATTGCTCCTGAGTGGTAGCCAGACTCAAGGACAGTCGATAAATCATTTGTCACTTTTTAGATTGTGGTGCATGCTGAATGGTTTGGATTGAATTTTGATATTTGAAAGGCACAGTGAAATAAGTGCAATATACTGTATATGTAATTCACCTTACAGGAAGTACAGGGATACCATATGAACATATGAACATGCCAGCAGATAAAGGCCTTGTAATCATTCTTGCTTGCTGGATTGTAGAGGTCACCCCTGTGTCTGCAGTGGAAATGCCCCACTCAAACCCGCCCCCTGCAATTTTTCCCTTCATTCTGTCCCATCCTTTCTTGAAGCTATCCACCATTTTCAGGAGACCACCTTCTCTGGCAACTCGTTCCACTTGGCCACCACTTTCATGATGAGAAAGTGCCTCCTCGTCTCTCTCTTGAATCTTCCCCCTACCAGCTTTAGGCTATGCCCCCTAGTGGACTAGATCCCACTAAGACTGAAGAGGTCCTCTGTATTCACCCTATTAATACCTTTAAGATATTTGAAAGTCTCGATCATATCCCTCCTCTTCCTCCTGTCCTCAGGGGAGTACATGTTGAGTCCCTTGTGCCTCTCCTCATAGGTGTTGCCCTGCTGGCCCTGGATCATCTTGGTTGCTGTTCTGTGGACTGTCTTCAGCAAGTTGACATCCTTAGGATAAGGGCACCAATACTGCACACTGTACTCTGCATGCGGTCTTACCAGTGACCTGTACAGCGGTAGTATGACCCCCACTTTCCTGCTGGTAATCCCCCTGGCTATGCAGCTCAGCATCTGATTTGCTATTGCTGCTGCTCTTCTGAAGTGTACTGAGTGCTTCAGGTCACTCTTGATAATAACCCCCAGGTTCTTTTCTTCCTCAGACTTGGTGTCTTGCACACCGCCCAACCAGTATTTGGTCTCTGGGTTCCTTGCCCCTAAGTGCATAACTTTCCACTTTTTAGCATTGAACCTCTGTTGCCAAATGCCAGACCAGTTCTCTAACCTAGCCAGGTCTTCTTCATTCCTATCTCCTCTTCTGTGTCCACCCCTCGACACAGCTTTGTGTCATCCACAAACAGGCAGAGTTTACCCTTGATCTCATCTGCTATGTCACTGATAAAGATGTTTAACAACACTGGACTACCAATCACCCTGTGGGACCCCACTGTCCACCGGCCTAGCTTTTGAGAATTCCTATCACCATCACCTTTTGGCTTCTGTCCTTCAACCAGTTTTTGACATCAAGTGAACTGGCCTCGACCCCCCAGATCCTCCAGCTTGACCAACCTCCTATAAGGTATAGAGCCAAAGGCCTTGCTGAAGTCCAGAAAGAGGACGCCAACCGCTTGATCCCTGATCACTGTCTTGGTCACCTAGTCAAAAAAGTTAATCAGATTAGTCTCACAGGACCTCCCTGTCACAAACCCATGCTGCCTTTCTTCTTGCAGCCCATTTTCCTCAAGAAAGCCCATCAGTCTCTTCTTCAGGATAGTCTCCATCTGTTTCCCCACTATTGAGGTCAGACTGATTGACCTATAATTCCCTGGTTCATCCCTTGGACAGCTTTTATGGAGAGGCACCACATGTGCAGTTCTACAGTCCCAGAACACACTCTCAGACTCAAGAGAGGTGTTAAATAGGTCTGCCAGGGAGCCTGCCAGCACCTCTGCCAGTTCCCTTAGGACCCTCAGATGCACTCCATCTAGCCTTGGGGATCAGACCACCTTCAGGACCTTTAGGCACTTTTACACCCTGTTCACCTCTATTACACCACTGGTGATCCCCCTTCCCCTCCACACCCTCCTGCTCCCTTGTGGCACTGATCCATCTTTCTCTGTAGTGAAAATGGAGCAGAAGTACTTGTTAAACTCCTCTAATTCACCTCTGTTTTCTCTCCACTTTCTTCTGCCCAACCAACACCCTACTTTTTTAACCCGAAAATTTCATCTTTAATATCCCTCTTCTCCCTTATAGAAACATAGAATCCGATGGCAGATAAGGGCCCTTGCCCTCACCCAGTCCAATTTATTATATACATATATTTTATATTTTATCTTAATTTTGCTGTAGACCACTTAATTTACAGTGCGGCCCTTTTCCCACTTTCTTACCCCTACAATCTCCATTGTGCCTATCCCATGCATTTTGAACCCCACCACTGTTTTTGCCCCCACTACCTCAGCTGGAAGGCTGTTACAGGAACCCACCACTCTCTCTGAAGAAATATTTCTCACATCTCTTCTAAAGCTACCCCTCCAGCTTCATAGCATGTCCCCATGTCTAGAGCACCATTTTGCCTGAAAAGTACTCCCCTCCTGTACCTCAATAACCACTGTGAGGTATTTAAAGGTCTATCATTTCAGTCTTTGGTAACCGGGTAAGGCCCACTAGGCACACGTGCCTGTTTCCAGGGATGACCTGGGAGCACTGGGGAGGTTAAGTGACTTGCTCAGAGTCACACATTATGCAAGCAGAGGTTGTGAGACTCAAATCCATTTCTGCTGGATGTACCAAGCTCATTCACAGCTTGTTGCTCTAACCTCTAGGCTACACTGCCAGCCCCTATCATATCCCCTCTCCCCCCCGCCTCTTCTTCAGTGTTTACATATTGAGCTCCTTTAGGCTCTCCTCATAGGGTTTTTGATGCAGACCCTGCACCATTTTGGTAGCTCTCCTCTGAGCCACCTCCACTCTATGTCCTTCTTGGGATGCTGCCTCCAGAACTGGACACAGTATTCAATGTGGAGTCTTACTAGCGATCTATAAAGGAGCAACACCACCTTCCTTTTCTGCTGGTGATACCCCTTCCTATGCACCCCAGCATCCCACTAGCCTTCCCGACTGCCTTGTCACACTGCCTGGCCAACTTTAGGTCATCCAGTATGAATACCCCCAGGTTTCTTTCATGTTTGGTCATTGTCAGTATCACTCCACCTATTTTATACTCTGCCCCCAGGTTTCTATGGCCTAAGTGCTTTATTTAGCACTTTTTTTTTGCATTTAAACCCAGCTGCCTTACCCTTGACTACTCCAGTTTTTTTTTTCAGATCTCTGCCCCCCACCCTGATGTGTCTACCCTGTTGCAGATCTTGGTGTCTTCCACAAAGAGGCAGACCTTCCCTTCCAGCTCCTTTGCTATGACACTAACAAAGATATCAAAAAGGACCGGTCCCAGCACTGAACCATGCGGTACCCTGCTGGTTACCCTCCCTTACTTGATGCAAACTCCATTTATCACTATCCTCTGTCTCCTATCCCCTAACCAGTTTCTTACCCAGTTTATCATCTTGTTGACCATCCCACACTACCCAGCTTGCTTAACAGTCTCCTGTGTGGAACGGTGTCAAAAGCCTTGCTAAAATACAGGTAGACCACATCCACCACTCCACCTGGTCTAACTCTTGGTCACCCAGTCAAAGAAATCTATCAGATTTGCTTAGCATGACCTCCCCCTGTAAATCCATGCTACCTTGGATCCTGTAACACACTGGATTCCAGACATTCCACAATCTTTTCCTTTAGTAGTGTTTCCATTAACTTATCCACCACCGATGTCAGGCTGACAGGCCTATAATTGCCCGCCTCTTGCCTGCTACCATTTTTGTGAAGTTGGAACACATCTCCTTCTCTAGTCTTCCTGTACCACTCCAGTGACCTGTTAAATAGGTCTATCAGAGGTGCAGCTAGTATATCCCTGAGCTCCTCTGAGCATTCATGGATGCACCCCATCTGGCCCCATAGCTTTGCCCACCTTCAGGTTAGCGAGTGCTTTCTGGACTCTCTCCTCAGAGAAAAGACGTGTCCACTTTCATCCCATAAAGCTCCAGATGCTTTTCACAACCCATCTCCTTCCCTTACACTGTGAACATAGAGCAGAAGTATTTGTTCAAGATGTCTGCTTTTTCTTGGTCACTGTACAGCCCCTCCCTCTTAACCTTACAGTCCCTCCCTTAGTCTTCCATTTTTCACCAACATAACTAAAATGTGTCTTGTCCCCTTTAGATACTGCCTGAGTTATTCTTTCTTCAAATTGCACCATTGCACTCCTTACTGCTTTCCTGCCTCCCTTTGTTTTTCTTGATACACTTCCTCATCCTCTTCTCCTCCGTATATATTTGAAAAGGCCTTCTCACCTCATTTTATTCCCTGTGCAGCTATAGTTCACTAGCAGCTTCTCGTCTCTAACCACTCTGCTCGCCACCCTCGATTTAGCATTATAGGCTTCCTATCATCCTCATTCTGAGTATGTTTGTATTTCCAGGAGGATGCCTTCTTTTCCTTACAACATCACTCTTTCCAAACCAGCTAGGCTTATTGTCCTTAGATTTCTTGCTTTTGTTTTTGGCACACTCACTAGTGGCTTCCTGGAGGTCACGAGGGTACCTGAAGCAGCCCTTCCCGAATCAAGAAGCTTACCACCCTGACCCAATGAGCTCCTGAAGCAGCTCCCGTCCCCCGGGGGTCATGAGGGCACCTGAAGCAACCCTCCCTGAATCAAGGAGCTTACCACCCCAACCCAGGGAGCTCCCGAAGCAGCTCCCCATCCCTTGGAGGTTGTGAGGGCACCTGAAGCAGCCCTTCCTGAATCACGGAGCTTACCACCCCAACCTAAGGAGCTTCTGAAGCAGCTCCCCATCCCCCAGAGGTCACGAGGGCACTTGAAGCAACCCTTCCTGAATCAAGGAGCTTACCACCCCGACCCAAGGAGCTCCCGAAGTAGGTATGACATTACTTGGAGCCGCAGACACTCACAGAAAAGATTTGGTGCCAGTTTCAAATTTTCAAATGAACAAGCAAGGACTAATGCAAATATATGTCAGTGTAGATGTGTAGATAGGTTTTGTGGCTGCATTTGCTAGGAAATCCACTGTTATGCTCTCAGTTGCTACTTTATTAATAACTTTTTAGTGTAGCATTTTGTATGGAAAACAGCACTATGCTTATAGTTGCTTAACCTTAAGTTATATATTGCTGTGCACCACAAGTTTAGGAAAGCCACTATTGTTTCCTGATGTCCTTTAAGAATGTATTTGCAGCTGCTTTAGTTTAGGTAAAGCCACTGTATGCTTTTTCAGCTGGTACCTTAATGAATGTTATTGGTAGTTCAGTATACTTTTCAGCTGGTACCTTAAGAATTTATTTTATTTAGTAGTTCACCATTGTATTTTCCTCTGCTGTCACGTTGCATTTTGAGTGTGCCACTGTCCCTCCCACTGCTAGGCCAGCCCCCCTTTACCTGATTTAACCATCCATGTTGCTCTTATTTTCTCAGCTCCCCATCCCCCGGAACTCACGAGTGCACCTGAAGCAGCCCATCCCCGAATCAAGGAGCTTACCACCCTGACCCAAGGAGATCCTGAAGCAGGTACGGCATTACTCAGAGCTGTGGATGATCGCAGAAAGGTTTGTCCCGCCAAAGCTTCATGTCGGCTACCCCACCACCCCCACCCTTGCTAGTCAACCAACATTATAGTGTGGGTTACGTGGTGCTGAAAATCCTATCTATTGAGGGAATGGACTATTAAATATAGTCCAGAAGTGATTATAGTTACAGAATCATGGCTGAATGATAAGATTCCGATAATATGGTGCATATGGATGGTTATAATTTATGGAGGAAAGATCGAACAAAGAGGGAGGGGAGTATTATCTATGCACTTAGCTCCCAAATATGTCAACAATTAATTGCCAACATGATTGGTGTGGTTCTGAAGTTCTTCCATTACTATTCAACTTTCCCTTTAATAAGCCTTTATCATTATTGGGTATGTATCGACCTCTAAAAGCTAGTACTGAGGTGTTTCAAGCACTGCAGGACTTTTGGGGAATATTTGAATGGTCAAGAGATTATGTTAATTGGGGATCTAAATGTAGATTGGAAAACGGTAGAGAGTAATCACAAATCACAGTAGTGTAGAGATGGGTACTATTTTGGGTATGACCCAGTTAATTACAGATGTAACTAGAGTTAACACTAAACATCCACTTTCCTCTACAGTTTTAGATTTACTGTTTACCACGGACCCAGATAAATTTGTGGCTAGTGGTGTCCTCCCAGATTCTTTTTCAGATCACCAGATGATATATGGTATTAGAAATCAAAAGAAATCAAGAAAATCAGTGAAAACAGTTCATTATAGATCATTTAAAAATTTTGATTATATACATTTTATGTTAGAGTTGGAAGAGTATAATTGGGAAAGGTTAGAATTAGTCCCCACTGTTGTTGATGCTTGGGTAATGTTCCATGAGGATTTTTTGACAATTTGTAATAGGCATGCTCCACCTAAAACTAGGAAATTAAAGTTTAATAATGCCCCTGGTATAATTTTTATTTATTTAAAGTTAAGAAACAGTGAGATAGGGTGGAAGGTAGCTAAATTTACAAAAGATGATACAGATTGGGTGAGTATAAACAACTGTGGAATCATTACAATTATGAATTTAAGAAAGTTAAATATGATTACCATAATAGGAATTAACAACTAATCTGACTAATAATCCAAGGAAATTCTGGAAAGTTCTAAAAAAGGTGAAGGGAGACCAACGATTGGATTATCCGGAAAAAATTGAAATTGGGAAGGCTGAAATTCCATTGGGCCCACAGGTTGCGGATAGCTTTAATGACTATTTTACAACCATGGGCACAATGGCCTTATCACTAGGTATAACCAGTCTTTCCTCATTAAAAATTCTTAAAAAAGATATAGAAGCTGATTCTGAAAGGGGTAAGGAGTTTGATTTTGAACCAATATCCCCATTAGATGTACAAAATGCATTACTTAGAATAAATATTAAGAAAGCTGGGGGGCTAGATGAGATTCCTAATATCTTATTGAAATATGCTGCTCCGGTAATTTCGTACCCCTTAACTAACAACTTTAAAATGTCACTCACATGTGGGGAAATTCCTGAAATGTGGAAATCGGCTAGAGTAATTCCTGTTTTTAAAAATGGATCTAGAGTCTTATTGGAGAATTATAGGCCTATATCATTACTACCGATAGTAGCTAAAGTGTTTGAAAAGATGGTAGCTAAACAACTTCAGACTTATTTAGAAAACAGAAAGCTGATTAATAAATTCCAATCTGGTTTTAGACCTATGCATGGTACAACTTCTGTCTTGTTGAAAGTTACTGGGGGTATTGAGGGTGCTCTGGACAGGGGGATGTCGGTGGGGTAGTTTTTGTTGATTTGTCCAAGTGCTTGATACCTTGGACCATGACATCCTCCTGTCCACTACCTGCTTTGGGTATTTCTACCAATGTGGTTGGGTGGTTTGATGCTTATCTAACTGGAAGGAAACAAATGGTATCAATAAATGGATGGGGATCTGGTTTTAGGGTAATTATATCTGGAGTGCCCCAAGGATCCATTTTGGGTCCAATATTATTTAATTTATACATGAATGATTTTGTTCTAACTAATCCTGATGTACAATGTCATCTATACGCAGATGATACCATCATTTATGTGGAGGGTTCATCAATAATGCAGACAGAACTTACTCTTCAAAGTGCATTTGATGAGGTTCAGTTATTTTATAGTGAATCCAAACTTGTTCTCAACTCAAAAAAATCCCAGGTTATACTGTTCTCAAAAGAAAATAGTGTAACCTATTCGGAGTTAGGTCTGAATATAGTAACTAAAGATAAAATTGTTCTCGAACAAGTGCAATGTTATAGATACTTAGGAATGTATCTGGATAGATCACTGGGATGGATTTCCCACATAGATCATATAATTAAGAAAGTTAGTGGACGTTTGGGTGCACTATATGGATGAAAGAGTGAGGAAGTATGTAGCCATAGTCACATTGATACCTTTTTTGGATTATGGGGATATTGTTTATATAGGGGCAACTTTAACCCAGCTAGCTAATATAGATGTCCTTTTTAATAAAATAGCAAGGTTTATTTTGAATGTTCCTAAGAGAACACATAGAAGAGAGCTATATCAGTCTTTGAATTGGATGTACCCAAACAATAGAAGGTCTTTTCATGTCTTGATATACATGGTTAATTCAATTAGGGGTGAAGTACCTGAATATATTATCGATGAACTTCAGGTTAGGACAATTAGAGGAGGCCTATGCTCTACGGATGGTATGAAATATGTTTTGCTCAGAAGAAGGACAGATTTGGGTATCTCAAATTTTTTTTATTTATTTCCCAATATATGGAACTCATTGCCAATTTATCTTAGACCACTTAGTTCTAGTCCCAGTATAAGAGAAATAAAAAGATGGTTTAAAGTTGAAGCAGATAAAAGGTTTATTGTTGATCTACATGAACATTATGTATTAAACATGATGAAGATTTGCACTTTATATATGTGGAATGAATGTGTTTTGTATGTTTATGTAGTTTATTTGTATGGATGTTAAGTAGTTATTGTAATTTAAATATTATTGTGGTGTTAGTTTTTGTATGTATATGTATGTATGTAATTTGTCTTAACATTTTTTTATGATGTCAACATGAATGTTTGTATTAAAGACCTCGCTGGAAATGAGCTTGTCTCAGTCAAGTTTCCTATTCTTTTGCTTGTCAATTGAATACAATTTTTTACTACTACTACTATCAGCCAGCTTTCCCCCTTGCAGGTTAACTTCTTCCTCCACTAGTGGCTGCTATTTTCAAGTACACAACTGTAACTAACCCAATTACAGCAACAAAATGCTGTCTCTCTACATAGCTCTAGTCACTTCTCTCTTACCTTTAGTGCCACTCCCTTCCTCCATCTACCCCAAGGAGCAGACAGGCAATCTAGCACTTAGCATCCAGTCTGCCGTGTCACCAACCTTTGTAACTTCACCTGCTGAGCCCCCCCCACAGCCAAACTACTCACATGGCTTGTTGGGCTCACAATTCTGCCACCCAACTTTCACGCTGGCCTATCAGCCCTAAATTCATCAGTCCAGTGACCCCACTCATGGTAACTGCCCAGCCACCTTCCACTACCTGCAAACCTCGGTGGCCCATGCCTTTCATCAAGCTTTTGGTAACTCTATTAGTCCTGAAATTGAGGGATGTCGAGCCTAACCCAGGTCCTACCCTCCACCCACCAACTCCCATGGGGTCTAAAAGTCATACACCTTAATATCTGTAGCCTTCTACATAAAATTGCCTTGCTGCAGCCAACTGTCTTATCCCTAAGGCCTGACATCTTGATCATTTTGGAAATCTGGCTAAAGCCTCACAACAAAGATGCCGAAATCACCATCCCAGGCTACTCAGTCATCCGCCACGACTGCCCAGGCAACAAAAGAGGTGACTGCATATCTATGTAGATCTCAACCACCCTTCAATTTTCCCCTGTCAACCTACCTTTGTTATGCAGTCCATCGATGCCTTGCTGATCAAACTCTCCCTTCCCACACTATCTCCATATTCATGTCTGGATCTTACTGCTCTCCTGACTCGCCTATGTCCTCAATCCTGGATCACCTAGGCACTTTGAAATCTAGCATATCAGGGGTGAGCTCCATATCCTTGATGATTTCAATTTGAATTGGCTGTTCTGCATTACCTCCAAGTTTTGCAACCAAGTGGCTGAGTTAAACCTGACCCAGCTGATCTCTGAACCCACGTGTCTGAACCCCAAATCTCAGAGCCACTCTCTGCTGAACTGGGCCCTTACCTCCAACCAACACAGAATAATTGCCTCAGGGCTACTACCAGGCACCCTAAGTGACCACCACATGATATACGTGGTACGTAAAATATTCCAGCCAAAGGCCCCCCTCCCAGAACCACCCTTACTCGGTCATTCAAATCACTGGACCTTGCCTCATTCCTAACTGACCTGGCTGCCACAGACTGGTCTCTTGTACCCCAGGCCACAGCCATTGACTCTGCACTGTTGTATTTCAAGACCAAGTTCTTAGCCGGCTGGGACACCTATGCCCCACTCAGATGGACTAGTGTGAGGGGCACCCACCTACCCTGAATTTCAGCCAATACTGTAACCCATATCCGAGCCAGAGACCAGGCTTGGATGTTGCTTAAAGCTACCAGCTCCCACGCAGCGCACAGTAAATATCACTGCTTATGCAGTGGCTGCACTAGGCTAATCTGGCAGGCAAAAGCAAATTACTTCAAAGCCTCATTCCAAGCTAACTTAAATCACCTGGCTAAATTATGGAAGGTAGTCAAATCACTTTTCTTCCCACCCTCCCAACCCCCAACCCAGGTCCGAAATGTAGGTGAAACCTCTGTGATGGACCCTCTCGAAGTGGCCACAGAATTCAACTCCTTCTTCACAAAATGTACCTCGGCACTTTTGTCCTCACTCCCTCTGTACCATCAAAATGCCACCCCCTTTCCCCCAACTCACAGGCCAAATCTCCTGCCTCCTCCTTCTTCTTCTGTCAGGTTACCCCAATGGACGTTTACAATGCCTTGATTGCCATAAACCCTATTAAGTGCAATGTCCCTCTGGCTGGGCATCAAAATGCTCTACCTGGCTGATCCTGCCATCGCCACCCCCCTGGCCACTCTATTTAACCTCTCCTTCTGCCCATTGTCAATCCCATCAGAATGGAAGCACACAACAGTTATCCCTCTTCCGAAAGGCGGCGACCCCTCTGCCCCAGTAACTATCGTCCAATCTCCCTCCTACCAACACTGGCAAAACTCCAGGAGCACCTCGTACTCTCACAACTTTCCTGATTTCTTGACTCCTCTTCCTTCTTTTCTCCCTACCAGTCTGGCTCAGGAAGTCCCACTCCACCACCACTTCCTTCCTACGGCTCACAGATTACATTCTTGCTGGGATGGATAAAGGCCACATCACCTCAGCTATTTTCATTGACCTTGCAAAGGCCTTTGACACTATCTTCCATGCACTCCTCCTGGACAAGCTCTCCCTTGCTGGGCTTTCTACTGAGGCCTCTAGCTGGTTCCACTCCTACTTGGTAGGCAGGTCCCAATCTGTCAGAATTGGAAACTCCACATCTACCTCCCTCCCAGTCACCTCTGGTGTCCCCCAAGGCTTGGTCCTTGGCCCAATCCTTTTCTGCACCTTCCTAAATGACCTGCCCACTGCCTGCCCACACACATCAATCCACATGTATGCGGATGACACGGTAGCATATAATCAGGCTCCTCGACTGCTGATGTGGCAACCAGACTATAGCAGGATTTCAGTGATGTTCAGCTCTGATTTTGTGCTAATCAGCTTTTTCTCAAAGCCAAGAAGATGAGCTCCATGACCTTTGGCAGAAGGAAGAGACTCTCTCTCTGCTCCCCTTCTTCCCCTCCTTCCATACCCTGGACAGGACTACTCTAGAGAATTGCTCCTCATTTAGATATCTCGGGTCTGGCTCAACCAGCACCTCTATTTTTCTGTACATGTCGATGCCATCCACAAAAGCTAAACCCCAAGCTGGGTGTCCTATTTCGCAACTGTTGTTGTATCCTGCTGCCATCCAACTGCACACTCTTGCAGAAAATGATTCTCTATCTTTGGCTACAGGGATGTAGTCTACAGTGCTCTCCAAAGTCCACTTTAGCCAGACTGAATACCCACTTTCACTCTTTCTGCCATTTTGCCCTTGACTGCCCTCCTTCTACACACCACTGCACTGTCTACTGGACCTCAACCTCCTTGCTCCAGGATCATAGGCAGTCTCACTGTTCGAGTCTCACAGCCAAGTTCTGGTCCCAGTCCTTGCCACCTTCTCTCACCTCTACCCTTACCATCCAGACCCTCCAGTGTACCTCCTCAGGAACTTCAACACCCGCCTCTGAGAGTGCTGTGCATATCCTCCTCTACCAGTCAGGCAGCCTTTAGACATTGCATGCCTATTCTGTGGAACTCCCCCTGCTGCCATCCAGCTCAAGCCCCGACCTGGCACCTCAACCCTCTCATCAAAGCACATTTCTCCTCCACCCAGTGCCTGTGGCACATGACTATGCTGTATGTATGCTAGAATCACTAGTTCCTGTATCTAGATGCATGACTGACTGTGTTGTTATCTTACCTACTTGCTGTCCTAATACTCTGTATTTACTGATGTACCATTCTTAATTGCTCTATTCCTTATATTATCATCCTGATTGTATATTGCTTTACCTATTTAATCTCCACTGTCTCCCTCCCATAGGTCACACTGGAATCGAGCAGTATTCTGCTCATTGTGCCTTCCTGGTAAAACTCTTAAAAAAAATTAATTATTATGGCTCATTTCTGTTCTTGGTCCTGCCCATCCCTCTGCCCATGTCCAGGTGAAACCACACTGTGAGGTGGTTGCTCCCTGCAAGTGGTTCTTACTCCTTTCTGTCCTGGGCATGTCCACAGTTGGATAGGACCAGGTCCAGTAAAGCCTCTTCCTAGTGGGCTCCATGACACCCTGTGTCAAGAATCCACTCTGTAATGAGTCCAGCAGTACTGTTCCTGGTGCTGGAGGTAGCCAGGATTTTTCAGTCCACCCCAGGTAGATTGAATTCTCCCACTATAACCACCTCCCCGTTGACTGCTATTCCATGATTTGGGACCCCAGTACCTTGTTCAGTCCTCATCCTGTAAAGGTGGTCTGTAAACTATCCCTCTCCTTAGTTTCCTCCCCTTATTGGTTTGGGCCTGCACCCATAATGCATCTGTCTTTCCATCTGCCCCTTCCTGTCTGGTACAGGTATCACCTCCTTCACATACAGAGACACCCCCCCAATTTGGGAGTATTACAAGACTCCAACATTTGAAATCCCGAGCCCAAAATCCTGACACACCGATTGCCCGACAGACCACCATCCCGATGACTGAAAGCCTGACACTGGAACTTGCCATGACTCAGAGTTGATTACATTATTTTAGGGGGTGCGGGGGGGGCTGGAGCCTCCTGCCCATGCACAAACACAGCATAAGTCCAGTGTCAGGCTTTCGGTCTTCGGGATGGTGGTCTGTCGGGCAATCACCGTGTTGGGATGTCGGGGTTGGATTTCAAGTGTCGACATATCGTAGTATATCCCCCCATTTCCCTATCCTTTTTATACATTTTGTACCTGGGGACTGCAAGCTCCCAGTCATGGTGGAATGTGGCCCATGTCTCTGTAATGGCTGCTATGTCCACCTCTCCTTCTTTAAATGGGTTGCAAACCCTGGTACAGCCATGAATCATTTTAAGGGGAGACATGTAAGGCCATCCCTTACTCACCTGGCATCACCTGGCATGTGACTCAGTCCACTGATAACTGCTCAGATGGGGTCTTTAAGCCTCTAGGCAGTGGACCCCAAATTCAGTGTTATAACTTAGATGTTTCACAGTTATCAAAATGGCAGTGCCTCTCCCCAGAAAGCTCCTGGGCTCAGCCCTAGAGTAAGTAGGCTGTTATCCCTAGGAAAATACTATGCAAGTCCCCAGCAGACCTTCCCTGCAGTACCCACAAACAGCAATATATCAACAGCAGTAATAACACAATGTGCTATGAAACGGCAAACACAGTATATTCAGTCAAAGCAGGGGACAGGATTTATTAAGGGGAAAACTACAACATGGATCTGGGAAAGAAAAGGATGGAATAGCCAAATAAAAAACAACTGAACAAAACACAAATACTATGCTCACAGCTGACCTCCAGTCATCCCTGCTGACATCTGATCAAAATATCAGACCCACAATGAGTTCCTGAGCTAAACTGGTGCACCAGTCCTAATATAGATCTCAGCCAGCCCACTTGTGCTGCTGTTATAGCTCTACCATTTGTGATGCTGAGGACCCAGGTTCAGGAATGAGCTGGGATCATTGGAGGGACAGCTGGGGAGGAGGACTAAGCATCCCACAGGATGTTCTCCTCCTTATAGGAGAGAGAGCTTGCAGTCTCCACTGCACTACTGCCACCTAGGGGACCACAGGTGGCAGTGAAGTCGGCGCTAGCATGTAGGAGGGGGAAGATGCAATTATGATCTGATACACCTGACTTGCACTCTGTGTGTTTGTGCATTGCAAGCATCCAATTGGTTTCCTGGAGGTTGGAAGAAAAGTGCAAAATCCCCTCTGATGCTGCTGCATGATGTCCACCCCATCATCTCAGGCCCTGCATTGCTGACTGAGGCACTCACTATGGACTGAGTTTCAACTGTGCTTGGGGATGGGTCCGCTCTGGTGGCCCTGCCCTGGGGTTTAAGCCAGGGAGGACAAAGCAGTGAGGCAAGATCTGGAAAAGGTGGCTGATGGGGCTGGGCATGGGAGCAGGATCAACTTGGATTGACTGGGTGACATAGGGGACAAACTACAGTATGCTAAAGTACTGATATAGATCTCTTATTACCAAAGGAACTCCCTCACACAGTCAGTTGTTGGCATCATGCAGCTTCACTTGATGCACAGTGTGGGCCAAATGTAGAATGAAGTTATAAAGCAGACATCAGTGTTGAAGATTTGCTAGCAAAGGAAATGCATAATTTATTATCTAATAAAAGGTGAAACTTCCAGTACAAATTGTTTTTTACAGGGTCCAGGAATATCCTCTTCTTTGGAAGATGTTTTCTTCAAGTTGTGTGTCATCTGACCAAAACTAAAATGTTATAAAGAAAAAATGGATGGACACCACACTCAAATCCACTATTTAAAGGACAACTAAACCATCTTTTTATGCATTTTTTTTTAAAATGACTACATAGGCTTGTAAAGGAGAGGCTGTTGCTTACATTTATACTGAAACAGCATTTATTAAAGTAGGATAAATGCAATTTCATAGCATTTGAAAATTGTAAACACAGCCTCTCCTGATTCAAAAATCCTGCTCTAAGAATCCTATAATGGCTGCCTTGATGATGTCAATGAAGAGAGATGCCCAGCTGTGCAGATGTATTCCAGGCATCTATAAATGAAACACCACTCATTTGGTGGATATTTTGTGCTGAACAACTTTTGTGTTCAAATTACCATGCTGCCATATTTTGTTTTAAAGTTATTTGCATTTGTTTGTTGAAAAAGCAAACAAAAATGTAATTTTCTGCTGTCTTTTTCACCAATTAAAAAAAAAATAAAAGGTATCTATACATCACTCATTTTGTAGATATTTCTGTGCTGAACAACTTTCGTACTCGCAGTACCATGCTGTCTTTTTTTGTTTTAAAGTTAGTAGCATTTGAATATAGTTAGTAGAGTAAGAATACATTTGCACAGCTGAGTATCTCTCTCTCTCTTCATTGACATCATCAAGGCAGCCATTTTAGGATTCTTAGAGCAGGATCTTTGAATCAGGAGAGGTTGTGTTTACAATTTTCAAATGCTATGAAACTGCATTTATCCTACATTACTAAATGCAGTTTCAATATAAATGTAAATAACAGCCTCTCCTTTTCAAGCCTATGGACTCATTAAAACACATGTAAAAAGATGGTATAGTTCATTTCTTTATTTATAACGCCACACCATAATATAGGCAACGTTTCATGGTTGTTGCTACTTCCTCAGGCCACTGTGTTTCTCATCTGTGAAAATATTCATTCTAGTTTCCATAAAATTATACCCTAGTACAGCTACTCCCACACTGTTGGTGCTATTGCACCTTCACCACCATGTTTCCAAAATACTGTATAACAAATGTATTATAATACAAACATATGAACATACGAAGAAGCCAGCAGAAGAAGGCCATTTGGTCTATCAAGTCTGCTTATTTTGCAGGGTCCATAGCTTGAGCAAATGTCCCTGCCCTCCCTCCCCACTCCTCCCATCCTCCCAACCCATGACCCTTACCTTCCCCATGCCTGTCCCAGCCTCTCTTAAAGCTGTCCACTGTCTTCAATGAGATTACCTCTTCTGACAGTGCATTCCAAGTATCCACCACCTTCTCTGTGAAGGAGTGCTTCCTGACCTCCCTCCTAAATCTCCCACCCTCCAGCTTAGGACTGTGCCCCCTCGTGTTATGGTTGCCATCCAGCTTAAAGAGACACTCCTTATCAACATTATTTATCCCTTTCAAGTACTTGAAGGTCCCAATCATGTCCCCTCTCTCCCTCCTATCTTCCAGGGAGTACATGTTCAGTGCCCTCAACCTCTCCTCATATGCCTTACCCGGCTGATTGACTATTATCTTTGTAGCCCTCCTCTGGACCTTCTCCAGCAGGTTAATGTCTTTTTTGAGGTGTGAGCACCAGTACTGAACTCCATACTCTAGATGCGGCCTTACCAGTGACCTGTACCAGGGCAGTATAACCTCCTCTCTCCTACTACTGATCCCCCTAGATATGCATCCCAGCATCTTGTTTGCCTTTGCTGCTGATTTCTTGCACTGTGTGGAGTGCTTCAGGTCACTAGTGATCATCACTCCCAGGTTCTTCTCCTCCTCTGATGCAGATACTCGGACTCCACCCAGGTAGTACTCTGTCCTAGGATTCTTGGCTCCAATATGCATAACTTTGCATTTCTTGGCATTGAGGCCAAGCTGCCAGATCCTGACCACTTCCATAGCTTTTCCAGATCTTCCTGTAGGTCCTGTATCCCTTCAGCTGTGTCCACTCTCCCAAAGAACTTGATGTCATCCACGACTAGGCACATTATGCCCTTAATGCCATCTCCAATGTCATTGATGAAGACATTGAAGAATAATCTTATGGTGCATTCCCTCAAACTGCTAAGAAGCGTGCATTAGCATGTTTCTAAATATCACAGTTCTACTTGTTGATATTATTATCCTTGCATGGCATAGAAATTCATAAAGTTCAAATATAACCACTCCTTCCACTAAATATATATGCACATAAAGATATATGCTCACAAAGATATCTAAACCCTGCATTTTGCATTTTTCATTGGTTTTGTTCAAGCATATATGCAGAATATTTGTAAACATTTTCACCTTATGCTAAAGCTTGCTTAAGCAAGGTTTATTTTTATTCACAGTGTTCAACATTCTTATTCAGATCTAGAAAAAAAATCACTGTGTATGTTCTCATATCCTCAAAACTTTAAATATACTTCAGTTAAACCGTAGTATGTTTTGTGTCAAAGCAACATAAAATAGGGTGAGGTGATACCTTGCAAGGTAATATGTTTTACCCTTCTGGTAGTCTGTCCCTCTGATATTTTAGCTTAGCCAGGAGTTATTTCAACCCCCATAAAGCCCTAAGACATAAAATAAAAGAATTGGAACAGTGTAGTTATAATTGAAACAAACTCTAGCAAGAGCCAATATAGCTGCAAAATAATGGTATTGTGGGCCATGAGAAATGTGTAAACTAGCAATTTTTGCACTAACCACTGAGCCACCTAACTGCATTTTATAATTGTTATGATGCACACACAGACTAATACAGTACATATACATATATATGCATACATATTTGAGTGTAACATAGCAGTACACTGTCTACACACATTTTTTCAGATTAAAAAAAGACATCAAGGGACCATTTTCTTCTTTTCAGGCTCAAAGGGACATTGGAGGGTGGAGGTTTGCCACTAGACACCTCATTTAAATCTGCAATGGCATGCATAAGACTGAAACTGATCTAAATAGCTGGGGAATGTAAACTAGAAATTTTCACACTAACCACTGAGCCACCTAAATGCACTTTATAATTGTTGTGACACACACACACACACACACACACACACACACACACACTGACTAATACGTATACACATATATGCATATATATTCCAGTATAAAATAGCAGTGCACTGTCTACACACATTTTTACAGATAAAAAAAAGACTTTGAGAGATGGTTTTCATCTTTTCATGCTTCGAGGGACATTGGCATGTGGGGGGTTACCACTAGACCATTCATTTAAATCAGCAATGACATGCATAAGGTTGAATCTGATCTAGATAGTGGGGGAATGTTGACTAGCAATATTTGCACTATCGACTGAGTCACCTAACTGCACTTTCTAAGTGTTGTGATATATATACACACACACTGACTAAAACATATATGCATATATATTCTAGCATAACACAGCAGTGCACTGTCTGCACACAGAGCATTGCCACACACACGCTAACATACATACACTGCCTTATATAGCATTTATTTACTTATACATCTAACCCTTTTACTGTATTTAGGATAAGCACTGTGTTTCACACTAACTCATTGTACTAATCTATGGCCACACATACAGTAACACACATGCACTGCTTCATGTTCTGAACTGTGCAGTGCTAACATATAGCATTACAGCCATTTGCAAGCTGACTAGGAAAAGGTTAATGTACCAGGAAAGGGTTAACAGAGTGGCAACACAGCTGTTTATACACTGACTGCATCCACTGACTGCAATTTGAGTTGGCATGAGTATGTTCCATGTAGAAGAGATTTATGAATAAATCAAACAGTTTCAGACAAAATAGTGTGGAGCTGGGAGACACCAAAGCCAAACTACTCTAGCAGAGTAATTCTAAGGAAACTTCAATTTTATGAAGTCTGTTACGACTCTGGAGAGATCCATTTCTCTACTGTGATAGCAACACATCTGCAGGGCTCTGCCCACTGCAGCCATAACAATGTAGAAAATCAGATAGGTATCCCAGTAACACTCACTTTGAAGTAATGAGTAATATGTGGTGCCAGTCAGCTGGTGTCTACAGCATCTAGGAGGAGCCAGTATTGCACACATGCAGGGTTTAAGTATTGCAATGCAGGGGGGATGCTGACATCACTAGTGATGTCACTGTATGGCTCTGCCTACCATAGATGTCACAGGAGCCTGTAACTTCAGGCCACTGCAAGAGACACCATGGAGCAAAGGATAAAGGCAGATCCTCTCACTCTCTAGAATCAGCTCGCACACTGTAGTGGTTCGCCCCCTCCCAGGGCTAAAAGCTCAGTATACTCAGTGAGATTCTGAGTGATTTTATTTTTTATCAAAGCTAACAGAAATATTATAATTCATAATTCTTGGTTTCCCATTTGTTATTTAAATGTAAAATCCATTCAGGGGTGCCTGGTGCAGACAAACAAAGCCAGATTATGCACTCAGTTGTGAACAGAAACATAAACCAGGCTCATATTGTGTAACCCAAAAGTCTTTAACCATCATATACTTAAGGGCAATATGACCTTTTGATCTCCCATACCATATTGAAAAAGTCCAAGAATGTGTATCACCAGAAGAGTGCCTAGTCACACTCTTCTTTGAGTCCCACATATGAATTCAGCAAGTCTAGAGTATATATCCAATGTACTTCTCTTCTTAGGAGAATATTGTCCTAGTCAGTTCTTTGTGGGGCTTCCATGTGCTCAAGCCCCCAAAACCTTAAAGAAGACATCAAGTGGCCTGCATTTTCAAAATGTCTTGTGACCACAAAGTTTTTATTTTTTCTACATATGCCCCCTTTGTTCTCTCCTATGTGTACCCACAACTCTCGTTTTGTTTTTTTGAAGTAAGTAAAGTAAAGTAAAGTAAGTAAAGTAAAAAGTAAAGTAAAGTAAAGTAAAGTAAGTAAAGTAAAGTAAAGTAAAGTAAAGTAAAGTAAGTAAAGTAAAGTAAAGTAAAGTAAAAATTTATTTTTAAGCGCTTTTCAATATCAAAGCGCTGTACAGATGGAACAATTAAAATACATACAAAATACATACATATAACACAAAAGCAACATTAACATTATAATTACAATAAAATACAATAAATCACTCCCCATATGCCATTTGAAATAAATACATTTTTAGTTCTGACTTAAAGCTCTAACGGTCAGGCAGCTTCGTATCCGACGAGGTAGAGAATTCCACAGGGTAGGGGCAGCATAAGAAAATGCCCATGCTCCCGATGTTTTTAAATGAACCCTGGAAACCTCTAGCAATCCCTCGCCGGCAGAGCGGAGTGAGCGAGAGGGACAGTAGGGAACAAGCAGATCTTGAAGATACCGTGGTCCCTGTTCATGTAGGGCTTTATAGGTCAGTAACCCGACCTTAAAGGTGATCCGCCACTGAACCGGCAGCCAGTGCAGCTCGCGCAGCACTGGCTAATGTGATTCCTCATAGATGTCCCAGTCAAAGCCTGGCTGCTGCGTTCTGCACTAGCTGCAAGTGGCGGATATCAACCCCCAGCAGCCCTAGGTACAGGGCATTTCAGTAATCAAGGTGAGAAGCAACGTAGGCATGGACCAATGTCGGAAGGTCGGCTGGAGGAACAAGGTGTTTCACCAGAGCAATATTCCTCAGATGGTAAAAGGAAGATTTGACAGCAGAAGACACCTGAAATTTCAGGGTCAGACTGTCGTCAATAATAATGCCCAGGTTACGCACCCGGTCTGAGGTCGAGAGCTGGGCACCATCGATCCATACGCCCAAAGGGAGACCAGCCCTACAACCTGCCTCAAGGCGACCTGGGTCCACCACCAACACCTCAGTCTTATCCGGGTTTAACCTTAGCCAGCTGGCACTCATCCAATCATTGATCTCGGATAGACAGTTGTTAAGTATAGAGACTGCATCTTCTTGTCCGGGACTAAAGGACAAATATAGCTGGGTATCATCTGCATAGCAGTGAAAACCCAAGCCATATTGCCTAATAATGTCTCCCAATGGCAGCATATAGACAGCGAACAACATGGGTGCCAAAATGGAACCTCATGGAACCCCACAAGGCAAAGAGACAGCGTCAGAGGAGTAAATTCCAGTGATAACCCTCTGTCTCCGCCCTGTGAGAAAAGATTGAAACCATTGCAGAACCATACCAGACAGTCCACAATAAAACCGCGAGGTGTTCAAAAGCACACCATGGTCCACAGTGTCAAATGCTGCAGAGAGATCAAGAAGGACTAGAATAGTACAAGCCTTTCGATCTCTCGCTATCAGGAGATCATTTAGAACCCAACAAGAGCAGTCTCAGTACTATGTCTTTTCCTAAATCCCATTGAAGAGTATCATAGACATTATGATTTGTAAGATGGTCATCCAGTTGCAGTGCAACCACCTTTTCAATAACCTTGCCCAAAAAGGGCAGGTTAGAGACAGGTCTGTAGTTAGCTGGACAGTCCGATTCAATGAAGGTTTTTAGGGTGGTCAAACGACCGCCTCCTTTAAGGGTTCAGGAAAGATCCCCTGCTCCAAAGATTTCCAGACAATTTCAGCAATGGTCGGACAGATAATATCTATGAACCCAATAATAGAGGCGGAGGGCCCGGATCCAAACTACAACTGGTTGGACGACAGTCTGGACAATCCTCATAATGTCCATGAATTTCGCCTACCAAAGTCAGACCAGGTGACACAGGTGTTTGTTTCTCGCCGATCACTGCAAACCCTTGAAGAGTGAGCTTGGCTGATATCCGACCCAATGCTGGCAATCTTATCAGCGAAAAATCGAGCAAGCTCATCACACTTTATTTGTGAAAATCTTCTTCCAGACTGTAGACAGAGTGGATTGCACAATCTGTCAACAGTCCGAAAGAGTTGAGCCGGTCGGTTTCCGCAGCAGCAATCTCCCTGGACAGGAATTCTGCCTTCTTGAGGGATATTGCCGATTGATAGATAACATAATGATCCATCAATCTAAGTTTGTCAGCATCCAGGCAAGATTTCCACCATGCCCTCTCTAGCCTTCACCCCACTCTTCTCAGCTCCTTCACTCATCAAACCAAGGAGTCTTTGGGCACTGAGTGAGTGGGCGAACGTGAACAGGAGCAGTTTGGTCCAGGGCCCTGCTCACCACCTTGTTATAGGCAATAACCATGTCCCCTGGACCCATGCTGTCATCTGAAACACCCGATAGGTCCAGTACCACCAGTAGGCCCTCTGGGTTTACTCCCTTAAAGGGCGATACTGGACCATCTCCGTAGGGGCAGACCTATTAGGGGTGCCCCAAAACTGAATCTTATGGTGTGATGGTCTGTCCACACATTTGGTTCCACCTCCGAATGTGAAACATCCAAATCCAGTAGGAACACCAGATCCAAAGAGTGTCCACCTATATGGGTAGCAGAGGTAACTACCTGTGACAGGCCCAACATAGACATGAGTTGGAGGAAGTTCTTTCCAAAGTGCGAGAGTTCATCGTCGACCCAGGCATTGAAGTCACCCAGTATTAACCATCTAGGTGACTCCAATGCCATGTCAATGATGAAGTCCGCGAACTCCTTCAGGAATTCACCACCATCACCGGGTGGACAGTAGATGAGGAGAATCCTGAGCTCTGCACCTGCTGCCAGGATACACTCAAAGGATCTGGTGTTACCCACTGGCACCTCCACAAGACTCAGATCTGATCTAAAAAAGATGGCCACTCCCCCGCCCCTATGATCCAATCTCGGATGGTGCATTACCGAGAACCCAGCTGGAGCAGCAGAGTCTAAAATAGGACCTGCATTCTCATCCAGCCAGGTCTCAGTAATACATGCCAGGTCAGATGTTGCAACAAGATCTGCAATAATAGCAGTCTTGTTCCTAATCGACCTGGCATTACATAACACCGCCCGAGTTGGATGGGTTTTCAGAGAGGATCGCAGTACCTGCCCACAATCTGTGGAGCCTTTGGGTATGGGAATCAGGCAAGGAGGACCCCTCTCCTGAACCCATTTCGCCCCAGGGCATCTCCTTGACCCAACTATCCCTATCTGCCCACCCCTCTCCACTCTCCCACTCTGTCTAGCCCATCCATCCCCTAAACATCTTCTCACTATCCCTGCTTTATGACAGTTGTTAAAAACGTCATCAGATAACCGAGGACAGTGAAAGGGATGGAGGTCCTGGAGCAGAGTGGGAGAATAGTGCCTGACCGTCTTAAGCCCCATCAAACACATCATTGATGGCAAATATCAATAACTCTCAACTAAACAACCTATCTTAATTAACAAATAATATTATTAACCAAAGAAAACCTAGAAAAATAAAAAGAATCATGTAATCAAACCAAAACCCATACAAAAACCACATAAAAATAAGTAAATAAAATAAAATAATAAACAGAACAAAACAAAATAAAACAAAACAAAACAAATAAGATAAAAACTCTCACTACCCCAACACAAAAACTCCTCCCCTTAAGCTCTCTCACAGCAAAGGTAAGGGAAAAACAATCTTAGCACTCTCACTGCAAGAAAAAATGAAAATCACATGCAAATAAATAAAACAGACGGCATGAATCTGAAGCTGTCACACAATTAAAAACCCCAGCTAAAAGTCCTTAAACTTAATAAAATTAATCATAAGCCCCACATAACAAAAAGTTCATAACGTCTCGAGTCAGTACACTTTCTTCATATTCCTGGCATTCAGCCACCTGGAAGGAAGCACCTTCACCCAGTGAACCACAGGAGGGCTGGATATGCAGACTGTCCCCTACATGGGATGCCAGACACAGCCCGGCCTCTGCCAGGTTATTCCAGCATCACCCGGAGGCCCCGAGAACACCATCCCGCCGGCAGGTACTCCCAGCCCTCCCAGGTACAGACACCAGCACCCCGCCCCCACCTCCGGGACAGTTAGGCTAATTTCTCAGGTCTTTCTTCCTCTTTCTTCCTTCCTTCCCAACACAATTTCACGGCCAAAATCCCCAGCCAGGAGTTCAGCTTTAAATTCTGCGGTCCACTGTATCCAAACAGGGAGCAGACAACAAATGGAGTACTCCTTTCCAGTCCCCAGCGTCACAGTTCATATACTCAGTATCAAAAAGTTTCAATTCCTCCTTCAGTCTTTCTCATCTCCACAGCCTTCACGCTGTGACCAAAAACTCTCAAGTCAAAAAGCAGTACAGTGTCATTAGGGACAACACAAAGTCAGTGCTCCAATATTCCAGAATAAGATCTTCTCCACAATTTCTCCTACTCCACAATGCCACAGCTTCCTCAGTCCAGGCACAATTCATCATAAAAGTCATACAAACTCACCGACTAAACTTTCAGCAAGTCCTTGCTTTCCTTGCTTCCAGGCTACTACAACAACCCCGACTCCCAACCTCTCACGGTAAAGTCGGAGAACGGGAGACAGCGAGGAACTCTGAGAAGCCGACAACAGCAAATGCCACAAGGCCAAATAACAAAATAGATGCAGGACTCCAGGAAATAGATACAGGACTCCAAAGGACGATGAAACCGGGCTCCGAGGAATGCTCCAAGAAACGCCAGTCAGAAAACCGGACAAAAACGTCCCGAACCTCACGTGAACCTCACGCGACTACAGTCCGAACTAAGAAAAACATACATACAAACTCAAAAAGAGCTAGAATTAACTAAAAACAAATTAAAAAATAAATCAAAATAACAAGCAGTAAAGATCAGTATTCTGGCTGGCTCAGCTCAGCTGCCATCTTCACATACAGTTTATCACAGGGGCACTGTAGGAGCTATATTACATTGTCCATTGTACAACTGATGTGTTGCTTCCAAGTCTTCTGTGTGAGCCATGTCCCTACATCACAGTCCTTGAGCAACTCGGGCCTTCAGTGCTGAAACCTATGGGCCCTAACTATTTGTAAACAGAAGGGTGTTGAGCACTGGTCTCTAATATTTAATCAAGATTCAGTGGATTCAGGCACCACATGTGAGACAAATCAGGAATGCTGCTTTCTCTCGATCAGCTGCTGCAGACAAACTGAAGTCCAAAAATCCAGGTTCCTTGTCTGTGTACACACAGTGGTCACCAAATGTAAATGGCTTGTGCAGGAGAAAGCCATGTCCATGTCATTGCCTCCCAGACACATTAAACCTTCTGCCCCAGCAAAGGATCTTCAAATTTTTATCATTTTGGAACCAACTTTTCACCATCCTTGATCCACTTCTTCCCCTTCAGTGTAAGGGTTTTAAGCACTGAAAGCAATTGACTGACTGGCATAAAGAATGAGAGGCAACAAAATGACAAACACCTTTGCTCAGGGTTCACACCATTCTGATCAGCTCAGTCTGGAAATTTAGTTCCTTTCAGGTAGCAGCTGTCTCACACACAAAAGTCTCTAGTGTGGCTCAGAGTTCCTCTGTTTAAGGGGTTCCCCATAACTGGGCATCTGAACTAAGTCAGACTGAAATCCAGAGCTGCTTCACACATGCAGTTTCAAGAGCTGGCACTCTTCACAGACCTCAGTCCTTCACTTTCCTATGCAGATCTGCCTCGAGACTCGGGCTGGCTTAGCACTGCCAGTAAAAGCTCAACTCCCCAGTGGCTGGGGAACAGAGGGGCAGAGCAGTATTAAAACATCAGCCTTTGTATTAGCTGGGTCATTCGTGACAAAGTTCAGTGCCAGTATATTTCATAATTCTTCAAACAGTTTTTGTACTGGACCTCCGGGTGCCTGGTAGCTGCTTGGCTGGTGATTGTGCCCTTCAACCCATGCTTATAATTGTGGGTCACACATGCCCTTGCTGAAGGACTTTGTTTACATTTTCATGCAGTGGCTGTGCCAATCAGCTTTTGCTGCACAAAAAGCTTGTCCATATTGCTACTTCCTTTTCTGGGGTCCACATGAGCATTCCGGGTTCTCGCAGCAAACAGTCAGGTTGTCAGCCATGAAGCTGAACAAAACCACAAATTGCCTATATCCTGTGACATCTACAGTATTGTAACTCACTAAGTGGCTTTCCACTGAAGTCACAAGCACCTGAAGGGAGAACAAAAGAAAGTCCCACAAAAGGGAAGAGGATTACACGTGTTATTACAGATCAAAACTGGGAGCATAAATTAACACAAGACACCATAGTTTGGGCACTCACCACACCTCTCCCTGGATTTTTCTTTTACTTTTAAGATGATGTATGTGAAGTATGTGATGCTTGGTAATTAATTAGATGTTACAATTATGACATAACGAATGCTAAACCCTATAAGATGTGTTTGATTTTAGTGTTTGAAATGTAAGTCTTTGAGAAAGGGTTGAGTTATAGACCAGAAACGTGTCAGGCATGTTATTTATGAAATAAATCCCTTTTTTACTTAAACTTTTGGTGTTCAGTGTAATATGTGGTGGTGAGTGCCCAAACTATGGTGTCTTATGTTGATTGATTTGTTTGAGAGCACCACCTTACCTTGTGCACATCCTCTTGCTTTTGTTCTTTGAATTTTTGGGTTTTGTTGCACAGGTTGCAGGTAATATACTGCAGAAAACCACAGCTGATCTTTACACCTTTGTTGTGTAAAAGCTTCTTGTTCTAGAAAGATGAATCCTTCATTAGATGGTACACCAAACATATTTTGGAGTGGAAGTTCTATGGCGATACCTGCATCTGGCAACCCTTTAAGTTCAGTGGAACAATTGTTGTATGCGGCAGGATCTGCGAACCCATTTTTAATTGAAGAAGAAGAGACTGCTGGCTTACCACCAGAAACAGCATCTTTAAAGGAAGCTTTTAAATATCTTGAGAAATTGGCGGTACAGTTAAGAAGAATCTATTGGAATATAACTAACATGGAGGCTTATTTGCAGGTAAAATGTGTACCTCGTGGTTTAAGAATAGACCTGAAACCTGCTTATGGAACAGACAATGTAGTCTTCATGACTGAGTGGGAACAAATCTTAACAGAAGCTAGTTTAAAATTTATCAATTTGATTGTGAAGTTTAGTAAAGAAAAGGAACAGAGCGTTTTAGTGGATTTTAAAGCTCAAGAACAAGAGGTTCTGAAACTACATCAATGTAATCAGGCTGAATTTGAACAAATGAATACAAATTTACAACATACAATTAAAAAATTGGACATGGATTTGAAAAAAGCTAAACAGATGAAGTTTTTAAGGGACAAAACAGATTTCAAATTAAATTGTGTTTATACTTGGAAAAATAAGCCTAAGAAAAGTATATAGAAAATGCCAAAATGTGTCATTTGATTTCAGCATGGATCAGAGTGAACCAGAGAGTGAAGAGGAGACTGAAATCATTTTTTAGGTTTGAGACCACGAGAACAGGAAGCGGGGGGGGGGGGTGATGGTTCAACAACAGACATACAAACCTCAACTACAAAGCACACTGAGAAGGAGTCCATGCCTCAATTTCCAAGAAAGAAATCTGTACCCCAAAATCATAGAAGGAAGAGGATGAGAAGCGGGAGATGGTGGAGACCAAACAGGATACAGATATCACAATTACAGACAGAAACCATACAACAGATGCCCCTATCAAGGCAGGAGGAGGTGAGTGCGTCTCAACAAATTATTAATTTGACTGATTGTACCCTGACTGATGCTTAAGCTAATTTACTGAGGAAAGGCTTACATTTTGTTCCAACAATGGAAATGAATCAAGTCCAGACCATTGTAGATTTATGCCTACTGTGTAGAAAGCTAAATCTTGCTGCTTTTTACAAAAAAAGAAATCAGACAGCATCTATAAACACTGGACTAGTAAGAGAAACTTTTAGACCCCCTTCTATCTTTTGTCCACCTCAGAGTCAAGCCGTATTAGTTTTTAAGCAATTAGTAGAAAAGGAACTTACAGTTCTATTAAATAAACCACTGGCCCCTGCTTTTAATAATTTATCTAGAGAAGAAGGAGATGCAATTTTGACTTTGCTACAGAACAAGGATGTGATCATAAAAATGGCAAATAGAGGTGGAACTGTTGTACTATGTCAGAAGACGGATTATGTCAAAGAATGTCTGAGACAGTTACAAGATACAATGTGTTATGAGAAAATGCAACATGAACCAACTGTGGATTTTAAATTTTCTATAGATGAAACAGTAAATGATGCTTATGCTATGGGGATTATTACTAAACATGTTCATGATTTTTTAATCAGAGACTTTCCAAAAATGGCAACTTTTTATCTTTCGCCCAAAGTTCATAAGACTTTGGAAAATCCGCCAGGTCGTCGTAGTGTGAGTGGCTTGAGATCTCTGACAGAACCCCTTTTACAGTATTTGGATTCTTGGTTAAAGCCTGCTGTGGTGAAACTTCCTTCTTATGCAAGAGATACTAAGGATATGTTAAACATTTTGGACAAAACGATTTTGCAAGAGGATTATTTTCTTGTAACATTAGACATATAATCCTTGTATAGTCATGTTCCACACGACTGAACTTTAGATGCAGTTGCTTTTTCCTCAGAAATATGGATTATGAGACAGCACCACCTATTGTTTTTCTGCTGAAATTGTTGGAGTATGTTCTTAAGTATAATGTGTTTACTTTTGATCATTGCATTTACAGGCAAATTGTAAATACTACCATGGGAGCTACCTATGCGTCTTCTGTGGCTAATTTATATGTTGAGGCTTGGGAAAAAGATTTTATTTTTGATGCTGCCAAAAATCCATTTTTTTCTAAAGTTATAATGTGGAAATGAAATATAGATGATGTGCTATTAATCTGGCATGGTTCAAAAGAAGTGTTACACTCTTTTATTAATTTTTTGCATAGTACTAATAGTAACCTTCGTTTTACATATACTTGTAACTTAACAGGTCCCTTACCTTGATCTTATGATTTCTAGAAGTTTTAGTGGCCTGAATATTGAGACAGAAACTTATAAAAAACCAGTGGATGGCAACACTACCCTTGTAGCTTCGAGTTGCCATCCACAACATGTAATCAGTAATATACCGAGGGTTGAATTTATGTGTACAAAACGGAACTGCACTAGTAATGAAAGGTACAAGTTACAGGCTGATATTTTACAACAAAGATTTTATGATAGCGGATATAGTGTTGCCAATGTAAATAAAGCACAAAATGATGTTAATACTATAGATAGAACATCTTTACTAGAGAATGAATCTGATACATGTTCTAGTGAGTCTAATAACAGGATGAATATAGTGACCACTTTTTCAGCACAGGCACATGAATTTGTAGCCATTATTAAAAAATATTGGAATGTTTTGGCAGCAGATGATAATTTAAAAGAGATAGCAAATACAGTGCCTAGATTCTCATATAGAAAAGCAGTGAGTTTAACAGATTGATTAGTTCTTAGCCATTTCAGGATCAAAAAATTTGAGTACATGCGTTATAGCTCACTGGCTGCTTTAGATGTAATAATTGTGTCTATTGCAAGAATATTAAAACTGGAAGTGCTTTTTGTGTAGGAAAAAACACAAAAGTTTTTCAGATAAGACAATTTATTATGTGTAGCACCAGCGGGGTTATTTATTTAGCTCTGTGCACTTGTGGTTCTTTTTATGAGGGGAAAACTACATAATGTTTTAAAATAAGGGTGGGGGAACATCAGCGAGCCATAAGAATGAAGGATGTAACTTATGCAACAGCGCAACATATTTTGAATGTGAGTGCTGGTAATGAACATGTTTTGACCTATATGGCAATAGATCGAGTTAACGATAATCCACGAGGTGGCAATTATTGTATAATAATTTAGTTTTAAAATGAGAGACCTTATGGATCATTACCTTGCAGGCTAATAGCCCTCCAGGTCTTAATAATGGTTTTGAAATTAAACCTTTTTTAGAAGAAAGATAATTGCTCTCTGAAATGTTTTTAATTCCTTTATTTCTGCGTTGCTATGAATGAGATTAAATAGTATTTAAGAAATAATGCCTTTTTTTATTTGGAATTGGGACTATTTATATTGTATTGTCATTTATGCACTGTTCCTTTATTTTGTATCCCCCTCTCCCTGGATTTTTCTTTTACTTTTAAGATGCTGTTTGTGAAGTATGTGATGCTTGGTAATTAATCAATTAGATGTTACAATTATGACATCACAAATGCTAAACCCTATAAGATGTGTTTGATTTTAGTGTTTGAAATGTAAGTCTTTGAGAAAGGGTCGAGTTATAGACCAGAAACGCGTCAGGCATGTTATTTATGGAATAAATCTTTTTTTTACTTAAACTTTTGGTGTTCAGCGTAATATGTGGTGGTGAGTGCCCAAACTATGGTGTCTTGTGTTGACTGATTTGTTTGAGAGCACCACCTTACCTTGTGCACACCCTCTTGCTTTTGTTCTGAGCATAAATTACTTCACCTGCTTCCTATACAAATGGTTGAAAACAGCTCAAGTGGAATTTGGAAAGCTTTTCTGGGTAGAACTAGTAGGTTTTTAAATAGCTTTATCCCATGGTATGTCAACATTTCGTGTGTGAACAAAGGGTGAGATTTTTCACCATTGTTTTATTTATTTGTTATTTTTGATCAGGAAAGGCAAACTGAACTGTGACAGCTCATTTCCAGCTGTGTCCATTTTAGTGACAGGGTGAGTGCTGGCCAAGACACTAGAAACAAACTGCTTCTCTTTTCTTTGATAAATGCCATGGGATCTTTAACTTCCAACTAGACAGTGGCCATAGATGGGACCTCAGTTTAATGTCTCATCCTAAGGATGGCAGCTCAACAGTTTTGCCCCTGTCATACTGCACTACTCTGTCAGTTATGGGTATTACTCCAAGTACCTTGTGTGGAGCTAGAATCCATGATCTTCTGATCTTCTGACCCCAGAGGTGAGTGAGCTACCAGCTGCGCCAAAGACACTGATAAATGCTTGGGTCGTTTTAAAGGACTGACTACCTTGTAGCTCAGAATATAGTTACAGTGTATGGTCGAACGTTGTTCTGCATTGAAATCCGTGCCTGGAACAGCCTTATTGTGCTGCAGTAGCGACATCATGATGCTGTAGTGCTGCACTGAGGATGTTACTGCTGTAGCACAACATTACACAGCTGCCTCATTCAAACTGTGACTCTGATCACTGATGCAAAACAGCATTTACGATCATGAATCCACATTTTTTTCACTGTCATGTGACCAACGGCTGCGTTGAGGGTGACATATCCAGATGGGTACCTATACACTATAAAAGACTGTGTATGGTCACCCATACACAGACAAGCCTGTGTCCAACTCTTGAGGTTGCATTGACAACCAGTGGGTCTCTTGAGCTGCACTTTTGAGGTCTCTGGTTGCCACAGCAAGCTCGCAAGCCATACACAGGCTTGTTGTGCATGAGTGACCATATGCATATAGTGTATGGTTAAGGCTTATTGTGTATAAAAATCAGTGGCTGCTGAAATCTTGGTGTGTGCATTCTAAACATTGTTGCACATGCTCTAAAAGTTGTTGTGCACATTCTAAAAGTTATTATGCACATTCCATAATCAATATTCAGAAGTCCCTAATTAATATTCATGAGCCCTGTGCTATGCACCACCTGATTGGTCCAAACAGACCAGTTCAAAGAAAAATCCAAACAAAGATGGTGATGCCGCTTAGTGAGCAGTTCATACATATGGACTAAAGGTGAGCAGTACACTCAGACATGAAGGAGTCTGAAAAAAATGTGCTCCTTAGTAACATACAGTCCATTTGTACACAAACTCCTCAAGTGTACAAATCAATTCCAGTTTGAAACAGACCACTATAACTGTGCTAATTTAATGTTTCAAAATGCAAACTGTGACTCTGGGCATGCACAGTAGCATTGGCACTACTGCGCATGCCCAGATTTATGGTTTCTGTTTTCAGACACTAAATTACAACACTTAAAGTGCTCGATTTCAAAGTGGAATCACTTTCTACACTTCAGGACTCTATTTGCAAACATGGGGCTGAATCTGCAAGGGATGGCACAAGTCACGCCAAAGGTGACTTGCACCAAACACCTTTGAGCCAGGGACCCTGCACCTGATTCTGTATTGGGCAGGGTCCCAGCGGCTAAGTCCTGTGACTTGTGTCAACAGGAGCGGTGCACCAAACAGAGGTCACATCCGCACAGATTGCCAGAAGCCTGTGGTACATCACTGAAGAAGGGTGCAAGTTCCCCTCCAAAGCCCTGATCCCCAATTGTGTATGTTATAAAGGCCCATTGTGGGCTAGTGCCCCAAGCCCTGATCCCCCTTAACATTGTTAGTCCCCTCAAGCCCCTGCAGGATCCGGATTGTGGCTGGAAGGGGGGTTTTATTAATATTATAGGGGATCTGGGCTCAGGGGGGCTAACAATGTTACAGGGGCTTGGGGCTTGGGGGTGCTCACTTTGTGCTTCAAGTGAGGAATGCCAGTATGGGTTTGCATCAGATAAACAGTGGAAGCCATAGATGCAAAATATTGTTCAATAGTAATCAACAGTATGTAAAAGCTCTTTTTTTTTGAATGTGTGCTTTCTTAATGTTATCAATACCACTCCACCTATGTGTACTCTGCCCCTGGATTTCTGTACCCCAAGTGCATTATTTTACATTTTTGTGTTCAGGACAAAAATGCCTTTCAAATGAGGGTAGTCACTAATCTAAGTTTGAGCTTCCATTTACATACTGTGTGACCCTGAGCAAGTCACTTAATTTCCCTGTGCTCCCAAGTCGCACCTGTAAAAAAGCTTTCAGTTTAGTGTGCTACTCCTGGTTAAACAACTAAAAAAAAAAGTTCTTTATAGTTTTTTTTATGTTTTCTTGTGCATGTGCAAGAAACATCTTGTGGTAGAACAACATTTCAGAGGTGTGTCAGGGGCCAGTCCAATGCACAACAATCTGCAGTGGGCTTGTCCCTGGCAGATCAATGAGCATGCAACCAGACAGTGACACTAGTCACAGTTTCACATCTGGAATCTGTTCTCTAGTTGAAAGAAATGAAGTGTTGGGATGAGAGCGCTTCGTTCCTTTCATTCATGCCCTTATTGATCTTACTGCTTGTCTCCCCACCCACCCACCCATCCTGCAGATGTCTGGGTACCCAGCCACACTGCATCCCTCACTCTCTGTGTCATAAGCAGTAAACAGACCTAGCACTATAGAACAAATAAATATTATTTATTCTTCCTAAGGCAGACATCCGCGTTGAACTTATTTGTGTCTCTGTGTGAATGACAGTGCATGTTCTTGTCCCTGAGCTCCACTCTCTCCAGTGCTTCATGTGTGCCACAGTGCCAAGCCTGAGCATTGCTCTCTGTGATGGTACCCACTGACCTGCCCCGTGGATCTCCAAGTGTCCATGCTGCCTCTGTGTGCCCCCACCCTGCCGCACAATACAAGGAACAAGAGTACTGAGAAGAGAGGCAGCATTGCCTGCAGAGCTGTAGCTTGACCCTGGATGGCAGGGAGAAAGACAGACACATGGGCTGCAGGGACAGACACTGAGAAGGAGAGGCAGCACCCCCCACCCGAAAGAGAATGCAGGATTGAAAGAGGTAGTCAGTGTCAGGGACAGAGTGGAGAGAGCACCCCCAAACAGTGACAGCAACATAGTGAGATGTGGCGAGTAAGTGGAATGAGAGTGATCACCAGGTGACAGGCTGTCACTATTGCAGCACCACCTTGGCAGTGTGAAACTGGGGGCAATGCAATGTAGTGACCATAACCACGATGACTGGTGGCTTCCAGACCTGCACCTGAACAAACATTCATTTAAATAGGTGGCCTGTCCTCTAGCAGTGTCTGATTCTCCCTTCCACCCCCACCCCTTGAGAGAGACACAGCAACAGCGAGAGCCACTTCCAGTGCGGCATATACATGCAGGTCCAATCTGTTCCAGTCAGAGACTGTGTCAACCCCTCCCCCCAAACAGAGAAGTGGAGTACAGCATGTACCCGAGCTTGGTTGCCATACATTTTATTTCCGCTCACTCTTCCGGTACCTTGCTGTTGGTCTGACTCTCTGTTTGTCTTTCTGAAGCCCAGTGGAAGCAGACAGCACATACAGAGAGGCAGAGAAAGTGGCAGCAAGAGTGCCATGACCAGGACAGAGAGCAGTGCTTCAGAGTTTTCCCTTTCACCATGGGAGAGTGGACGAGAGAGAGACAGAGACAAATATGTGGGTCACATATCTGCCCCTTCACATTGACTAGCATAGTGTAGGGTGGGCACTGTATGGGCACCCCTGGTTAGTTGCTGCCCCTACACCTCCAGCTCACATCAGCGCATACAGTACTGAACAATCTGTAGTAGCCACAGACTGACGTAGGTTACTCATCTTCCCCTCCACACCCATCCTACTCCACACAGGTTGGCACAGTGACACGGTGACCTCCAGGTGGGCAGCCCAAGGTAAAGAGCGGACTGTGGCCCGGCAGAAGTTGATGATTGTTGCCCCCTCCACAACTGTCCCACCACTGCACATTGGCTGCACCAGCCAGAGACAGAAATGTGAGTTGCACATTTGCCATGCCACATCTGTTTCTATCTAGCCTGGTGAGTGCCAGGTGGATGGAAATGGGGTTGTGGTCTACATCCACTGGGTGGCCCGAGGCCATTGGCACCCAACACATCTTCCCATTTTTCTGCACATGTGCAGCATTTTCTTCTTCCATTCTACCTCCTGCACATTAGGAGCACTCTGCAGGAGCCAGTAACAGATGTGGTTCACACATCTGTCCATCTTCACCCATCCGAGTTCCATGAAAGCTGGCACTGGCATTGGGTGGGCTCCAGGCAGGTGTCTCTCTGGGAGAATGATGCCTCATCCCCCATACCACCTCCACACAAGGGTAGCACCCTGCAGCAGCCAGGGATAGAGGTGCAAGCTGCACATCTGCCCCTTCATACCTCTCCTTGCTCCACCAGAGCTAGCATGAAGGTTGGAGTGGACTTTGGGTGACTGGCACTTCCTCACCTCATGCCACACCTCTACACTTGTAGAATACACACTGCTTCAGCTAGAGGTTCTTCCACCTAACATGCTCTACCCATGGAGAGCACTCTTAGGTACTGAGATATAAAAATGTGGATCTTGTATCTGCCCCTCAACAACTGTTCCCACTCTGCTGGGTGGGTGGATGGGGGGGTAGGATACAGTGGGTGCTCCTGGGTGACTGGTACCCCCCTTGCACACCCACCCATCAACCCAATACTTTACAGCAGCCAGAGAAGAGATGTGGATTGCACATCTGCCCCATCATAAACTGTCCCCATTCCAAAATGTTTCATACACAAGCTGGTGTGGGGCCTAGGATGGTGGCCATTAAGTGACTGTTCCATCCCTCCATCCCACCTCCATGCATGGGGAGCACTCCTCCCCCTCCATTGCACATCTGCACTTAGAGAGCACTCGTACCTCTCCATGCCTCCTTTGTATATGGGGGAGCAATTCTCCTTCTCCAGCCCTTTTCCACATGGTGTATATAGTTATAGTATATAGTGTCTTATGTAATCATATTTGGTCTCAATCCTTGTTGAATGCAACATTGTACATATTGTATATACTAATGTAGAGAAAATTGCTTTATTTTAATTTTTACGTGTCCTTACTTTTTGTATCTCACACCATGTATTGTCTTTATCATTGCTTGTACAAGGGTCCTCCTTGCAAATGAGCTTGCTCAATGGATTTTATCCCTTCACAATAAACTTGAACATGGGAAGCACTCTTCCCTCCATTCCATCTCCACACATAGGTATCATTGCTCCACCTCCATCCCACTGCCATACATTGTGAGCACTCATCCCCTGATCCCTCCAGTGCTTCTCCCACTACATTTCGCCTCCCCCACATGGAAAGCACTTCTCCCACTGCATCCCACTTCCTGCACATAGGGAGCACTCCTCCCCCTCCATTCAACCTCCACACATGGGGCACTTTCCTCCCACTTCATATTAGCTCTGTACATGGGGAGTACTCCACCCTTTCATCCCACTGCCCCTACATGGGGAGCATTGCTCCCCATCCATCCCACTCCTACACATGGGGACACCTCCACACATTTGCATCACTCCTCCTCTACCACCATACCACCTCTGTGTATAGACAGTACTCATAACCCCATTCCACCTTTGCACATGGGAGCACTCTGCAACAGCCAGAGACAAAGATGTCAGTCAGGCATCTGCCTTTCCACACCTATTCCCACTCCACATGATAAGCTCCAAGTTGGGCAGGACATCAATGGGGTTGAGGTGTAATGAGTGGGTTGCCCTGGGAGATGGTGCCAATACCCCTCACTACCTCTCTGAATGACAGCAGTCCCCCCCTCAAATCAATCTTTATTCTTTTCTCCACTCACCAGTTTTCTGCTGATTATCCTCCTGTTTGCTTACCTTACCAGTTGCTCCCCTCCCAAGACAGTACTACAGGCTGCTAGGCCAGGGCAGATTTTTTCTTGACCTCTCCTGTCTTCTCTTCAGATCACACCACCAGTCCAGCCAGCATCCAGCACAGTCAAGAAGATGTGCCACGCGATACTCACAGCTCAATATTGGATGGGTCAGTTCTTGCTCTAGTAGACCATACTTCAAGTTCTCCCACAGTTCAACTGAGGCTAGAGAAGAGCAGCACACAGTCACATTCTACCACCATTACAGTCAACAGGACACCACAACTTGCTCAGTGCTGTACAGACAATGCAGGACAGCAGTACACTTACTAGTCTGTCTCACCAGACTTCTTCTGTTCTCTCTCTCTGTTGATGATGTCTCCATCTCCCCTAGCCATCAATGGTCCCATGCATGCACATTGGGATGCAGCTAGCTCCAACCACTATGGAGACTGCTGAGACACTGAGTGTTTTAACTGCTGAGTCTAAGCCAAACTGAAAATAAAATACAGGAATTTGAAAATGTCTGAGGTAATTTTGGGAGGGGGGGTTGTACACCCTGAACACCTCCCCCACCTATGCCCATACAATCCACAACAGTTCAGACACATGCAATGCTTACAGTTATAGGCAGTCCTCCCAGCCCACCCAGCCCCTGCCTATCCTGGCACACAAATGAACACCAACTGTGACCCTCCCACTTCCTCTGCAAGCAGTGAGGATCCCTCACTCTCAAGTGGTCAGTCCTATACACGTAGAAGAGGTGGCAGTCTGGGGCCCCAGTCAGACCTGCTGCTGTAATGGAGCTTGAGCCTGCCTGAACACAACAGGACAGCTAAACTGAGTCTCCTTAATCCCTACAGATGGAGGGCTGCTGCACAGATTATTGCTACAGCCACTCAGGCACCACCAGGGATTTAAAACAACAGCTGGACTATGGCAGGCAGCCTGCCATCTGCCTCCTCCTCCTATAATGACTTCTTGCAGCAATTGTCCAGCTCCTTCTCTGCTACCAGTGCCCACCAATGATCAGTAGTGTTGGTGGGTGGCCCCTGTTGGAGTGGTCAAGCGAGTTCCTCCGCTTGCTACTAGCCCCTGCAACTAATACTCTCTTTTGACTTCCTTCTGTGTCTAGTTGCACTTGCCTGTTTTCAAACACCCAGTAACGTTTTTTTCTAGTGTCTACTTAGATACAGAATATTAAATATATATAAATAAAATATAATTGCTTTGAAGAAGATAGAAGTCTTTATTATGGGTTGGCTTCAATGTATGGTTGGAGAACGCTGAAATCTCATCTTGTTTGTTTTACTTCCTTATTGCTATTTTGTATTTTCAGGTTAAATCAAATAATTGTTTTGTTTTTTGTGAAGATAGAAGTTTTTATTATGGCTCTTTTTGGTTTGATCCACACACACTGAAACGTTGAAGCAGTGAGATCACCACGATTTTGGAGCCTTGTACCATTCCTCTGATCCTAAAACTATGTATCACAATGGTTGTATAATTGTAGGTGTATATTCAAATGGTTTTAATTCATTATAATTACACACTAAGAAGATAGTCTTAATGAGTTTATTTAAGGTTTCATAATTTAACCTTTTCCAATTTTAATGACCTCCCAATCCTGGAGTCTTCAATTTGTTTTATCTAAACTTTTCTTTGCTCAGTTCATCAATAGTCCAACAAGATTTAGAATAAATTACTTTATAACAAAAACTGTATGAACTTTGGGTTTGATTTTGCGCAAATATTAACTTCTCTCTGAGTTGAAAATGCATAGGACATTAGTTGTACATATTTTTGTATTTCTCCATACTTTCACTTTGGAAATTTGTGAAAAAATATGAAAAAAAAACACTCAACAGTCCAATAAGATTTAGAACAAAATAACTTTAGAACAAAACTGTATAAACTTTGGGTTTGATTTTGCACAAATATTAACTTCTTTCTGAGTTGAAAATGCATAGTAGATTAGTTGTACATACTTTTCTATTTTTTCCCACTTTTACTGTGGAAATTTGTATAAAAAATATGAAAAAATAACACCCGACCTTTTGCACAGGTTTTAACCTCCCATGAAGGGAATGACTTAAAACTTATTTAGGAGTCATTCAAGAGTTATCCCAAAGTCAAGATTTAGTAAACTATACATTTAATGTAATTTAATAACAGAAGTTGCCAAAGAAGACATAATAAAAGAAAAAATCAGTATTGCAGCATAGATGCCTAAATGTTTTACAGACAGGTGTTGTTTTTCTTCTCTGTCTTCCTTCTTCCCCCATCGGGTCATTGTCAGCTTCACATATAGATCTCATATGATATTGCTAAAATTAATTTGCTGCTTTCGTTCTGAAAAAATTTAACAAGATCCCATTCTAAAAATATCTAATGTGACCCCAATAAGCAGATCATTTTATTTCAAGCTAGTAAGCACTAAAGAATTCCATTGAAGTACTGGTAGGTCAGGATTTACTGTTAAATTTGGCATGACAAGATGGCCTGGTCTCATTTCACTTAAAGTGGTGTAGTGCTTTAGAGAAATGAGGCTGTTGTAAGTACAATAGGAGTTATCCCAAACCAATGTAAATATCTCTGAAAGTATATGAATTAAGCATAAACTATCTTTCAAATGAGCCTAGTCATTAAGCTGCACTAATTATATTTTTTAAACTATGGCCATCTGATTACCTGAATTTTCATTTTTCTTCACAATTTTCATCTTTTGGATGGCTATATTTAAAAAAAAATTAATGCATTCAGATTAGTGGCTACCCTCATTTGAAAGGTCATTTTGTCCTGAACAACGTTCATGTTGGTTGTATATTGGTAACTTGTATACTTTCCAAGATGTTTACATTTGTTTGGTATGGCTCCTATGGGATTCACACAGAGAGAAAAAGATAAGTTTTTTTGGAAGACCATATTTTACAAAATGTAAAACATTCATATTAGTGACTACCCTTATGGGAAAGGTCTTATAGTCCTGAGCAACTTTCACATTGGTTGTTTTTGTGCACCTTGAACAGTTTTAAAAAAATTTAGATTTGTTTGGAAGGTGTGCACATTTGCTTTCAGAGAAAAGCAGCTTGGAGTTCTGTGTCCATTTTTCTAAAAAGAAAGAAGGGAGTATTTTTAACTGCAATAGGGATTTGCAGTGTTATGGAAGGTTACACTGAAAACCACTAAAAATGTGTTCCACGGAAACCCCTTTTCAATCTAAAGTGATATGGCTGTAGGCTCCGACCACAACCATAAAAACAAATAAAAAGGATCACAGTTTGTATGTCTTTGTGTGTGTGTGTGGGGTGGTGGGGAGACAGTCAACTTTCTCAAAGGAACCAAGTCAGACTCACAATCTGTGCATGTGCATGTGTTTGTGTGTGTGTGTGTGTGTGTGTAACCATGACAACCAGCTCCAAGTCAGAAAACTAATACAGGTGGATGAACTATTTTATTACAAAACATATTGTAAACTACAGTAAGTTTTTATTATTTTTTTTAATTAAACTATTTTTTTTTTACAGTGCCCATTTTATAAGCACAATAATACCCAACAGGGTGGCTGGTATTGGGCTATACTAGACCTTCCAAGGGCTATAAGGCCCTCCCCCTGCAGTACCAGGCCTCATTGCACCCCTGGACGGTTCGGTATAGCCCAATACTGCCCACCCTGGTGGGCATTATTGCTTATGTAAAACACTGACAGTTGTCATAATCAGCAGTGAAATCTCATAACATTCCAAACAAAATTTGGATGTGGGATATTCCATTCTTTATTACAAAATACTTTTGCATTGAACCAGGGTCTTTGACCCTTAGACTTTATCTGTTTCAACTGCTTTTCCAACCTTGAAGTAATAGTTATCTGATGCTACATCACAGCCTACTGCAAATAAAAGGATTCTGATGTCACAAGCAGAGGATTGTGCCTTCAAAGCAGTAAAAGCAGACAGAACTAATAAGGATATACTGAAGACTAGTAAAAAATGTGTTCCACGGAAACCCCTTTTCAAGCTAAAGTGATATGGTTGTAGGCTCCGACCACAACCATAAAAACAAATAAAAAATGATCCCAGCTTGTATGTCTTTGTGTGTGTGTGTGTGTGTGTGTGTATGTGTGTGTGGGGTGGGGAGACAGTTAACTTTCTCAAAGAAACCAAGTCAGATTCACAGTCTGTGCCTCTGTGTGTGTGTATGTGTGTGCGCATGTGTGTGTGTGTGTAACCATGACAACCAGCTCCAAGTCAGAACACTTATACAGGTGGAGGAACTATTTTATTACAAGAAGCTAACAGCCTGTTTTTATGCACAATGTCATCATTAATAACTAGCTCTGATCAGAGCCAGCAGAAATGCATAGAGCCATTGGTTGACCCCCGATCCAGAGCTGGAGTGGACAGTACAGAAGTGCGTCATGTCCAGCATAGCCGCTGTGCTTCATGCACGTGTACTGCTTCGTGCATGCACATTAAGGCACAGTGACCACTTTGGGTAAGTCAATGTGTTCCCCAATGGTGCAATGGACATCCCTGCAAACAATGTTACTTAATAAATTCTTTTTTTATTATATTTTGACCCCAAATGTTCAACATAGTCCTCTTATGACCCCACCACATAAACTCCATAGGTGAAAATGTTCAAATCTTTGCCAAAATGCCATTCTATGCCACAGGTGCAAAAACATGTTTTAACCAGGATGTAAAAAAATGACAGCTGTACTGTTCATGAGATGGTATGAAAAAATGGCTATGTTGAAAATTTGGATTCAAAATATTGAAAATTACCAAAGTTATGTGTGTGCATAGAAATATTTTAATGAACGTGCATAACTTGGCCATTTTTAGGAATTTGTTTCACCAAATTTTCAACATGGCTTTTTTGGGACCCCACCTCATGATCACTTGTAGTGCAATGTCCTTATTTGGTCCCAAAGGGTGATTTTGTGCAGTGACCATGAAATCACCTCCAGGGCCCGATTAACAAAATGGCAGTTGCAGTGTTCATGAGGTGAGGTCCCGGAAAGGCCATGTTGAACATTTGGTGAAAAAATTCCAAAAAATGGAAGTTATGAACATACGTCCAAAACACCATTAAAATACATTATACGGCTATTACCTTTATTCCTCAGTTCATGGTTCTGCTTTGAAAAGTGCAGAGGTGTCTCGGCCCACAGAAGATGATAGCATATAACCTCTGTAGGTAAGTATAGGGTAAGGGAGGGTGTGGGTTTGTGGGCACTCAGTGGAAGTTTTGGGTTGTGGGGAGGGGGATGGTGGGGATTACAAGGGATGGTTTTCTTTTTTTCAGGTTTAAAAAGAAGACATTGAGGAATTTTTTTTTTTTTTTTGCAGGGCATTTATAAAAACTATTTCAGGACATGGGTTGGGCTTCCCAGTGTTCCACACTGCTGGGGGTGTTTAAATACCAACTCAGGTATTGGGGCCCCCGATGTCAGCACTAAATAACTCTACGCAGTTTGCTGGTAGCTGACACCTGCAGTGTGCTAGAAGAGTTGTATGACACTATGGGGGAGGGGAATTCAAATTGCAACTACAACTGTCAACAGCAGCTTCCTAAAAAAGAAAGAGGGAACACCTGAGGAGTTGAACAATAAGTGAGTCAACTTGTAAGAACACTTCATTTGAGGCATTTCATGCACTCTAAACAGGAAACAAGGCCGATCAAGTGGAACATGTCAGGTGAGGTGGTGGCTGACTGTGAGGGGGGAAGGGGAATCGGGAAGAGGAACATTGTGGAATGCATCGAGTGGCTTTCGTGTTTGTTTGTTTGGTGCAAGACAATACGCATGCATGGCGTAATATGAAGCACTTATTGTGAAAATCCTCAAGCATGCTCCCTTTGTTTGTTACAAAGAGTTGTTGACACATCTTTGTGGCATGAATTCCATCCTATACAGACTGTATTCTATGCTCCTTATAGCAGAATGCAGATGCTAGCTGTCTACACATCCCTGCATTTGCCTTATTAAATTGTGGCACTGCTTATCACAGGAGCATTCTCTACACCTTGATCCCGATAGTGTTTCTATCATGCCTGTCAAACAGACAGCCAGACAGCATGTATGGCTTGTATGTATGAAGGAATTTGCAAAATTGGTAGACATGCTTCACCACTACACACCCTACCAGGCTTTGGTGCGATCATTTCTTTGGTGGTGGATGGAGTGGAGGAGACAGCTGTCAGGATTGGGAGAGAAAAACTGAATAAAAAACAGGAGTCATTGTATGAAAGTGCACCAACTACCTTATTTGAATGGCATGCCAGAGCTATAGTAAAGATTAGGGATGGAGACAGGCTTGCGTGAAATATCACACAGCAATTCATTAGTAGATAATATGCAGGTGAGACAAGGGAACACTATCCACACTCAACAAGTAAAAAGTCATGCCTCTACTCTCTCCTTGGAGGCTCTATGTGATAACGTTGAATGCCTAAAGGTGATCACTGTTATCACTCAGTCAGTGCTGAACACATTTTGGCACTCTGGCAGCAGCGCAATAGAACAACAGTGCCAGGACAGATTTTACTGCCCTCCCACCCGTCCCTTGGGGCTTCATCTCTACCTCCCTACTCAGGGGGTGCATGTCGAGGAGTGAAAGCAGTAAAAAAAAAAAAAAGTTTGGGCCGGGTGCAATAAAGAAATCACACCAGCGCCCTGACCTGAACCCAGTACCTCAGCCACCCCAGCCACTAGCCAATCCCTGACGCCACAATGCAGCTCGACCAGCAACCGCAGCTCCATCCCCTACAGCCTCTCCACCCCTCCCAGCCTTCGCTCGTTGTGCTCGCTCCCACCTCCCACACTCATATGTATAACGACATCCTGTCGTTGGTTACATCCACCCTTCATCCAGTCACCTACCTTTCCATATTTCTGTGAGTGGATTGCGCTGGGAAGAAGTTGCCCTAATGGACAGCGCCCTTCCTCCATCGCCCACTTCATAGGTCACCCTCCAGGTAGCAATGGTGGAGGAACTTCCGTTGTATTGTTTTTCATTTACTGATGTCACATGATAATAAAATTAACATGTGGGGTTCCTTGGGTTCACTCAGCTTTTATGGGTGACAACATTATTTTAAATAAATTAAACACTGAAAAACAATTTTTGGAGCAGAAATAACACTGCATCATATGTCAAAAAATCCTGAACTAGCATCTTTTTTATTTAAAGAATATGGTAAGAAGCTGCTCTTTGAAGTAGTCCGCCGGGGGGGGGGGGAGTGAGCACACTGCAGAGGTGAGCTCCATCTGTGGAGGACAGGGGAGGAGCAGGCACCTTACACTACCAACGACTGCAGTGGTAAGGACAGCAGCAATATCACTGCAGGAGAAATGAGGACTGATTCTGCTCATAGTTCCTTCTCTCTCCTGCAATGATGTGATCCCAAAACATCTGCAGGGCTCCGGCCATGCAGCCATAAAAAGGAAATGTTCAGTCATTCAAATTTGGGGGATTATTGTGTAACTAAGTTATGCTGACGCCATGTGAAATACTTGCTTTAAATCAAGACATTACTTTAAGCAAATCACTTGACCTTTTGGTGCTAGTCCCCCAACTGTATTATTGGGTAGATGTAGGACTCGATTGAAAACAAAAAGTATTATAGTCATACCATCTAAGATCAATAACACCAAAAAATGAATCAGCTCTGATATTCCCTTTGACAGATGTAATTCTGATTCAGTATAGACCTTGATTCCCCAGAGACATACCCAAATGTATTGATTGATTGATGGACTGAGGGGCAGCAGTCTTTGAGATTTACTATCTCATTTGCAAGGGAGCTCCTCCAGGAAGTCATCAGGTGAGAGAAGAGACAATACATTATAGAAATCACAGATCATGTGTACTAGTTTTTGTACATTCCTAGTGCTCTTGGAAATGATGGCAGATTGTGGAATCTGATAAAGCTACCTGAAACTCCAACAGTTTACAATTATAGGTAAACTATTATTTTAAAATTTGTAAAACATCTATGTCAACTTTATAAAAAGAAGTACATGATTGTATTTATACTTTTGATGGTGCTATCTTGAGTTAGAGTTTCCTCTTTTCACCCTCAGAAGGCACCCACCCATGGAGTACTAGGTCAGAGTTGGAGTTGAGAACATTCGGAGGATTGCAGCCAGTGGCGGAGCCAGGTTTGGGAGCATTTGGGAGCCAAGGGGAGGGGTGATTCAGTCAATCACAGGCTCCACAATGGGCACTGAACAGTGAATAAAAATGGTGGTGGGGTGCCACTACTCACACTGGGGCAGCCAGCAGGGAAGACTGCCCCCCCAGCCTCCCCTCTAGCTCCGCCACTGATTGCAGCATTGATGGATTGGAGAAGCTGCTAGCTGTGGACTGTGAGGTGTTATGGGGAGTGGTGAGGAGCAGCAATTGGTCACAGTCTGTCTGTGCTGCATATCTGGATCTGCATGGTACAGCAAGAATTGGGAACTGAATCATGAACTGAAGAACCATTGGCCACTGGTGAATGGAGGACAATGAAGCAGCAGCTGTGGAGCATTATTGGAGTGCACTGTTGTGGCCTGTTGAATTGGTCTTGAAGGAATGGTATGTTTAACCACTAGAGCCACTGAAATTTGACTCAGTCTGGTGAAAAAAGAAGACCTGTTTTTAAGCACTGTGAAGCACTGTTACATCTATATATTACAAGGCACTTTGCTAGGAGAATCTTTGGTTTTCACTTACAGTGTAGACTGTTTCCTATATTATATCTATATTAGAGCTTATGCTACATTTTTAGTGAAATTGAAGGTTGGTATGTTAGGGAAAGTCTATCTCAAGTAATTAAAATCTCCCTTAATTGTTTTTACTTTTTTATAAGGTTTATAAACAATCCTACAAAAAGCCCTATTTTTATAAACTCAGAATTCAGTTTTACAGGGTTTTTGTTTAAAAATATTCATATAGAAACATAGAAGTTGATGCCAGATAAGGACTGCAAGGCCCATCCAGTCTGCCCATTTATTTTTCTACCTTATGAATGTGCCACAGGCCTTTGCTCTGTCAATGCCTATCTATTCATACTCATCTGTATTGCTTCATTATGCCTATCTCATGCCTGTTTGAAGCCCTGCACTGTATTCATATCAACCACTTCCTGAAGCAGGCCGTTCCATGCATCCACCACCCCTTCTGTGAAAAAGAACTTCCTCACATTACCCCTTAATTGGCCTTCCTCTAATCTCATGCTGTGTCCTCTTGTCCTATTTTTCTTATATTGAAACATGTTAGACTCTTTCACCTTGCTAATGCCCTTAAGGTGTTTGAATGTTTCAATCATATCACCTCTCTCCCTCCTTTGCTCTAGGGTATACCTATTGAGTTCAGTTAATCTGTCCTCATAAGTTTTCTGATGCAGTCCCTGCACCATTTTGGTTGCCCTTCTCTGGACTGCCTTAATTTGGTTAATGTCCGTGTGAAGGTGTGGCCTCCAGTATTGCATGCAGTACTCCAGATGGGGCCTAACCAGTGTCTTGTAAAGAGGGATTATTACCTCCCTCTTCCAACTTGTGATTCCCCTACTAATACACCCCAACATCCCTCTAGCCTTACCTACTGCTTTAGAGGTCTGCTTGGATGATTTCAGATCACTGGTGATGATGACGCCCAAGTCTCTTTCTTCCCTTGTGACTGCCAGCAACTCCCCTCCCAGCCTATAGGTGGCTTCAGGGCTTCTCTTCCCTATGTGCATGATCTTGCACTTCTTTGCGTTATACCCCAGTTGCCACTCTTCTGACCATTTTGCTAGTTTATCCAGATCTCTTCTCATTCTGCCCACACCATCTGGATCATCTACTCTGTTGCAGATTTTGGTGTCATCTGCAAACAGACAAACCTAACCCTCCAGTCCATCTGCAATGTCACTGATGAAGATATTGAAGAGAACTGGCCCCAGGACTGATCCCAGAGGTACCCCACTTGTGACTTGCATCTCTTCTGACTGTATACCGTTTACCACCACTCTCTGTTTTCTGCCCGTCAACCAGTTTGCCACCCAGCTGACCAACCTCTGACCCACCCTGAGCCTACCAGCTTATTATTATTTATTTATTTAGTTAAACATCAGTTTAGAAACCTTTGAGCCAGAGGCTCATTTACAAAAGTACCTCGTCACAAAGAGGACATCAGAACAGTAGTACAAGGGACACAGTACTTACAAACAAAAAGTTACAGTTCAATTACAGTTTTGTTACAATAGAGTACAATCTCCAACGAGCAAAAGATAACAAAAGGTGCAAAACTTATGGTCGGGGAGAGCTGGTGGGGGTAGAAGGAGGGAGATAGGGAGGAGGAATAAGTAGGGAAAGGAAGGGGGAGCTGCTCAGTGAGCATTGTCAAACAGAGTATATATATATATATATATTTTTACACTAGCTAGTGGCAGTTGCATTTATGGAGAGCTAACAGGAAGTTTCTGAGCCTGGGCTTAAAGCAAGCTAAGGTTAGAGAGTTTGAGACACTGGCAGGAGGGAGTTATGCCAGTGGGGGCGCCTGGGTGAGAATGCCCTCCTGACCTTTAACAGTCCTGGCTCTCCAAACTAGGGTAGCTTGCAGCAGCTGCAGCGGATCAGGGTGGGTGCAGTACAGCTTAATGGAGTTGGATAGGCCTATGGGGGATAGCTATGCAGGCTTTAAAGGTGAGCTGGCATGTCTGATACATGAGTCGCTTCTTCCAGGTTGAGTAGGGTAGCCAGGGTGTACAGCTCACATGTGTGAGTGAGTCTGGGAGCACCAGTGATAAGTCTGCAGGCCTTATTTACTGTGAGACGAACCTTGTTGAGGGCAGTCTGATCTGCTGAGCCATAGACCGGAAGGCCATAGTCAATGAGAGACATGACAGAGGAGGTGACAGCCAGGCGGAGGGCATCAGGAGGGAGGCATTTCTTGTGCCGGTAAAGAATGCCTAGCCGTGAGTTGGCGACAGAATTTAGGGCAGATATATGTCCATGGAATGAAAGTGCAGGGTCAAAGGTTATACCAAGATATTTATAGGACTGCACCTGGTCAATGACGAGATTGGGTGTGGAGTGGACAGCTAAGGGAAACTTGCTGTACTTATTTTGGGAGTGGGAGAAGAGCATCGTTTTTGTTTTCTTAAGGTTGATAACAAGTTGGTGCTCAGTGAACCAGGTAGCTGCAGAGTCAAAGACTAGTTGGAGGGAGTTCCCTGTAGCAGCATGGGGTCATTGTGGGAGGCAACGAGAACAGCATCATCATGCATAGAGAAGCATCTTACCTGCATAACTGCTGGGTAGGGAGTTAAGAAAGAGTGAGAATAGTAGGGGTCCAAGAATTGAGCCTCTGCACCCCAGAGTGAATGGGGCATGTTTCAGAGAGAGTACCGTTGACTTTCACACATTGGGAGCGGGCGGAGAGATAGCTGGTGCACCAGGAAACAGGTCCTGAGGCAAAGCCTATTAGGTCGAGGGTGGAGAGCAAAAGAGGATGCGAAACAGTATCGAATGCTTTAGACAGGTCAATGAATATAGCACCAGCCAGGGCACCAGAGTCCAAGGAGGCATGGAGGAAGCTGGAAAATTCCAGGAGTGCTGTATTGGTACTATGACCTGCTCTGAACCCATGTTGTTCAGGGCAGAGAACATTGTACTTACAGAGGTAGTCAGAGACTTGGGACGACACAATTTTCTCTAACGCCTTAGAGAGGGGGGAGAGGATTGAGATGGGTCGGTAGTTACCCGGAAGAGTCCTGTCACCACCTTTATGGACAGGGGTAACTGTGGCAATCTTCCAGACAGAGGGGAATTGTCCGAGACAGAGTGATTTGTTGAAAATGCATGTAATAGGTGAGAGGACCTGATCCAAGACCTGGCGTAAAGGCAGGGATCAAGTGAGTCGTACCGATGGTGTTACCTTTTAGGGCTTTTAGCAGCAAGGCCTAGCTTCTTGCATGGTGACACGACGCAGGTGGAAAGAGGGGCGGGGCAGTGGGTGGTGGTACAGATGGAGGAGGTGGACTGAAAAAGTTACCAGGAAGTACTGAGCTAAGGTCGGTGAAGGAGTTATTGAGGTGGAGGCAATGAAGGCAGGGTCAGAGGAGACGGTACCATTGATGTTGAGAAGAGAAGGAGAAGGGGACTGGGAGTGACCATTCAGTTGCTTAATGTTCCTTATAGGCACCTGGGTTTCCCAGGAGGAGGTAAGAGAGACTTGGTAGTATTCCCCTTTGCTTTTATGGATGGCCCAGGTGCACTGGTTATGGGCAGCAGCATAGGACTGCCTGTCAGCTGAACGGCCAGTAGTTAACAGAAAGGTGCCAAAGATTGTCACTGTTACTTGCTGCCACAGAAGGGCAGGGTGATCCAAGGCATGTTTCACTTTGACCTCCTAGCAGTTATGGGAGCAAAGATATCACAGGCAAAGTTGAAAGTGCTTACAAAGAAGCCCAGGGCCAAGTCAATGTTGGTTGCCCTCGTTAGAGGGACCAATCAGTGGCAAGGAAGCGCTTAAGGCCTATGAGTCCCCAGGCCTAACCGAGAGGTGGTTTTGACCGGGATGAGAGCCGAGGGGTTTCCCAGTTGAAAAGCACAGGGAGTGGTCACTGAGGCAGTCAGGAGGATTTGGATGTTGTGGATGCGGATTGGCCTGTTGGTGAGACCAGATCCAGGAGGGTGCTTGTCCCCCCAGGGTTTTCTAGTAGGCTGTGTGACCAGTTGAGTTAGGTCAATTGAATCAAAAGCCTCACGGTGGGAGGAAGATGAGGGCAGAGCCAGTTTATATTCAAGTCGCCCACCAAGATTTGGTCCGACGAGTTGGGTAGGGAGGTGAGGTAGTCAATTAGTGGGTCCAGGGCCTGGGATTGGTTCTTGGGGGGTATGTAGGCTACGGTTAGGAATAATGGGCCTCTAGTCTTCTATGTGGAACAGTATGGAAAGCTTTGCTGAAGTCAAGGTAGGCAACATCAACTGCTCCCCCTTGGTCCTCCACTCTGGTTACCCAGTCAAAGAAATCTATGAGATTAGTTTGACAGGACCTTCCTTTTGTAAACCCATGCTGTCTTGGATCCTATGCTCCTATGGATTCCAGGTGTTGCACTAGCCTTTCCTTCAGGAGTGTCCCCATAATCTTGCCCACTACTGAGGTAAGACTGACTGGTCTATAGTTCCCTGCCTCCTCCCTGCAACCACTCTTGTGGATCGGGATCACATGAGCCCTTCTCCAGTCTTCTGGGACCTCTCCTGTGCTCAGAGATTCACTAACTCTTCCCAGCCTATAAAACTGGATGTCAGACACAGTTCATCCTGATGCCTTTGGAAACCAGATGAGGAATAAGTCACAAGCTCATGCAGCGGTCATGCCTGTAATGCTACTGCCAGTTTTTTTTTATTGTTTCCCAGTACTTGTAGCTTGATTCCCAGCTTGCAGAGAGACAAAACAGATACTTTTTCAAAGTTGTAGGATTACTGTTTTCTTGCAAGATTCCAAGTCGTTTTGTTGGGGGGGATATGGCTGAAGTACGGCAGATCACTTCAGCTGATAATTTGAACAAACTAACACACTTTTAAGAAAAAAATGAATGTGTAAGTTATGCATTTTATTTTGTTTTTCCTTTTACTGGTCTACAATATATTGCTAAAAACTAATTTATGAAAAATAATGTGATGATTGTAGCATTTAATAATAGTTCCATTGCTTCTGAAAGTAAGACGGATGTAAATATAAAGTGTCTGAAATAGTCACTTTCTAAGTTGTTTATGCAATGCAGGAGCTTGATTTTTATACTAGACTCTACTATATTATTAATGAAGTGATTTTAAATGATATTTAGGGCTTTGTAAAACAATGATGAAGATAGATGCTGCTTGGAGGGACAGGGAGCGAATCCTCAGGATCGCCGGAGCAGCTGCACAGGGGAAGGAACTGGATGTCATTGTCCACCTAGGGGCAAATGACCTGGCTAAGAAAGGGATCAGAGCAGTGCAGGAAGCATTTGTGGAGTTGGGGAGGGGCCTTAGACAAGTAGCATGCATGGTAACCTTCTCAGAGGTGCTACGTGTCTATGGCATGGGTGAGGCAAGGGTGCTCAACACAATGGGATTTAATCAGTGGTTGAAAAACTGGTGCACGGCTCAGGGATTTGGCTTCATTGGGGACTGGGGGTCCACTTGGAGGGATGCAGGCCTATACTGGCTTGATGATCTGCATCTGTCTCAGAGGGGAACCAGGATCCTAGGTGATAGGTTTGAATGCTTCATTGGCAAGCATTTAAACTAGCCAAGGGGGGAGGCACTGGAGAGGAGCAGGGAAATCCTAGCTCCCCCCCAAAAAATCAGGGTAATAAGTGATGTAAACACCAACAATGAGATGTCGATAGGGAGAAAGGCAGGGGTAAATGGAGAAAATGACAAACACAATAAGGACAGGGATGGGGCAAAAAGGGGTAAGGCCATCAAGAAATGGAGGGTAATGAGTACCAATGCCTGTAGTCTGGGAAACAAGCTCCCTGAACTGGTGGCCTTAATGGAAGAGGGATGCCTGGATATCGTAGCAGTCACAGAAACATGGTACACAGAGAACTATGACTGGGAGGTTAACATACCAGGGTTCGCAACAAACAGGAGAGACAGGGAGGGGAGAAGAGGGGGCAGAGTAGCTCTCTATGTAAGGGAAGAGATAAAAGCAACTGAACAAAAGAGTAAACAGGGAGGAGAGGAGGCACTGTGGGTCACCTTAGAGACTTAAAATGGCACCACAATTCGCACAGGGGTTGTATACAGGCCCCCATGTCAGGGGGAAGGAATGGACAAGGATATGATAGAAGGTGTCCTTAGGATGGCAGAGAAAGGGGACATAATGTTGATGGGGGACCTTAATATGCCAGATGTTAACTGGAGCACCTTTGCTGCAGCTACATCCAAAAGCAGGGCCATTCTCGATGCCCTTTAGGTGGCATGCCTCAGACAGCCAGTTTTGGAACCCACTTGTGAGGGAGCAATCTTAGACCTCCTACTCTCAAATGGGGACAGTGAAAGGATCTCAGATCTAGATGTGGGTAGCCATCGGGAACAAGTGACCACCAAGCAGTGTGGTTCATGGTAAACTCAGCTACAGAGTCAAGCCATACAAAAGTGAAGGTTCTGGACTTCAGGAGGGCTGACCTTGGCAAGATGGGAGAGTGCCTTAGAAAAGCACTAGCAAACAGACTAGAAGGAGGGTGGATAACAATGGGGAAACATCAAACTGCCATCACAGAGGCAACAAGCCTTTGTGTGAAGTAAACAAACAAATCAAAATGAAAGAAAAAGCTACTATGGTTCTCAAAAGAGGTGGCTGTGAAGGTTAGGGGGAAAGATAGCATTTAGGAAGTATAAGGAAACACAGAAGGAGCAGGACAGAGAACTGTACCAGTTAAGGCAGAAGGAAGCAGGAGGGTAGTCAGAATAGCAAAGGCCCAAACTGAGGAAAAGATAGCCAACTCAGTTAGAAGATGGATAAACCTTTTATAGGTATATCAGGGAGTGTAGAAAGACAAAGGAGGGATAGTGAGGCTGAATAGAATGGACAGTGGATGGGCAGAGAGGACAGAGAAAAGCAGGATACTGAATGAATACTTCTGCTCAGCATTCACAAAAGAGGAGGAGGGGGGGGAAGTGCCTAATCCAATTAACAAAAACACTCTGAATGGGGGGGGGGTCGATCCCAGTCCTTTCACAGAAGAAAGGGTTCTGAAAGAACTCCTAAAAGTGAAGGTGGACAAAGCAATAGGGCCTGATGGAATTCAGCCCAGAATTCTAAAAGAATTAAGGAGAAAACTAGTGACACCACTGACTACTCTTTTTAGCGAATCATGGGAGTATGGTGTGGTACCTGTGGACTGGAGGAAGGCAGATGTGATTCCCCTTCACAAAAGCAGGACCCAGACAGAGGCAAGAAACTACAGACCTGTCAGTTTGACCTATGTGGTAGGGAAAGTGATGGAATCACTTCTGAAGGAAAGAATTGTTGAGTACCTAGAGACCAGTGGGGCACAGGACCCAAGGCCGCATGGGTTCACAGTGGGAAGGTCATGTCAGATTAATCTAATTGATTTCTTTGACTGGGTGACCAAAGTAGCAGACCAGGGAGGGACTGTGGATATGGCCTACCTAGACTTTAGCAAGGCATTTGACACAGTCCCACACAAAAGATTAATAGTCAAATTACCAGCCTGGGAATGGGTCCCAGGGTGGTAGCCTGGGTAAAACATTGGCTGGACAACAGGACACAGAAGGTAATTGTAAATGGAGTCCATTCTGAAGAAAGAGGGGTTATTCGTGGGGTGCTGCATGGTTCAGTACTGGGTCCAGTCCTTTTTAATGTCTTTATAAGTGACACTGCAGAGGGACTGGAAGGAAAAGTATGACTCTTTGCAGATGACACAAAGATCTGCAACAGGGTTGATACACAAGGAGGCGTGGCAAGGTTGGAGGAATGGTCAGAAGTATGGCAGCTTGGATTCAGTGCAAAGAAGTGTAAAATAATGCAACTGGGAAACAAAAACCCAGGGGAAGATTACACAATGGGGGGAGGTAGTAACAATAACAAAAATGGAAAGGGACCTGGGGGTAATCATATCACATGACCTTAAGGTTGGCAAACAATGTGAGAAGGCAGTAGGGAGGGCTGGGAGGATACTGGGATGTACAGGGAGAGGCATCACCAACAGAAAACAGGAAGTTGTTATCCCGCTGTACAGACAGTTGATGAGACCCCATCTGGAGTACTGCGTCCAGTTCTGGACACCCCTTCTCCACAAGGACATAGACAGGATGGAAGCATTCCAGAGGAGGGCAACTAAAATGATGCAGGGTCTGCAAGAGGAGCCTTATGAGCAGAGACTAAAGGAACTAAATATGTATACCCTTGAGGAAAGGAGGGAGAGGGGGGACATGATAGAAACTTTTAAGTACCTCAGTGGAATCAACAAAGTCCAAGAGGGTAGCATCTTTTAGAAAAAGAGATGTGCAAGAACAAGGGGACACAATTTGAAGATAGATGGGGATGGCTCAGGGGCAATGTGAGGAAGTATTTTTTCACAGAAAGAGTGGTGGATGCATGGAACAGCCTTCCTGAGGAGGTTGTGGGGTCTAAAACTGTGGAAGAATTCAAGAATGCATGGGACAGACATAAGGCAATTTTTGTGGAGGGTAGGAAGAAATAGGCTGTTGGTTAAATAGGATCTGCAGCTTATCCTGTAGGTAGGGAAATGGGCAGACTAGGTGGGCCAAGCAATCCTTATCTGCTGTCAAAGTCTATGTTTCTATGTTTAATCAGCATTCATTTGTAAAAAGTTAATTGGGTTGTGTACTACAGCCATGCAGTCAGGCTTTATCTAATTAAAATCCTAGTGATTAAATAGACTCAATAGATGCAAATCTTTTGTTATTAGATGGTCAGGAAATTTTTGGATTAGTATAGGTAAGCTGCATCATTCTACAGAGAGGATATACTACCAAATGCAGTGTAGATTTTAGTAGTATTTGTACTTATTATTCTGGGGAAATTTGACTTTAGCTGCCAGTATTACTGAAACTTTCCCTAGCAGACAGCACTGGTGACACTTTCTGCAGACTGAGTCTTAGAACCACCATCTGCCTACAAGAATTGGAACTGGGAGTGCTGCCCAATGGCCCAGAGGGTAGTGCTACACACTCATGTGCCTGAGACCTAAGTTGAGAAGCAAGCTTGGTAACCTGGCTTAGTGGTCTGAGGGCTGGGGAGGTGCTTCCAGCTGGCCTGGGGAGGAAGATCATTTGGTTCAGCTGCTCTAGTGACCTTCTTGGTGGGCTGTGAGACTGCGTGGAGCCACAGTACAATGTAGCTTACAGAGGCAATGCCAGAAGTCAGGGAGGTAGGTAGGACTGAAAACACAGGTGTAGACGCTCAAAGTGAGGCAGAAAACATTCATCTACTAGAGAGCGCAACTTGTGCAAGTATTTGAAAGGACTTTAAGGATCACACTTTTTCTGTTTGCATTGAAAGTACATCAAAGTGCACTTTCATTTTATTAAAAACTTCTATTATTATTGTTGTTTTTGTCACAACCCCACTCAGCAGGTCAGGTACTCTGCTCCCACAATGCCAACCTCCTATTGAGAACAGGAACAGAAACAGGGTAACCCTCTTGTCTGTTTTTGTGAACCTCTTGCTAGCGTACCCAATGTACAGGCTCAGATAATTCTGCTCTTTGGGGAAATGCCAGATATCTTTTGCCTATGGGCACCTAACCAGGTGTACAAAATGAACCCTTAAAAACTCTATTAAAGACCTCAGATAAACTCTTACCTTTTCCCAGTTTGGTAAACCAGTAAGCTATGCACAGTGTCAACTTTAACCATATTTGCTTCTCTTGTCAAATAAAGAAATTCGAAGGCACACCAAGTAGTCTCTTAAATAGAGGTTTACTTTAAAATAGTTAATAAATATGTAAAATGTAAATACAGAACAATATATCACAATCACATACAATCACTTAAAAGAACAAAGTTTAAAAGTACAAATTCCTACCAACCATACACTTAGACTTGTTTATCTAAAGTATCCTTCTTACAGTGCTGATAGGTGTTGTAGCTTTAGAGTACAAACATGAATATCACTCTAAAGGTCAGTCACAGCACAATTAAAACACTGTCTTGAACCTGCCTTCTCCATGATGTCACCCAGCTCCTCCTCTGTTTATTAAAAATCATACAACCAGGATGTCTCATTATTCAGAAGGTGACATCAGCAAAACCTTGTTTCCCCATGTCCTTTTGATCTAGTGTGTCTTTTGCCCTTCACAGACATCAGAGGAGCATTTATGACTTAGCACCTAAGTGACATAACCGGGTTTCTTCCTCTAAATGTCATAAAAGTTTATGATTTCCATCCTAGCAGCTGGCAGCTACAGTTAAGCCAGATAAACAGGAGATCCTTAATTTGTGTTTCTTCTAGCCTGTAATTATCTCCTGGCTTTTAGGTTAACAGCTTGTAGTTGAAACCTGGATTGGGGGGGGGGTCATCCCAGAAACACAGCATGTCTCAAGAGAGACATTCAGTAACACATTTTAATATTACCAAAAGCATAGATTAATCAGAACCAGCTGTCCAAGTGTCACACTTTTAAGCTCTTTTTATGGCTGCATAGTGAAACCTATTCTGAAGTAAGGGAAGAGAAAAGGTTACCGAACTTCAAATTGTTGTTGCATGCTCTGCCTCCTCTGCCCCCAGTAGAGAATCATTGTTTTCTCTTCCTGTCTTTCCCCTTGATGCTTCCTCTCCCCAGTGTAAAATAAAAAAATAAAACACCCAAATCTTTCCTGTTACCTTCCTCTGTGTGATCTTCACCTCTTTCACCTCTGTTCCCAGTCTGAGCGCTGGCTCCACATAAAAAGATCCCACCTCCCTGCTGATCACTGACTTGTTCCAACTCCACAAAGACCCTGCCTGCTGCCAACAGTATTACTCCTCCTCCTGATCACTGCCACATCCCGGCTTCGCTTGCAAATTATCCCACCCACATCCTGCCTCACGTGGACTATCTCTGGCCCAACAGTGGGGGCACTGGGTGCCCACCCTGGTGTCCCCAAATATCAAACTAACACTGGGTGGTGCCCAGTTACCAGTGTCAGTGTACCAGAAATGAAGAAAACCATCCCTTGGCATCTTTTTCTTTTTTTTTTTTTAATCCTGAAATAAAGAAAAAGGTCCCTCTTTGACTTGTGCTGCCATCCTGACCCCTACCTCAACCTCCCACTCAGCACCCTCCACCCCTTACCCCCCACCCTATACTTATCTAGTGTGAGTCCAGCACCATAATCCTCTCTGGACTAGAGACACATCTTCACTCGTCGAAGCTGGACTGCGAACTGAGGAAATCAAGGTTAGTGTATTTCATAAAATGGGGAGAGAAAATCCTTCATTCTCATTGGTTGTTACCTAGGCATCACATTTGTTTGTATTTCTTTGAAACTTGGCTTCCCAGCCAAATGCCATATGGGGTAACCCTTGCCTCTGTGCTTGCACACAGAGGTTCTTTGTCTATCAAATTTGTTTGATGCACAGGTAAAAACCAGTGCTGAAAATAACAATCTCACTACAGAACAAATTTGCTCTGCCATTAGAACACTTGCTTTTGAAAAGCCACCATTTTTTAAAACCTATCAACAAGGAAAACTATACGGAGAAAGAAAAAGTAATCAGCCCACCACATCAATGTTCACATCAAAATGTTCAGTAAAATAAATCTAAACCCTACAAATAGAAAACATGTTTAAACTTTACCAAACAAAAATGTATGTGCTAATATTGCACTGCTGCTTCTCCAAGTCTCCTCCCACTTATGCTGCAGTACCCACCCACTCCTGCTGTACTGCCATTGGTTGCAATTCAATTTAAAAGAAAAAAACAGACACAGTTGTACATTCCTGATGCATATGCAGTGTTAATCAAGCCGTGTGGAATGTCTATTCAAAAATTAAATAAAATGGCTTGTGCAATGGTATTTTCTTACTTCGCATGTCTTCTGCCTCATGAGGTCACATCTCCTGTACTCTGCAGTGCTGATCATGCTGCTGTTCCAGAACAGTAAATGCCATTACCGTTACTTGTATTTTTTGTGGTATCCCGTGATAATAGCGAGTACATAATAGTAAGTGCAAAACTGCAAGCTAATATTAGCGACAACATGAATAGCGAGATGCACACAAAAGTGCTTTACCACATTAATGATTATGGGTGAACAAAAATGGTGAAGGTTTGTAATTGCAAGTTTAGCATGTAGTTTCTGACTGCTGCATGCATGCGGATTCCAGTTTGTTGAAGCTATTAAAGAATGGCACACTGCAGGTTAATATGTGGTGACCAACACTCCAAACAGCTGAGCACATTCCAGGTTGGGATACTAAGTACACATACCTGACTGCTTTCCAACAATGCCTGAGTGCATTCCAACAATGCCTTTACTTTAAAGTAGCTTTTTCTGTATTTTTTGCTTTTTCCCTATTTTGATGTAGTTAGGGAATTGGAATGCAATGTGTCACTTGACGTGATTGATGTGCGGTTTGTTGGAATGCACTTGCATGCAGCAGTCAACAGTGGTGTCTTTTACTCTCAGAGGCTGGGTGCTAAATGATGGTTTGTTGCTGGTTAGGAACCATAGATAACGATAAGTTATTCCTCTTGTGTAGAAAGGAGCACACGTGTAGAAAGAAACACATGGTTTAAGTGCTGCTGATATTTTAAACCCGATTTATTTAAAAAGTGCAGCACTGGTCCAATTTTTTGTGCAACAGCAGATCCCGATTATTACAGTGCTGCTAATATGTGTGCAGTGATTATGTGATGGTGTGGTTTTTGCGATCGCCATTATTAACATCCTCATATTGCGATTGCAATTATTTATTCGCTATTTCTGCATGGAACCATTTTTTTTATATTTAGACTGAGCTTGCAGGCTTGCTCATTCTTCTCCCATTCCAATACTTCCTGTTTCTGTAACAAACTTGAGTTGTACTTGCGAGGGGGGCACAAGTGCAGGTGCTCGCTCTGGTATGGCCACTCGCTTTGTTGGGGAGCATGGGACTCAAGTACAGTAGGTTGCTTGGGTAGGGCTGTTCATTGCAACAAGCCCACTAGTAATTAAAGGTAGCAGGCATCATTAAAATTAATAGAGATGGTGAAATAGAGGAAGGGACTTGTATGAAGTGTGGAGGGTACACCCACTTGCACATGCCATCCTAAATACAGATGCCTATAGAGGACAAATGTCCTAAAGCAATCACACCGCCATCAAGACAGAAGGGCTATTTTACAATAAATGTACTTAATCATTTCATTTTTTAGACATATAAACAGTTTTTTTAACATGATTTTTTTTATCACTTCCCTATTTCTCCCGTGCACCGAGCAGCCCTCATCTGACCGACTCTCCCAGCTCCATCCCCCGGAATTACTGGGGCTGACCTTATGCCTGGTCTGGGAGCGGTGCCTGCGGAGAGTCGGTCACCATCCTGCTGCTGGTTGACTTTTCCCATTTTCTCCCCAGTTACTCGAGGACCTGGGAGAAGGACACATGTGTGTGGAGGCATGCATGTGGCTTACAGCCCCGGTAACAGCCCTCCTCCGTCCCACCCCATTGGCCTACCACCAGCAACCCTCACTTACACAGCCCCTCGGCCTCCACCAGGAGTAGCCGTGAGTGAGGGATGCCTTCCCACCTCCCCGGAGAGGAGAGCTGCCTTAGTGGCCACTCCATCCAGCTCTTCTCAATCCACCTGTGCCGACCTTTGATGCCCCAGGCTCGCTCCCAAACCTGGCTTGCTGGCGTGCCGTGAGGTGAGACTTCCAGAGCCTCAGCGATCTGTGCCACCGGGCTGGCTAACATGAATTTTTTTTTTTTTAAAGGAAACACATTTTATAAGTGAAATAAGACACTTCAAGGTGTGCATCGAACAGATATGACTGCACTTTGCAGATGCTCAAAGCACTTAGCCTGTGCCTCACTACGCCTCTGGGCGTGTGGTCAGATCTGTTCAATACACACCCCATTGTGTCTTATTGCTTACTCAATACATTTTGACGTTTTACTCATAACTTGGTCATTTTTTAATATTTGTACCCCAAATTTTCAACATGGCCTTTTTGGGGCCCCACCTCATGAACAAGGTAGGTGAAAGTTTTCAAATCTGGCCTAAAAGGTAATTTCAAAGTCACTCTGTGAAATCACCTTTCTGGTGTGATTTGAAACTTTTTACCTACTGGGTTCATGAGGTGGAGTCATAAGAAAACTATTTTGAAAATTTGGGGCAAAATATATATAGAAGACTGGCCCTCCAGAGGCGGAGGGGTGGCTACCTACATCAGATCAGCCCTACACTTCACTGTCTCTCTTACAAAAGCTGAACCCAAAGCTTAAGAGCTTCTTATGGTAAAACTGTCCCCTTCCTCCTCATTACTTATCTTTGTGGCTGGTATTTATTGCTGCCCAGGCACGCCAACCACAATAGTCACCGACCTTCTGTGCCAGCTCTCATCTCTTGCCCAGTCAGGTGAACTATATGTCATGGGTGACTTTAACCACAACTGGCTAGCACCCACTTTTAACAAAACCCAAACTGAGATAACTGCTCTCAGCCTTAGCCAAACCATTATGGAACCCACATGCTCAAACCATAAGTCCGGTAATCACTCCCTCCTAGACTGGGCGCTTACATCCCACCCACACCGCGTCATCAGTTCAGGCCTCCTCACTGATTCCATTAGTGACCACCACCTAATCTACTTAGTCTGCAAAATCCACAGAGTTAAATTCCTCCCAAATTTATATTCCAACGGTCATACAAATCCCTCAACCTCTCCCCCCTACTGGAAGATCTATCTCACTCTAATTGGGTCCCGAGCTCAAGCTGCTCTAACATGGATTTGGCCCTTACGCACTTTCAGAACACCTTCCTCACCGCCTGGGACAAACATGCCCCCCTGCACTGGGCTAGAGTCCATGGGTCTCACCTACCCTGGATATCCCCTGAACTGATAGCTTGCCAACAAGCCTGTGACAAGACCTGGCAAAACTACAAATCCACGCTCCTCCCAAGCAACTTTTACACCTACCGCAAGCTCCGCAACAAGTGCACAAAGGCCATCAGCTTAGCTAAGGTTGAATATTTTAACAGCACCCTAAATGCAAATCTTGGGAGACCTTCTAAATTCTGGAAAGTCATTAACTCCCTTTTCTCCCCTCAAACAGCAAGCCCCCCACCTCTCCTCCTCGCCCAAGGGACTCTCCTCTCTGACCCCTGAAGGTAGCCTCAAGTTTAATTCCTATTTCACTACTTGTGCCCTGGCCCTCCTCAATTCCCTACCTCCTGCAACCACACCTGCCCCCCAGACATCAATCCCCCTACCATCTGGTAGGAACCCCTTTTCCTTCAGACATATCTCCCCCACTGAAACCTGAGATGCCCTTCACTCCCTGAACCCCTCAAAAGGCAAATCCCCTGTTGGTCTCGATAACAAACTCCTCTTCCTATCTGCCCCCGCCATTGCTACTCCCTTTGCGGCCCTACTAAATCTTTCTTTCACCCCCGAGTCACTCCCCTCCGAATGGAAGCATGCCACTGTCCTACCCCTTCCAAAAGGTGGTGATCCTATCTCCACTACTAATTACCGTCCCATCTCCCTCCTCCCTGCCCTCGTCAAACTCCAGGAACACCTAGTGCTATCCCAACTCTCCCACTTTCTCTCAGAAACAAACTTCTTCACCCCATTTCAGTCTGGCTTCAGAAAACACCATTCTACCACCTCCTCCCTACTAAGACTCACAGACTCCATCCTCACTGGGATGGATAAAAGGCTAATCACTGCCACTATTTTCATTGACCTATCAAAAGCCTTCGACACGGTATCCCATTCTCTCCTACTATCCTACCTATCAGGGGCTGGGTTAGCAGCATCCACCACAAACTGGTTCAGTGCCTACCTACTAAATAGAACCCAATCCACTAAAATAGCTGACCACACCTCCCCCCCTCTCCCTATCACCACTGGTGTTTCCCAAGCCTCAGTTCTTGGCCCCATCCTCTTCTCCATCATTCTAAATGATCTGTCTAACTCTTGCTCCACTACCGCAATCCACATGTATGCAGACAACACGATCCTCTTTACTTCTGGCCGGACCCACCTCCAAACTTCAAACCGATTTCAACAAAATCCAACACTGGTTCAATACCAACCAACTCTCCCTAAATGCCAAGAAAACTGTCTCTATGTCTTTCAGCACTAGACAGCATCTATCCAAACTCACCCCCCCTCTGATCTTCCATACCCTAAATAACACCATCCTTGATGAAGTGCCCTCCTTCAGGTATCTAGGGATTTGGCTTGATCACCACCTCTCCTTTTCCACACACATGGATGTCATCATTTCAAAACTGTGCCCAAACTTGGTGCCCTCTATAGAAACCGCACTAGTCTCCCGCTACCTGTCAGACGTGAATTAGTCCAGAAAATGATTCTACCCTCCTTCGACTACTGTGATGTCATTTACAGCTCCACCTCTAAGACCACCCTAGCCAGACTTGACCCCCTCTTTAATGCTTTATGCCGCTTTGCCCTCGATGCCCCCCCCGCTCACATCACTGTGAGCTCTACCGTTCACTGGCCCTGCCATCCCTGAGTAACTGGCACCTAATTCATAGTGTTAAATTCACTTTCAACTTCTGGCTCAGCTCCCTCCCGCCCTACTTCATATCCTCCCTCTCTTTCCCACCTACCCCCACCCGTGCCCTCAGGTCTACTGATGCTAGGCTAGTAGTCATCCCTCACTGAAGGACCACCGCTGGCCAATCGGCCTTCTCTTACCTCTGCCCTAAACTCTGGAATGGCCTGTCGGCCCAGATCCACCATTCTTCATCCAAACACTCCCTATCCTCTGCCCTCACTAACTTCCTTGCACCAAATTGCAACTGCCCCTGACCTCCCCCCGATAGCTTCTCTTCCTCGTCCCCCTTAGCGCCTGACCAGCAGCTCAGACTTCGCCTAATTGTCTGGCTTATACACTGCCCTACGCACTTACACTCTCACTCTTACTCACTCTTATTCATGCCTAATATCTCCCTTCCTCTCTCCTTCCTAAATAACCTATGCTCTTCAGCCTTACTCACAGCTACGAACTCCCCTCTCCTTCACACCATTGCACCTAAACCATCCCCCTACACACCTAGTGTTTACTAGCCACTCCTCCTCTACCTCCTATCTTTGCTCTCCTACTCCTACTGTTAACTTGATGTATCTCGCTTCAGCTCATGTTCTGTTACTGGCACTCAAGTTCTGTTACTGGCACTTATGTAACCATGTACTGTCCTCGATGTATACCCATGATATGTATACCCTGTCCTTGAAGATCATGTTCTGTTCTGTTCTCCTTATGTAACAAGTTCAAATGTAATCCCACCCAACTATGTACATTTCTGCATTGCTCTACTTCTAAATTCAACTATTGTATGTATACCTGCCTCCTCTGTAACCCCTCCCCCTAGGTCGCACCGTGAGACGAGCATCTTTTTGCTCAGTGTGCCTTTCCTGGTGAAACATTTTCAATAAATAAATAAATATATAAACAACAATCATGAAAGTCCATTGAACTTTTTCAAGACTTACTCATAACTTTGGTAATTTTTCAATATTTTGACATCAAATTTTCAACATAGCCATTTTTTCACACCGCCTCATGAATGTGACAGGTGTCATTTTTCAAATCCTGGCCAAAATGTGTGTTTTTCCCTAATTTTCACCTGCCGGCTTCATTAGGTGGGGTCATAAGAAGACTGTATTGAAAATTTGGGGTCATTATATTAAAAACAACAATATTATGAAGGTAAGTTGCAATTTTTCAATGCTCATTCATAACTTTGGTAATTTTTAGTATTTTGACTACAAATCTTCAACATAGCCATTTTTCACACCACTTTATGAATATGGTAAGTGTCGTTTTTCAAATCCTGGTTAAAATGTGTTTTTGCATTAGTGGCATGAAATGATATTTCATCCTGCATTTTATAAAGGATGCCTGTCATATTCAGAAGGGAGTGGGGTAATAAAAAATATTTGTTGAAATTTGTGGTCAAAATGTACCCCCAAAAAACTGATGAAGTGACACTGTTTGAAGGAACAGCAGCTGTGCCAGTGTGTACCATGTTGACTTCCTGTGCCAGCGACCTGAGTTTGGGTGCAAGCTCAGTGAAACAGCTGAATGGACCAATGCTGAGGGGAGGTGCTGTGGCATACGGCACTGGCTTCAGCCTGGGGAAGGAAAGAGTAGCGTTCTGGTGCACAAGTGACACCTTGTAGTGGGAAGGGGGAGCCTGCCCTCACAAGGGGTTGATGTGCATGTTGAGGCCTGATGGACCCATGCACTGTGTTGGATATTCTTTACCAGGTTAATGCACTAGCAGCCATTTTGTCTCTGACCAGAGTTTGTTTATAGCAGTGGTTAACAATTAATTTGATGTACTTTGTCAAATATGAACACTAGAGTGGTAAAATCATCTTCACCCCCACAGGAAAATTCTAATGTGGAGAAAGGGAATTTTAATCCACTAAAAGGGTGGGAAAACATCTAATAACTATGTATTTGCTGAAGATTAAGATATAATGGCTTCAACACTAACTTGTTGAAGAAAAGAAAATAAGGATTTGATGTTTATAATAAAGGACAAACAAGATTTGTGTAAACCTGCAGTTAATAAAGGTGTTGCATTAATACATTGCATGGATGGAGAGAATTTAGTGATTAATCCAAATATTATTGATTTGAATAAACTAGATACTGGCACAAATTCAGGAAATGGAAAATAATAAAAGAAAGAAAAAAAAACAGAACAGTGAAGAGAAAAATAAAGTAGCAACCACTACCAGTAAGGGTGTCATTTTTTTGTCTCCTATTGGGAAAGATAAGAAATCAGTAGGGCAAAATGAACGCCTTAATATGGAGATTACAGAGCAACTCTATATTTTAATAAAACGATTTAAAACACTAGATTTACACAAACTATGTTTTAACTTTATTATTTTCTAGCTCTTTGATGGTTTTTTGACTTTCCCCTGCTGTTGGTCTACTAAACACTGTAGATAATCCAACAATTATTCCACTGAATCTTTCAAAATTTAGCTGACTCTCCCCTGCTAGCCACACAATTGCTGTTTATGACATCACAGTCTGTTGTCATAGTGAGCATTATAATGACATAAACAAAGGCACTGTGAGGTTAACAGTAGAGAGACAAATGTTTTCAATTGTTTTCTATATACACTTTTTAGATGGACTACCAAGATATGCTGTACATCTTGAAAAGGAACATTGAAAATGAAAAAAAAATGTATTCTCTAGTTAAGTGTAACAGCTGAAAAATCTTATTTATGAAAGCACATGATGAAGTGCAGAGCTACTCTTTAATCTAGGTTAAATGGAACAACAAAATGTACAGTAAGTGCCAAATCAGATAGCTTCTCCAGTTCCACAAGCTACATAAAGGAGCAGGTTGGACCTTTTTAGTCCTTTAGATATTTCTGAGCACAGCTATGATTCTTTTATAGAATCCCCAAAATTTGGTGTTTGATAATGATCTCATCTACCAAATGACTCTAACCAGCCTGGGAACAAGAGTCTATATAATATAAATCACAAATGCAGAATACTACATTAGACTTGGAATTATAAAATGACTACCCTACAGTGCAATCTAAGGATAGAATTAAGGTGCTTTGTTATCCCTGCATGGCTAATGTAATGTTAACGGAGGCATTAACTGTGATAAAATGTAATTTAGATACTGTGAAGTGAGACTTAGTTTACAGTAGAATGCTGTTAGGATAAGTATTTAGTCTATTATGGGAACAGAGTAAGCCAAAGCAAACTGAAAGATTATCATTCTCATTTAAACATATTCCCTTTACTCTACATGGTATGGGAAAAAGGAAATAAAACAAATAAAAGTAATAAGAACAAACAAAAGAAAATGGGAGAAAAAAGGAGCTTGTCAAACAATCTCCTCAGCGCAACACCAGTTGCCTGTAAATATGATGGCCAATCAGAATATACTTGTAGGTACCAGTCCTTTAATAAAATGTCTCAGGAAAACAACAACTTGACCATAGAACCAGGAAATTAACCAGTTTCAAATAAGCAAGATGAGGGCACAAGCACTATAAAACATATTTTCTGGTGGTTCTTGTCCTGTGGGGCAATCACAGACTCTTATTTTGAATTAGCAAGTTCAAAACCATATAGAACAGAAGAACTGCCAAAGCAAGGTGGACATAAGAGATGGCACTCCAAGGCCTTTGATAAAGTGCCACATGGGGAACTAGTGGTCACCCTGATAGACCATGGTATCCAGGGAAGCATAACATGCTGGATCAGTTCCTGGTTGCATAGTAGAAAACAGAAAGTAACAATCAGAGGATGTAGTTCAGGATGGTAGGGGATGACGAGCGAGGTTCCACAGGGGTCTGTATTGGGTCCCTGTCTTTTTAATGTGTATATTAACTCAATGACTGGTGGAGGGGGGTATGGGAAGCTAAGTTTGCTGATGACACTAGAATAGGCACTACAGTAAACAGCAGTCTGGACACTGCCAGATTACAGGAAGCCTTGACTAAGTTGCAAGGCTGGGCACATGATTCAAGGTTGGCTTTTAATGTTGATAAGTGCACAGCCATGCACTTTGGCGGTAACAACAAGGCGGCGACTTATAATTTGAATGGGTATTTACTTAGAGAAGTAAAGGATGAAAGGGACTTGGGTATCAGGATCTCAAATGATCTTAAATTTAATCAGTATTGCAGCCAGATGGTAAAAAAAGCAGGCAACATACTGAGCTGCATTAACAAATATATTAGAAGCAGGGGAAGGGAGGTTTTGACGCCCTTGTATGGGTCACTGGTGTGGTCGAATGTGAGTACTGCACCCAGTTCTGGTCTCCGGGCTACAGGAAGGAGATAGTGTTACTGGAGAAGGTTCAGGAAAGGGCTACCCATATGATTGGAGAGGTACAGGGTATGGATTATCAAGATATGTTAACTTAATTAAGGATGTATACACTGGAGTACTACAGACTGTGAGGAGATATGTGTATGGTCTTTAATGCCCTTACAGATTTGAGTTTAAGGGAAAGGTTAGGACTTAGGCTACGAGATCAGCAGTACCAGACCAGAGCTCATCCATTACAGTTAACAAGGGTAAGATATAAGACTACTAAGAGGAAACACTGGTTTAGTAAGGGTACTACCAGTCTGGGACAGACTGCCACTTGAGGTGGTAACCAGCAGTAATATGCAAGCCTTTATTTATTTATTTAGTTTTTGTTGACCGGGTAAGTGCACTAGACAAATCCTGCCTATTTTCAGGCACGACCCAGGGGAGGGGGATACAGATGAATGCCAACTGATCTTGAACCAGATTAAGCTGTTGATGGTATTTTTAGCGAATTAGGGAAATTTGGCCAGGACACCGGGGAAATTCCCCTACTCTTTTCAATAGGTGCCATGGGATCTTTAACATCCACCTGAACTACCACCAGTCAAAGCAGATGGGACCTCGGTTTAACGTCTCATCCAAAAGACGGCACCTCAGAAGTGCAGCACCCCTCTCATGCTGCACTAGTGTCAGTACTAGAATATTAACCCAAGTGCCAGATGTGGGAACTGAACCCACAGCCCTTTGATCTCCCAGCCTCAGAGGTGAGTGTGCTACCTACTGAGCCACTGACACTGCTTTAAAAAGAATCTAGATACATTTCTGATTAGAAATAACATTCAGGGGTATCACTAGTTATCAACTGGCCAGCGGTATGGACAGAAATGTCTTCTGTGCTTTGTAGTAACCTATGTAACCTATGTAACTTTACTAATCTCTGGATCCAAAAACATCAGTTTAACTGTGGATAAAATTGTACTTTGACTTTATGGAATATGCTATAAATCAAGTCTAATGATTCTCATTAGACTTAATATAGTATCACAGGTAGTATCTTTTTTGCACAGAGCTTGACATTCAGAAAGCAAAAGATCATACACTTTTGGTTTATCATGATTCTGAAGATGCTGGCCTTCCAGTCTATGTTATTGTCTCAAGTATGGGTATGGCTAAGCAAATTTGGTCCAAGACACAGAGGCTGCCATAACTGGGCCTTGAGATAGCCTTTCTTTTCCCATGGAGATCGATTTATCAAAATGTCTTTAAAAACATGGACAATGCCAGCTTGCCAGTGCAGCAGTAGTGCTACTGCTTATGACACTGATGACCAAGGATCAGAAGCAATATCAGGATACAAAGGGCTGGTCGGGGGGGAGGAGGATTGAGCACCCCAAGGACTGCTCTCCTCTTCTGGGGGGAGGGATGGGGAAGTTGCTGGTGCAGTACTGACCTCTTACAGAGGCTGGGGATCCAACTGCCAGGGTTGTACCTGCAGTGGTAGTTATCGAAAAGTTTCCTACCTCGAGGTACCACTGAGGTACCACTGAGGTTATTTGCATTGACTGTAATGTGATTCTGCCTCATTCTGCTTCAGTATACCTAGGTATAGCTTGGTACTGCAAACCTTTTCTATGACTACCACTGTAGATGGAGGGCATGCCAGATGCCAGATGTGATTGTCATATAAGTCATTGTACACCATGCCTCCTCGGAGTGAAACTGAGAAAACCACTTGGCCAAGCAATGGAGGATGTCTGCTCTGCTGCACCCCACACAGCTGTCCGAGGTGCTCAACCCACCTAGATCAAGTTCAGACCCCTCCCTTGGGGGTATGCCGGGGCAGTCCAGGGGTAAGAGATAAGTCCAGGGGGATTGGTGGGTGGGTGACTGGAGTGGACTGATAGATGGCTGGCCAATCAGAAAAAGCATACTAAATAAAAAAAACATGGAGAACAAAAGGGAACTAGAAATGAATGTATTTTAAACTGCCCATTTGTCTATTAAATGGAATTTTTCATGAATAACCCCTAAAGGACAGGCTAATACATGCAATTACATAGTTCTGTCCATCTTTAGAATGGAAAAACTCACAAATTAAAATACTCAAACACATACAACAGTGTCCTGTTTTCTATTAACAAAAATTCTTAAAGTGCGCTTAGGAAATATCAGGGTCACTGAAGTTCATAGGGTGGATCTTGAATTGGACAGAGGCTAAATTAACCTTTTACTAAGGAAAATATAATTAGCATAAGCAATCTTACAAAATGCTACCAAGTTTGATCAATTAGGAATTTTTATTACTGACATTTATAACCAGTTGCCCTTGAATAGACCTACATGACCTGAATGAAACAGTAGGGCCCTGGCAGGTCAAAATCCTACAAATTGACAACCACGTACAAATTTCAGTTCTCCAAATAATGGTTTCACTGATCACTCAAAGTCTGATTTAGAGTTGAACTGGTAATTCTTATCATGGAACGTTACAGGTCTTTGTGGAATAATAACAGACCTAGAGTGGTCATAATTCATATAACATTTCATGATTATCTGCCTACAAGAAACATGGACTACAGACCCAATAAATATAAATGGATTTGAAGTAATATGGGCACTAGCTCTAAAACTGAGTAACTCCAGTCACCCTTCTGGACGGCTTGCTATATACATTGAAATGAAACCTAGAATAAAATTAATATCAAAATTAGTTGTAAAACATAATTTTATTATAGTTCTAATACAACTGGAAACACTTTTGCTTCGTCTTGTGAAAGTGCACATTCCTCCTAAAGAGTCAACCTATTATAATGAGAATATTTGGTTTCCAATCTCCTCAAATGTTGCAACCGTAGTTACTAAAGTCCCATAAAGGACCATTTTACTTTCTGGAGATTTCAATGCCAGAACTGCAGACTTAGATTATATTAATAACTACAAGGACTTCATAGATTCAATATATAGAATTAATAAGAAAGCCAATGATAAACATACAAAAAAAATGGTAAGAAGTTGAAAGATGTGCTAGAAGACAATGTTCTAATAATTGTAAAATGATGACTGGAAGGGGATGAGGATGGGTATGCTACTTACAGTACTTTGGACATAATGGTTAAAGTATAATTGATGATATGTAATCCTGAGGATCTATATGTATATAATAGTGTATTATTGAAAAGAGAGGTGAGATCCATCATGCTCCATTAGCTCTCTTAATGACTGTAAAAACAGAAAACTCTAATGCCATAAGGGCCACTTTACCAGTAACATTTGGCATAAGAGGCAAAAAAAAAGTTAAAATTCAAAGGTAGGGTCATACATGATTTGGATGAGAAACTCTGTGAGAATAGTACAAACCAGGTAATCCAATCAGTTATACAGTCAAATGACCCAATGGTAGAATATAAGCTCCTGGAGGGCATTTTTGAGTTTTTCTTGTCTATTGTGTAAGTTGTGAGAGGTGTTAAAGACCAGTCCCCAAGAAGTTGGTTTAGTGAGAAATGTAGGATAGCAAAAAAAAAAGAGCTTATATATCTTGTTATAGGGACCAAAGATAATCCAACTAGAGGAAACTTCAATAATTTGAATAAAACAAGAAACTATATAGGGAATAATGGATAGGTAAAGTGTGTGTTATGGATTTTTTTCACACACCTGAGGTGTGTGATGACCCATAAACCTTGCCAGCAAAGTTCGAGATGTTTATGTGGTCATCACACACCGAGGGAGTGTTGAAAAAATTCATAACATCAAACTTACCTATCCTTTATTTTTTATAATTGCTGGTGTAGAGGTTTAGACTGTATTTCTAGCAGCTTGAAAGAAAAAAGACTATTTTTTAGCTTCAGCACAGTTTTATTTTTGAAGAAATTGAACTGTACATGAATAAAACACAGTTGAAAATACTGCAGTTGAAATGTGTTTTGTGAAACAATGGAATGCAAGTTTTAAAGTCTTTTCTTTGGGGAATGTCATATCAACCTGATTTCAGGTTATTATGAAGTGTCATATCAACCTGATTTTTGGTTATTATTGCCTTTGGAGCATAATAACCTGAAGTTGGGTTGATATGCATTTTAATAAAATGGTAATCCAGTTGATATTTTTGGTCACCAGCAATTATATGAAGGAATACTTAAACTGAAAAAACCCACACACACATCGAAATTATTTGTGGTCAGAGATGTTCAAGACAATAAATCTGAGTGATAGGAATAAGATTTGGTCATTGGTCACTAGGTGAATAAATGCTTATCAACCCTGCTTGTCAAGTTATATCCCAAAGGATACATGGGAGTCTCATTAAAAAAAAAAAACAACAAAAACAATCAGAGTGAAGAGTGTGCTGGAAATAACTGGCCAAAAAGTATTGAATTGGAATTTTCTCGGCCATCTTTAATTTTTTCATTAGGGTAGGCATATGATGCAGTTTAATTTCATACATATTTTTTATACTTGTAAGCTAATGAGCATAACTGCCGGTTTTCATTAGTGACAAACAACTTGTTCCTTCCCCCAAAATAAAGCCCCAGGGGCCAGATGGTATCCCCTTTGATGTATATAAAAAAGAAAACATATGGATTCCAATTCTAACTAGCATCTTTATCAAATGCTTGAAACATAGATTTACCCTAATATCTTGGACAAAAAAATACTGTGGCTCCTACACAAAAAAAGATACTGTTTATGATGCAAAACATTTCAGACCTGGAAGACCACGTAACTTGATTTCTAAAATATTTTCAAAAATTCTATTATCATGACTTCAGAAATGGACTGATGATAAAAATATGGCTTCACAGTTTCAACCAGGCTTTTGTGCTGGGTTTTCAACAATTGATTACATTTTTGTAATGTATCATCTCAATGAAAAAAAAAGTTAAGTTATACAAATTGAAATTATGCACTCTGTTGATTTTGCTTCAGCTTTCAACTCCTTAGATAGGGAAACTTTATAGCATAAAATGTTTGGTCTGGGAATTGATCAGGCAATTATAATTCCACTCTATTCAAATAATAAGACTTTGATTCAATATGATGATAATAGTGGTTCAGTGCAGTTTCTGCTTAATGGACTTCATTCACGAATGCCTACACACCACATAAGGGCAGTGTGTAGGCAATCCTAAGCCCCAAAGCCATGTGGCAGTGCCCTGTGAACCCCTAGGGGCATTCTTCAAAGGCCCACTGGCACCTTGCTCGTGGGATCCTGGTGCTGAACGCATGGCTCTGTGCTGGGGGCAGGACCGGAGCATGCCTAGGGGGTGCACCTATGCCACACATATGCACAATGCTACTTGCATACTGCATTGGCATAGGCATTCTACATGAGGGGTACCCTGCCAAAAGTTACTGTGTGTCCCCCCAAATATTGACGGTGGGGTGTGATGGCAAAATGACCCCCCTCACACACAGCTACCACAGACAACTGGGCTACTGAGGAAAGCAGGAGGTGATCATTCAGGCAAACTCCCATGTCTGTTCCAATCAGATTGTGCTCCATCCCTAGCTTCCTAGCCCCAGTGCATATGGGATCCATTGTGGGGACCGGGATGGGCATCCCACTGGACGCTGCCCTGCTTCCTTCACCCTGCCCCCAGGCCGCCATGTTCCCACGCTGCATGGCTGTGCACCAAGGAGGCAGGACCATGGACAGGTGGATGGTGGTTGTGAATGCCGACTGGTGCATGACTGTGCTGGGGTGCAGTGGTGTACAGGTGGGATATGTGCATTTTGCACATGTGTCCCACCCATACATGAATGGAGCCCAACAAGAGAGTAAAACATTGTTGCCTTTTGGCACCATGTCTCTTCAAAATCTATGTGAATAGTATTTTGAAAGATATATCTAATCTAAACTTCCATTCTCCAAATCTTCAAAACAGGGAGTGCTCAATCCTTGCTTATACCAATGATATGATGTTGTCTTCCTTATCTGTTGTGGGTCTTCCACATAAAATAAATATGTTTGCCCAGTTTTGTAACAATTTAAATCTTAGGATTAATTTGGGTTAAACAAAGGTTCTGATATCTGGGGCAAAGAAATGTAAGCAATTTTATTTAAATAAGGGTAGGAGTGAGGTGGTTTAAGAGTGTATTTACTTTGGGGTGCATATGTGCAACAATCATGTGGATAACACATCTTTCATTTAAAAAAAGTAAGGCTAGACAATTGTCTAAGGCTTTATCAAAATTCAGCTATAAATATGGGGGTATAACATTAAATCCAGCCCTTATTGCCAGGGAAATGAGAATGAATCCAAATCTCCTTTATGTTTCTGAATCTGAGGAATTACAAAAGACCTGGAAACACCATTGTCAGTATTTTACAAAGCATTCTTAAAAGTTCCTCAACCATCTTCAGCCCTCTTATTAGAGCAGAGCTGGGAAGGACTGATGTATTTACTTTTATAACACTTAGGATGATGTCTTTGCAGTTAAAAATAAATAACAATAATAAGCTGTTACCTTTTCACAGTCTTAATGAAAAAAATAGTTTGGGAAAAAACTGACAGATCATCTGGTTGGCTTATGGCCTTGAAAAGGTACATTAGAAAAACTGAATTATATCATCTTTGGATAGATTATACAAAAAAAACAAACAAAAAAAACAAACAATAGTACTGCATTTCACTTACGTTTAGAAATCTGATGAAAAACCAATTTATTTAATCAGCCACAAAATGCAGATATGTTGTTACTTAGACAATCTAGGTTCACCCATTGGCTTGCTACAAATAAAACTTTGCATGGATTGGAGGACTATTTATTACTTCCATTAACCCATGAACAGAGAAGAGTAATTACTATGGCTAGGCTCTAACTTTTCCCTTCTAGGACACTTGAGGCATGCTATAATAAAAACAAGTTTGAAAATCAGGATTTTTGGCATCCCTGTGGGAAGGGTTAATAGTAATTAAAGGTCCACTATATCAAAAGAGGAGAAAAGGACAACTGGGACACACGTTGGAAATGTATTCATCCAATTTGTATGATTTACTATTCATCTTACCAACCCTGTGTATATGGAAGACACTGTTGCACTTGATGATTTCTTGAATACCTTTTTAAGGTAATGTTAACATGCTGTGCCATAATGTTATGTGGTTTGGGTTAAACAATGTTAAATTTTATACTTTATAATCTCTGTTTGCATAGGAATTATAGATTTAACTAGTTGAATACTCTACTTGTGTAGGTCCCAGATACTATGTTGGTATTATCAATTTACATGTCCAGTAAATACTGGACATTTGCTTATGTTTCCTCCTGTACCTTGCACTTTCTGCTGCTATTGTATTCAAAATGAGACTACACAAATTATTAGCTAGTAATTTACTGTAGTAATGTATTGCCTTTCATAAAGGACCTACGAATCCAAAACACATCAGGCGGGCATAGCATATGTCTGTGTTTCTTTTAAAAATGATTGTCATTTTAAATAAAAGACAAAGGAGCAATATTTCTTGAAGCCTGCTATCCGTTCAACTTGAGTTGGTGAGTGCCTGACTTTGAGTGTTTATAAGTTATTGTACAGGTAGTACAGTTGAGTGAGGAACTTTTGTACTTCTATATCTAAGTCATATGTATATTTTTTTATTGTAAGTACTGTTTTTAAATTGTCGATCAATAAACTGTACTACTACTACTACTGCTACTGTATTACAGGTTATAGTAACTAAATAAGCATGATAACACACAGTTCTGTTATACATACAATAGACACAATTTGAGATATGTAGTACATACAATGTGCAGAGAAGTAAGGTATCCAGAGAATGAGTATCTGAGTTTGCAGTTTGCTGGTTTGTGTGCATGTATAGCTGTGGCCTATGCAGAGCTTACATTTCATTTAGGTCTTATGTTCTCCGCTGATTTCACATTAAAATTCTGATATTCTTTTTGATTAATGTAATTCTAACTGTAGTGTAAATCCTGATACTTATTCAGACACATGTAATTCTTAGTCTATTGTTACATCAACTGTAATAAGCAAACTCTAATCTTCCCTGTAACAAATGTAATTCTTACTCCTCTGTAAACCACAATACTTTCTGAGGCAAACACAGTTTTAATTTCACTAATGTTCTTTACTGGCATGTCTAAAGAGAAGCAATATTTACAGTTTTACAATATGAAGTTAACTCATTTTCCATTTCCTGCATTCCTATTTAAAAATGGGCATCTGTACCAGAGGATCATTATGTATGTATGTCCGTACAAATGTATATTTATTTAAAATTGTTCAAGAAAGGCATACAGAGCTACATCTCATTTACTGGTGAAACCTGGGTGAAGGGATTGCATTAGGGTTATGGCATAGACAAAAATAACAATTACAAGATCAATTTCAGTAAGATGACAAAAACACTTTGGACAGAATATTTTATTCAAAGTACCAGATGGTTTAAGCTCACCCACATATGTGGAGGACACTCTAGATGGGCTACATGTCCCCTTTTGTCCATCTAGCCTAGTAGTAATCCTAGTAATAATAACAAGAACAAACTAACATAAACAGCACAGGATGTACACAGAGCTACCGTGGGTATAGCTTAGGTCAGGAAAGTAAACAAACAATTGAATTAAGGCTTATTTCCACTGGTTTTCAAAGCACATAACAAACTTTGTTGAACAAATGAAACAAAACTAGCAATAAATATCCATAAAAAATGAAAAAATAATTTTCTCTTTTCTGGTGCTCACAGACATAGAACCACCACATCATTTAACAGGAGATAACAGTAACAGGCCCAGCTTGTACCAAGGCCTACATCTTTGAATAAAACAAATACAAAAAAAATACCTTCTTTAATAAAGGTTTATATCTAGTAAAGCCCAATCATGGGCTACATTATCAAATCATTGAAAGGGGACACAAGCATTAAATGTTCACAGTACCTGATGTATCTTTTTAATTCTGAGCATTTAGATACTGAATCCTTAATCTGTAAAAAATGTCTTTATATGCATTACCTTGAAAAAAAGATAACTTTATTTAACAGCAAGTTATGTAACTTCGAAATAGAGCAAAGGGACATGAGGCAGAAACTGTTTTCACTCAGCAATAACAATTATGGGCCACCCTTATTGCCTATAAATCCATCTATTAGGAAAGAATCCTGAACTGTACTATATAGTTTGCTCCCACCCCCACTGTATGAACTATTACCTAGCCAAAGGCAAAAGAAAGGGACAGAAAGGAAGATCAAGATGATTCTTCACTGGATGATGGACAATGGGCTGAAGTCAGTACCAGACATATACCAAAAAAGGGAAGAAAAACCAGGAATGTTGAACTAGAACTCACTAATAGATAGACAATACTGGATAATAAAGACTGTGAGGAACAGGATAGTCACACCCAGGACATAACTCCTACTCAACCACTACAAATACCCATTACTGTACCCACTGACATGGAGACTGAAAAAGTTGCTTCCACTAATAACCAGATTGCATGCTTCCTCCTCCCCTCTGCCTCTTCTAGTAACAAAGATCAGCCTACCACTAATGCCCCATACACCATCACCACCTATCCCGTCTACCAGTAACATCCCGTTAGAAATTAACTATTTGGCCAACACATCTTCTACCCCAAGCTGCCCTAATGAACCAAACCCAAGGCAGATATATGCATTGGGTGATTCAATGACTAAGAACATTGATCGTATTGTATGTGGAACAGATAAAGCCAACAGATCCTGTTGCAGCTTCAGGGGAGCCAAAATCTATGAAGTAACTAGCATGGTGGACAACATCCTAAAAAAACTGGTACTAAACCACTGGTAATATTACATCTGGGTACAGATAACATCAATAACTCATCTATCTCCTCTATGCAATATGACTTTATCAATCTATGTAACAAACTGGATACCAAAGGCTGTACGATATGTATTTCAGAAAATTTACCAGCCACAAGGGCAGGATACCAAAAAAAAAACAAAATAAAAGTATTCAATGAGTGGTTGAGAAAATGGACGCTCCAAAGAAAATATAGCTGCCTCACTCATTGGGGGGAGTATGAACACAAACATCACCTTTTTAGCTGGGGAGGGTTACACCTAAGCAGACAGGGGAATGTAGCCCTAGGGAAACAGATTAAAGCTGTCATCGATAATACTTTAAACTAGTCATTAAGATGGTCTTGGGCGTACATAAAAGGGAATATACAGATAAACTAGATGCTCATAGCAATGAATCTAAACTCAAAATTATGGCATTAAATGCCCGTAGCCTTAATGCTACAAAAATAACCAAATTAGAGGCAATTATGATTAGGGATAATATTGATGTGATAGCAGTAACAGAAACATTGTGGGACAATGCTAGCATGCTATCAAGAAATACCTGGCTGTAAACTCTTTTTGAAAAACAGAATGAATAGACGGGGGGGGGAGGGAGGAGTTTGTTTCTGTGTTAAGAACAGCATATCATGCCAACAAGTGTCCCCTTCTGAATGCACAGAATTCTGCTTAGAAACTACTTGGATCAAAGTTACCACAACAAATCATCAGCAAGGCATTATTTTAGGCAGTTGCTACACCCCCCCCAATTTGAATCAAGACTATAATGAGACATTAATGAAACAAATTATTTACATAGCCGAAACAGGGGCAAGAGTAATCCTTGGGGATTTCAACCTACTGTGGATTAATTGGGAACTCATCACAGGGATCTAGTCCCACTGGATATGCTTTCTTAGATGCTATCTCATCAGTAGGTATTACACAGCTTGTTACATCACCCAGGAGAGGTGACAACATCTTAGATTTAATATTGACAAACCATGACCAGCTAGTATGAGATATTAGAGCTATATGCCCTCTGAGAGGAAGTGACCATAACCCCATCTGCTGTAGCATCTACTGCCCCAAAAATAAACATAATAATAATAATAATAATAATAATAATAATAATAATAAGACCCAAACTATCAGGAACTATAACTGTGCTAACCTTCAAGAGATCAATAAATACCTCAAACAGATAGACTGAAATAATGAGCTTAAAGATGCAAACACTGAGGACAGTTGGACTTTATTAAAACATCACATCCAGATAGCGGAATCAAAATTTGTACCTTTATTAAAAAAAAACATAACTAGAAATGTAGAATTCCCCAATGGCTAACCCATATAGGAAAAAACAGATTTGTGACAAGGGGAAGGCCTATGCTAGATTAAAAAAGAATAAGAATGATAATAACTACTCCTAATATGACAGAACTAAAAAAACTTAAACACCTAATTAAAAAAGGAAAAAGCTGATTAGAATTCAGAATAGCTCATACCAAAGATAACAATAAGTCCCTCTACTCATACATTAACAGTAAAAAGAACTCAAGGAATAACATTGGGCCCATTACAATAAATGGTTCAGCACCTAATGACGAGACACAAATTGCCCAAGAGTTTAACAACTACTTTTGTTTGGTACTTAACCCACAACACTCTGCACCATCCTTTAATGGTGACATTAATTGATTGTCCACCTGGGAACAGAAGTAGGAGGCTGTTCAGGAAAGAGGTTTGGTTTTATCTTCTGTTTTAACTGAAATATTTGAATAGTTTTGTACTTGAAATTAGTTCTGTATGTTAAAAATTACTACTTTGAGTTAGAACTGTTACTTGGGCTGTGATATTGTAACTATTGGGGCTTGTGTGCTGGGTGTGGGAACACTTGTTTGGCAGTGATAACTAGAGTGAAATTTAAATGTGATGTTCACCTGGTGGTGGTAGAGCCCTCCCATGCACCCTGTTTTGTAGGCTTTCTTAAATACTGAAAAGCCACTGGGGGTTGGGATTGAAGGGATGTGCATTTCTGTTTATGACTGAAATTTGAAGCAACAGGAACTGGTGGGCCTGTGACATCATATGGTACCTGATGTCTGCATACATACACTGTTAGTGGGACTGGACACACACTGGACTGTATGTGTTTGTGAGACTTGGTAACTTTATTGGTGGGGTTGAAATTGGGTTAGTAAATAACTGCAGTCAGTATAGAGAGAGACTGTATTTCAGGGGGAAGGGACTGAGAAAAGGGGTGTGAGCCATTATGAACAGAGAGAGACAAACAGGGTGGCCACATTCCACCATGGCAGGCATCTTTGGAAGGGTTGTAGGCTGCACAGGCTGTCGGATGGCAATAATTCTCAATTGGGCCTGGAGAGAGGGAGGCTGCCCACTCTGTAGACAGCTGTCTTGTATCAGGGGTGAAGTATATTGGTTAAGGAGTAAGCTGGGGGAGTTGGAGGGGTGTCCAAGGATAAGGGGTGTGGATATGGGCGGCAGGAAGGTGGGGCTGAGGGGAGGCTGGGGCAACGCTCAGAAATTACAGGACATTATGTTGCAGAAAGTAGGAGGGGGGATATTAGGGACAGAGGACCCTTAGATAGGGATGTTGATGCTAAGGGGAAAACGTACGGGGTAAACATTCCGAATATAAAGAGAGTGGAGGGGGAAGAGTCAGGAGAGGCTGTTGTGGGGAAGCCTAGAAGAGCAGACAGTGAGAAGGGAGGGGCTGTTCTGGGAAGCCTAAAAGAGCAGACTGTGGGAAGGGAGCTCCTAAGGAGAACAGGGCAAGAGGGGAGGAAGAGGGGTAGTTTAGAGGGGCAGTCAGGGGAAACTCAGGTTACTTGATGGAGGCTGGCATAGTGTGTTACAATAAATTTGAGCTACTATGCAACCTAGAGGAGGAGGAGGAGGAAGTGGTTGGTGGAAATGAGAAAACTGATACAGAGGCCGGGGGGAGGGAGTCGGATACCCATAGGGCTTCACAGACCGGTAATGGAAAGGATAGAAATAGTCCCAGAGGGAGAAGGGGAGACATAAATGTTAAGCAGATGGGGGCGATGCAACATATTGCAGACATGAGGGAGGAAAGCATGAATGGAGAGAAACTGGGAGACAAGGAGGCGGGGGAAGGGCCTCCCTTCAGCAGGTCTGTACCAAGGATGGGGCCCTAGTTAAAGGGAACCCACAGAGGGCCTCTGGAGGTAGGGGTACTATTACAAGGGGGGAGGATGGTGGTGTGGGGGAAGGGGAAACCATCAGGGCCAGGATAAATGGTTCGGATAAGAGAGGGTTAAAGGGGACACCTATTCGGGAGGTCTGAGTTAAGTGGGCAAAATAACAAGGAAAGCAGAAAGGGGAGGGTGACAAGGGGGTCTCAAATAAGGCAGGAAGACTCCCATGGAATTGAGATCATGAATAAAGGGGGGGATGGGGGGTTGACAGCGCATAGTGGAGGTAACCATAAGGATGATGGCGGTGTTAAGGTTCTGTTACTGGGAGACTCGCTGATTAGGGGTATCCAGTGGGAGGGACAGGGGGGTGGATGCCATAGCCAGGTGAAGGTAGTGAGTATCTCTGGGCTGACAGTGCACAGAGCAAAGTTCATGGTGTACGAACTGGTTAGGGATTGTGGAGGGAAACCGGATTTCCTTGTGCATTTGGGAACTAACGATCTAGAGGGAAATAGCGTTTTGGAAATCCAAGAAGGGTTTCAAGAACTTGCTAGAGTCTGTCGGGATAATGGATGTAACATTTCCTTTTCAGAGATATTGCCAGTACTAAAGGCCTCAGTGGAGAAAAAAATGAAGATCACAGAGGTTAATGACTGGCTCAGGAAGTGAGGTGAAGAGAGTGGGTTGGGGGTGTTAGGGAACTGGAAAGGAGTTTGGGAGGATAAGGGATTGTATGCCAAGGACAGGCTTCATCTTGCCCCGTTAGGGAAGGAAGTCCTTAAACAGGGGTGGCTGACTACATTCAAGAAAGGTGGGGTTTAAACTTGTGGGGGAGGATAAGGGAAGAGCTAACCAGAAGCCCTCTCCTCCAGATGAAGAAGTAGCCTTCAAACCCAAGGGGAAACAGACTGGGAGGAGGTTTCGGAGGAGCAGAGGGAGGATGGAAGTATAAGGAACCTGGGTGGGGTTTGACAAAGGGATCAGGGATAAGGGTGGGGGTGGTGTTAGTAAATGCCAGGAGCTTGGAAACAAGTTGGCAGAGTTCAAAGCCATGCTGTTCGGGGGTGGATGTGGCAGCAGTCATGGAAATGTGCAGGCCAACAAAACCATGACTCAGACCTAAACGTGTGGGGGTACACTATGCTTAGGAAGGATAGAAAGGAGGGCAGAGGGGGTGGAGTGGCTATGTTCATTGGAGATGACATAGAAATTGCTAGGGTAGAAGAGGTAGAGGGAAACGTGGAGGCCTTATGGGTCACCTTACAAACCCCAGCAGGAGGTAAGGTCAAGCTGGGTGTAGTATATAGGCCCACCGGGATGGGTGATGTTCTGGATGATGGTTTGCTGGACAACATCATTGCCCAGTGTGGACCAAAAGAGGAAGGAGTGGTGTTCATGGGGGACCTTAATATGCCAGGTACAAACTGGGGAACCATGTCCTCTAAGGTGGCCAAGAAGCAGAGGCTGCTGGACTGCTTCCAGGATGTGTTCTTAACACAGCATGTGATGGAGCCCACAAGGGAAGGGCATGTCCTGGATGTGGTTCTGGCAGATGGGGATCTGGTAAGGGACCTAGTTGTAGAGGATCCCCTGACTGGGAGTGACCACAATACTGTCTGGTTTCAAATAAGCATGGGGCAGGAGAGATCTAGGACACTGGCAGTGGACTTCAGGGGGGCAGACTTTGTGGGCATGGGAAATATTCTCAAGGATCACTTGAAGGGGATTACATCAATGACAAATGTGGAAAAGAGATGGGAGGTCATAAAACGGGGACTTCATGAGGCAGTCAGGACCTGTGCTAAGGTGAAACGTAAGGGAGCAACATCACATAAACCATGCTGGTGGTCCAGTGAGGTTCAGGTAGCGGTCAGAGAAAAGAAGGCGGCCTACAAAAAATATAAAATAACAAGAGGGGATAGGGAAAAGGAAATGTACCATCTTGCATCTAGAAAAGTCACCCGGATGGTGAGAGAAAGCCAGCAAAAGAGCAGCGGCTGGCACAGGGGATACATGGAGGGGAAAAGGGGTTCTTTCGGTACATTGGGGAGTGGAGAAAAACTAAGGGCCATCTCGGCAGATTGAGATCAGAAGGAGGGTGGGTGGAAGAGGCAAGGGACCAGGTAGAGGTATTAAATGAGTACTTCGCCTCTGTGGTCACTAGGGAGGGGGATTGGATATCTACAAAGCAAGGCATGATGGGGATAGAAGCGGTAGTGAGTGGGATCAGAGGAGCAACAGAAATGGAGCAAGAGGGAAGGAGAGGTACCCCAGGGGTGTCACATCAGGATAAGGATAAAAAGGCCAGTAAGGTGGAGGGGACGGATGATGCTATCTCCACCGAAAGGGTGTGGTTAGCCCTCAAGGCCCTAAAGAAAGATAAATCTCCTGTGCCAAATGGCATTCATCCAAGAGTACTATGGGAATTGGTGGACATACTGGCTGCACCCCTGGTGAAGCTCTTCAACAGGTCACTTGAGACAGGGAGGGTACCTAGGGATTGGCGAGAGGCACATGTGGTGCCAATCCATAAAGGGGGGTCGAGGGAAGTACCAGGTAACTATAGACCTATCAGTTTGACCTCAGTGGTGGGAAAATTAATGGAGAGTATACTAAAGGAATGATTGGGGGTGTACTTGGAGAAGGTGGGAGGTCTGGGTAGTTGGCAACATGGGCTTGTGCCAGGTAGATCATGTCAAACCAATCTTGTGGAGTTCTACGAATGGGTAACATCAGAACTGGACAGGGGAAAGCCTGTGGATGTATTATTCTTGGACTTCAGCAAGGCATTTGACTCTGTCAGCCACAATGGTCTGGTGGAGAAACTGACGGTGTTGGGAGTAGGCCCTTTGATAGTCAGATGGATTGAAAACTGGCTAGCTGGACGCACCCAGAGAGTAGTGGTTGGTGGGGAGCTCTCGAACCCTAGAGAGGTCGGTAGTGGGGTACCGCAGGGCTCGGTCCTGGGTCTGATCCTGTTTAATGCATACATATCAGACATCAGGGAGAGTATAGGGTGTGAAATGAGTCTCTTCACTGATGACTCCAAGATGGGAGCAGTAGTTGAGGGGGAAGAGGGGAGGTTGGCCATACAAGGGGACCTGGACACCCTGGAAAGCTGGGCTCACACATGGAGATTAAATTTCAATATCACCAAGTGCAAGGTGTTACATCTTGGGCAGGAAACCCTAAACACAGGTACACCCTGGGAGGAGGTGCTGGAGGCCTCAACAGGGAAAAAGACTTAGGGGTCATGGTGGATGCATGTATGAATAACTCTGAGCAGTGCAGGAGAGCGGCTAGCAAGGCAAACAGGATGTTGGGATGCATCGTGGGGGATCACCTCTAGGAGCAGGAAGTGATTCTGCCACTGTACAATGGACTGGTTAGACCACACCTTGAGTATTGTGTACAGTACTGGAGACCACACTTGAAGAGGGACATACAGCTCCTGGAGAGGGTACAGAGGAGCAACTAAGATGATACGAGGACTAGGGTTTGGCAGTATGAGGACAGACTTGAGGAGCTCTGCCTGTTTTCATTGGAGGAGAGGAGAGACAGGGGGACATGATTGAGGTTTTCAAGTACCTCAAGGAAATAAATAGGGTAAACATGGAGGGTATCTTTAGACTAAAGCAGGGAGGTATCACCAGAGGGCATGGTTTGAAGTTGGAAGGTGGAAGGGTGAGGGGGGAAAAGAGGAGGAGGTTTTTCAATGAGAGGGTGGTGGACTCTTGGAATGCACTGCCTGGCAAGCTGGTTCAGAGATCCACAGTGGAAGGCTTCAAGAGAGGGTGGGACAGACACAGAAAGCGGATGTATCAGATGATGGCCTGGCCCAGGGGGGGGGATGGATGATAGGGGTTTCTGGAACACAAGGTGGGGGGAGGGCCTCGGCACCCAACTAGGGATCTGAGGTTCGTGCAGACTCGATAGACCATAAAGCCTAATATGCTGGCTATTAGTACTAGTACTAATAATAATACCAGTATTTTCTCTGAAAAAGAAACACTAACTGCCAAGGACATTGGCAGACATACGCTCAGTACGCCCCCGCGTACAGAAAAAACTAAGGGAGGGCAACAAAGAGAGCTGGTTAATTAAAATCCATTTGCGTCTGACTTTTTTTTAAAAAAGTTTTTTTACAGGAAGTTGTTTGAGGCTGAGACCAGTCCGAGATGGGGGGGTAGACAGTTGGTACTGTGAGTCGGAGACTAGTCAGGATGTCTTTCTTTCCAGTTATGTGCCCTGCAGCCTGCAGCTTCTGTCATTATGCCTCTGCTGCTGGTAATGCTGATTTTCCATTTTCAGCAAGCTGATCAGCACGTGACTTTAAACTGCCATCTATTTCTTGTGTGGTGGGATCAGGGTGTGAAAGACAAGTGGTTGTCCAACTTGTCAACAGTGGCAGTGGCACAGTACCTTACTCAGTGGGTGCAGGTGGTGGATCATCGTAGATCATCATTGAGTGACTGGCTAACAGAGACCTCCAACAGTAATGGATTTATTCAGCCAACTGCCAGCTTTAAGCAGAGCAGTGGTCATGGTCCGATCAAGAAAACAGGCACGGTGCAGCAGCAGAATGAAGTGAGGGGGGCTAAGGTGAGAAAGACTTCCTTAAAAGACAACTGTTGGTTTAAACAATTTCACTTACAAGCAAGCAGGGTAGTGCCCGCAAGGCAGTCGGTTTATTCTGTGTTAGTGTTATAAATAAACATTAGGTGGGGGAACGTTAATGGAGATTGATGCTTCAGAGAAATCATAGCTCCCGGCTGATGTTGATGGTCAAGGAGAGTTGAGTTTGTATTTGAAGTCGAGTCCCCCACCCTATTTATCTGTCTGTCACATACTCAAGATTTATACAGCAGTAAGACAGTATCTTTGTCATTTCAAGAAGAACTTGACGGTTATATTTGCAATAGTTGCACTACCTTAGACATTATGAAGTACTTACAAATGGTTTATTTTCTTACAATTTTTTCTGCCATCACTTTCTGACATGTACTTCCTGGCTGACTGTAGCGAGTAGTTTTCTTTCATTTATGGAATTGGTGTCCCAGGTTTGTGAAGGAGTAATGGTGAGAAATAACATGACAGAGCAATTTCTTCCATTACATTTTTAACAACAGATCATTTCTGTGTCTTAAAATAGACAACTGAAACTGCCCATGGGTTAAAAAATTCAAGTCTGAACAAACTGTTTGGCTTAGTATGATAGAACCATTGCAAACTCTCTGGAGTCAGAGATAAATCATTCAAAATAAGATGCAGGCAGAATAATATTAATTTAGAGAGGGGAGATATAAAGCCATCTTTTGGTTAACTACTGCTGCTATAATGGTATCTGACTAGACACACCAGCCTGGTTCACATGCGCTTTGTATAAGAAGTTGCATTTAAATATTAACTGGTGTGTGTTTAAGATGATAGTTAAACCACAGGGAAGATTTTGAAGGTCATAAAAGTGCAACAAGGGTTTGCACCTGGACAGTAAAACCCCTGAGAAAGCTTGTACCATTCTGAATCTGAACTTCTGACCGACAGAATGAATTATACTTTTTTTATAGCAGCAAAGGGCAAAGATAGAATCAGACAGGCAGAACTCTGAGGTAGGTCTCTGCAGTCCAAAGTACATAGAAAAACTAGTCTCATTTCTGTCTAAGTCTACACTCAGCTTTAGCCATCATGCTGTACCAATCACCCATGGATCTGAGGTGCAACCCTCAGCCATGTACAGCCTCCAGCAGTGACTCCTAGTTCTGTATTTCTTTTGTAGTACTGGAAACAAGGTATGCTTATAGAGAAACTCAGAGAGTGAGTACACTTGTTACAAACATACAGTACTAGTTTTTTCTCCACAACTACCAAGTATAGAAATGGGATGACACCGTGTGTGTACCCACCCTGAGCTTTCATCCCAGTGTGTCACTCCTCGCTCAGTGAGTCCACTTCTATATTCCACCCGTACTCCCTGCTGAGCCACTTGTTGTGCACAGCTGACAGAAACAAAGCCCTTGGAGTGGGAAATTTGTCAATGTCTGCATATAACAGCAACTGACCGGGGATATCAGAGATGTGTGTTTACTGTGGAGAACATGTAAATCCGATAAGCATCTCCCATATCCCCATACAGTACAATCCTCTAGCAATGCTGCTAGTGTGTGGCTCGCTCCATGCTTCCTCCGTCTCACTCCCAAGTGCTGTACTGGATTCAGTCACTGCATTTACATGCAGCTGGGTTATCGGGTAACTGAGCTCAGAGCGGAGATCTCCGAGCATAACTTGGTAACACTAGCTGCATGTAAAGGTGATGTCAGGAAGTATCCGGGCATCTACTTATCCGGTACATATGCCTGGATAACGTTAAGGATATTGGGTAACTCCAGCTATGTATACCCGCAACCGGCAGTTCCTCGGTTTCAGGGTTAGTTGTGACATCACAATATTGATGTCGAGGGGGTGGTGGTCAAAAGGTTTCTTCTCCTTTTAATTTCATAGGAACAAACAAGAAGCCATCATTAAGCACTATTAGTACATATGTGAATATTATCTGCCACCCCCTTCCCTGAATTGTGCAGGGGTAGGGGCTAAGCTGTAGGGGTTGCTGATTAGTGAGAAGGGGGAAGTTCCAGCTGTGTGTGTGTGTGTGTGTGTGTGTGTGTGTGTGTGTCTGTGTGTCTGTATATGGTGAGGGGCTTCACTGCCAGTCTGTTCTGGGGAAGGTTGACTGCAAGGGGTAGTGTGGGGTGGAGTTTCCTGTTGGGGGAAGGGGGAATACAGCTAGTTTGTTCGGGGTGGGGGGGATCTGCCGGAGGAAGATGGAGAGTCTGTGGGAAGGGTTAACATTTGGTAGATGTACACAGCTAGTCATGGGGAGAGTCTGTGGGAAGGGTTAACATTTGGTAGATGTACACAGCTAGTCATGGGGAGAGTCTGTGGGAAGGGTTAACATTTGGTAGATGTACACAGCTAGTCATGGGGACAGTCTGTGGGAAGGGTTAACATTTGGTAGATGTACACAGCTAGTCATGGGAGAGTCTGTGGGAAGGGTTAACATTTGGTAGATGTACACAGCTAGTCATGGGGACAGTCTGTGGGAAGGGTTAACATTTGGTAGATGTACACAGCTAGTCATGGGGAGAGTCTGTGGGAAGGGTTAACATTTGGTAGATGTACACAGCTAGTCATGGGGAGAGTCTGTGGGAAGGGTTAACATTTGGTAGATGTACACAGCTAGTCATGGGAGAGTCTGTGGAAGGGTTAACATTTGGTAGATGTACACAGCTAGTCATGGGGAGAGTCTGTGGGAAGGGTTAACATTTGGTAGATGTACACAGCTAGTCATGGGGAGAGTCTGTGGGAAGGGTTAACATTTGGTAGATGTACACAGCTAGTCATGGGGAGAGTCTGTGGGAAGGGTTAACATTTGGTAGATGTACACAGCTAGTCATGGGGAGAGTCTGTGGGAAGGGTTAACATTTGGTAGATGTACACAGCTAGTCATGGGGAGAGTCTGTGGGAAGGGATCCAGCTGTGAAGGGGTACATACATGCATATTGTCTGCCTTCCCCAAATTGTGCAGGGGAAGGGGCTAAGATGTAAGGGTTGCTGATCTGTGAAAAGGGGGGTGCTCACTGACAGTATTGTCTAGGAAGGGTTGACTGCATGGGGAAGTGTGGGGTGGAGCAGAGTCGTAGGAAGGCATTTTGGTGCCCTGGGCAAGAGACTAATTTTGCGCTCCCCCTTCAGAAAAGAGCCGGGGGGTCAGGGGCCGCAAGGCCCCCAGAAGCTCTGTGGGGTTTACATGCTCTTTGGTGGGTTTGGGGGCTTTTCTGAAGAAAAACATACTTTTAATACAGAAAAGTAAAATCTAAAAAATAAAGTCTTTGAGCATGAGCAGACAGAGACAATATTTAAGAAGTGTGTAAACAAAGGAAAAACTAAAATCGAATTCTCTTCTCAAGGCTTGGCCCTGCCTATCTCCTCCTTCCTAGATACCCAGATCCAGTATTGAGCCCCTCTCCTCCAGCTTGTTCTAGACTCCTCTTTCTCCACATTTGTTCTGCCATATTGTTCTGTCTATGTTTTTAGCAGTGGTGAGAGGCCATTTAGGCTTCTTTCAGTTTAGTAGGTGCATTTGTTGTCCGCATCTGCACAGCATCTCTCTCTGCTGCTTTAAAACTGCCTAATTTTTTAAATAATTCTTTAAACTTGCTCCCTGGTATCCTGATACCCTCTTCAGAGGGTTGAGGGCCATCCAGCTTGAATAGCTTTCAATCCATCCAAGAGTGGCTCCAATATCCCAGGCACCCCATCCCTTCTGCCTGTACCACTCCATCAGCCATGAGTTGAAGTGAGCAACTGGATAAACCCTCTTGTAGTTCTCCCTTCTGCTCAAACTGGCAGAAAAAACTCAGAAGTCAGTGAGGCAGCTGCCAGCTTGGATGTCCCCCCCCCCCCCAAATTTCTAAAGCTATTCTTAACCTCCTTTGGAGTCTGCAAACCAGGTTATCGGTGCCCAGTAGGGCTGCTTTCCACTCTATTGACAATTCTTTCTACCCTGCTTACATCCCATCCAACCAAAGCCCCAGAAGGCATCTAACCTTCATGTCCCATGCTTTTCTGCACCCACTACCCCCTCTGTCCTCTTTATGATGGAATCACCTTTCACAAGCTCTTTCCTAGCACTGTCTTGCCTCTTGGACTCCAAACGTATGTAAGGTGTACTTCTAAGCATAGACCTGGTCTCTTGCATGCCTGCAGGGTACGGCATTTTCACTTGGGGGACTAGATGAACCAAATTGAACATGAGGGATGAATCTGTTTGCTGTTGCCACCTCAGGGTCTCAGCCTGTATAGACCCTTCTTCCCCCATCCCCCCTACCTACAGTAGGTGTGGCATGGTGTGCAGTGGAAAGGAGTGGTGGCTGCTTGCACCAGTGTCCACTGGGAATAACTGTAAGAAGGTTAAGTTCTTCCTTTACTGCACCCAGCTCCACAGTGAGTGCGGCAAACCTGCTGCACACCAGGCAACATCGCTGCCTCCTGAGGACTTTCCTGAAGATGACTGCACTATGGGTGCTGCGGCCTGTGTTGCCTCCTTCCTACCTTGTCCCCCCCATAACTCTCCACATCCATCTCAAATGACTCCCTTATGCCCCTGCTTTACCTGTTGACATAGGGTCCCCATCCCTAGTACTTTACTAGCACTGCTGAAGTTGTTTCAACGGCAGAGACCCTTTTATCTGGGGGTATCCCAGACAGGATTTCTCTAGCAGTCACTTAAAAACCCATAATCTTCACCCGCTCTACCACTATTCTGGATATCTCCTTACCCTCCTTTAATCCCACCCGTCCCTCAGATTATTTTGTTTGCTGGCACCAGCACACAGAAATCACAGTTTCGGTCCCTTCCTGCATTTCCACAGGATGCCCAAGCATGTATAGCAAAGCTCCTTCGGAAAGAGGACCCCATGTCTCACTTGTGTCCCTTGATCTTTTTTAAGCATAGTCCACTTCAGATTCTCTGCAGATTAATTATTTTATTTTTAGTACCGCTAATACCCCCCAGACTGACACATACAAAGAAAGGAGACTTGAGTTTCAACTGTTTTCTTCTTTTTTTTACTGCTAATCACTTCCACCCCCACACACACACAATAATTTTTGTTTCTGTAAATACTGCTGCCTGCTGATTTCGTAGTAGGGGCTGGGTCAGACTCAGGACTGATTCGGAGGCATGAGTCACAGGGCTTTTATTTTAAAAATGCAGCCAGCCTAGGCCCCAGCCAGCAGACTTGGTTACAAGGCAGCCGGCAGCACAGAACTAGTAACTACTGCTGGGACACCTGGACGGAATTAGGAAAGTAGCAGATGGGTGGGCAGCTGGCAGGTGCAGCCAAGCCACCTCCAGGCTTAGTCGGGGAGTTGGCAGGAGTCGGCAAGACAGGTAGGTGGGGTGGCTGGCAGGGACCCGAGACCGGGGAATCAAGAATCATTGAATTAGCTTTTGCAAGGTGAAGTCCGAGACTGTGGATGTGGGGAACAAGACGTTGTTTTGTACTGTCTTGTAAAAATATAAAATTGCCTCGGGAGTTGGCAAGAGGGGCAGGGGACTGGGACCCAGGGCCAGACCAGAAGGGATCTCATCATTCACAAATGATCAATCAGCCTGCCTCAGAGGGAGGATGAATGAATCAGGGGGTGAGGGAGAACAAGGCCGCGACGGCCAGTCAGTCAGCACAAGGGTCCACTCCAAAAGCAAAGCAAAATGGACAAGTTATATACACAGCAGCCAGCCCTGAGCCCAATTATCTAATCCTATATATCCTAGGCTAACCCTTTGCCTTCTTTGAACGAAGGACGATCAATAAGTTGTTTTTACTTTTTTTTTCAACACCCCGCCCCCAAACACACAGATCATCATCATTTATTTAATTAGATGGATCACAGACGTGGAAGGAAGTTTTGTTCTCTTGTTGAAAAATGCTGCTGCACAAAATCAATGTAAACAGTCCACGCTCTCTTTCTCTCTCTCTCTCTCTACAATACTAGTTGCTCTCTCCTTTACTCCAGCTCTCCTCTAACTGCCTCTGCTCAACTGCTCTGCCACTGTAACAACATTCTGGAGTCTGCTTACCTTATACACTTCACTGAGCGCCAGCCTGCCCCCACAGACAAACTGTCTGCTCGGTATATCATGTGATTGTTCTTGCTGCAGCAACATATCATGTGATCCCTACCCCCGATTTGCTGGTCCATGGATGCGCCCTGCTGTCAGCAAATAGTAATTATCTAAAGAAAGTTAAAAAAAAAATTAAGTTGCAGAGCTCACTTTTTCAAGTTAATAATAGAGTGAGCTTCAGATGACACTCGCGCCCCTAGGAGGCTTGGCGCCCGGGCTGTTCCCACCGCCCACCCTTCTTACGGTACTGGGTGAGGTTCCTTTGATGGGGTAAACAGCTAGCCTGTTTGGGTGGGTGGGGTCTGCTGGAGGAGGTGGACAGTTTTTGAGAAGGGTTGATACAGTTGGGGCACACACACAGCTAGTCAGGGGGAGACTCTATGGGAAGGGGGATCTAGCTATGAGGGAGTGTGGCCTGCACCCCGGCCCTTGGCATCCATTCCCTTTGCACAGCCAGTATGTTCTTTGGGATGAGGTGTCCAGCTGTGGGAGGAATGGCTGGTTTGTGTGGGGTTCCAGCTGTGTGGGAGCATGGCTGGTCCACTGTTACCCTGCCACTTGAAACAGGAGGGGGGTAAAATCAGGAGGGATGTGAGGAAGTGCTTTTTCACAGAAAGGGTGGTGGTTACCTGGACTAGCCTTCCAGCTGAGGTAGTGGAGGTGAAAACAGTGGTTGGGTTAAAAAATATCTGGGATGGGCACACCAGCCCATTCACAGAAGAAAGGGTCCTGAAAGAACTCCTAAACTGAAAGTGGACAAGGTAATGGGGCCTGATGGGATTCACCACCGAATTCTAAAAGAACTAAGGGGAGAACTAGTGACACCACTGACTACCCTTTTTAACAAATGATGGGAGGATGGCGAGGTACCTGAGGACAGGAGGAGGGTGGATGTTACTCCCCTTCACAAAAGTGGGAGCAAAGCAGAGACAGGAAATTACATACCTGTTAGTTTTACCTCAGTGGTAGGGAAAATGATGGAATCACTCCTGAAAGAAAGAGTTGTTGAGTACCTAGAGACCAACAGGACACAGGTCCCAAGGCAGCATGGATTCACAGTGGGAAGGTCATGTCAGATGAATCTAATAGATTTCTTACACACACATACTCACACACCTTACACACACCTTACACACACACACACACACACACTATAGTTATTGAAGACCTTCGGCTCTGCCCTCCATGCTGTAAACTTCATTCAGGCACCCTCAGTCACTACTGAATGTAATGCTATTTAAAAATACCAGAGGAGTGCAGTGCTTGACATTTTGTATAAGTAGCATGCCAGTGTTATGTTCTGTAGCGATTTCTGATGGTGGCCGGATGAGGTGGAGAGCAGAGGGCATAGCCTTCACTGTAAATATATATGAAGTTTGTATGTGTGTGTGTGTGGGGTAGACTGCTTTTACCCTCTAGCTCTGTAGTGACGGTGATGGTGATGGTAGTGAGACAAGGTAGCAAGTGGAGTGTGCCGGATGTCTCTGTGTAGACTACTTTGGTTCCCTCATCCTCCACCTACTCTCCAAATACAGTTGTGCAAGTATTGTAAAAAATGTATGTGTAAGTGCAGTATCAGTTCAGTATTTAAACAGGACCACTTTGGTTATTTTTATTTATTAGCAGTGCCTGCCATCTTGCCACAGGGATATTTTCTCTCTTGGTGAAAAGTCAGTCTCCCCGCCCCAGCTGCTGAGCCGCCCTGCCCCCAACCTCAGTGCTCATAACTGCTAACCAAGTCAACAGTCCTCAGTAATTAATTGTAAGTGTATGCTTATACAATTACTGTTGCTGTATTTACTGAATGCAGATACAAACACTATTATCAGAAGAGCTTTGGAGCCACTCCCTGAAAGGAAAGCTGCAACAAATTTGGATCCAGTCAATGGTCTGTCAGTTCAACAGTTATATGTGTCTAAGATGCTGAATTTCATTTCAGTGTGCAAGCCATCAGGGAAAAAAATATGCTACAGAAACATTTTGTTTTAAAATAGCAGGAAGTTAAGGGCAAAACGTGTACATCCTTCTATATCTGTTAACCAAACTACTTAAAATATATAGAAAGATGTATACGTTTTGCCCTTAACTTCCTGATATTTTAAAACATTTCAGTAGCATATTGTTTTTTACCCTATCTCTTGCACACTGAAATGAAATCAAGCATCTTAAGCACACATAAATTTTGTTTAACTGACAGACCATTGATTGGATCTGAGTTCCAGGTTTGTTGCAGCTTTTCCTTCATGGTGCGACTCCGGAGCTCTGTTGATAATAGTGTTTGTATCTGCATTCATTAAATACAGCACCAGTAATTGTATAAATGTACACTTACACTTACTGAGGACTGCTGACTTGTAAGCATTTATGAGCACTAACACACCTGACACATACCCTGCAAGCAAACATTTGGCATTGACAAATGTGTGTTTAATTAGAATTTTGAAAACTGGGAAAGGCACACTGAATTAAGACTTGTGTTCATGTGTGACCCAGGGAAGGGGCTGTAATGAGAACAGCTACAATTAAAATTCAGAGTCAGCATGGCAATTACAGGATTAAAGGTGTTTACAGAGGCAACGGTAACATACTGGCATGATACAAATACAGCATTGTATACAGCAGTAACCAAGCCAGTGTGCGGCAAAGTGCACTGTACTTGTTGGGGTAGGGGTATAAAGGTAAGGGCAGCAAGGGGATATGGCAGGTGAGGGTCAAGTGAAAGGATATAGGGCTAGGGAAGGGGTAGGTAGGAACAGGAAGGTAGAGTGCAGGAGGTTGCCTTTGTGGAGTCTGATGGCAGAGCGAGAAGGGAAGAGGAGCTGATTCCAGAATGTAAGGCAGTGATAGGAGAAGATCACTTGGCCAGTAGAAGAGCAAGGGTGGTTAATAGAGACGGTGTGGGAATCCCTGGAGTGAAGTGAACAGGAATAGCATGGAGCAGGGGATAACACTGAAGAGAGGAGGGATCCAAACCAATATTTGGCAACAAACGTAGCACAGTGAGCCTGGAAACGTGATGGTAGGGGAAGGGTGGACAGGGAATAGTATAGGGAGCAGTGATGGGTACTCTAGTCCCGACAGCATGACACAGGCTACTAAGCCCCACTTGCCATGTCATCTGGATCCTGGCGTAGGCAAAACCGTGCACCACATACAGCGGGTGTGGGTGGGGAGGATATAGCCACATGGTACAAAACGTCAAAAGGGTGAAATGTTCAAAGCGTTGTTTTGTATCCTGTCGGTCTTGGCTAGGGAGTCAGTGAGGCAGAGGATAAGACCTATGCTGGGAGGGAGGTCCACTGAGCAGGTGCTGTGGCTCAGAGGAATGAGCCACCTGCAGCAAGGGAAGTGGTGAGTCTGTGGACCAGGTCTCAAATCCCGGTCCTAGACCCATGTTACTTTTTTTTATTTTGACACTTCTTGCCATCAATTTTTCCCCCTGCCTGTGTTTCTCCACATCTCAGTGTTCACCCCACCCCCTACCGGAGTTGGTTATATAAATATGGGTGATCAGGCTGTGGGGGGCAATGGGGGTGCAGAACAGATTTCCTTTGTGTTTTCGCCAACTTTGTCATGTGAGTATGTCGGCGAGCGCTAGCAATGTACCCGCTGACAGATGGCCTTAGTCTGAAATTAATATGGTATGACAGTATTACTGTACTTTAACCCCTCCAGGAAGTTTGTTGCCATACTTCTGGTAAGAAACAACAATGCAATTTGCTAAACATTTAGACAAACACTGTTTAGACATGGAGGGGATATTATGAATCTCTTTTGCCTGAGTGAAAACAAGAACAAAAGATATCATGGTTATAAAATTTGAGAGGAGGGGTTCAAATGGAGGTCAGGAGACTTTTCTTTTAAGAGTGAGTGGTATTGGGGTGGAAGTAACTCCCATTTGAGGTTGTTAATTAGAAGATGGTGGCTGGGTTCAAGAAGGAGTTGGGACAGGGTGAAGGGAAGGGTCATGACTGTTTGGGGGGGCATCGAGCAGACTAGATAGATTTTATGACTTGTGTGTATGTTTGCATGCTTTTTTTAAAATGATCCCTTCTCTCCCTTGATACCCTGTGCCACTCCCTCCAACTTAACCACTTTTCTACTCCTTGCTCCCCTTCTCCTTCACCTTTCTCCCCTTATCAGGTTCTCCCTGGTGTCCTGTGTGTATCCTCCTTCAATTTCATTTTTAATCTCTCTAGTGCATTCTCCTTCCATATCCCCTCTCCCACCTCCCATCCTCTCCCTCCAGGCAGCCCAAAGGCTTTCTTTGAATCCTTATCTCCTTGCTGGTTTTGGTGACAGGTGATGTCGGGCTAAAGCCTGTTCCCCCCGCCCACTACTACCACACGTCTCCCAGGGGGCTGTGAGTGGGATAACTTGACACCCACATCCATCTTTACAAGTTGCATCATAGAAAGATAGATAATATGAGCAGAGAAACAGCATAGGTCCTTCATGTCTGTTCTGTCCCTACCTCTGTCCTGGAGCCAGTCTGTTACTGATCAGGCTGCATTTGATTACACCTTTCCCTCCAACCCTCCCCCAGGTCCCTCACCACCTTGCTAATCACTCTCTCTCTCTCTCTCTCTCTCTCTCACCCCCTGTCCGAGTGTCCCCCCAAACCCATATGTCTGTCCCAACTGTGCTTAAATGCATTTATAGTCTGAGCATTAACCCCTGTGACATTTGGTTCCATCTGGTCACTGCTCTTTTTGTTAAGAAATACTTACGTTTGTTCCTTCTGAATTTATTGCACTCCAGCTTTAGGATTTGTCTCATGTGATGTTTCATTCCTTGAGCCTGAATATCTCCTAGCATTCCATTCTCCTGATGCATTTGAGATACTTGATGGTTTCAATCATGCCCCGCCTTTTCTCTTCTAGTCTCTAGAGAATACATGTTGAAGTCTTCTAAAATGTTATTGTAAGATCTTCCCTGTTGCCATGAACCAGCTTAGTCAATCCTTAAAGACCCTTGAGGTGGTAAAGTGGTAAGAGTTATTTATTTCACACAATATCTTTTAATTTATGGTCATGTGTAGTTTTTGTATTTAGCTTTGAAATAATAAAACGTTATTATAAAAGAATCTCAGAAATGCTGTAATTTGATTGGCTGTTGGGATTCCAACAGCCTTACATTAGTTCTTGTTACACTGTCATGTACAGCCTGATCACCATGGAACATTGATTCTTCCTGTCAGCCCTCCATCATCTAGCACTGCTGAATGACTGGAATGCTGCATCCTGATTTTGAACCAACCTTCTTAAACTGCTGGTGGAAGAACTATTTTATTAAAAATCTCCCTCTAAATTGGGAAAACATTCAAATAGTATCTTTGAATGTTTACCTCTTAGAATAATTTTTTACAATAGCAATAAGGCATTCCTAGAATTTAGATTAAGAGTCAGTTAATCACCCCTTAGGGGAAATATGGCACTCGGCTGTACCTCGTGTCACATTGCACCCCTAGAGGGTGCTTAACAGACTGTTAATCTAACCCTTGGTCCTGCCTTATTGCTTAATTGACTCACCACCTCTTGTATTTAGTGCAACACAGGCTGTAACATGAGGAATGTAAATGGGGATATGTGCTGGGCTGTGGTGAATACACTATTTATCGGCATGAGTGCACACTGACCTCCTCACCAGTGGCGTAGCACAGAGGAGCCACAAGTGATGCTGAGGTCAGGGAACACAAGAGCAGATGATCAGTGTATTACACAGACAGCCAAACACCTATTCGATTTACAAAGTAGGAGTGAAAGGATATCGTAATTGACATGTGTTTTGTAGTTGTTTTTTGCAGTGTGGTTTCGGTGTAGTTTAATAGTTGAAATGATTATCTTTCTGCTTCTTCTCTTTTATCTGTTTGCTTGGTTTTTGGATTCAGATTCTAGCTGTATCTGTGTTGAAAAGTGCTTTCTGTGCTATTCTGTGCTGGTGTGTTGCATTTGATGTTGGTGTGGAGGGTGAGGTCAGGTGTTTTGAGTTTTGCTGCTTCCTGTGTCATAGCTACTATGTGGCTATATGCAGCTAGAGAGAAATAAATTGCATCTATGTTTATTACTATAGTATGTATGCACAAAGGGCCTGATTCCAAGTTGAATGGCGCAACTCACGGGCATATGCGAGTTGAGCCATATGGCACTATGCCGGGGACCCTGCACTCTATTCCAAGACAGGCAGGGTCCCCAGCACCTATGACCTGTGACTTGAGGCAGTCACAGGCTTGCACCATGGGAATGGCACAATGAACCTGGGTACCACAAGTTGCAGCCTGCATTTAACTGCCCCCCAGGAGCCCTCACCCCATACCACTACCACAAGCCTCAGGAAGCCATGGGGGAGGTTGGCTGGTTGGCACAGTAGGAAGGGGGGCACAGTGCACCATGGACTTGGGTGGCACACCAAAATAGGGGTGTGTGGGGCATCACTGTGCTGGGGGGTGGTAGGGGTACGTGGCAATGTGTGAGTCATGGTACTGCAGGGGAGCATCCATCATTTTCCCAGGACGGATGTCCCTTAGTCCAGCTAAGTGCTGGTCTAACCCTGCAGTGCCGTAAGAGGACCTGGAATGGCATAGGTGGATTATGGCAGCCGCCCTCTCAGAAAAGGGTGCAAGTACTGCCATAATGCACCCTTGCACCATGCCGCAGCAGGTTGTGGGCATAATGGGTGGCAGAGTTCACCTTTGGTGCAGCCCGCATGTGGCATGGCACATGCCACCTCCTTGAATCATGGCTTGTGGAACATGTGGTGCAAGATGCAATTTACGCCATAGGGTCTGGCGTAACTCGTCTTGCACCATGTGTAAGGTCTCCTGGAATCGGGTCCCAAATGTCACCCCAGGTGTTTAGTACACTGCTCTACATAAACCAAAAGTGACGTATGCTTCAGTGATGAAACTCAGTAAAAAGACTTTACAAACTTGAGAAATGTGAGTGGTAACAGCTATTTCTTTTACTGCACAAGTGTATTTTTCAGGCATTAAATGTGTCGTAATTAAGGTACTGGATAGTTACTGATTTAGCATTTTAATTTGTGTGACATTTCCAATGTCAACGGGATACTGGCAACATTTTTTGCATTGCATCATATCACTTACCATCAGGCATTTGATTCGGTGCCATGAGAGAGACTTGCATGTAAGCAATGGGGCTTAGGGGCAGGAGCAAAGTTGGTTGGGTTGGTGGAAAAATGGCTGCAGGGGAGGCAGAAGAGAGTGGTAGTGGGAAGGGAATTCTCATCCCCATGGGCAGTGACAAGTGGGGTTCCATATGGGTCATTACTGCGGCTCGTGCTATTTGGGATATTTATAGCAGACCTCTCAGTGGGAATCGATAGCCCCATCAGTGTATTTACGGAAGTCACCAAGAAGGTGGCAGATGGCCAAGTGGAGTGGCAGGGTTTGTAGGCAGATCTTGATAGACCAAATGACCTTTTTCATATTCCTGTTCCCGGCCACTGTTGCTGTTCTTATATTTCATAGTAAACAATAACACAATATATTGAATGTGAAGATCTGTTCATACTGCATATAGAAAAAGATAGATTATTATGACATAACAAGCCTTTTTGTTTTCCAGTACTTTATATCTAGTTGTTGCCATCAATGCTGAGTAATTAAAGTACCCCTTTAGCTGTCTTGCATTAAAGCAGTAAAGCAAATTGTGTCTGGTCGTTTGAGCAACACTAGTAACTGATGTGATGGAATCCTGTAAATGGACATGGTTATGGTTTGAGCCTATTTTTTAAAGTGTATTTATGAAATTGCCTATAGTTTGACCAAATAACATTATAAATGTGCACAGCATGGTTACAGATCATCAGAGCATTGGCTCCAGTGTGTGTGTGTGTGTGGGGGGGTGGCCACCGGTTATGTGCCCCCTAATTTTTATACTGTACGGTCTGATGGGGCACCATAGTGGGCGCACTAGTGTCCCTGCTGCTTCCTATTGTTGCTGCCCCTCTGGGTACCATGATGGAGATTTGCAGGCAGCTGTGCCAGGGGTGAATGGGGATTACACCTCACTGCATCTGCAACGGATGGTCACTCTTCCTGTTGTGTGTGCCGGTGTTGCGGCACACTGCTGGTGGTTGCATGAATACAGGTGCTGGGATTGCTGGTGGCATTTTTCCCTGGCACAGTCTGATGGTGGGACCAGAAGCATAGATGGTCAGAGAGTTGCTCACTAGTCACTAATGCAAGATATGTATTACTGTAATATCTATTTTTGGATGTCCTGACTAATACTCCCCCTTTAAAAATGTGTGTGTTGACACAAATGATAATTATGAAATTCACGGCTTCAACTTTAATACATAAACTACGTTATAGCACCCATTTTGCATGCTCCACGCAATTTTCTTCGTTCACTTTAAGAATGGGCTCAAAAAAAGGTCAGAGTCTCTTTGCATTTCAATCTGTGATGGCAAGCACAGGTTATTCTGCATATTCATCATGGACTGACATTTTTTTGTGGTGTAGATGGAAAGTGACAGCATATGGAGGCAGAAATAGCAGTTCAGTGACAGCGTATGAAGGTGCAGATAGCAATTCAGTGACAGCGTATGAAGGTGCAGATAGCAATTCAGTGAGAGTGCATGAAGGTGCAGATAGAAAGTCAGTGAAAGTGCATGAAGGTGCAGAGAGCAATTCAGTGACAGCGTATGAAGGTACAGATAGCAGGTCACATTGCATCAAGGTAAACATAGCAAGTGACAGAACATTAACATGCAGATACAGCAACAGCAGCATTTTTGGCACAGCCTACGCTAGTTAATAGGAATGCAATGGAAAGCATTGTTGTGAAGGGTAAGCAGATGTCAGGTGCTCAGCTCAGAAAAATCAAGATGGCTCGAGTAGAAGAGATTCAAAAGATGTCCAAAGCCATGCTATGTTTCTTAAGGTGAGTTTACATATTTTGTTTGATCAAGTAAATGTTATTCATACTAACCTGCACAATGTACATGTTGTGGAGACATTACTTAACTTTGTCAAGTTCCCATAGGAGAGATACTGTGGACAAAGTGTCAGAGACAGCAACACCACTTGAATTGTCCAGGCATGTTCTGGAGACCCATGAGCTGATGAGAAGGGAGGCAGAAACAGTCAATAATGGTTGCTGGCACAGATATGGTTAGGCTGGATGCAGGGACCATTCTTGATGTAGATTTGCATATTCCATATGCTTTTGATACAGAAATGAGAGAGGATTCAGCAGAAGAGGAAGAGAGCTCAGTTTCTGCAACTTCATTGCCGATGGTGAGTAGTAAGCTGGATGTTGCAACACAGACGCAGACAAGCAAGGTAGATGTGGCGATGAGGATGAACCAGGAGGAAGTGGTGGTGCAGGCAATGAGCCGAAAAAATGTCTGAAGACCAGACAGGAGACAAGATTCACACACGATTACAGGATGACACAGACATAAAGCCTTTAGTGCCACTGCTTCACTGACAAGGAAACGAAGGACATACTTTCCAAGCAGTGGATACCACCACATGGCTTTGTATTCCCTAAAATATGCAGACTGGAGGAAGGATGGTGGCATGCCAGTTCAATCCAAAACTACTGATGGACTACAAGTTTACGAGATATTCTAGAAGTATGGATTGCGTGTTCTGTGGACCTTGCTTCATATTCAACACGTTGAACAAGGCCTCTATTTTGGTGTCTGCTCCGTTGACTGATTGGTCCAACTGCCATAAAATTGTTAAGAGACACGCTAATTCAAAGGAACATCTTGATGCTGTGACCAAAGGAGATGCTTTCACTGGGATTTGTGATGGCAAGATGAAGACAGCATATCAGGCACTATGCGACTCAAACAGAAAGGTGCAAGATCGAATGCGCCAAGCCATGAAGCAAATTATTACTGTCATCTTGATGTGCGGAAGACAAGACATTGCATTGAGAGGTCAGTCAAGCAGAAAAACCAAGTTTAATGTAATTCTACAGCACTTTGCAGCACTTGATCCTTTGCTACAGGAACACTTGAATGAGGTGCCAAGAAATGCTCAGTATATATCTGTACAAATTCAAAATGAACTAATCAATCTCATGGGACAGCAGATCCAGCAGAAAATTCTACAACAAGTAAAGAATGCCAGATGGTTCAGTCTGACAGCTAACAGAACTACAGATATTGCCACCAAAGAACTGATATTATTGACTGTGCGGTATGTACATTGTGGAATAGATGGAGATCTAGAGATTCCTGAAGATTTTGTTGAGTTTGTATAGGCTACAGATAGGACTGGCAAAGGACTCACAGAAATGTATTTACAGTGTATGGGGACTTGACAAAGAGTTGATGAGAGGACAAGGATATGATCAGGGAAGCAATATGAGTGAACATTTCAAGGGGGTGCAGGCACTCATTCAGGAAGTTGTCTTAGATGCCCTCTACAATATTTGCAAGGCTCACAATCTGAACACTGCCATTGTTTATTCCTGTGCTCTGAGACCTGCTGCAAACATGTTTGACACATCTCGGAAGGTGATCAGTATCCTGAAAAGTTAAGAAAAATGGAAGAACATTTATCTAGCAGAGCTCAATGAGTTTAGAAACTTGCCAGGCTACTATGATTATGAAGATGATGATAACCTGCATAACAGAACAACGACAATTCCTGTGCCCGGAACTAAAAAGATAAATCTGTAGTTGTCGCAAGCACCTTGGAGAAGATTGTAGAATTTGACAGTGAAGAACACTGGTTCCTGATAGCCATCACCAGATTTGAATTCATTGTGACACTTCTAGCTGTTGAATACATACTGGCATTCACAAAGTCACTACACATGTACCTACAGACTGTCAGTATTGATTTGATTCAGGCAGCAGATCAGGCCTGTCTAGTAGTATGTGCATTGAAATGAACAAGGGAAAACGTAGAGTCAGCCTTCCATGGAAGGTATGTGGAGGCTAAATGCTTTGCCGATTCAGTTGGAGTAGAAGAGTCTGTCTCGCAAACATGTGGACACCAGATACAGCATGGCAACATTGATGCTGCAACTCCAGAATAGCACTTCAGGAGGAATATTTTTGTTCCATTCATAGACTACGTACTATCTGAGTTAAAAGGATGGCTTCTTGACTGTCGGCCCTGTTTTGAAGCTCAGTACTTAATTCCATATAATCTGCCTTCATTAGTTGATGAGGAAGACAAGGTGAAGCTGATTTATTCAGCATACAAGACTGACATATCTAGTTTAGAAGACTTACAAAGAGAAACTGCACGATGGTGTGAAAAGTGGGTGGAGACACCAGCTGAGAGATGCCCAGATACAATAGTGGATGCTCTACAGCTTTCGAATCCCTTGCTGTTTCCAAATATAAATGCGGCATTGTCAATCTTGGCAACCATGCCAGTTAGTGCTGCCATGACAGAACATTCATTTAGCATATTAAGAAGACTGAAGACATGGTTGCGGAACAGCATGGGAAAGAACAGACTTACTGCATTGGCACTACTCAACATTCATGATGACACTGAACAGGTCATATCCGACTTTGATCCATGTGGAGATTGCAGACTGTGCTTTGTGCAAAGATAGTCTACAAAGTTTAATGGGTTTGGGTTGCTTTTAATATTTTATTTTTTATTTGATTTAAAAAGTATTCACACTTTTACATTTTACCATGTTCAAGTCCAATATGTACATTAAAGTAAAGATAGTCCTTCTGGAGAGAATAAGCCTCTCCTTAATCTAAGGAAGTAAAAGCATCCTGAACATTTTGATACCACATTAGGGGTAATGCAAGATATAACATCCCAGGTAAGTATTAACAGTAAATCAGCTGTGTTGAAGAGCCCATGAGCAGTGTGACTAATTTTGTCTTACTAAAGTCCATTTAAATATAACGTCCAGCATGAAGCATTAACTCCACAAAGGTGGAGTAAGAGATGTCACACTAAAAATCTAAAGTTAACTATAAACTTTTAATTTTAAACACCAGCAGCAGAAAAACAAAATCCCCGATAGCTCTTAATATATTCCTTCGAGCTATATTTGTGTTAAGTTTAATTAATATTATGCCACCAAACTATGTTAAACCTTCCAAGCTGTAGGTATAAATTTTAACAATTACAAGAGTCCTTCAGTACTCTCCGGTACAGTACCGGAGCATCATCAACAACGATGTAGGCATACCATCGGTTCAGCCAGCTCCTAGTTCCCCGATTTCCTCATCTTCCAATCCAGTCTGTCTGGTACACTGAGCTGTGGCAGAAATGAAATGCGTGGCCCATTTTCCGGCCTCAGTGGGATCAGAAAACAGCCGCACTTTCGCCTGGTGCACAATGCGTAATCTGGCTAGAAAAATGATAGAATGGGGAATGGAGGTTTCGCGCAGCAGGCGCTGTGTACCATCAAACTTCTTACGGCGCATTCTGGTGACATAACTAATGTCAGGGAAGAAAAGGACAGTGTGCTCATCCTGCATAATGGGGCTCAGCTGTCTGGCCAACCGCAGAATTCGGTCTCTTGTCCCCACTCCGTCCGTCACTACTAGCAGCGTGCGGGGCACCTCCGATTCCTCTCTTTGACCCCTGGGAGTTATGCGGTAAACTTTTTGGACATTAAAGGAGGAGGGTTGACCCCTCAAAATGAGTTTCTCCTCTAGCCAATCTTTAATATTTAATAGAGGATGGTCTCCTTCAACCCCATCTGCAAGTCCTAGAATACGCACATTGGAAGAGCGAGACTGATTTTCCAAGGTCTCCATACATAGGTTACATAGGTTAAACAGAGCTAGAAAGACCGTGGTCCGTATGCTCGCCAGTAATTAGTTATAACCCACTATACGATTTTGTATTAAGTAGTTATCCAAATGTTTTTTAAAGGTATCAATATTGTTACTTGATAAAATTTCCACAGGTAGCTTATTCCATATCTTGCAAACTCTTACTGTAAACCAAGTACTCCGTTTCTTTGAATTACATTGTTCAATGATCAATTGCCAGGGATGGGCCCTTGTTGCATAGGATTTGTCCTTAACTTTTAAACCTAATAGATTACTTAAATCATTATCATGCATTGCTCTAAATGCCAGGCACAGATCACCTCTCATTCTGCGATACTCCAAGGTGAATAATCCCAAAGTGTCCAGTCTAGCTTGATACTCTGTCCCCAGTGGATGCCCCTAAACTCTACATACATATACTACCGCTTCTGCATACTAATCCTTGGGGAATCCCAAAAAAAGGCTCACAACCAGCTTGGAACTCCTCTATCCCCTTGCTGTCATACTGGCATTACAATTACTCCCTACGCCTTTCCATTAAGCTGGTAAGCTATGATAAAATCGATAACCATGCAGCAGGATCATCACCCACTATATATTGGATCCCAAGAAAGAAGAAAAACTGCCTGACTGCTCACTACTCCTATCGCTTGGTGCCCTCATCAAGCTAATCTTCTTTCTGCTGGTCTGTGTTGGCACTGTGGAAATCAACCCTGGCCCCACTGAAAGCTCGATCTCAACTGACCTAACCTCCATAAATGGATTGAGTTTTCTTCACATCAATGCCTGCAGCCTCTAAAAAGTTCTCATCAATACAGGCCTGGGTTCCACACACCCTACCTGACTTTCTGGTTATATCTGAAACATGGCTCAAATCAGCAACAAAAGATAGTGAAATAAACCTTCCCAACTACCAGCTCTTCAGATCTGACCGTCTATCCAGGGCGTGTGGGTAGCCATCTATGTCAAAGCAAACATCTCTGCATCCTGCCTCAATTCTACATCACAACCAAAGGAATTCGAATGCTTGTCAATTAAAATAACCCTTCCCAACACATCATCCTTTCAACTGATTGGTTGCCATAGCCCCCTCTGCAGGCCTCAAACTCCTATCCCACCTAGGATCTATACTTAATCTTGGCCCTGAAGACACCATCATCTTAGGAGACATGAACCTGAATTGGCTGACTAATGCATCTGCACCCTGGTAACCTTCTGTGACACCTATGGATTCTCTCAATTAATCAAAGAACCAACAAGGATCAACCCAAAGAATATTCTCAACAGCACTCCTGGATATTATGTTGGTAAATAAACCTCATCATTATCCTGTGCAGGAGTACTATTCAGTGACATAAGTGACCACTGTCCATAGCTGCCATTAGATCAACAATCAAGCCATCCAATCCTGCAAAATTCCTCCCACGAAGGTCAAAGAACTTTAATATTTCAGGATATCTCCATGATCTGTGCCACACCACACGTTGGCAAGAATTCTATCTCACAGCCTCAATAGAGACAGCTCTTCAAATCTTAAATGATATAATCACAAGTGCCCTAAATTCACATGCACCCCTCCACCAGTGTCAGAACCAAACTCAAATCCTGTCGCTGGTTCTCTATCAACCTTAAATCCACTGCTTCTTGCCAGAGACAAACTCTGGAAAAGGGCAAGAAAGACAAAGAGCCCAAATGACTGGCTTCAATTCAGAAAAGCCAGAAACTCCTGCACAAAACAAGTAAGAAAAGCCAAGGCAGCCTTCTACACAGCTGAACTAGATGCCTCCTATAACAACCCTTCCAGGTTCTGGGGTACCATAAAGGGCATCCTAGGTCAAACTTCTACCCCTGTCTTACCACCCAAAATTCAATTAAATAGTATTGAAATCACCGATAAGCAAAATATCTTGAATGCCTTTAACGATCATTTCACTACAGCTGGCCTGGCTTTCGACTCCTCTCCTGCAAACCTATTAAGATCATCTCTAAACCTACAATCTACTGAGGGTCAAATGGTTGCTTCCACATTCTCATTCAAACCAATATTCTTCAAAGAAGTAGAAGACCTTCTACTTCAGCTAGATCTCACCAAAAGTGCAGGTGCAAACCCCTGGACCCCTACTTTCTAAAAGTAGCTCTGCATGCCTTAACCCCCCCTCACCCACCTCTTCAATCTATCACTTGCCACTGGTTCTATCCTCAATATGGAAAACAGCTCAAGTGTTTCCATTACTTAAGGCAGGTGATCCCATGGACCTCAATAATTATAGACCCATCTCCATCTTACCAGTACTATCCAAGATGCTTGAGAAGCTGGTAAACTCTCAGTTAACTGCCTACCTTGATACCAACAATCTCTAAATCCAGCTCAATCTGGGTTCAGATCTATGCATAGCACCATCTCTGCACTAACAAAAGTCACAAATGACTGGCAGACTGCCCTAGACAAAAAGAATAATACCTGTGCTGTGTTTCTGGATCTAAGCAAAGCCTTTGACACTGTGGATCATGATCTTCTAATCTCCTCTCTGAACTTCATAGGCCTTGACTCACTTTCTCTTAAATGGTTCAGATGCTATCTCTCCGGAAGAATACAACTGGTAAAAAATGAAGGTGATCTATCTACCTCTAAACCACTCCTAAGAGGTGTACCGCAAGGCTCCATCCTGGGTCCCATCCTTTTTGCCATTTATATCAACAATATTGATTCCAATCTCACTTTCTAATATCCACCTTTTGCAGATGACACTGTACTATATGTGAGCAATCCCTCACCATCAAAAGCCTGTGAGCTCCTACAGTCTGAATTCTCCTCCTTCAGCACAACCTATTAGAAAAGAAATTATTACTAAATGCCAAGAAAACCAAAGCTATGTTCTTTGCCACCAAGAACTGTTCTTCCACTATCCCATCATTCACCCTCCACAACTCTCTACCATCCTTGGTGAAAATCTGGAATATGTTGACAAATTCAAATACCTAGGAGTATGGATAGACAATAAACTAGACTATACTACCCACGTTGAAGAGCTCCTAAAAGCTAAGACAAAGACTTGGTCTATTCTAAGGATCAAACACTACCTGACCAAAGATTCCAAACAAAGATTAATCCTAGCATCATTCTGTCCCTCATTGATTATGCTGACTTCCTCTATGGTCATTGCTCCCTCCCATCTAAACAAATTAGACACCCTGTATCATAGAGCTATTAGATTCATTACTGACCTTCCCTCTAGCACCCATCATTGCTCTCTCTACAATGCAGTCAGTTGGACATCCTGCAACATAGAAGAAAAAAATGCTGCTATCTGGATCTACAAAGCTCTGACAAACAAACTCCCTTCCTACATCTCAGACTGCTTCAACGGATCACATCCAGGCCCTACACCTTGAGGATCAACAAACTGATCCTGCTGAAGATTCCTATCACCTGCACCCAGTATGGAAGAGCTGCAATCAGTTATTCCCTGGCACTTATCTGGAATTCTATCCAAAGTCATTGAAAATGGATACACTGATTCCTCTTACATCCTTCAAAAAGCTGTATAGCCTAATCCCAGATCCGTGCACTTGCTTCCACAAGGCCTAGTCCTCCACACCCCAACCCTCCACCCCCCTCTCTCCTCCACCCCCCTCTTTTAAAGCTCCTTCCTATTCTTCTATCATTCATCTGGTCCTTTCCCATCAAACCTCATACATATGCCCACCCATGTACCATTATCCATGCCTTATCCCTACTAGACTGTTTGTTTTCTCTCCTTTATTAGGTTTTAGGTTTATTGTCCATTGCCTTGTATATATGTAAATATTTGTACATCTATCTCACTCATAAATGGTTGTATTTGTGCTTATTCAATATCATGTTTTTGTATACAATCTGTAACCTTTTTGTTATGACCACTCAGGTTCATCTTGTAAATGAGCTATGCTCAATGATGTTCGCCTGAATAAATAAAGATTTTGATTGATTGATTGATTGATAGACCTTTAACTTCTAATATGTTTTTAGTTGCCCGATGTTGAATTTTTTCTAATAATTTTATAGTACCTTTGTCCCCAGGTGCCCAGAACTGTGCACAGTACTCCAAGTGGGGCCTCACCAGGGATGCATACAATGGGAGTAAAACATGATCACTTGTGCTGCTAATATGTTTATTAATGCAGTGGAGCACACTGGCTGCCTTTTTAATAACACCCTGACAGTGGAGTTTAGAGCTGAGATCACTGGAGATTCTGACACCCAGATCTCTCTCATCAGTTACAGATTTAAGGAGTATTCCACCTAGAAAATATTTACTATGTAAATTTTTTTTGCCCAAGTGCATAACTACACATTTGTCAATATAAAGGGTAGTTTCTTAAGGGTGTCACTCATAGCTCATTCAGAGCATACTGTAGTGTAATACTGTCTTCAGGGTTAACAATGGGGTAGACTATACGCGTATCGTCAGCGAACTTGGTCAATAAACATCTGTCTTAGTTGTTAACGAGCTATATATAATTAAACAGACATGGATCCAATACAGAACCCTGCGGCACTCCACTAGTGACCTCTACCCAATCAGAAAAAAACTTTAATGCACACTCGCTGATGCGTCCCTTTGAACCAAGATTCAACCCATCTGGATATATCACCTCCAATGCCAGCGTGTATCAGATCATCTATAATTTGGCCATCGGAACTTTGTCAAAGGCCTTGGAAAATTCAGAAAAACTATGTCCACAGCTTTGCCACAGTCCAGTGTAAGCGTACACCATTATAAAAGTTTAATAGGTTAGTCTGGCATGATCTAGCCTTAAGTAAAACCATGCTGTGTAGGATCGGGGTAATCATGGAGCTTAGGTGTTCTTTAATAGTTCCTTCTAATAGTTTACCCAAGACAGAAGTCAGACTGATGGGTCGATAGTTCGACACGTCCTGTTTAGAGCCCTTTTTGAAGATCGGGGTCACAATAGCTTGTCTCCAAACATCAATGACTTCACCTTCCTCTATAGATTTATTAAACAAAGCAGTAACAGGACCCGATAGGGGAACTGCCAGTTCTTTGAGAATACGAGGATGTAGACCATCAGGCCCAGGGGACTTATAAGGGTCCAAATTTTGAAGTAATTTGAAAACAGTAATAGTATCTAATGTGAAATGTACCTTTGTGGTGTGATTATTATGTTCCTTCCTGGGTTCAGATTTAGTATTAAAGACAGAAGAAAACTGAATATTACACATGACAGCCATACCTGTCTTATCCACTACTAGGTCACCTGAGGTATTTTTAATGGGCCAATGGTAGGAATGTCGCCCTTTTGTTAATAATTATTTGTAAAAGGATTTGTAGTTATCACCACATTTTTGCCAACTGTACCTCGTAGTCTTTTTAGCTTTTAATACTGTATTTGAAACCTTTAAGTGAAACCAAAAATTTTCCAATTTTGCTTTACCACTAGATTTGGCTTTTTATAGGCCGATTTTATATTTAATATGTTTTGACAGTTTTGTTCATCCATGGTCTTTTCATATTAGTTTTGTCCGTTTTATAGTGGGAACATATTTATTTGTTAGTGCAGTTAAGTGTGTAATCAAGGTTTGCCAGTTATCAGAGAGTGAAAGATCTAAAAAAGAGTGCTGCCAATCCCAGGATGCACAATCTGCTGTCATACTTGCGAAATCGGCTTTTTTAAAGTTATAAAGCATTATATTACTTGGATCTTGTCCTAAGTTTGCACTAAGTGTAAAATACACAATAGAGTGGTCGCTAGAACCCAACGGATGGAGCACTGAACAGTTTGATATCAGATTACTCATATTATGCAACACTAGATCCAGAGTATTATTACCCCTGGTACCGGCATTGACTTCTTGTTCCATATTTGCCAATAAGAATAAATGCAAATATCTACTTTCAACGGAAGAGTGGGTAAACAAATTTTGCCAGCTTATACCAGGAAGGTTAAAATCTCCCATGAATAAAACATTTTTGGATGATGATGTTTTTTCAATGAACCCTAGCAACTGATTATCGTCCTCCGGTGAAATTGCTGGTGGTCTGTACACTAATCCCACGTCGATACAGGGTGTGGATATAGGAAACATTTTGACCCATATAGCCTCTATACTGGGCCACTGTGTAAGTTCGATTTTTTCAACATTTATAAAACTTGACAAATACAGCGCCACCCCTCCACCCTGAGTAACACTTCGATCTTTGTGAAACAGGGTATAGCCAGAGATATTCTTATCCCAAGTGTCGTTTTCACGCCACCATGTTTCTGTAACTGCACACATATGTATATTTAGTTGTTCTAATAATACGGTGAGTTCATCAAACTTGTTCCCTAGACTACGTGCATTAATGACTAAACAATTCCAGTCGGGTTGGGTCCAGGAAATATTACTGCTACCTTTTCCATTTGAGTCAGGGTACCGAATATTATCCCCCCCCCCAATTAGTTTAAACAGTAGTCAATCTGATGTCGCAGTCTTGTAGCAAAAATACGTTTGCGCTGCCTATTTAAAAGAACACCGTCTGCAGCGAATAGATTTTTATTCAAAAAACTTGTCCAGTTCTCAAAAATAGAACCCTTCCTTAAACACCATCGTTTGAACCAGCCATTTAAGGTCATGATGTCTCTTCGCTTGTTGGTGCATGCCCTAGGTATTGGGAGGAGTCTTGAAATAATCAAATTACCCCTTGCCGTTTAACAGAGTGCCAATAGCTTGAAATCCTTTGTATTTGTAATAATGATCTTTTGCCTAGGTCGTTTAAACCAGCATGAATCAGAGTAAGAGGAGACAATGTATGCTCCTGTAGCCCTGGGAACATGTTCCTTATACTAGAGATACCAGCTCCAGGAAGAGCACTAACAGTGGTGTAAAGATTGCAATTTTTACACAAAATGTGGTCAGTGTATCGAATATTGGAGTCGCACAGCTCCATTTTCAGTTCGATGAACGTATCGCACCGCAAGGGTTATCTGCTCTTTTGTGGCAATATCAGTGGTCCCATCTGCAATCAAGCTGAAGAATTTTGCCACTTTGACCTGTGCCAGAATTGTTCTTTGAATCTGTTGACCCATCAACTGTATCAACTCATTCTGAATTTGTGCCGAAGTATACTGTGCGTTCTGTGGTGCACAATCCAGGTGTTCTTTGAAGAGCGAGTCCAACTCAGCTGTGTATTGCAGAAGTGCACTGAACTTTCCAGTGGTCGGAAGCCTTCCTCTCAGTGCTATATTGCACCTTCCACAAGGAGAATGATGTTCATAATGCGTCATGAGCATGCCTTGCTTTCGTTCAGTTGTTTTCTGATCCTGCTTTAAAAGGCACTGATAAGCCGTTGTCTGTCTTCCATCACATATGCTTACAAATGCTTCTGCCCTTGCAGTGGCATTCCCATGTTCTTTTGAATTGCTGTGCCTGTCTAGAATCTTTTTCCCATTTGACCAGTCCATCATTGGTATAGATACCAACACCGTTTCCTTGCAGGTGTTAAACACAAAACATGGTCCACAGAAGACTGCATCCAGATGCTTGGAGTATCGTGCAAAATTGTACTCTAGCAGAAGCTGAGGATTGAAACGTCGATACTGCTGCTGCTGCTGGCCACTGCAAGATTTCATCATTCATTTCGGAAACTGGAAGTTTTGAGGTGGTCGCCATTGGCTAGTTAAGATGATCTTTTTTTGCACTTCTGCCAGTGTCTGGCGGTCATAGAACCCAATGTCTCCTTCATCGTGCACATGCAGATCTCCTCTTAAATGGCTCTCTGTCTTGCTGCTCTGTGGTGTAACAGGTTCTTCACCCAAAGATGTGGTCCCAGGTACAGGTCTGCTGCAGTATCAATATTTAAGGCTCCAACTACAGAACTTTCAGTTGGCTTTTCAGGGACAAACTTGAGCTGCCACAGCAGATTCAGATCCATTACAAGGACTTGCCTATAACGAAAACAAGATAAAAGAAAAAGTAACATTAGAGGAATGATAATTTGTCACTTTCAATGCCTACAAAACACTGTTCACTCAACAGGGTACTCTGTCACTTGCCAATTTGTGACCAATGCACCCAATATAACGGTAAACCATTGTAGGCAGGCGAAGCTTGTGTTACGGACACAGCTGATGTGTGGTCTACCTCGACGATGGTAGCTGGGCGACTTCACACCAGGGTCCAGAAGTGAATACCAAAATAAATGAAAAGCACCAATCATTACATACCATTCTACGAACTGAGAGAAAAAAAAAGACAGACAACTTTATACACACCATAGCAGGTGCCCGCACCACCAAGTCAGAATTCCATAGCCAGCAACTAACACTCCAGAACTAAATCACAGGCACAAAAAGCACATCATAGCATGGAACCATGATACACAAATTACAAGTCCTCACCAAACACATGAATTACAATAGCTGCTTCATAAAGACTGCTGTTCTACAACAATGAAAATAAAGCAAACCAGTAAAGAGCTGGTTGCATAAATCGGACATAAGGGTTGGGGGGGTGTGATAACTCGTTTGATACACTAGCCTATGACTTCTCATTACACTCACATAAGGGCATTGGGCATTCATAGGTAACTGTATCAGATAAGTTATCACACAGTCACCACCCCCCCATCTCTTGTAAGGGGTTGGATGCATAACACTGAGGACTATGGGACTATACACTTATTCCAAGTGGGCTTTAACCAGTTAAAGCAGGACATCAAAATTACTTAACGAGTTGAGGATGGTCCTTCATGGAGGTGTGCTGGTGTCGCAGCAGATGCAAGTGTTTCAACGTGGCTAAAATGAAGCAGTGGTGTTAGATATACACTGTAGAACAAAGGTGTGTTTGAAGGGCAATAAAATGTCATCATTAGCATACTTCACCTATTATATCATACCTTTTACCAGTATTAGGCCATAAACTTACCAAAAAGTATAGCACATTACTCAGAAGCACAATGCAATGAACAATAAAATAAATGCTTCTAGTCTACTATTAACAAGGTAGCAAAAGACCTAGAAGTGAAAGAGATGCACAGATGTAAACTAATTATACTGTAATGAATATAACAGCCATTTCAATGAATGTTAATGACTGGTATCTCAATAGCTTACTAAGCTGAGGATGGTCCTTCAAGGTGCTCGACTGGTGTCACAGCAGATGCAGGTTTTTCAACGTGCCTGAAATTAAATAACAGTGATGTGAACTGCAGCAAAAAAGCACATACAAAATGTAATGGCATAGAAGTTGTAATTAGCATGAAAGATGCCTTTTAATTTACCTCTTACTGGTATGAAACCATAAGCTGACAAAAACATATGGCCAATTACACAGAAGTCAAACTGAAAATATACGGGGGCTAGTGTAAAATATGGCAACAAGAGTCCTACAAGAGAAAGACAGTCACAGAGGTGAACTAGTTATATCACAACTATACCTGCCATCTTAATGCTGTTAGACACGTGAGGGTTTATTACTACTACATGTTTTCACTTACCGAATTAGAAAAGAGGCCAAACCCTTAGACAGCTGTGCTGTCTCCTCTTGCCGGGCACGTTTAGCTTTCCTCTGTTGGGCACCAGACAGTTTTCTCTTCTGTGCGGATTCCATCCTAGAAAGGCAAGTACAAAACCAGTGAGAAACCTAGCAGGAAATCTTGAGGGCTGGGAATTCTAATACACATGCAATTAATTTCAACTTACATGTTTGGTATAAGAGACCACGGCTTTTCCAGTTAGCTATTCACTCGCTGTGCCAGAAAAGTTTCGGGATGGAAACCAGAAGGTAATGGTATGTCCTGCACTATGAAAATCAAACTATAGGGCCAAGTTCCAGAAACACTTTGTACAGAAAGATATTGGTCATGATGCAGATGCAGCATACTATCATGCATATGTGTTAATGCTTTTCTCCTTAGGATTACTTAGTAGCAGTTAGCACCATATTTTAAGTTGATTGTGTTGTTA